>OY986979.1:13348765-14046214 GCA_963920545.1 Lepidium didymum | reverse complement strand
ATGAGAAACTCTCTGTGCAGGTTTCAAGCATTCCAAGGCATAGACCACCGAGAAACTCGAGATCAGAAGAAGCTATTCATGAAATGGTGGTGAAATCAGAAAGCAGCTCAAATCGTAAAACGCTGCGTAAGACGTTAAGCAGCATCGAGACGAAAGAGATTCTAAAGTTGAAAGATTTGGACAGTAAAGGAGAAGGAGAAAAACAGAGGAGGGATCCAGTCTCACGCGCCGCCGCGAAAAGCCGGCCTATAGCGGTGGTGGGACAGCCGATTCCGGTTTGGGTTCCAAAGGAATCTAGAAAAGACATGAAAGCTCAAATAAAGTTCTGGGCTCGAACAGTCGCAAGTAATGTTCGACAAGAATGCTGATATAATTCGTTATCATTAACAACAAATTGCTTCTATATATATAACACATTTCATATTCTTTCGTTCCTTTTTAGCTCCAAAACATTCATTTATTAATTTCACCCACACAAAAAATATTATGGGTTCTGTGATGTGACGGCGAAAGCGAATTGAAGTAGTAATATATTATATGAAGAAGAATGCAACGAGAGATGGATTAAGGGTATGATTGTTACATTATGTGCGATACTCTTTATGACGTGGCACGGTTTTTGATCAATAGTCATCAATAATGAAATATATTGTGTAATAGCGTTTTTCAGAAAAAGTAAAAGAAAAACGCCAATTTTATTTTTGACCAAACAAATAGGTAAAAACGCCTTTGGTCATAAAAAGCTTATGACATGCAGCGTATTTTATCAATCTACTATTTAAAACAATTAACTTTAATAATAAATATTAAAATATAATCAGTTATACTCAACACAATCATTTAACCATTTAGAATGAGCCACATCTATACTATCACAACTATTCTCTAATTTTTGCTTATTATTAATTAAAGAAAATAGAACCGATCTATTCTCTATACTATCACATCTATGTTATCATCCACCGCCGTAACCCCTCATACTCTCTCTCAAAACTCGACATCTGAAAAGAGAGAATAGATCGGAGAAATCGTTAGAGAGGAGAGAGAAAACTTCGTAACAATGTCTATTTAAAATTAATAATTATAAATCTAAATCTATCTCAAAATTGTAGACATGTTAGTAAATATTAATGCATGTGAAAATGAATTTAACTTATAAGAAGTGATATATTAATAATTATATATTTAATTTAAAAAAATATTATACATTTTAAAAACTTTTCAAATAATTTAACTTTCTAAAAATATTTTTTTTAAATAATAAATTAAGTTATTATTTTACGCCGAATTGCTTTTAATCTGGTGGTTATGATGATCCAGCTAATAACTTGATACCATGGTTTGATTCCTACCTGCTGCATTATAGTAGCTTAACAAAAAGATTATATGGGTGGGTTTTAGGCTATGGATTGAGTTTTGTCGATCCAATTGTTGATAAACAAAATAATATATTTCCCCAATCACATATTTTTCTATTATTTTTTTTTTATAAAACCGTATTTGTACTGCACTGCATTTTGATCTGCACTTGTATCGCACCATACTTTAACCCGCACCACCAAAACTGCAGTTACCAATCAGACCCTAAAAATTAAGTGAAACTCGCTACTTTGTATGGGCGTGGAAAGCGTTCCACCTCTGTTCTGTTCTGGTCTAAGATGGTTTTGCTTTATAAATCTGTATAGGGTATATGAACTTGAGTAATTATAAAAAATTTCTTAGCTTATTCTTAATTCTAAATGGTTTTATAGGTGATAACATATCTACTCTTCCTACACAAGACGGTAGTTGAATTAGCAATGTACTTTTCGGATGTCTTGCATATGATGACAACACATGTGTTTATTCTCTATTTATAAAACTTTTCGAGACTGAATACCCTTTTTAGATAATTTTTTTTCATGTAATTCTTAAGACATTAACGTAATATTTCGCTCGTAATATTAACGTATGATTGGAACCTTGAGCCTAACTCGTACCAACCTAATTGGTGGAATTTTTTTATTCCTCAGCTTATTTTTTTTAATCTTACCAGTTAGTGGTGTGGAATATAATTATGGAATTGTGAGTAATTATTGTTACATTTTTATTTTTTTTTCTTTTTTTTTCTTCTAATTTCTGCATATAGTGCTAACTTCTTTTTCTAATATGTACATATAATCTTTTTTAATTATGATTTTTTTTTCTTTTGCATTATGTTTATTAAACTTGAAAAAAATTATCCGAATCTGAAAATACGAATGAAAATCGAATCAAAAATTATGATTCAGAATGGTTCTAGATTTTTTTATATCCGATTTCAGATATTGTAGATATATGGTTGGTTTCTAAATTTGATTAATATCATATTTGAAGTTAACCTCTATATTTGCTTATGTTTATTTATTAAGTAGGAAAATTATCTGAATGTTCAGGTGATTTCGAAACTTCATCACCTTATTGCGTTAGCATATGACACCACTTTGCCATCTATGGTTCGTTATTTGCAAATATCAATTTTATGGTGTCTATGGAAAAGTTGTAATGCCCTTTTATATGGTCATATCACTTGGTCATTTGCGGATACATTTACCAAAGCCAGTCAAGATACTCAGAAGTGGCTACAACATTCTGTGTTCGAGGCTTCTACAAATCAAACGATCCAACAACATCATCATCTTGATTCCGGTCAGAAGGTCTGGCAACGACCACTGGTAGGTTAGTTAAAATATAATTGCGATGTTTCGCACCATGTTGGTCATGTTCCTTTGGAAATGAGTTATATATTTTGCGACCCAAATGGAGAGGTCGTACACTATGGTAATGGTGAATTCCAAGGGCGTAATACGGTGGAGAAGCTGAAGCCACCTCTTTGCTTTGGGCACTGCAAGTAGCATGGGCAAAAGCCTTTCGCAATGTAATTTTTGAGGGGGATAAAAATCTAGGTCTCCATCGCTCTATTACTGAATCACATTTGAACCTACGTTTACAACATTATGTGGATACGATCAAGCAATAGAGGCATCTATTTACTAACATGTAGTTCATTTTCTCACCACGGGTTACCAATAATTGTGCTGATTTTCTAGCAAAATCTATTGTCACTGGGGACAGTAATTGGTGTTTATATGATTCATGTCCTCAATTTTTACACTTATGTTTTAATGCGTGACAAATTTCCGCATCATTAATAAGGTTATCATTGAAGGTGAAAAAAAAGTAGGAAAATTATCATTAAAGTCTAAGAAAACTATAAAACTTTTAATTAAGAATTTTAATATTTTGTGCATGTGACTTTTAGTCTAGTGGCATGTGGTAAATTCACTGAAGGCAGGCGCACTTGCATATTCAGGGATCGAGTCCTACTGCCTATATTATGTAGGAACTTGCCTAATGGGTCAGCCAGTTGTGGCCTAGTAAAATTTTTTTTAAATATTTTGTTATTTCAATCAAAATGATTAATCTATTCAATTAATAATTTTAATTTTAAATATTTTAATATAAATTTTAAATAAAAATAACTAGTTTTACGTATATAATTGTATTTCAAGTTTTTTGGACAACTATTTTATTCTTGATTTGATTAGAGTTTTGACACCTTCCAACTACAGATATAAAAGGGTTTTTGGTGGGCTTTGATTACAGATTGGTCTTGTCGATTTAAATCTTGACAAAAAAAAAACAAATCCGTCATATTCCACATTTAGCAGAATTCAGCTGTTACCATTTCATTTTAACTTATTACGCTAAATTTCATAGAAAAAGTAAAAAAAATACTCATCCAGATTCTACATTCTGTCATATTCAGCTGTAATCATTTACACCCTTTATATATACATTTGAGGGGTTTTCCCAATTATGATGAATATGTAGTTGGAACAAAAACAATTAAATGAAACTATTTTCTTAAATTGGTTTTTTTTACAATTTTTAAAAAGTGGGTATTTCTGAAATAGTAAGATAATATAACTATTTTTTTCAATTTATTAAATACGGTATTTTTTGAAATTAATTCTTAATAGATAAAGATGATTCTACCTTAAAATCTTTGATAGAAATAGAGTATTAAGAAACATTTAATTTCAATAAATACTATTGTTAAAAAACATAAGAGAAACATTGGTAAAAAAGATCTACAACATTGTTAGTCGACCAAACACAATAGCGGATCTAGAATTGATTTTAGTTTAGAGCACATTATATTATGTATAAAAAATCTTAACTAAAAAAAACTATTTATATAAAAGTAAATTTCTACGAAAAAAAATAAAGGGAAAACGGTCATTTAAATACCAAATTTTTTTGTTTTTGCCGAATTAAACATGAATATTTTTTCTCTCTAACAAAATACCAAACTTTCTTTTGACTTTGACAATTTTTGGTCACTGTTAGTCAAACTTAATGATCCATTAATCCCCGTTAATCGTTGTTAGTTAATGTTAGGTGAGGTTAAATGAAACACTGTGTTTTGCCAAACTGTAAACAAAACTCTATAATAAATTAAACAATCCCAATTGTAAACCCTAAAAAACAAAATCAAAATTTGTTACTCTTCTTTCTCTCTTCGATTTCTTTTGATTATCTTCATTTCAAAGTGATTTCTTATGATTATCTTCATCTCAAATAGATTAATCTCAGATGCCTCGTAGGAAGAATGAAGTTCAAAGCACATTTTGAAACTCAGTTCCGATTGCTCCTCGTGTAGAAAGAGAAGAAGAATTTGTCGAGAATGAAAGTAAAGGAGAAGAAGCTTCGTTTATGATCACTGTTAATCAAACTTAACGATCCATTAATCCCCATTAATTTTTGTTATTTAATGTTAATTGAGGTTAAATGAAACGTTGTGTTTTGCTCAAATAGATTAAACGATGTGTTTTGCTCAAATAGATTAAACTTATCAAACAATAATGACCAAAATATAACACGAGTCTTACAAAAGCATAACATGAGTCTTAACAACTAATAATAACCAACAACGAAGTCTTACAAGCATGACATGACTCTCAGAATTCAAAAGAAACTGAAAGTTTCATAACATGAGTTTCAGAATACGCATAAAGAACTAGACTTGCCATCTGGCTTGTGATATTCCACCTTGTGATCCACTAACTTGTGCTCCATCTACTTGTGATTCACCAACATCCACGAGAAAACATAACAGACCAATTATAAAAAGAGATTAGATTTTGATAAAACGTGATAGAACAACACAAAGTATCTAACCATTGCTTTCTTTGGACGTCCTCGTGGCCTTTTAGTAGTAGGCTCCTATTTTTGTGTTTGATGCGAACATGTTTCCTTATTGTGACTTTCTTCATGACACTTTGAGCATGTCATAACTCGATTTTTGCGAGACAACTTCATTTTGCTAGCTTCTGATTCATTATGTTCTCTATGCCTTGCGTAGTTACTCGACCTGCCAGCTTTTCCCACTTTACTCGATGGTGGTAACACCGATAACCTATTTACCCTAGGCCATAACTTCATTCCCTAAACATGCTTAATTTCATTATCATATGTTTTTTTGTTAAATCTGAGTCTTAAAGTACTCTGAAATATAATCATCAACCTTCTGTTTTTGGCAATAATAACACAAGTAGCATTTTATAAAGGTATCCCATTCAGCTGCCATTTTCCACAGCCACAAATACTTACCCTCATCTCTACTCGATAGGAACAACCATGCATATCTACTTCATGCATATCACCGGTTAACATAAACCTCACACACTCCCTAGATTTCTGTATGGATAATTCTAACTACTTATGAGTACTCTTTGTGAACCGAGACAGTAACTTTTGAGAGATAATAGACCTCTTAGTAGCACGCACCATACATTGTCTCCTAATGTAATCTAACAAGTCTAGCAACAATTTCCTCCTAGCCTCACGAATAGTCCTATTGAATGACTCACTCAAGTTATTTAAATTATCATTGCAACAACTACCAACCTTAAAGAATGCCCGAGACCATGTTTCAAGTTTGGTTTTCAACAGTGAATCGTATGCTCCTTGGTTGCACTGTTCTCAGTGCTTCCAAATTGTCAATGTACTCTCCCATAGTGTAACTCCTAGCTATTTTCCAGAATAGTCTCTCAATTTCCATGTCATGAGCGTCTCATTTCCAGTTTGTGAGAATGTGTAGCACACATTCTGTGCACAACTTGTGGTATATGATTTTGTACAGCCTTGCACACACGAAAGACAGAAACATAACAAGATAAAATCAGAAACACAAAAATAAACATAAAGAAACACAACAAGATAAAATAAAAATAAAACACAAATGTCTTTTGTTTGTCAAATATTATGGTGTAAATCACCATCCTCACCCAAGTCCTAAATCTATCTTTAAGTGATGCATGAACCACTCCCAATTCAACTCATTCTCAATCTCAACAATAGCCCATGCTATTGGGACGATACGGTTATCACCATCACACCCAACTGCAGCTAACAACTGCTCTTTGACATCCCATTTTAAGAAAGCACCGTATATTCCTATCACGAGTTTGCAGTACCTCTTCCATGATACTTGTTGGGCATCAAAGCACAAATATATCCTATCAAACCTTTGCAAGCTTCTTTTAAGAGTAGTATCTTAGGTAAGGTGTTCAAATCCGTGTTGGTTTTTCCAACCGATATACCAAATATATTAAGTTTTTGAAATGGTAACATTATGGTGATAGAGACATCCACTTTATAAAAGTAAATAAATATTATGGTGATTGAGTCATCCATTTTATAATAGTAAATAATTATGTGGTGGCTCAGTCATCCATTATAATATTAATGGATAAATGACTATGGTCCTGAGGTAGCTGCATAATAGATTTGATGACGGCTTGGTCAATCACTATAATATATATAAATGATTATGGTGTATTAAACAGCCATATTAAGATCGATCAACCGTCCAGAATAACAACCTATGAAAATAAATATATATGCCAATCAAAATAGCAATCATGTTAAAATAATATAATTAGTGATTAACATGCTTATCTCATATATTAAAGCGTAGGCCACTTACATTTTAAAGTTTAATTGATGTGTTATTAGTTAGTTGACAAAAAAATTGATGTGTTATTTACAATAAAATAAATTTAGTCTATGATTTGGATTGAATTGTAAGCTTTAATCTTAACTGTTTATTTTTTTGTCTACTTTTAAACCTGATAATTGAATTTAAAAAACTTAAAACTTTCCATCATAAAAAAAGAATATACCCAAATTCACTTTTATTTATCTATTTATCTTTATTTTAGTTTGGAAATTAAAAAGATATGTATGCTCAAAATTATTTCTTCTTTTTATTCATTTTTAAAAATAATATTTTTGTTATTCCAATGGATATAATCGATTTGACATTAATCTTATTATGAATTTATCTTATGTATATAATATTTTGGAGTCAACACCAACTAAAAACATCATGTATTGTACTTTTGGGCATTTGAGTATTTGAGTTGTTTTCTGGTAAACACCAATTGGACTCGAGTCTTTTAGATATGCAATTTTTACACCCATTTCGGACATGCATATATATATATCGGTTCGGGTTCACGTCGGATATGCTCGGGTTCGGGTTGGTCTATTCCGGTCCAGATATTACTTGATATGTTTACATGTATTTGGGTTAATTAGGTACCCATTCGTCTATCAGTTCGGTTCCGGATATTAGCCGATACCAGCGGGTATAGAAGAAAAGTATCCCTCAAATATTTTCTCGGTTCATTTACTACCTAAAATTTTGAATTGGTTTTGGTTTGAATTTTGGGTATCAGGTTTATGCGCAAAGCCTAATGTAATATATGTATGACACATATGATTTTTCTTTATTATCACACATATCTTTATATATTTAAAGGGAAGTATAGTTATGATTAGAACAATAGTTGATGTGTTATTAACCGTTGATGTCATTGGAAAAAAAAATCGAACAAATATATTCACAATAAATGTTCTGAAGACATAATAGTAAAAAAACATTTAAAAAAAAAAAAGGATTAGCCTCTGGATAGGATCCAAAACATAGGTTTTAATCTTTTAGCCGTTTTAAATCATATAATTGATTTTAAAAATTAACAATTTCATCGTCGAGAAAATATTATACTCTAATACATAAAAAAAAAACAAAGTCAACAACTTCCTATATTTGCTCAACACAGAACATTATATTTTTATTGCTATTCCCAAATACAAAATTAAATATGTACATAAAATTATTAATACAGAATTATATATTATAAGTTTTTTGTTATAAAACCAAATTCTGCGGTATCGCGCGGATATAACAGTGTCCAAAGAATTATGTGGGTTGGAGATTAAATGACTCAGAGTAATACTCCAATATAGAGCAATACACGAGCCAAGAAGATTATTACCAAAAGTAGTCCAATTCGTAAAAGTGTAGAGACAGGTAAAGAAGAGGTGATCCCAATACTCATATTTTCCACCACATAAAACATAAAGTTGAACAGAAACATTATTATTTTTTATTTTTTTCATCTTAACTCATTAAGCATCTTACAACATCTAATCAAAAGACACCCGGTAAACAGGAGACCTGGAGGTTCCTTTGGCTGTGCGGGCAAAATGATCAGCTTTGTAATTGAGCGCGTAGGGTATGTGTGACACGGAACATAATCGGAAGGAGTTTCGGATTCTTCCGAGGTCGTCTAGATAGGGTTGGAAGGCCGGCCAATCTTGCGGTTCCTCTATCATCTTAAGGATCTCTGAGCAATCCACTAAGAATTCTACCTCCTCGATCTGTAATGATGAAAGGCACGTCATCGCCCAGAGAAGTGCCTCAAACTCCAAGTGCAGAGGGGACAGACTTCGTCTCATCCGTTGAGCTCCATAATTAAAACCCTCGACATTGTCTGGGAATGAAACACATCCCAAACTTGTGAACATGTCTGATTCCTTCCAAGAGGCATCCACCATGCACCGGTATCCTGAGAAAGTTGGGTTGACTGTCAGTGGTCGCGAGATAGACTCCGAAGGAACCTGTAGAAACTTGGTATTACTTCCTGGCATAACAGGAACACCTTTATGTGCCTTTGCCCAAGCTCGGACTTCGGTGTCCGCCATTTGAATTATGTCCTGAGCACTCCTATCTTTATTTGAGAAAATCTTTTCATTACGCGCTTTCCATAGCAACCAAAGAATCCATGGGTAACTATCGTACTCGTCCTTAATAGGTAGTCGCTAGTTAAGGTGATCTATGTTTGAAAACAGCGATTCCCCTGAGAAATTCACACTGGCAGGTATTTTTGACAGAGCCCAGGCTTGTCGGGCTGGTGAACACTCAAATAGGACGTGATTTATCGTTTCCAAGTCAGCACCACATAAATCACACTGCACATCACATTTTATGCCACGTCTGATGAGATTTGACTTAACCGCTAGTTATCCTGAGACTGTTTGCCAAATAAAATGTTTTAGCTTCTGGGGTGCCTTTATTTTCCAGGCCCTCGCTTGTAACTCCTAAATATTCGGCCCATAAGGTTTGAAAGAAAATAGTGATAGATTTCTTTCTGCCCAATATCCGGATTTTACCATATAGGTGCCAAACTTGGTGTAGTGCCAACCTAGCCTATCAGGCTGTGATTGGCGTGGTATATGAATCCCTAGGATCAGAGACGCATCCGACGGAAGGAATAATTGTGCTATTAAAACTTCCTTCCATAACCGAGTGTTTGAGACTATCAATTCTGAGACTCTCAAATCCGGGTACAGGTCAGAGGCATAGCCCTTGGCCGGACGTGGGTGCCTATCTGGGATCCAAGGGTCTGACCAGACCCGAATGGACTCCCCATCCCCTACTCGCTTGATTAAGCCCTTCGATACTAGCCCTCGAGCTTATTCCATACTCCGCCAGCCATAGGAGAGGGAGTATGATCTGTAGGGATCTAGTGGATGAGTGCCAAAATAATACCGGCCTCGTAAAATTCGCGATAGGAGAGAGTTTGGGTGGTCTATTAGGCGCCAAAGCTGTTTTGCAAGCAAGGCGGAATTAAATTCCTCGATTGCCCTGAAACCTAAGCCCCCTTCATTTTTGGGTTTGCAAAGAGTTTCCCACCAGACCCAATGAATACCTTTCAAAGACCCTGAATTGTGCCACCAGAAATTCACCACTGCGGCCGAAATCTTGGAAGTTATCTTCTTTGGGAGACGGTAGCAAGACATAACGTAGGAAGAGATGGCGGTAAGAACCGACTTAATTAATACCTCCTTCCCCCCCCCCCCCTTTAGATAAGAACTTTGCCGTCCATGAATTGACCCTCTCGTGGATTTTTCCAGAAACAAAAGCAAAGACCTTAGTTTTGGGGCCCTCTAGGCCCTCTAGGAGACCTAAATAAGTTCCCATCCCGCCCAAATTTTTAATCCCCAGGCGATTGTGAATCTGGATTTTTATCGTCGAATCAACATCTTTACCAAATTGGATGGAAGATTTGGTGAAATTGATTTGTTGACCAAATACCTTTTCATATTCCTTTAGGATACAAAGAATGTTGTATGCCTCTTCCAAGTTTGCCTTACAGAAGAACAAACTATCATCCGCAAATAAAAGATGAGAAACTGCTGGACTTGATCGTGCGATTGAAATCCCAGTTAGATGCTTTTGAGCTTCCGCTTTCTTAAGATAAGAAATTAGTGCTTCAGTGCAAAGAATGAAAAGATATAGAGATAAAGGGTCTCCTTGGCGGAGACCCCATTTAGGGGTAACACTGCCCCGAGGGCTTCCGTTCACCAGGATAGAATATCTCACCGAACTCACACAATGTAGGATTCCTTTGACCCATTTTTCATGAAAACCAAGTTTGAGGAGAATATGACGCAGAAAGTCTCATTCAATGCGATCATAAGCTTTACTCATATCTATTTAATTTCCATGTAGTTACTCTTAACCCTTTTGTTAGTTTTTAGGGCATGAAACATTTCTTGCGCTATTAGAATGTTATCCGAAATTAGTCTACCTGATACAAATGCAGACTGAGTATCCGAGATTAACTGTGGGAGAATCTTTCTTAGTCTTAGGCATGTGACTTTGGAAAGAATCTTATAAATGACATTGCATAAACTGATAGGACGGAAGGCTGCCATAGTTGTTGGCCTAGCCGTCTTTGATATCAGACAGATGTTCGTTTGATTTATCTCTTTTTCGAAAACTCCATGCGTGATGAAATTGTTTACCACCCATACTATGTCCATCTTGACAATGGGCCAGGATTGTTGGAAGAGAGAGTTGTCATCCCATCCGGTCATGGTGCTTTACCAGGGTCCATCATGAAAAGAGCGCGGCGTACTTCCTCTACCGTTGCAGGTCTTAGTAGTTGTTGGTTCTGATCTTCAATGACTAATCGGTCAATCCCTGCTAATGCTTCCGCAAAATTTGTCGTCCCATTGCTGGTAAACATATTTTCGAAGTAATTTACTGCAACCGTCTCAATTTCTTCTTCCTGGTCCACCCATAAACCGTGATCATCATAGAGGCCAATAATCTTATTTTTGGCTCGTTGTTGCTTCGTTTAGGCATGAAAATACTTAGTATTTTTGTCCCCTTCTACTAACCATCTGTTACGACTCTTTTGTTTCCAGTAGCTTTCTTCTTCTTTATAAGCCAAATTTAGTTCGAAAGCTACTTTCTGAACTTCCGTCGTGGTACAGAAGTCCAGATTCTTCTTTCTTTCTAAATCAGCCTTTAGTGCCTCTATTCTTTGTTTTCTGAAATGGGTTTGGTTTTTCCTCCATCTCGCGATTTCTCTCCTACAGTTCTGGATCTTATCTGAGACTTGATCTCCTCTCAAATTAGCATATCTTGACCAACCTTTTGCAATTGTTTTGTCAAGGCCTGGTCTTCCCAGCCATCGTTTGTCAAAATGAAAACCTGGCTTGCGATACGACTTAGAATACTTCATTTCTGTAAATATGGGTCTATGATCCGATCCTATCATTTGAAGGTATTCCGTTTTTGACTGTGGGAAGAGTGCATGCCACTCCTCGTTCCCAAAAGCTTTGTCTAGTTTGCATCTTATGATCTCATTTTGGCGGACACCCCTCCATGACCAAGTATCACCGATGCAAGGGAATTCAATGAAGCCACAATTTTGTAGCATTGATTGAACGGTACAAATGAGCTTAAACTCCGCAGGCGACCGCCTTTCTTCTCATGATGTCCGGAAAGTTCATTAAAATTGCCTATCACGAACCAAGGTTCTGATCTTTGGATTCCTAATCTTGTTAATTTTTCCCACACTTGGTCTCATAAGTTAAAAACTGGTTCTCCGTAGATAAAAGAGATAAAAGTCTTTTTTCCCCGTAAATCTAGAGATATTTCTATGATGTTCTTGTCTTTGTGGATTAAACTAATATTATAGTAATTCTTGTAAAATAACGATAGACCCCCACTTGAACCAATAGGAGGTACAGTGATCAAATTATCGAATTTTAGATCACTCATCAAACCTTCCAAATAATTGTCTTTTTTTGTCTCCATTAAGAATAAAAACTCAAAACAAAACTTCTTATTAATGTCTTTTAAATAATTGAGGGAAATAGGGTTCCCAATGCCCTGGTAATTCCATGATAATATTCTAAACATTAAAACCAGGAAAAACAATTTAGTTGGACGATGCCGAATTTTGACACGCAGAGCTTAATATATTGAGCTTGCGAATAGATAATATTGAACCATTGCCATATGCGGAAAAGAGTTCATTAACTTTCCAAATTAACGATACTAATAACACAATATAAGGAGAAAACTTCCTTAAGATATTGGAAAAACGCATCCTTTGATTTAGTAAAACTCCTGAGATGTTGATTGAATCTTGAGTTTCCTTGTCTTGTGAATACTTTTGCAATCCTGCGTGATCTCCAAAGAGAAATTGGAAATTCTCATTAAATTGGAGGATATCAATCTTCTTTTGGAAAATAGAAACTGAAGATTCGCAATAACTCTGTAGTCTTTGAAAACAATGATTGTACTTGACCTTTCCATCCATGGGCTTAGATCTGGTACCACGAGTTGGTCGAAATCAGTCTCGTCATACCGTGAAGCGGTAGCTCCGAGAGCTATGTACCAAAGTATAAAGACTTTGATTACCGTTAAGGAAGAATTGTTTCTTCGAAAAGCTTTCAACCCTTGGGAATTATCGGAACTTTTTGCTTTTGGTCTCTGCCGAGAGCCTAAAGATACCTCCAGTAACTGAGTTTGAAAAGAAACCCCAAAAACTCCCGACTGGCTCCCCGAAGATATAGTAACACTCCGATCAGAAGGGGGATCTAACACCTTAAGGATGGGGGTTTGGGATCATACATCCAAATGGTTAGTATTATCCCAATAAATTGATCTGATATCGATGAAATGTCGTGCTGGTACTCCGGAACCATCAACACCGTCATTTGAACGAAACCCTAATAGGCAAAAGCAAAAGTTCGAGACCGATCGATACCAACGAAAAATTGACCATTGACTTCTCGTGGTCTGAGAACCCTTGAAACATCCAAACCTCTTATTTATGAATACGAATCGACTATAGGTCTGGTTCCAATCGTGTGTTGGCACCTCGTCTTTCACTTTCACCCTTCGTTTTCTTCTCTGAAAGCTTTCATCACTTTGTATCCCTCCTTGTTTTCTTGTCGTCTGATTGGCAAATAGTCACCGTCGGATAGATTGGAAAATCAAAATGGTATCCGCCATTGATAATCGTCGGAGCTCACCTCTCTTCCCATATTTTAAAAGCTCTCGTTGCCATGATCTAACGAGAAAACGCATCTCCTTGTTGACATGGGATATCCGCCGACAAGATCTTAATCTCCAATCTAAGTTCGCCATTGTTAAACGCCGGAAATCACCTCTCTTTCTCGCTTCCACATCGCCAACAGAAACATTATTACAAAAGTAAATTTTTATGCTTTTGCCAATTACACTTTTATTTAATGAATTATAAAAATATTTATGTTTTAATTATACATCAAAATAATTAAGAAATTAAAATAATGTTAAATATAATAATATAGAGAATCTTACATTTAATAATATAATAATAAAAAAATTTGGTGTAAAATTTGGTATTATAGTTAGAGATAGAAAATGAAATAGAACACCAAAACATCAATTTTGGTGTTAATTTTGCACCAAATATAGTGCTACTGCTGGGGTTGGAGATGCTTCTTTCATTCATATTTTTTTCCACCAAGAACGTTTTAGAAAACTCTTGGACAAACTCACTAGATCATTATTTATATATAGATACAAATATAAAATTATTATTAATAATGAGATGGACAACGTCACAAACCTCAAATAAATCAACATTTGCCAACAGGTCAACAGGTCTCTAATAACTTTTGAGACCTTCTGACTTGCCCAGAGGGTTATGAATGTTTTTGGGACCTTCTGATTCGCCGAGATGGTCTACCCGTTAAACAGTAGGGAGGCTTTCCACTGAGGATATTTGAAGACATTAATGGTAAGATAATAAAAATCTTCGAGGGCCAAAGAAAATGTTAGTGTTGCAGAGCCACCGATGTCTCTTCGCTTCTGCCTTCTCTCTACCTCACTGTCTCCGTACGACGTGTTTTATCTCTCTCTATCGCCCACTGGAATCAATCTCCCGGAGCCGATCCAATAGAATCCGAGTATCCGCCGTAAAGGAAATCGCCGATGTGGCGGTAGAAGAAGAAGAAGATGGTCCAATTGAGCTTCCTCCGTCTTCCTCGTCTCCTTTTTCAACTACTAACTCAATTTTCGCCACTTCCGATGACCCTACTCCTCTTCAATTAGCTACCAGTGTGCTTCTAACTGGTGCCATCACTGTATTCCTCATCCGGTCCCTTCGAAGACGCGCTAAGCGCTCGAAAGAGCTGGTAAATGTTCAATTTCTCATTCGTTAAACCCTATACATTCATTCTTAAGATAAGCACCAAGTAACCGAGAATCGCCGAATTTGGTCTAAATATCTAATTAACCAGTCGATTTTTATCAGTTTTATACTAGGATTTCTATGGAAAATGAGTAGTTTGGTGTGGAATTGTAGAAATTCAGATCAACTGGAGCAAAGAAATCGTTGAAAGAAGAGGCAATGGAGAATCTGAAAGCGTTAGGTTCAACTCCGATTGAAGGTGGTAAGTCAACTCCATCAGCGGCTCAGGCGTTTCTGGGTGCCATATCTGCAGGAGTCATTGCTCTCATTCTTTACAAATTCACTGTCACTATTGAATCAGGGCTCAATCGCCAGGCTATTTCAGATAACTTCTCGGTTCGTTTCTTCTCTCTTATTGATCATTCATATCTTGCGTGTCAAAGCTCCAGTTTCTGTCTATCTTTACTTTGGGTGTTGGGTTTTTGCAAAGTAACAGTATCTTGTGTCCCTAGTATCATTATCATCTCATATATCTTTAAATTCCCATAATTGAGAGAGATCAAAGCTCTCCCTATTCCAGTTGTCAGCTCATTCATTGTGCAACTAGCTAGCGAAGGATCTTTTATTATCGACACACAGAGTCATCTCATTCAGTGTGCAACTAGCTAGCTATGCATTCATTGTTGTGGAAACCTTAATCTTTTCTAAAAAGCTTAATATGTGTCTTCTGTCTCTTGCAGGTTCGGCAAATCACAGTAACCGTAAGGTATGTTGTTTAGCACTAAAGCTTTACCCTTACCAGCTTCTATGTATTCTTCTCAACCCATTTTCTTGCAGGACTATCATCAATGGTATCTGCTATCTGGCAACATTTGTTTTCGGTATCAATGCGATCGGACTTCTCCTTTACTCTGGTCAATTAGCCTTCAATGAAGATTCTGATGAAGACATGAAGGCCACAACAAAGACTGGAGACTCAACAGGAGACAACAGTGACGTAAATAGAAACAGTGAGGATAAAAGTCCAAGTGATTAATCCGGTAATTGTACTATGAAACATGTAATAATAATATAATCATATTCATAATAGCAAAAAATGTTAAGTTGTTTTATCAATTGCATCTGTATCTATCTGTTTGTTGGGAAGCGTTAGTTGTTAGTTTCGATGGGACTTTATGAACGAGAGAGAGAAGACATTAGACTAACGGACAAAAACAGGTTACAGATATTAATGAAAAAACATTGGCACAGTGAAAGAAATGAATTATGACTAACAAAACCAATTTACAAACAAAGGACAAATAGTATTTTGAATTACTATTACACCCCAAATAGTTTTCTTTATTCTCTCACATGTCCCTCTTCTTCTAGCACCCTATTCCGCCGGCGCCGACTCCGACAGTAGCTGGTGGATGTGGCTCGAGCTTTCGGTTTTTCCAGAAACAAGCTTCCGGTGCAAGCTTCGACGCTGACTTCCTCGGCTCCGATTTGCAACGTGGCAGCACTGGTGGCTCGTACGCCTTACTATCCCCGGCTACCTTTTGCACTCCAACCGTCGCAGCCGCCGTTATTTTCGGCGGAGCTGCTGGATACGAACACGATGACCGTGGCGGTTGAAAGTGTAGGGGTGGCTTATCGACAGAACGTCGGCGAGAAGATGCATTGGAATCAATGGCGGTGACGATTCTCTTCTTGGGTTGATGATGATGGTTATCTCCCGCAGCTTCTGGTATCTTCTTCGCCGGAGGTCTTCCTGGTAAACATCTAACGAAATCTGTACTGCAGACCCAAGTTTCCTTTGAGACTTCCATTGATAGCTTTGGTTCACACATCATTAGTAGCAAACAATCTGGTAAAACCTTATACGGCGTCGTTGTCTTCTCCTGTAATTGATTTCCTCTCATCACCAATTCCGGACTCGGGTCGGGTTCTCGGTTTCCTTGTTCGGATCTTTCCTCGTTTTCTGTTACAGAGGAAGTAGCAGCAACCTCTTTGCTCTCTTCTTCCTCTTCCGCCTCAGCCACAACCATTGCTGAATCTTCTATCTCAGCCATTTGCTCTTCTTCTTCTATGGCATTTCTGATATCGTCTTCGATGTTTTTCATGATCGTAGCTTCAATATCTTCTTCAAACGAATCTACCTCCAGGATTTTCGAAGCTTTCTCTTCCTCCTCTGCTTCCACAATCGAATCTTCTAGAACTTCAACTTTGTCTTCCTCTCTAGCTGGATTTGAAGCCAGTGGAACTTCTGCTTCTGCAACCGTAACTATAACTTCTTCTCTATCCACTGTAGTCTCACCGGAAATCCATTTCTCGCATAACTCGATCCGCTTCTTATCTTCCATTTCCAGCTCAAACCTTCTTCTCTCATCATCTTCCTCCTCATCTCTTACTCGTACGCCGTCGTTCAGAGACAACTGCCTTTCTCGAACCCGGTTAGCTAGCGCCGCCACTTTAACCGGATCAGATCTACACCGCATCAACAATAAAGCGTTCTTCGGCGGAGAACATATACTCATCCGTCCAACGTCTTCGCTCTCTTTCTTTTCCGTCTTCATCTCTATGTCGCTCAAATCGAGACCCTCGAACACATGTCTCCGACGGCTCCTCCGCCTATCCTCCTCCGCTTCGTCTTCTCCTCCAACCACAAGCTCAATCTCCCTTCTCTTCCCTCCCGTCTCCTCTACTGCCACAAACCACCGTGTAAACACTGCACCACATGAATTTCCGCCGCCGCCGCAACTGTCGGTTCTCTCAACTTGCCTCCCATCTCGATCTATGTTGTGATGGCTATTGTCCGTACAGGAGGATCTACAGGGGAAGAAGCAACTGAGCTCGGAGCCAAACGATCTCAAGGACTCACATATAGTCACCGGAAGATGAACCCACCGATTCTCACTGGCATCAAAACGACATCCTCCTCCTCCCCCTCCTCCACCGTCGTTTTGATCGGCGGATCTCCTGAAACTCGACTCACCTCCTTTCCTTCTAGATCTAGCTCGCATCTTCTTCTTGACATGCTTCCTAGTCTTGACCCTAACCTGACCAATACACGTCACCTTGGGAGAAGACGGCTCGATGTTGTTGGTATTATTGTCGTAACCAGATCCAGATCTCTTCCTTGCTCCATTAGCACCAAACATCGGGGAGTTCAAAACTCCAGCTGAAGCGTTCTTTAAGCTACCGCTGGTACGGAGACGACGGCTAAGAGAAGTGGTAAGACAAGCAGAACGAGCTGGACTGAGGATAGATTTAGAAGAGAGACGCATAGAGGAGGAAGAAGAGAAACGAGATGTGAAACAAATGAAAAGATCAGTAGAAGAAGCATTGTTGTTGCTACTACTGTTAATACTTGAAGAACGGTGGGGTCTTTCAGTTTCCGCCATTGTTATCCTTATTTTTTTGCTTTTATTATTATTATAATTGATTTTTTTTACGCTGAGAAGAAGAGTAGCTAGCCCTCTCCAATTCTGAGTTATTCGAACGGATCCGAACCTAATTTGGTTATATTTTACATAATCCTAAATATTCGATTAGATATAATTTTGAAGAATTTGTCGGATTCGGGTTGGATTTTACCTGTATAACTCAAATAATCCGAATAACTCGATTATATATAGTTCTATATATAATTATATCTATTTAATATTTATTATAATATTATATATATTGTAATTACTAATTAATTTTAAATGTGTTTGGGTCACTTTTTAGTTCAATTATGGCATGTAACCCTATATTGATTAGTATTTAATTAAACTTTGCAGTCGCCCCTTTCTATACCTTTCTCATGATTCACGAATCCTTATTCTTCTCTTTTTGTGTCGGCATTTCGTTTGTCTTCATCCGCCATTATAGGGTAAGATTTATAATTTATAATCAATTTCTAACATACTAATCGTAGTAATTTTTTATATTTATTGTAGATGGTGGATTCAGGTGATAAAAAGTAGAAATAAGTTTCTACACAAGATGATGAGATCATGTTGCCTAAATCAAAGAAGCCATATGTTTCTCGTTCTAGGATATGAAATCATTTCACTAAATATGTGGATAATAAGAAAAATGTCATATGCAATAACTGCAATTCAAGTCTGAAATACAATGGAAAAACTGGGACTACTAGTTGTGGAATCATAACAAAATATGCAAACAATACAAAGTTTTTATGGAGTCTAATGCTCAAAAAATGTTGGTTAGAGATGGTGGAGATAGACAGTGTGCTGCAGTTGGATTCAACAATGATGACTACAGAAATGTTACTACTACAATGCTGGTTTTGGCAGAACTACCTTTTTCGTTTGTGGAAAATAAATGGTTTAGATATTTTTGTAGCAGAGCTCTCTCCCTTTGCTTAATACTCCTTCGAGATCAACAATTACCAGAGATATTGTGAGACTGTATAAGAAAGACAAGATCTCTTTGAAGAGTTTATTAAGTAAGATAAAGCAAAGACTGTGTTTAACTACAGATCTATGGACAACACCTACTACTTGCATAAGTTATATGGTTATTACTATTCATTTATTAATGAGAACTGGTGCTTGCAAAGGAAAATTATTAGTTTTAAACCAGTCCCTGATCATAAGGCATAAACAATTGCAGATAGAGTAAAGAGCTGTATGTTAGGGTGGGGTACCCAAAAGATTTTTACAATCACTGTGGATAACGCTAGTGTTAATGATAATGCAATTCGAATCTTGAAGAACAAGTTAATGAGTTGGGAAGATGATGCTTTGATACTTGGAGGAGAATTCTTGAATGTACATTGTTGTGCCCACATATTGAATTTAAATGCAAAAGATGGGTTATCAAAATGCAAAAAATGGGTTATCAAAGATTAATAGTAGTGTGATTGCCATCAGAAATGCAATTAAGTACTTTAGATCATCTGATGCTTGATTCAAATTGTTTCGGATGCGGGTCGACAAGAAGGTCACTAGAGGTAGCTTGGTTTTAGATGTTGCTACAAGGTGGAATTCTACTTTCCTCATGTTATTTACAACACTTAAGTTCATATCAGTTTTTCAGATTTTGGCTAATGAGGATAGACCTTATTATACATATTTTTTGAGGAAGAAGATGGAAAGAAAGAGTAGGACCACCGTTAGATGTTGACTGGGACAAAACTTCTCGATTGGTACAATTCTTGGATGTATTCTATGAATCAACACTGGCTTTTTCTGGACTTAAAATTGTGATATCTCCTTCATGTTATGATGAGATATGCACTATACAAGCAAACATGATCTCATTGAATAATGATCCGGATCCAGAAATGCAAATAATGGCAAAGTCAATGCATGATAAATTTGACAAGTATTGGGGTGGTTTGGACAACATAAACACAATCTTAATTGTTGCTAGTGTATTTGATCCACGAAGCAAAATGGCTTTTGCTACACTCTGTTTAGCTAATATGTATGGAAAGGATAACATGAAATATGCTGAAATGAATGGAGCTCTTTTGAGTCTCTTGCGCAAGTTATATAAAGTGTATATCACATCACATAATGCAGAGAAAGATAAGTCAAAGAAAGTCCAAAGTAATTCTGCAAATAATGTAGAGCTTGGTGGATTGGGTAGTGTGCCTCGTCGTGCAACAATATTTTCTACACTATATCACCAAATGCAATCTGAGAATCAATGTGCAGATTCATATAATGAGTTGGAGATATATTTGATGGAGAAGGTTGAAAAAGAAACAGCTAACACATTGGGTATGAAGTATGACATTCTGTCATGGTGAAAAGTGAATTATGCAAAGTTTCCTTTTTTTATCAAAAATATCAAGAGACATTTTAGCAGTTCCAGTCTCTAGTGTCTTCTGAATCACCTGTTAGTACTGGAGGTCAAATATTGGATGCATATAGAAGTTCTTTATCACCTTATATGGTCGAAGGGTTGATCTTAACACAAAATTGGATTCATACGACATTTTCAACTGATTGAAAAATGAGTATTGAACAAGTGTTGTAAGAGTATGAGTTCATGAATTCTCTTGCTGAAGGTACGTGTCTGTAATTAAACTCATCACTTTTAAGTAGCTGGAGAATGCATTACAACTCAATATTATTTTATTTATAAAACAGAAGATCACAAGGAATCAGATACTTTTGGGAGGCAGGACACCAAACTTAAAAGTGATCAATTAAGAGTAATCATTTACACATGTGTTTTCTATTATCAACATGAATTAAATTGAGTATTATATTTTAATATCTATTCTTCTACATGTGTTTTTTTTTGCAAGCATGATAACAAAAAACTTATTAAGTAGGAGACAGAAACAAAAAACTTATAAAGTATAATAAAATTTTGTTATAAGAACATAATTTTAGACTTTGTCTATAATATCTATTTCATTTTTAAAAATTCTAAAATTTTAATCATTATAATTTGTTCGGGTTTAAACAAAAAATCTCGAAACCAAGTATATTTCGATTTGATCCGATCCGATATAGATTCGGGTTTAATTTAGTAACTAAAATTATTTTACCGAATAATCCGTAATCCAAATAATTCGAACCGAACCCGATCCGATATCTGAATTGAAGATGACTAGTAGTATCCATGGCCATTGGAGATAGAGACTACTATCTGTTTCGAGAGTGTAACGAAATAGGGGTTCTTATGATAATGACTAGAATACCCCTAGACTAATTGCGGTAATGATAGGTTGTGATTGAATAAATAAAGGGTAATTTGGGGGAATGGTGAAAGAGTAGGACATGAAAGTGAAATGAGTTCGAAAAAGGGTTCGTACGTTCTGTGAAGAAGAAGTGTGTGGGATAAACACACATGTGCACACTAAAGGTGTTATTGGCTTTCCCAAAAACACAAACACTCAGACACGCATGTCTCTTTCTGTATTTTTCTATCTTTTGGATTTTTTCTGGTGGAAATAATAAATAAATAATATACCTTTATTTTCATTTTGAAAGAGTAGACTTTTTGTGAAATTCAAAAGTTTTGGATATTTTTTTGTAGGTAGATAATTGGACATATATGCATGTAGAGGTTGGAGGGATCATTGGATGGTCATTTATGACAAGTGGATGCTTAATTTAGACAAAATATGAATGCATACATGTAACGTAAAATCAATTACAACAACAAAATCAGTGAACGAGAACCACATGATAGATGTTGATTAGTAAGATCAAGTGTTCACTTCTATTCATTACTTTAGATCTTCCCGTTGTAAATTGGATAATGTTTTGCCCTTGCGGGAGAGATCGAGTAAAGTATATTATTTATTTGTAGAAAAAATAATTAAAATTCAATTAAGGGGCAATATAGAGCTTTATACTTTAATTTATGATAATGAAAAACAGTAGACCGGAAATGGTCACATGGTGTTGGGTTAGATCCGGTAGAAGACAAATGACACAGAGATAACATCTTTATTACCAACAAAAAAAAAAAAAGCATTATAGCACCCAAAGTCTGCACGTGATCGAAGTACCGAGAGAGATAAGAGTGATGATTCAACATGGCCGTTGCTTTTCTTATAATTAATTTTGACATTTTTTATTTAGCCAAAACTTTGTAAAATAGAGGTTTGATCTCGTGAAATTTTCACTTTATTTTCTTTCTCTCGTATATGCATGAAAACAAGGGACGTCGTCGTGTCGCTTTTTGTACCAGTACACAAGTGATAGGGAATGGACTTAAAATTTTTAAAATTTCGTAGGTTTGATTTTTCTGTTATGCGAAACTAAAACACATTTTTCTAGTCATTTTTACACGTATATAGACTCATGTTTTTGGTTCATTTGAATACTTGGAAAGAGGGTTAATCCGTAGACTGCATCTTCCCTAGGAGAATATTTCATATTCTTTTTTCCTGAGTTATTAAAAGAGAAAAAGGAGTCTTTAACATTTATGTTGTTCCATTTGTGGCTACGGACCAATTAATCACACATCGATTCCATGATTCATTTTTATGACCAAAGAAGTTCTCAAATCTATACTTTTTGATATATTATGATGCTAATCGAAAGAGCTAATATTATTTACATGTTAATGAGGCAAGTAAGACAAGGCGCGTGAGATGAGTGTGGCGCGAAGTAACGGTCACTATAAACAGAAAATAATAATAATAATAATGTGTGTGATGTGGCAGTTGTAGAGAGAGGAGAAGAAAAGAGTTTGACGAGACTCATTAAAAGACTTAAAGGACCACCAACATCGCTTTTACAATATTTTTGAGTTACTAAATTCATAATAATCCCTTACCCTGTTTTCATTTTCTTTTACACTACAAAATACAACCTTTAAAGAATTTACAAATAATTTCATACAGATCCATATCTATCTCTAAGATCATGCTCTACATCCATATCTATCTCACCATTTGATTTGTTATTAGTTAATTTGGTTATCTTTTGGTTTAGTTTCTATTAAGCTTCGGTTATTTACTAATTAGGTCATGTGCTCAGTATATATATACGAGAAAACATTCTGAATCATTAACAATCAAAAATATCAATCTCAACTTTACTCTTTCTCTCTAACTCATCACCATCACTATCCACCATTGATACACAGAACTTCGAGATAGCTATTCTTCATCTAAAGCTATCTTCTAGACTATGTATTACCACTCTTCGATCTCACAAAAGAGATTTTCGAGTGAATTATCGATTACAATTTGACTTCCTGCATCAGTGGTAACAGAGCGGTCTTTCTCCGGACTCAACAATGCGGAAGAACATGAGCTACTTGAGTTCAATAAGCAGTTAGGAGAGCTCAAATTATCTTTTGCTAAACAAACCGAAGATTGGGAATCACTACGGGTAGAAGTTAACGATCATTTCACTGAAGTTCTAAATATGATCTTCGAGCTTTATCCATCAGCATCAAATCAACAGAAGCAACAACTTGATCACGCATCTTCCTCTTCCACAGTTTATGCTTCAAACCAACACTCACCACCACTTCCTGAGCCACCTGATACGTTGCTCTCTGGTCAAAGATCGTTGGAATCATCTCCAAATCAAGTTCAAAATCCCACAAATGGTTTACTCTCACAGCTGACAAAGAAAACCTTAACTTGGAAGGTACTAGATCCCCTTTGTGATGATTTGATTGTTGATGAGGTGGATTCACAGGTTAAGGAAGTGAAAATATCCTCTTAGCTTTTACCAAAGGATGATGACAACGTCACACACCAACTGTTCGATCAAATGCATGTGAAGACATTGTCTCAACAAATATCAAAGGGCGATGAAAGAAACGAGACACGCCAACTATTCTATCAAATTTTAATGAGAGTAACAAGTAAGAAAAAATCAAGAAAGTAACTTAAAACTTGGAAGTTCAGGTTCAAAATTAGTGCAAAGAGAGGCAAGTTGGAAGATGACAAGTACTCTCTTGTGAATAAATCAAGTAGAAAGGATGTCACGTCATGGGAAGCACCACGAGAGGTTAATTATCATGTGAGTTGTGGTTATGACTTAAATATATTAACTAGGTTCAGTTCTAATATAGTGGAATAATGATGATTCAAGCTATTGGTCTTGACAAAGAGCTTACCACTTACTCAATAAAAGCTCATGAAGGATATTGGTTGATGAAATGGAAACGAAAAATAAAAGAGGTTGCTGAAATATTTACTAGAGCTGAAGTCATTGACCTTGATCTGATGTGTAGTCGGGAACGGTGCAACCAAGATTTTCCTCTTGGTGAGTATAGAGAACAACTTTACGTTTACTTGAAGAGCATAATGAACATCATTACACCAAATTTGACTGTTCTTGTTGGGGAACTAGTTGGTGCTTGCCTAATTTCTCATGGTGATAATTCACTGAACCTTTCAAAGCAATTTGAGAGCACAATTCAAATCCTTAAGAGTTGAAAAATTCATGTTTAGAGCCATCAAACAAAGTAGGCTATTCCAAAGTATAATCCAATTTACCATGCATATGCGGTTAACCAAGTTGCATCAAAGCACAAAGGTAAATTAGCACACTCATTAACTGGGGAAAACTACTCTTGCTATCTATTGAGATACTCTTGATGATGGCCAAGACAACACCGTGGGAGTAGAAAACTGTTTGAAGCTTGAAGCACGATTGAGAAACCTTGAAGTAAAAGATTTAGGATGTCGGTTCAGTTCAGCTAAAGGTAAATCGAAGATTGAAATTTGTGTCGAGGGTGACACACACCAGATGTTGAATCGTCTTGCTTTGATTGTTGCTAAGAAAACTCTGAATGGACAGAAAGTTGTCGTCGTCCGATGCAAGGAGATTAGTATCTCACGTGGTTTGGTTCGTTAAAAAAAAAAAAAAAACACATGAGGTTTCTCCTAAAAATCACGAAGACTAAACCTTCTCATGGTCCCTTTCACCTAAGAGCTCTACTTAATATCTTTTGGCGCACAATTTGTGGAATAATCACACACAAGACCAAGCATGTAGCTATTTCTTTTGCGTGTTTGCAGGTTTTTGAGAAATTTCCACCCCTTTATGATGATAAGGTCAAGAGAATGAACATTTTTTTTGCTATCATGGTTTTGATATTCGAGGGTCACAAATATTGCTTGTTGAGATGTCTATCTTCTGAAGTTGGCTAGATTAATACAATTAAGAAGGTCAAGACTAAAAGAAAGCAGAGGGCACAAGTTGTGTTGGCTTGAGAAGCAACTTCACCTTCTCTGGACAAGGAACATAGCCGAGCTTAAAGCCCTTATTCTATGGAAGGAACATCCTCCTGACCAATTTTCATCTTCTCTCCCAACTGAGCAAGGTACTTGGGAGTTCTACCGGGACTTTGGAGCTCGCTTTCCAAACTTCCGATCCTTGAGGCCAAGGATCCTTTCGAGGAGGGTGTAATGATACAGATCATGCTCTGCATCCATATCTATCTCTACCATATGATTTGTTATTAGTCAATTTGGTTATCTTTTGATTTAGTTTCTATTAAGCTTTGGATATTTACTGGTTAGGTCATGTGCTCAGTATATATGTACAAGAAAACATTCTGAATCATTAACAATCAAAAATATCAATTTCAAATTTACTCTTTCTCTCTAACTCATCACCATCACTATCCATTAGGGCTGCGACATTGACCCGACCCGAATTGTCTGACCTGACCCGAACTAGGTCTTTGACAAATCGGGTCGGGTACATAAACCAAATTCGGGTCAATCGGATGAATTTCTGAGGGTGGTTCGGTTAATGCAACGTGTTGGGTTGGTTTGGAAAACCCGATCGGGTAACCAAATTTTGCTTCATCTTCTTCTTTCTCTTCGTCCTTTTCCTCCTCTTTCGCAATTTGGTTCTTCTCACGATTCTTCTTCTCACACTTCTTCTTCTTCATCTTCTTCGTCTCACGCCACTTCTTCTTCTTCTTCATCTCACACGTCTTCGTCTCCTCTATTTTTAATATTTAAACTTTTTGATTAATGTTTTAAAATTAATGAGAAAGAATAATTAGTACCTTTTTGACTGATTTTCATGGATTTCCGGTTGCTGAACCTTGAAGAAACTAGAGGTTTCTCAGTCGGAGGAAGATTCTCTAATTCGTTCATCATCGGCGGAAGATGATTCCGATTTAAAATCGGTGGCAACTTGACTTCATCTGCACCGGATTCAACCAGATTTGAATTCTCCATCGTAATCACACTCGTAAGCTCCTCTTCAATTTCACCATCTTTCTCTTCCTCAGTCGTAGCCACATCATCTATAATCTTCTCTTCATCCTCATCGTCATACACAACCTCCGTAATCGTCTCCAATTCCAGTTCCTCCGCCTCCGGATGCGCCACAACGTAACCAAAATGCGCACCAGTATTCAAATCCTTCACCTCCAGAATCTGAGGTGAAGCTTGGTGATTCACAATCGACTCCTCCGTCTGAATCTTATAATCGCCACTGTATACTATCTCATCTTCCTTCTCTGTAGCTAATACTTCGATAATACTTAGAAGAAGCATTAAGCGGGTCGGTTCGGGTTAAATGGGTTGGTTCGGGTCAGGTTAAACGGGTCGGATCTCCCCTACTCAATTTACTTTGGTTAATTCGGAATTTTACAATTTTTTCGAATAACCCGAACCGACCCGATTTTTTGGTTTGGTTACTTCAGATGGTTTTTTCGAACCTCCTATTACCCGAATACCGATCAACCCGATCCGATCCAACCAGAAATAACCGAATTTGCACCCCTACTATCCACTATTGATACACAAACCTTTGAAATAGCTATTCTTCATCTAAAGCTATATTATAGACTATGTATTACCACTCTTCATTCTCCTAAGAGAGATTCAAGAGTGGATTATCGGTTACAATCTGAATTCCTACATCATATTTATTACTATGACTAGTATAATACGTAACAATCCCAATTCCAAAAGTAAGAGCATTGTCGTATACAAAAATAATTATAGATAATAAATGCCAAATTGATTACAAAGATGGAAGGTGTATATGTGGGAATTAATGTTCTGATTGATAAACATGTGCTCCTTAGTCCTAAAATAATAATGATGTAGGATTTATGATTTTAATGCATACATATCTAGAACATAGTCAACAACTTATCAAAAGACTTGAGGGAAAATACATGGTTTTGGATAGGTCTGGGTTAACGGTTCGGTTTGTCCAGGTTATTCGGTTTGAACCAAATAACTCGGTTAACAAAAATCGAGTAAAATCGTGTATTAAACCGATCAATGGATTGTGTAATTGAAATCAGTTATTGGATCGGTTGGGTTCGGTAATCAATAACCGATTTAAACCAAAATTTATGAGATAGAATTAGATTAGGTCATCCATTACCATTACATGCGTTCACTCACCTTACCCTCTCGCCTTAGTTCTTCTTCGATACTCTCCCTCTCTCACGAGTCACGGTGCGATTTCCTCTTGTTCTTCCGATCTCGACTCCGACTTCCTTTCTTTTTGGTGCAACTCACATTTCTTCGTTTTCTCTATCTCTCTCTCTCTTAGTCTCTCTTTCTTACGAACATCGTGTTCTTTCTTCTTTGCACTCGGTTTCTTTTTGTCTTCCCAGTCGATCTCAGTTCTTCTTCTTTCTCGACTTGTTAAGACTTCTTCTTATGGCATATTTGGAGTTATAAGGTAATTGATTTCGATTTATTGTATGAATTTGATTAAGGGTTTACTGTTTCAATTCGATTTAGGGTTTCTCTTTAGGGTTTGATTTCGATTTACTTTAGCAATTCGATTTAGGGTTTCTCTTTAGGGTTTGATTTCGATTTACTTCAGCCATTCGATTAAGGATTTCTCTTGAGGGTTTGAGTTAAGGGTTTCATGCCGATTTAGAGTTTCAATTTAATTTGTAATGATCTCATTTTTTCTGATACTTGCCTTTGTTTTTCTGTAAACACAGAACTTGTTTGTAGCTTGCGTTTCGAAACGTAGCCCTAATTTTGTTTTTCTGTTTTGGTCGGAAGTTAATGGTGATTGTTCTTTGTTGTGATTATGGTATCCTTAACTACGCTTAATACATTTCTGCTATATAGTGATTGTTCTGTATTTGTTTATTTTGCCATGATATGATATCCTTATCTAACTGTTTATGTTTTATTGTTTGGAAATGGATTCACGGTCAGGACCTGAGGATACGACTGAAGTTGAAGGACCACCAGCATTCCGAGAAGAAGTCTCAGGGCGTAAGAGGACTTAAACGTAGCGGTCAAGCACTTCCCTACCGCCAAAACCCAAAAACAAATATGCCAAAAGAGCCGAGGTATGGCAACACTTCATTCAAATAGAAGATGATGATAGAAAGTGTAGTTGTAGGTATTGTGGAATGGAGATTAGTTGTGATTCGAAAACTGTAGGTACAAGCCCAATGAGAGGGCATATAAGTAGATGTAAAATGTTTAAAAATTTTCAGGATAGGGAGAAACAAAAGATCTTAGGTAGTGATGATTCTGGGAACATGAAAGTGGTTAAGTATGATCCAATTTTATTTAGAAAATCGGTTAATGAAATGATAGTAATCAATGAACTGCCATTGTCATTTGTTGAGTCAGAGGGTTAGAAGAGATTATGTTACAACATTATGCTTATGTATTGTACCTTTTCAAGGAGGACAACAACAAAAGAGATTGTTGCAATGTATGAGGCAGAAAAGATAGCTTTGAAGGGTATGTTTGAGAGTGAAAAACAGAGAGTTAGTTTTACAACATACATTTCGGTGTCTCCACATACATCATACAACTATATGGTCATCACTGCGCACTAGATTGATATAAGTTGGCAGATGCAGAAGAGAATCTTAGGATTTAAAGTGATAACTAACCATAAGGCTGAGACAATTTGTCATTTAGTTGAGTGTATAGAAGAGTGGGGGATTTCTCAGTTGGTTACAGTCACGGTAGATAATGCTACAACTAATGACAAGGAAATTAGGTTAGTGCGGGAGTATTTGTTGCAGTTAGGACCCGAAAAGTTAGTGTTAGATGGTCAGCTGATCCATATGCGATGTTGTGCGCATATCCTGAACCTAATAGTCTCTGATGGATTACAGAAAACAAAACTTAGTATTGGTGCCAATAACAACTTGGCATGAGCTAGAGAGTCTTGGAATGGTAAGGAGTTCTTTCAAGATTGCAAATTCTTATATAAGCGATCGTTATATCTCAGATCCACAGAACACCATGACATCAAAGCTTTAAGTGTTAATAACACAGGAATTGCTATTGAGCATCAAGTGTTTCATGATCATGCTCCGGCTCAAACCAAAAATACGTCTGATCTGAATTATTTGCAGAAACACGTAGGAGGAATGCTTAAAATTACCCCCTCTCACGTTGAAGTAAGCCATTTTATCGTCAAAACTATAGAATGAATAGAACGACATGATAACTTGTCTAAAATCTTGTCTAAAAATAACCACAGTAGTGATCGCCAGCTAAGACAAAAAATCCTCAAAACTATAGAATGAATAGAGCTTCTTCCTTAACCAGCTTTTAGTTGTCTTACGTATCTCCAGCCCAACTCTGATCCACAACCAATACAGTAAATGTCAACTACTGTATACAGTCCAGTTAACATCAATTTGTCTTCTCTCGCTCCAGTCGAGATGTTTACACTAAACGGATCATCAAGAAAAACAACTATTATAATCATGTCTAAATTATTTCTTTGTGTATTTGTCTTAGTTTGATGTTTCTTTTGTCAAAGTCTCAGAAAATAACTTACACGTTACTGAAGAAATAACCTTTTCGGCCATATTTAGATTGAAAATCCTGCACATAGTCATGGTTGCTTCAATAAATCAACAACAAAATTCAATGAGAACATCGTACGAGAGGGAACGGGACGGGTGGTTGGTATGTTCGCAGAATAGGCGTGGCCTGAGGATGTGCTTGAGCACTCGGCTCTGCTAAGAATGATGGAGATTTCTAAATTTACAATCACAACAAAAACGTAACAATCATAAGCAATTACATTAAGAACCAGAAGCAAAGATGAGAGACATGTGTTCCTAAATCAAAGACGAAAAAGCCCAAAATCAGTTCGTCTTACACAACAATTCATTCACCAACCATGACTAGAGACTAACGTATTCACAAACCATGACTTCAACATGTTGCTACTATGGTGTTCGATCAGTTTAAATGTACATCTCCATATCCAAACCAACACAATAGATCGAAGGATCAAAGATTGAAACCGAAAAATAGCAAACAAACTCAATATATTGAATCATCAAGACCCAAGAGTATTACCAAGAGGAAGTGAGAACCGTATCCATTCACTGGAAGCTTTAAATCTTTCAACACCGATAAAACTTCAGCCAAACGGGACTTGGGGACTTCGAGAAACAAATCGATTCTTCATCATAAGCCAGAGAGCAATAGAGAAAGAGAGAGACTTGGGCGAAGCGGCAAAGAATTTGGGTAATAGATAATTACAACTCCGACGATTTTAGAATACTGATGGAAATACATCTGATTTCGTTTAGTCATAAAAGAGTAATGAAATATACCAAAATCCATCGACAAACAATCTAGTGGATTTTTCATTCCTTAACCAGTAACATATAAATTTTTTTCTATTCCAAAATACATCGTTCAAACACATGATTTTAATGGATTTCACCAAATACATTATTGAATAATGCTGGATTGTACGTTGAATTTGAAATCCCTAAAATACTTAATTGAATAACACCCCTTAGTGTATAAATGGTAACATGAAAAAGACACAATTTTATGGCTATATGCTTGGAACACATAAAATAGTCGGCTAGGTCTGAAACAAGAGACTGGGATTGGTTCCAGAAGAACCACACAGTCAAGACTACTGTGTTTTGTGGTGACAGCTATTGTGAAGCTCTCAACATATCACCAAGAGTTCGTGTGGCTTTGGGAAAGGAACCCTGAGACATATTGAATCCAGTAGATTACTTTGCAATGTGCTAAACTTAGAAATTTGAGTTCCGCAGTTATTTATGTACATGTATATGTAGTACGGTCTAGGATATCTTATACAAGGGTTTGGAAATGATCACATGATTACTTAGGACTAATGAGTGACCCTGGAATATGTTGGTCTGTATGAGGACCATCACGAGTTTCAGAAAAACGATTTCCTGGCACACTAAACTGGCGTGAAAGCAAGCGGAAAATGGTGGCACACATTCCACTTCACATTCTTAGTGAACATGGAGATTAAGAACTCTTCTCATTTAGTAATATTATCTCTCCATTAAACCATGTCTCAACGAGATGGTAGTGTGGTTGTGATTGCAAGAGATGTAAAGTAGTATCATTTCCTTTTTGCAAGTCATACGTTCCATAATGATATTTATGCATTTTAACTAGTTTTAAGATTCTTTTATCATCCATTCTGCATATATTTTAGTTGTGTTTGCATCATTTTAGAGTCTTTTAGCTTCACTTTGCATTGTTTGCACTTGCATTGTATATATTTTGCATTTTGAGTTGTTTTCAGGAGCATTTGGGTACATTGGAGACTAATTCGGACCAGAGGTGAAAGGACTCAGCATGATTTGACAAGAAGACGTATTTTGGAGCTGAATAGGAGCAAATAATAGACGATTTGGATGCAGCTTGATGGGTGACTCAACCAGATGGCTCGAGGTGATTCTGCTTGCGCCATATTGATGTGCCAGCTCGACCACAACGGTCGAGTTGGAGGCCAGACTGCAAAATTTTCTCCAGCTCGACCAATCAACTATACCCACATGGTCGAGTCAGACGCTTCCGAAGATTTTATTGACTTTTTCTATTTGACTTTGTAGGGTTAGTGGAATGAGAGTATAAATACTCTTCTGATGTCACAAAAAACCTTTGTCCAGTTTTTATTGCCTCTTTTGTGAAAGAACAAAACTGAATATTCTCTCCCTTGTAATTTCAAATCCAAACAGTTTTTTTATGAGTTTTTAATGCAATTTATGTTTTCTTTTAATCTTGTTTCTTTCTTTTTTAACTTTCTTATTATGTTGTTTATTTTGATATCTGGGTTGTTTATGTTCTTCATGATTACTGAGTAGATTATATAGGGCTTCTGAGGAACTGTGTTTGATTAGTGTGGATCTTAGGTTTTCTAGGTTGCTTAAAGTTAGATTAGCTAGATATTTCATTATGATAATTTGAGATCTGATATTAGACATTTTAGCACTTAGAAGGTGTTTGATAAAATATCTGACTGCACCATTTCAGATATTTACATTCCTAGTTCAAGAGATTGATTATTTAGGGTGTTTATTAGCTAAATTAAGTTGTCTCTTCATGCCTGCTAAGTTGTAAAATGCCTATGAGAATAGGTTCTGTTAATAGCTTTTCTGAGAATGATTACCATGAAAGTGGATTCAATAGTTTATGAACTTGATGCTTAGAGATCCTCTGTGTGTGAGTTTTGTTAAGTAACCTAGTAGACTTAAGTGAACCATTGATCCATTATTCCCACTGCTCAAGGGCCCTCTTCCTTATTTGATTGTCTAATACTCTGTTTTATTGCAATCTGCTATGTTTTTCTTATAAGTTACCAAGTTTAGTTCTGTTTTGTTAACTGTTGTTTCATTCAGTTATTTACTTGTTTAATTGTGCATTTAGATTGGTAGATAATCAAAACCATATTTGATTGGCTTAAATTAGATTGTTATGATCATGTCTTAATTGCTAGTGGTTGCACATGTTGGATTGACAACTCTTTGTACTACATCGATATCTTAGTACATTAGGATTAATTGATAGTAAAATTCTTGTATCAATTTGGCACCATTGCCATTTGGGTGTTTAGACTGCTACATTTAGGATATCAAATATTATGAGATCAAGTTCTTTTTAGTTCATCGTTTATAACATACATGTGGTCATGCCTTTGTCATTTTTAGGGGGATTTCACACTGTGCTACAGCTCGACCTCCAAGCACGAGTTGAGTCTTATCGTTGTATGCAGACATGTTACAAAGGCAGCCAGAACTTACTCCATTTTCTCGACAACATTGATCACCTTTAATGTGAGTTGCGAGAGCAGAGAAGTCGACTTCATAGTGAACAACAAAATTCAGTGGGAATGGACAATCCACAAGGATAAAATACAGACATACATCATGTCCATGGACCTCATCAGAGGAGACCAAGAAAAATTGGAGCAAGAGATGCACTTAGCACTCACACCCAACGACATGAGATTGTTCCCCCTGCTATTCAGAACAACACCTTTGAGATCAAGAGTAGTCTCATCTCCATGGTCCAAAGCAACATATTTCATAGACTACCAGTGGAGGATCCTCTTGATCATTTTGATGAGTTTGAAAGGCTCTACATCCTAACTAAGATCCATGGGGTTAGTGAAGATGCTTTTAAGCTGAGGTTGTTCCCATTCTCTCTTGGGGACAAGGCCCATATATGGGAGAAGCATTTACCTCACGAGTCTATCACTTCATGGACGAGTGCAATAAAACCTTCTTTGCTATGTTCTTCTCAAATTCTAGGAGTGCAAGTCTCCGTAATGAGATTTCTGGGTTTGTGCAAAAGAATTTAGAGTCATTCTCTGAAGCTTGAGAGCGGTTCAAAACCTATCATTCTCAGTGTCCTCATCATGGTTTCAACACCAAATCTCTATTTAGCACTCTCTATAGAGGTGTTCTCTCTAAAATCCATATACTATTGGACACTACCAGTAATAGTAATTTCTTGAACAAAGACGTTGACGATGGCTGGGAATTAGTGAAGAACCTTCCCAAAGTAGATGGCCAATATAGCGAGGATTATGACAGGAACATGAGAGGTACATCTAAATCTGATTCAGTGACTATGAAGGAGATCAAGGCCTTGAATGACAAATTTGACAAGATACTATTGGCACAACATAAACAAGTCCACTTTGTGAGTGAGGAAGAACATGTTCAGGATGGGGAGGATGATCAGGTTAAAGAGGTTAGTTTTGTGAAAAATCATAGAGGTTACAAAGGTACAACAATTACAAGCCAAATCCAAATCTGTCCTACATAAGCAATAATGTTACCAATCCGGAGGACCAAGTTTACCCACCTCAACCACAACAAGCTCAACCCAAAGCTTACATTCCCAAGAAGCAATATCACAACAGCTTCCAACCGGCTCCAACAGTAACACCACGATACCAGCCTCAACAAACTCCGCAACTTTCTGCACAAGGCCTAAACGTGATGATTGTCCTTCAGCAACTCCTTCAGGGAAAAACATCCAGTAGCACGGAATTGACCAAAATGCAGGATGATCTGCAAAGCAAGATTGACTCTTCTCACAATGATCTCAATTGCAAGTTTGAGACCTTGAACTCCCGTTGAAGTATTTAGAGAGTCAGCAAGCATCTTCATCTGTGAAGACTACTGGTCAACTCCTAGGAAACACTGTTTAGAATCCAAAGGAGTACAATTCCAGTGCAATCACTTTTCAGAGTGGAAAAGAACTTCATACATGTGTATGAACTGCTCTAGTCACTGAGGACAACAACATTCTTGATGGGAGGATTACTAAAATGTTAACACGCCTAAAACCACAACTTCTGATAGTCAGGTCGATGTTCAACTCGATGCCTCAGGTCGAGTTGAGCCTTCTCGTGCACCCAAATTTGTTATTCCAGAGGAGAAGAGCAAACCCTTCGTTTCCCCCACCTTACACACCTCAATTGCCTTTTCCTGGAAGGTTTAAAAAGGAACTGACTGAGAAGTATAAAGCTCTTTTTGTCAAGCAGATGAAGGATATAAAGCTTGATGCCTCCATACCAGAAGTTTATGAAATATGTTGTTAATGGAAGAACCAAAGAAGTTGAAGGCATGGTAGTTCTTACTTATGAGTGTAGCGCCATTATCCAAAGAAAAGTGGTACCAAAGAAGCTTAATAATCCAAGCACCTTCACAATTCCTTGCTCTCTAGGTCCTTTGAAGCAACTGTCTTTGTAATCTAGGTGCATCCATCAGTCTCATGCCAGTTTCTGTTGCACAAAGATTGGGTGTGAACAAGTATAAGCCTTGCAAAATCTCAATTGTCTTGGCTGATAGGTCTGTAAGGATTCCTCATGGTTTAACCTCAATGAGCAGCAGAAGCAGAACTCGACTTGCTTGGTCGAGCTAACTGGTCAAGTGGGCCTGAAATACACCAAAATAGAGTAAACGAATTAGTAATACCTGCTGCAATAGAAGTCAGCAGGACTGGGTCTCATAAAGTTTAAAATCTGAAATGTAGCAATAAACACTCAATTTGGCAACGACACCAACTTGATAACAAGATTTTTACACTTAGCTATCAAATCCTTATAGCATATAAGGTATCGAACCAACAAGTGTGTCACTAGCACTCAAGATATGGTAGACTACTCTAATCCAAGTAGATTCAAACAACAATTCTGTCACCACTTTTAAACGAAAGCAAAGCATAAACAATAAGAGCAGTAAAATGAAAAAGCAGTAAATAAGAACAACGAAAATAACAATAAGCGATTAAAGGAAAGCTAGGCATTGAGGAGTGAGGTTATCGATCTATGCTTAGCTAGGAGTCTCTAGATTACTTAACAAACCCGCAGGAATCGAACCCAAGGCAATGGATTCAACATTATCAACATCACTCTCATGAATACTGAATTTCCCTTAGACTAGAATCAGACCTAACTTTCATTAGCAAAATCTAATCAAGCAAGCATTAAGAAAAAATCCAAGATAGCCAATAATCAGTCTAAAAAATCAATCTCTTGAGCTAGACATGATTATCTCTGATTTTAGTTCATTCAAGCAATTCATCAAACACTTGGTAGGTGGATGAATGCAACAAATTAGATTTCAAATAGCTAGTAAGAAATAAGCATGAAGATTAGTAAATCTAGTGAGATCCTATCAATTCTAAGTTTAAGCAACCTAAATCATCCTAGACCCACAAGGATCTACCTCATTTCCTCAAAACCCAAGATAAACTACTCACTAATCATGATGGAAAGCATAAACTCAGAAAATAAAACAAAGAGCATGATTAGAAAGATGATGGAAAGATAAACAATAAAGATGAAATAAGCAAAGGCTGAAACTCAATTGATCATCATCAAAACAAGCATTCAACACATGAAAAATGAGAGAAAAACTCTTTAAAACTTTGCTAGATCTGGAAATAAAGCGTGATCCTATGTTTGTGGGCTAAAGGAGTATTTATAGCCCACTTACAAAAACCTTAAAAGAGTTAACACAGAATAAAAAGTCAACAAAATGAAAGTTCAAAAAGACAACTCGACTCAGTGTAGGTCAAGTTATGAGGTCGTTCAGGAGTATCCTCGGCTTCAAATGCAACTTGAGTTTCGTTGATCGAGTCTTGGTGTCGAGTTGCAGCTCAGGTGTTCGAAATCTCTAAGCTCAAAGCCATCTGGTCGAGTCTTCTGGTTGAGTCTGGTTCATCTTGATCTTGGGCATCAAACTCTACTTGTTTGGTCCTTAGCTGCCCCAAAATGTCCAAAAATGCCCAAAGTACCTAAAATTACTCCATATGAAGCATATGCATTCATGTATGCAATGCAAATGAAAAGTATGCAATATGAACCTAACATGACTTTAAAATGATGTAAATGCTATGCATATGTATGCAAAACATGCTGAATGATATACCTAAAACATGATAAAATACAGACATATCAACTCCCTCAAACTTAGTCTTTGCTTTCCCTTAAACTTAGTCTTTGCTTGCCCTCAAGCAAATGCAAAGAACTAAGAAGGAAGAGAGGGTGCAAAGTGGGGACTCAGAGCCGTAAACAAGCTGATAAGAATGCTAAACTCACAGTCCAAGATCAAGTTCTAAGATGAAAAATTAAACAAGTCGCACTCCAAAAACTTTAGCCATGTCAATCACAATTCAGTCTAACCTTCAGCCTCAACCTACATACGCATTCATTTCAACCAATCCTTTTAACATTCGTTTAGCACAGAACCATGGATTGAGCTATACATCTCTTAGAGAGCTTTTTTGGTCAAGAGTAAGTACTAAGAGATTATAATTATCTCTTTATAGTATCTGGTCTATCAATGCACATGGATCACTCTATGAAATGTTGGAGTAAGCTTCAGCATATTGCTAAAGGTAAGAACCAATAGACGCATACAAAAGCACGACTTCATCTACCCATACACCCAAATAGGTCTTAATTTATCCAATCTAAACCCAGAAAATGATCCTAATCTACCCTTTTCACTTAAAGCTTTTTCTTTTTCTAACCACCAAGATCATCTTCTTAAGCGTTTTCCAATCAAGAATCGAAGGAGAGGGTTCACAATATGTGACTTCTAGTGGTTTTGGGACTTATACACTTACATCACTTGGTTCTTTTTCTTCTTATACCGTAAAACTTATTCTTTCTTTTCTTTCTTAATTTCTTATAACCTTTCTTATACTTTTCATTACCCAAAACATTTACTAGAACACTTCTTACACTTTCAACCCTTTTTCCCTTAGACTCTCTTTAGCTTAGACCTTTCTTTTTCCCTTTTTATTCTTTCCATTATTTTCCTTGCTTACCCACAAACATTCCCACACCGAAAATCAAAACCACCTAGTCCTAATCTTGTCCAAAAATCGTGAACCAACATCTACATGAAATCATGATCTTGTCGGCTCTCACCTAACACTTTATGCCAAGATTAAACTGGAATGAAACCTCACATATCACACAACAAGCAAATGATGGTTTAAAATGAGGTAAAGTACATGGTTGGATTCTACTTAGATTAACAAAATAGATGCATAAAGGTAAAGGAAATCCAAGTATTTTATGCAATCGACAAGCTCAAAATTGATGCATAGACTCGATAATTAATAAGCAAGATTATAGTTATCACTTAGCAAGGAATAGAATTAGATCACAACATGTTTCAATCAAAGGCATGAATGCTCAAACGAAACCTTCCTAACATGGTGCGGTCTTACATTTCAGACTAGATAGCATGCAACAAACAACTTATATCTAGGGTGTTGAATTTAACACAAAGAATCAGCAAGCTTGAAAGGCATGATCATCATAATCCCCTATGCAATGTCTAGACACGATCCTACATGAATATGATGTGACTACATGAACACTGTTTTTGTGGAATACATTTTCAAAAAATTTAAAATTTTTATGGATTTTCTATGCCTTAAATGCCATGCATGATTAAGTGTGTTGAAATGAAAAATCTTTTTGGAGTTTTATGCCATGTATGCAATGCATGAAAATCAAACTAAGACCACAAAAACATAGTTAATATCTTCTAAAACCCTCCCCCAAACTTAAATCACACAGTCCTTTGTGTGTATAAAAGCTTGAAGGAGAATCCTAGACCAGCAACAAAATGAAAGATGCAATGATAGTTACAATGGAAAGTGGTGGAGCGGTACCTTTCAGAAGCCAAAGAAATTGGTTGTGGAGGTGTTCATGCTCTTCAAGATTTAGTGGGCTGCATTTGGACACAACTCGACCTCAGGTTGATGGAGTTGGAAGTCCTTACTCGAGCCCTTGCTGATGGAGTTGGGATCTCGAGTTTTTCCTTCGGCGCATATCACTTCTCCTTCGGTACACCAATGTTGCATCGGCCGATGAGTGTCTTGATAGGGCTGTTGTGGCATGCAAGTTTCCACTATGGAGACTGAATGGCACCTTTGAAGTGAAGGTGGAGCTTGAGAAGACTCTCCACCAAACCTCTGCTTCTTTTTTCCACTCATTCTTATGTTTAATCAGCCCTTTAACCTTCTTCACCAGCCACTTGTTTACATTCTGGAGCGTACCAATGTGTTTCTGAGCTTCCTTTATATCAGCTTCTTGTCTTGGCACATTATACTCCTCAAAGAAGTAATCTTATGGCTCTATCTCTTCTATTTCAACTGGAATGGATGGTGGAACTGGTAGTTGTCCATTTGGATCAATGAGGGCATTAAGTGGAGGAATGAAATACGCATTACTCCTCATTCGGATTGTAGTCAGTTTCGGACAAGGCAAAGCTATGCAGCCATCAGGTCGGTCGGGGTGGATGAACTTATACACCACTTTGTCTCCATAATTGGACCAAGTAAATATTTTGGCTCTCATCAAATATGTGATATCCATGAACCGCGGTTCAATCCAAACTGACTCATCAACATTCACTTCACAAGCTTTCAGAATCTGGTACACAACCCCTTTGATGCATATCTTGATTTTTTTGTCCCTTCTTTGTAGTCGTCTCAGCTCTAGTTATGTGAAGGTTCTTGGCTAATGCAAAAGCCAATCCAGAATTTATATCATCACCCATTATCTTCCTTCCGCTCGGTGTTTCTCCCAGAATCTCCTTTAGAACCGTGACATGCAGCTGCACCTCTTCGAGGTTGATTGGGGCTATTGTGTGCCTTGCAAAAGGACATTCCCCACAGCTCTACGCATATAGTTAATGCAAGGGTTTCAGATCCAATTACCTTTTTCCCTTGGTGCTTTGAATTCCCTTGATCCGTTGAGCATGTACTAAAGCTCATCTAGCTTTTCCTTATTGATGTTCGGATACGCCACATTTCTATGTGGGAATTGAAACAGTTCCTGAATTTGCTTGAATGTGAACCTATAATACTTCCCATGAACCATGATGCTTATGTAGCCACCACCATCTCTTTCCAACAGACCTTTGGCGTTTTCATTATACTAAAGGCATTGAACCGTGGCTAGAAACTGTGTTGTTTCCTCCTCATACGTATTGGAGACTAAAGATATAAAATGGGACAAACCGCAAGCTTCAAACAATAAGTCCACGTCCCTGGTTATTTTGAGCCGGTCCATAGTCTCTTGGTGTGGATAGCACGTTCCTCTAAAACTCATAGCCTTTATCGCTGCAAGAGCTCTCTTGGTCTAGTATTCCTCAATAGCACCTTCTCACTTAGATCACACTATGTCTTTTCAAATGTTATCCAAGCCTCTTCCTCGGTGTATCCATCTTGCATCAAAGCGGTTATATTCTTCTCAACTTTAGTCATCAGCTTGTTCCTTTCCTCATCATTACTCGAGCCAGCTGGTGGTGCATACTGTTCTACCTAAAAACGATCATATGGGGGCACCACGTCCATTATATCCTCACAATTTGCTTCGTTTCCAGCATTGTCTCCACTAACTCTAGGTGCTTCACCTTCGCTTTCAGATGGTGAAGCTGGCCTTTTTCCTTTGTCCCTCGATGTTAAACTTTCACCACCAAAGTATTCGCCTCTTTCTTCTCTGCTCAACCTAGTCAGCGATTTCTCTTAGAGCTTCTTTTGCCTCAATAGAGTAGTTCAGAGTGACTCAGCAAAAGAACTGGAGTTAGACCTCCCAGCTGGGCGGTTTTGAGACAAGATGGTACCACCAACACTTCCTCTACTTGGCTCAATAGAAGCTTCCTCCTCATCACTCTCTGGTTGAAGTATCAATTTCCTATTTGCCACATAAATCTTCCTTCTATCTTTCTGGACTCTCCAGTGGATTTGTAGGAGCTTCTTCACTAGGACATTTCTTTCGGTCTCTTATGTTGAATTTGGCTCTGCACTGGATCTCATTTGCACGCCGAGAAGCAAGAGAAGATTAAGACTCAACAACACGTTGAATTTGAGGCAAAAGAGATTTTTTGGCACGCCGGAATAGTGAACTCAAGGTGACAACTCGACCGGAGCTTGGTCGAGTTTTGTTTCTGACTCGTGAAAAATCTAACTATGAACCTGCTTTAAATCGAACTTCGTTTGAACTAGGTCAAGTTACGCATATCAGCATTGAAAATCTGAGCTAAACAACAGAAAAAGAGAGAGTTTGTAGTGAAAGAGGTTGTAGTGAAAGAGTTAGGATGCAAGATGAATGTATGTGGAATGAAGGTGTAATGGTCGAGTATATATAGAGGGGGAGTGGTTAGGCATGTGCTTAAATGCAATTTCAAAATTCAAACCAAAAACATTCAAAATTCGGACAATAGTTAAAGGATATATGTCATTCTTTGTCTCCCACTCGCCAACCACATTGTCCTTGCTTCCCTCATAGCCACACAATTTAAATCAGCCAATTTTAGACCACATGAAGCTTAACTCGATGGGTGCAGTCGACCAAACCATGGTCGAGTTAACTAACTCAACCTTCTAGATGCTCTGGTTAGTTAACTCAATGGCCCTCACTCGACTAACCATGGTCGAGTTTAGCTAACTGCAGCTGATTCTCATCCCACTGTTCCATTCAGTGACTGTCCCATGCTCGTTCAGTCCATTTCCTACACGAAAAACATTTAATCGCAAGAAACATGTATATATATGGAGCTGGTTTAGTATGAATATAAGTGAGCTTAATCCTAATGATCAATTAAATTAATTCGGGGATAAGTGTTTTGTATAATGTACTTAAGTGAGAAGATTGAAAACAATAGGGAGATTATGAATTAATACTCCAAAATTTGTCCCATATGCCTTCATTCACTAAGTACACTACTACTAAAAAGATACAAGCTCATGTTGACTCGAGTAGGACCTTCAATAAGATCAAAGGTGTATATTAGCCACAACTGGAATCAACAACTCGACCTCAGCTTGGTCTAATTTTGAATTTTCCTTAGCCAAAAATCAAACTCGGCTTGGTGCTACTCGAGTTCAAGGGTCGAGTTACCTGAAAAAGCAGAAAATCCAACCACAAGAGAAAAGAAAATTGCAAAAATAAACAAAACAAAAATTAAAAATTAAAAGCAACGGATATGCACAAAGGATACGCATGAGATTTCCTCCCAAGTGAGCTTGTTTAGAGTCTCAAGCCTGACTCTCCACACTTATAAGTGGTGTGATGGTGTTGAGTTAGGAACCAGAGTTCCTTCCTCAGTATTCTCATCGGTATCACAGTCCATGATCTCCTTGATGCTGAAGTTCTGGCCCTCAATTGTTGGCCTCTTTGCATCTTCGTTGATATCAAACTTCAACTTGAGATCCTCCCCAAGGTTCAATTCGATGGTTCTGCTCCTTACATCAATCACTGCTCCAGTTGATGCTAAGAATGGCCGACCTAAGAGTAGTGGATCATGTGGTTCCTCATCCATATCGAGCACAATGAAATCGGTGGGAATTTCCACATTGCCTATTGTGACACGCAAATCCTCTAGCAATCCATGAGGCAACAGAGTGGTTCTATTAGCTAGAATGAGAGACAACTTGCATGATTTGTAGTCATTAAACCCCAAGATCACGTAAACTCTTCTTGAAGGTAAGTTTACCCAAAGAACATGGCAGAGCGAAAGTCTCTGGATCAGCTAGCTTCTCTTGGATTATCCTTACATGAGCTAATGCTTTGCCTTCAAAGGTCTCAAATGCCATACCTTCGATTTCCTTTGTTCTCTCTGCGATGGCCTCCTTAAGGTATTTCTGATATTGGAGAATCAGTGCAAAGGCATCCAAGAGAGGAATTTTGAGCTCAACTTCTCTCAGCTATTTATCAAATAAATCTTTGAACCGTATTGCAAGGTCTTTCTTAAGACATCCAGGGAAAGGTGCTTGAGGCTTTGTTTGGGGTGTAGTTAAAGATATGCTTAAGTCTTTTGCAAGTACAAGATTCTAGACATCAGAAGGCACAACTCGACCTTGTGTTGGTCGAGTTGGTGTGTCGAGTTCAACATATGGGGGTGATTTAGAAGTTGTTTTCTCCTCCCCTTCCTGAACAACACTGTCCTCAGTGATTGCAACATTTCCAGAGCGTGGAGGAAGTGTTTACCACTTCTTAGAGTGATTGATTGGGTGGTGTATTCTTTCAGATTCTAGACTGCTTTTCCAGGTAGTTGTCCAGTTGTCTTCACAGAAGAAGATGCTTGCCGACTCTCGAGATACTTGAGCCGAGCATTCAAGGTTTCAAACTTACAGTTCAGATCATTGTGGGATGCATCGATCTTGTGGTACACCTCAGCGAACTTCTTAGTTAGCTCAAAATCTGTAGAGCTTTGTCCCTTAAGAATTTTCTAAAGTAAATCTACAACCTCCGGTGGTTGTTGTTGAGCAGGAGCTGGAGCTTGAGCGGTTTGAGCTGGCTGGAAGCTTTGATGATATTGCTGCTTAGGTACGTATACTTTGGTTTATGTTTGTTGAGGTTGAGGGGGATATACCTGATCTTGAGGGTTAGCAACGTTGTTGCTGCGGTAAGAAAGATTGGGGTTCTGTTAATAGTTATTCCACTACTTGTAGTTCCCCTGATTCTGAACAAAGCAGACCTCTTCTAACTATTCTTCATCCCCTTCCTGAACTTGTTCATCCTCTACAAGATTCACTTGCTTGTGATGGACTATTAGCAACTTATCCAACTTCTCATGTAGAGCCTTTAACTCCTTCCTACTAGCTACATCTGAATCCACTATTCCTCACACATTACAGTTGTAGTCTTCACCATACTGCCCATCTGCTTGTGCAAGATTCTCTATAAGTTCCCAGCCTTCATCTACATCCTTGTTCAAGAAGTTCCCATTACTTGCTGTATCCAACAACATTCTGATCTTGGGGTGGACTCTGATAACAAAACATTTACACCTAGCTATCAAATTCTTATAGCATATAAGGTAATCGAACCAACAAGTGTGATGCTAGCAATTAGAACATCAAGGAACAACTCAATCCAAGCCAATTATCAGTCTATGATTATCACAAAACAAGAACGAAAATAACCGAAACATAAACGAAATAAAACAAGCAGTAGATCAAAGTAAACAACTTAGCAAGTGAAAGCAAACAAAGAACGAAAACAGAATGATAAGCAATAAACGGACATAAGGGTTCAAGAGGATCCAGATCAATGATCAATGCTTCACTAGGGATTTCCAGCTTACTTAACAACCTAATAATATGATCTCTAGGCAATAGATTCAATTAAATCATAGTCATTCTCATGAACAATGAACTCAACAAGACAAGGATCAGACCTAACTCCCATTAGCGATGTCCTAGCAAGTTGGCATTAAGATTCAACCTATTCTAGCCAATATACTCTCTAAACAACCAAACCATTGGGTTAGACAAACATATCTCAAGACTAAGCTCATTCAAACATTTTCACAAACACCTTGTGGGTGGGAAAAGCAAACATTATATTTCATTTGATCAAGATGAAACAAGTATTAAGACAGCCTAGAATGAAGATATCTAGCCATGAAAGAGCTTAAACAAGCTAGAAACACCCTAGATCTACACTAATCTAGTCATTTCCTCAAGAATCCTAATGGATATACTCACTAATTATCACTAAGAACATAAACTCCTAATTTAAAATGGAAAGCATGATTAGAAATATGAGAAAGATTGATTAAAGATTGAAATGTAAATACTCAAAGCATCCAACAAGATCTAGCATTCAAATTTGGAAAATTACAAGAGATAAGGGAGAAAAGTGATTTAAAACTTAGCCAAATGAGGAAAGAAAAACGTGTCTTAAGTTTGTGGGTTAACGGGGTATTTATAGCCCACTTACAAGAAACCCTAAAAAAGTCAAAGGTGAGAAAAAAGTCAGCAGAAAAACTGATCAAAAAGGCAACTCGACCAAGTGTGAGTCGAGTTGTGTCATGCCTTTGAGATTTCAGACAACTCGAGTCTTATGTGTTGAATTGTGCAGCCGAGACATGCATTCGTGTTCGGCATTCCAACAACTCGGGTGTTGCGGGTCAAGTCCATGGGTTTAATGGTCTTTCAGGTCGTCTTTAGGAACCAAACTCGACCCAACTGGTCGAGTATTCAAGTCGAGTAGGCTTGATTCTAGCACTGTCATTTCCTTTGATTGTGTTTGGCACTCCAATCCGGTCCATGCTGGTCCTCACGTCCAATAATGCTCCAAAGTAGTCCAAAATCCTTTCAAAGTACCTAATAACAGCTCCAATGCAACATGTATGCTATGCAAATGCAAAGTGTACACTATGGACCTAAAATGACTCTAAAATGATGAGAATACTATGAATATGTATGCAAGGTAAGCTAAATGGGACCTCTAAAACATGGTAAAATACATACATATCAACTCCTAGTTCTTGCTTGCTCTCAAGCAAACAAACCGAACTAAGATAGAGAAGAGGGTGCAAGCGGGAACTCAGAGCCAAAAACGAGCTGATACGAATGTTAAACTCACAGTCCAAGATACAAGTTCTAAGATGCAAAACTAAGCAATCCGTACTCCAAAAACTTTAGCCATGTCAATCATGATATAGCCTAAGCTCAGCCTCAACCTACACATGCATTCACTTCAACCAATCATTTTAACATTCAATTAGCACAGAACCATGAATCGAGAATATGCATCTCCTTAAAAGCTTGTTTGGCCAAAGGTAAGGTCTAAGAAATTAGAATGATCTCTTTCTAGTAACTGGTCGATCAATGCATAAGGATCATTCTATGAAGTAGAGTAAGCTTTAGCATAATGCTAAAGGTGAAAACCAATAGGCGCATACAAAAACATGACTTCATCTACCCATAACCCAAATCGGTCTCAACCTATCCAATCTAAACCCAGAATCTGATCCTAGTTTACCCATTTCATTCAAGGCTTTGTCTTTTTCCAGCCACAAAGATCATATTCATAAGCTTTTTCCATTCATAAATCTAAGGAGAGGGTTCACAAACTTGTGACTTCTAGCGGTTTTTGGGACTTAAACACTTAGAGCACTTGGTTCTTTTCTTCTTATACCATAAGACTCATTCTTTTCGTTTCTTTTCTTTTTTTTATTGCTTAGAACCTTTCTTTTACTTTTCACTACCCAAAACCTTTACTAGAACACTTCCTATACTTTTCAGCCATTTTCCCCTTAGACATTCTTTAGCTTAGCCCTTTCTTTCCATTCTTTTCATTCCTTTTTCTACTTAAACACAAGCACTCCCATACCAAGAATCGAAACTACCTAGTCCTAATCTGGTCTAAAACCGTGAACCAGCATCTACATGAAGTCATGTTCTTGTCAGCTCTCACCTAACACTTTATGCCAAGATTAAACCAAAAAAGAGACCTCACAGGACGCACAACAAGCAATGGACATTTGAAAAGAAGTAACGTGCATGATAAATGTATGAAGATAAAGGAAATCCAAGTATTTTTGTAATCCACAAGCTCTAAATTGATGCATAGACCCGATAATTAACAGTCAAGAAAATGGTTATCACTTTAGCAAGGATTGACATTAGATCACAACATGATTCAATTAGGCATGAATGCTCAAATTAAACCTTCCTAACATAGTTTGGTTTTACATTTTGGACAAGAAAGCATGCAACAAACAACTTATATCTAGGGTGTTGAATTTAGCAAATAGAATCAGTAAGCTAAAAAGGCATGATTATCATAATCCCCTATGCAAAATCTAGACTCAATCCTGCATGAATGCAGCTACATGACATTCTTTTTATGGATTTTTTTTAAAAAAATTCAATCTTTTTGTTTTTCTATGCCATAGATAACATGCAATGCACAAGTATGCTAAATGAAAAATCTTTTGGGTTTTTTCTATGCCTTATATGTAATGCACAATCTATATGAGAAATCGAAACTAAGAATATAGAAAACATGTTAAATGTCCTCTAGAACCCTCCCTTAAACTTAAATCACACAGCCCCTTGTGTGGATAAAAGTGTAAATAAGAATTCTAGAACATCAAACAAACCAAATATGCAATGGTATGTACATGAATGGAGGAGTTTGGTACTTCTATAAGCCAAAAAAAGGGGATGTGGAGGCATTCATGCTCTGCAAGGTGTAATCACCAACATTCTAGGGCGCCTTGACTAACTATGGTCGAGCTAGCTAGCCACCCCTTCTAGAAGCCCTTGTACTTGCTCCTTCTTGTCCACATGATTCAAATCAGCTCAGCTTTTTGCCACAAATGCTAACTCGAGTGGGGCCCTTGACTGACCATAGTCGAATTCACTCACCATCCCTTCTAGAAGCCTAGTCTGAACCATTCAGCTTACTCAGTGACTGTCCCTAGCTCTTTTGGATAACCTCGTGCATGAAGAAATTCAAAAACAAGAAAGATATACATATTTGTGTGTAGAGTAGGTTTAGTATGAATAAAAGCTAGCTTAGCCACAATGATCAATTTAATTAAATCAGGGGATCAAGCTTAAGAGTCTAGACCAAAAGAATTTAATCAATGAGGCTAATGGTCATCAAAAGGATACAAATCCGTGTCACTCGACTGAACAGCTCGAGTTCAGAGTTTTTGTGACTATAGAAACCACGACTCGACCTGGCTAGTCAAGTGTGCACTCGAGTTTGCTAAATTCTCGGCCTTAGGCAGTTTTGTTCCTTTGCTCTTGATGCATTTAGCAATGTACCTGACCAATACACACCACCTCTTACCTGAAAACAAGGAAACAACCACAAGAACAAGACAAGATTGCAAAAAGAAAAAGAATTCAAAATTAAAAACGCAAGTAAAATATGTACAAGGATACGCATGAGATTTTCTCCCAAGTGAGCTTGTTTATAGTCACTAAGCTTGACTCTTCACCATGATCAGAGGTGGGTGGCTCATCGAGAAGAACCGAAGTTCCCTCGGGAATTGTCACCTCAGCCAAGTAAGGCTCACTCTCTGTCCATTAACAGTGAACCACCCCCTTCCTTGTTGATTAGAGTGATTGCTTCGTATGGTAAGACCTCTTTCACCCTGAACGGACCTAACCATCTTGATTTCAATTTCCCAAGAAACAACTTAAGCCTCGAGTTGAATAGAAGCACTTGATCCCCAATTGTGATCTTCTTGTGTGTTATCTTCTTATCATGCACAACCTTAGTCCTTCCTTGTAGATCTTTGAGCTCTCATAAGCGTCAAGTTTTATCTCTTCCAATTCATGCAAGTCTATAAGCCGCTTCTCTTGAGCTGTCTTGAGATCAAAATTCAGAAACTTTGTTGCCCAAATCGCCTTATACTCGATCTCAACAAGAAGATAACATGAATTTCCATATAATAGCTGAAAGAGAGTTCTTCCAGTGGGAGTCTTGTGAGTTGTTCTATACGCCCATAATGTATTATCCAATTTCACAGCCCAATCCCTCTTTGATACACCAACAATCCTAGAAAGAATTGCCTTGATCTGCTTGTTCGAAACTTTCACTTAGCCACTTGTTTGTGGATGATAAGGTGTAGCTACCTTATGCTTAACTCCATACTTCTTCATTAAGTTCTCAAACAGTTTGTTGATGAAATGGGAACCTCCATTACTAATCACAACCCTTAGAACTCCAAATCTGGGGAAAATGATGTTCTTGAACAGCTTAATCACAACCTTAGCATCATTAGTGGGACAAGCAATGGCTTCAACCCACTTGTAGACATAATCAACAGCCACAAAAATGTATTTATTCCCATGCGAAGGTGGGTTGAATGGTCCCATAAAATCAATTCGCCAACAGTCAAACACCTCAATTTCCAATTTTGGATTATATGGCATCTCATTTCGTTTGCTAATGTTCCCCATTGACACGGATCACACTTGGAGATGAAGTCTTGTGCATCCTTGAATATGGTAGGCTACCACAAACCAGATTGTAGAACCTTTTGAACCGTCTTAAACATAGCAAAATGACCACCATATGATGAACCGTGATAGTGCTCTAACACTCCTTGGACCTCTTGTTCAGCTATGCACCTTCTAAACAACCCATCAGATCCTCTCTTGTACAAGTAAGGTTCATCCCAAAAGTAATGATTCACTCTAAAGAACCTCTTCTTCTGATACGGATCTAAGCACTTAGGCACTTCTCCAACAACCAAATAGTTGACCAAATCTGCGTACCAAGGTATAGAAGCTCCAGCAAGCTTACCTTTCAGATAGAAATGATCTTCCAAAGATTTTTCACTGTACTAGAGTCTATAAAGGTCGAGTGCCTTACTCGAGTTCAGTTGATGAGACTGCTTTCTTGCTGCTTCAATAGTCATAAGTTGTTCTTCTGGCATTGAGTTGTCTGTAGGCACTGAATCCTCAATCATCATTCGAGTTAGATGTCATACAACGTTGAAACGTAGCAGGAGCATTACACAATCCGAATGACATTCTCCTATAAGCAAATGTGCCATACGGGTAAGTGAACATAGTGTTTTCTGATCATCTGGATGTATAGGGATTTGGAAGAATCCACTATATCCGTCAAGGAAACAATAATAAGGATAGTTAGCTAATCTCTTTACCATTTGATCAATGAACAGAAGTGGAAAATGATCCTTTCTAAGCAGAATTAAGCCTCCTATAGTCGATACACATCCTATGCCCCCCTGATTTTTCTAGTGGGAATCAATTCATTCTTCTCATTCTTAACCACAGTCATACCCCCTTCCTAGGCACACAATGAACCGGAGAAACCCACTTACTATCAGAAATTGAATAAATCACATCATCATTTAACAACTTAAGAATTCTTTTTTCACAACTTCTTTAAGATTCAGATTCAGTCTCCTTTGGGGCTCAATGCTAGAATAAGATTCATTCTCTAAATGTATCCTATGAGTGCAAAAGCTAGGTGATATGCCTCTATTGTCATTAAGAGAATATCTTATAGCCTTTCTATACGGTTTAAGTTCAGTTAATAACATGTTCAATTCAACATCATTCAAAGCATCATTGACTATCACAGGATAAGTAGAGTTAGGACCCAAGAAAGCGTACCTTAGCCCAGCGAGAAGTGGTTTCATTTCGACCTTGGGAGCTTTTAGCTCAGACCAATCGTCATTCAAATGAGTTTGACCAGACTCGACCACCTGCAAGTCGATTATGGTGGTCGATTTGAGTGAAAAGACATCATGATCTCGGCTGGCTGAAGTTGAGTTGTACCTGGACGATTCCTTAACCCTCAAACTTGCTTTACCAAAGTCATCAAACACATTTAGCCCCTGAATTTGCCTATAAGAGCCCAACTACTTCTTATACCCCTCTGTTTTAATATGAAGATACCCATCTGTACCATCCTTTGCCAAAGTGGTTTGTAAACGATCCTCCTCAGCTAGTTCTTTTAGCAGCTCATCCGCTAGTGTGTCCATTTCTTGCACCCAAAACAACTAACCTTCAATTGTTGGCTTCTCATGATGTCCTTAATATTAAATGTCATTTTGAAATCTTTTCCAAGGTTCAGCTGAATCTCACCCTTTGGTACGTTAATCACAGCTTCAGCAATGGCTAGGAAGGGTCTACCAAGAAGCAATGGGTCTTTTGGGTCTTCATCCATGTCTAAAACCATAAAATCTGTAGGTATCTCCACATTACTGATTCGCACAAGCAAGTCCTCTAGCCATCTGTGAGGGATTATAACCGATATGTCCGCAAGCACTAGAGATATCTCACAAGGCTTGTAATCATTAAACCCAAGCCTTTTGGCAACTGAGGAGGCATCAAGCTGATTGATGCTCCTAAATCACAAAGGCATTTGTTGAAAGACAATGGACCTAGAGAGCACAAAATGGTAAAGGTCCCTGGATCATCTAGCTTCTTTTGAACCACTTTCTTCTGAAGGATTGCACTAACCTCATGAGTAAGCAATACCATACCCTCAACTTCCTTAATTCTCTCCTTAACCGCATCCTTCAAATTTTTTTGATAAGGATGCATCAACATTAAAAGCATCTAAGAGCGGAATCTTCACCTCAATATCCTTCATTTGGTTATCAAAAAGAGTCTTATACTTCTCAGTCAAATCCTTTTTAAACCTTTTGAAGGATGCCTGGAAAAAAGGCAATTGCGGTTTGTAAGGAAGAGAAACAAATGGCTTGTTCTGTTTTTGAAGAACTATGGCATTTTGAGTATCTGATGGCTGCATTCGAGTCTCTTCTAGTCGAGTAGACTGGTCGAGTGTGGTCTCCGGCCATCCTCCCCTTCTTGAACTTTATTGTCCTCAGTAACCGGAGCATTCTTAGCACAAATAAGCAATTCACGTCCACTCCTAAGAGTAATTGCACTAGCATTATACTCCTTTGGATTCTGAACCGCTTTGCCCGGTAATTTTCTCGTTGTCTTCATCGTAGAAGAAGACGCTTGTTGACTCTCAACATACTTCAATCTCGCATTTAACATCTCAAACTTGCAGTTGAAATCGTTGTGAGAGGCATCAATCTTACTATGCAAATCAGCTTGCATCATTTACAACTCCTTAGCACTACATGTCCGCCCTTGAAGTAGCTATTGGAGGATGTTCATAAAGTCCGGAGTAGGAGCAAGAGGCTGTTGAGCCTGTTGAGGTTGGTACCCTGGTGGTATGGTTGGGGCTGCTTTGTAGTTGTTGTTATACAGCTGCTTCGAAACATAGGGTTTGGGTTAGGCTTGTTGTGGCTGAGGTGGGTAGACTTGATCTTGCGGGTTTGCAACATTGGTGTTGCAGTAAGAAAAGTTTGGATTCTGCTTGTATGTATTGTAGTTCTTGGAACCCCCTTGATTCTGCACAAAACCAACCTCCTCAATCTGACCATCTTCAACTATTTCGTCTTCACAAACCATATAAACATGTTTCTGAGATGCAACCAAGATCAGTTTATCCAAATTCTCATTACAAGCCTTGATTTCCTTTCTACTCACTGTATCTGGATTCAGTTGTTCCTTGTGGAGTCTGATCATAGTCTTCACTATAACTACCATCCGCTGTTGCTAAGTTCTTTACTAACTCCAAGCCATCATCAACCTCTTTGTTGAGGAAGTTATCATTGCTAGATGTATCCAAGAGCATGCGAATCTTTGGGAGAACACCCCCATATAGAGTGCTAAGTAGAGACTCATCACTGAACACATGAAGAGGGCATTGGGATTGGTAAGACTTAAAATGTTCCCATCCTTCGGAGAATGACTCAGAATTCTTTTGAACAAAGCTTGAGATGTTGTTTCAAAGCTTTGCTGTCCGAGAATTGGAGAAGAATTTGGCAAGAAAAGCCTTCTTGCATTCATCCCATAAAATTATGGAACCTTGAGGTAGATACTTTTCCCATTGATGTGCCTTATCACCTAGAAAGAAAGGAAAGAGTCTCAGCTTGAAAGCATCCTCACTAACCCCGTTAATCTTAGTTAGGCCGAAGAGCCTTTCAAATTCATCAAGATGATCAAGAGGATCTTAAATGGGAAGACCGTGAAACTTTTGGTTATGGATCATGGCTATAAGTCCATTCTTGATCTCGAAGTTATTGTTTGGAATGGCTGGGGGAACCATCCCATGTCGTGTGTTGTGAGTGCTTGGTGCGTCTCCAACACCAATGTGTCTCGGCCTCCTCTAGTGAGGCCCTTGAATAGGTGGGTATGCATTCGGGTTCTCCATACCAACTTGATCTGGTTGATTAGGTTGTAACCTCTCTCGTTCTTCTTGTAACTCATGTGGCAACTGACTGATGTCGTTTATGTAGAGGATAAGATTCTGATTTCCCTTCGATCTTGTCTACATAAACCTAGAAAATCGACCCAGAAGAACACAACTCGACCCAGTTCAGTCCAGTAAGCCTATCAAGTACCCCTGAAACGCACCAAAAAAAGAGAAAATGAGTAAGTAGTTCCCTCTATATTTGTAAGTGACAAGAACTTGGTCTCAAGAGATCCAAAATTCCGAATGTAGCAAGCAAACATTGAATTTAGCAACGACGCCAATTTGATAATAAGACTTTTAATCATAGCTATCAAATTCTTATAGCATATAAGGTAATCGAACCAACAAGTGTGATGCTAGCAATCAGAACATCAAGGAAAAACTCAATCTAAGCCAATTATCAGTCTATGATTATCACAAAATAAGAACGAAAATAACTGAAACATAAACGAAATAAAACAAGCAGTAGATCAAAGTAAACAACTTAGCAAGTGAAAGCAAAAAAAGAACGCAAAAAATGATAAGCAATAAACGGAGAGAAGGGTCAAGAGGATCCAGATCAATGATCAATGCTTCACTAGGGACTTCTAGCTTACTTAACAACCTAATAAGATGATCTCTAGGCAATAGATTCAACTAAATCATAGTCTTTCTCATGAACAATGAACTCAACAAGACAAGGATCAGACCTAACTCCCATTAGCGATGTCCTAGCAAGTTGGCATTAAGATTCAACCTATTCTAGCCAATATACTCTCTAAACAACCAATCCATTAGGTTGGACAAGCATATCTCAATACTAAGCTCATTCAAATATTTTCACAAACACCTTGTGATTAGGAAAAGCAAACATCATATTTCATTTGATCAAGATGAAACAAGCATTAAGACAGCCTAAAATGAAGAGATCTATCCATGAAAGAGCTTAAGCAAGCTGGAAACACCCTAGATCTACACTAATCTAGTCAGTTCCTCAAGATTCCTAATGGATATACTCACTAATTATCACTAAGAACATAAACTCATAATTTAAAATGGAAAGCATGATTAGAAATATGAGAAAGAGATGAGAAAGATGGATTAAAGATGGAAATGTAAATACTCAAAGCATCCAACAAGATCTAGCATTCAAATTTGGAAAATTACAAGAGCTAAGGCAGAAAAGTGATTTAAAACTTAGCCAAATGAGGAAAGAAAAATGTGTCTGAAGTTTGTGGGGTAAAGGGGTATTTATAGCACACTTTCAAGAAACCCTAAAAAAGTCAAAGGTGAGAAAAAGTCAGCAGAAAAACTGATCAAAAAGGCAACTCGACCAAGTGTGGGTCGAGTTGTGTCCTGCCTTTGAGATTTCAGACAACTCGAGTCTTGTGTGTTGAGTTGTGCAGTCGAGCCATCGTGTTCGGCATTCCAACAACTCGGGGGGTTGTGGGTCAAGTCCATGGGTTTAGTGGTCTTTCAGGTCGTCTTTAGGAACCAAACTCGACCCAACTGGTCGAGTAGGCTTGATTCCAGCACTTTGTCATTTCCTTTTATTGTGTTTGACACTCCAATCCGGTATATGCTGTCCTCACATCCAATAATGCTTCAAAGTAGTCCAAAAGCCTTCCAAAGTACCTAATAGCAGCTCCAATGTAACATGTATGCTATGAAAATGCAAAGTGTACAATATGGACAAAATGACTCTAAAATGATGAGAATGCTATGAATATGTATGCAAGCTAAGCTAAATGCGACCTCTAAAACATGGTAAAATACATACATATCAGACTCCTCTATATAATATACTAAGTAGAGACTAATAAAACTTAAACCTCTCTCATGCTTCAGCAAAGGACTCAACATTGTTCTGGACAAACCTTAAAATAGCATTCCGCAACTTGCGGTTCTAGAGTTCGAAAATAACTTAGCAAGGAAAGTAGTCTTACATTCATCCCAAGATGTGATTGATCCTCGAGGCAGATGCTTCTCCCAAATATGGGCTTTATTCCCAAGTGAGAAAGGGAATAGTCTGAGTTTGAAAGCATCTTCGGACACTCCATCAATTATGGTCAACCCACAAAGCCTTTCAAATTCATCCAAGTGGTCCAATGGATCTTCAGCTGGTAATCCATGGAATTTCTGGTTCTGGACCATAGTAATGAGACCGCTCTTGATCTCAAAGTTATTATTGGGGATCGCATGTGGTATAATCTCATGGCGTTGGGTATGAATGCTAGGCGCATCACCTGCCCCAATGTGTCTTGGCCTACGAGTATGAGGCTTATGTACTGTAGCTGGTACTTGATCATTCGATCCTTGTGGTGAATTGTTCTCCATCTCGACTTGATCCTGGTGATCAATCTGAGTGTTCAATCTGAATCCGATCTCTCTGTTATCTCAATTCACATGGCAACAAATTGATGTTATCCAAATAGCAGATTAGATTATGATTTCCCTTAGATCTTGTGTGCATAAACCCAGAAATCCAACCTTAGAAAACAGCACTCGACTTGTGTCCATCGAGTAGGGTACTCGAGTTGATGAAATTGGAGCAGCATAAGCAGAACTCGACTTGGTTTGGTCAAGCTAAATGATCGAGTTGGCCTGCAATACACCAAAAATAGAGCAAACGAATTAGTAACACCTGGTGTAACAAAATTCACCAGGACTTGGTCTCAGAAAGTTTAAAATCCGAAATAAAGCAAGCAAACACTAAATTTGGCAACAACACCAATTTGATAACAAGAATTTTACACTTAGCTATCAAATCCTTATACCATATAAAGTATCGAACCAATAAGTGTTTCACTAGCACTCAGGATATGGACTCTAATCCAAGCACTCAGGTAGAACCAACAATTCTGTCACCAAATTTCAACGAAAGCAAAGCATAAACAACAAGAGCAGTAAATAAGAACAACAAAAATGATAATAAACGATTAAAGGAAAGTTGGGCATTGAGTAGTGAGGTTATCAGTCTATGCTTAGTTATGAGTCTCTAGATTACTTAACAAACCCGCAAGAATCAAACTCAAGGCAATGGATTCAACATAATCAACATCACTCTCATGAATATTGAACTTCCCTTAGATTAGAATCAGAGCTAACTCTCATTAGCGAAATCTAATCAAGCAAACATTAAGAAACAATCCAAGATAGCCAATAATCAGTCTAAAAAATCAATCACTTGAGCTAGACATGATTATCTCAGATTTTAGTTCATTCAAGCAATTCATCAAACACTTTGTAGGTGGATGAATGCAACAAATCGGATTTCAAATAGCTAGTAAGAAATAAGCATGAAGATCACTAAATCTAATGCAATTCTATCAATGCTAAGCTTAAGTAACTTAAATCCTCCTAAATCCACAAGGATCTACCTTATTTCCTCAAAACCCAAGATAAACTACTCACTAATCATGATGGAAAGCATAAACTCAGACAATAAAATAAAGAGCATGATTAGAAAGATGTTGGAAAGATGAACAATAAAGATGAAATAAGCAAAGGTTGAAACTCAATTAATCATCATCAAAACAAGCATTCAACACATGAAAAATGAGAGAAAAACTCTTTAAAACTTTGCTAGATCTAGAAATAAAACGTGATCTTATGTTTGTGGGCTAAAAGGGTATTTATAGCCCACTTACAAAAACCCTAAAAGAGTCAACATAGAATAAAAAGTCAACAAAATGAAGGTTCAGAAAGACAACTCGACCCAGTGTAGGTCTAGTTGTGAGATCGAGTCAGGAGTATCCTCGGCTTCAAATGCAACTTGAGTTTTATTGATCGAGTGTTGGTGTCGAGTTGCAACTCATGTGATCGAAATCTCCCAGCTCGAAGCCATATGGTCGAGTCTTCTGGTTGAGTCTGGTTCATCTTAATCTTGGGCATCAAACTCGACTTATCTGGTCGAGTTGGTCATTTGAGTACACTAAGTTCCCGCCCTTAGCTGCCCTAGAATGTCCAAAAAGCTCCAAAGTACCTAAAATAATTCCATATGCAGCATGTATGCAATGCGAATGCAAAGTATGCAATATGAACCTAAAAGGACTCGAAAATGATGCAAATGCTATGCATATGTATGCAAAACATGCTGAATGATACACCTAAAACATGCTAAAATACAGACATATCAATTGATTAAACTTAAACAGTTTAGAAAAATATAAAGGATATACTCTGGATGACATTAAGGGCATATCACCTAGTCTTTGCACTCATAGAATCCATCTTGAAAATGAATCATACTCTAGCATTGAACCTCAAAGGAGATTAAATCCTAGTTTGAAAGCAGTAGTTAAAAAAGAAATTCTTAAATTACTTGATGTTGATGTGATCTTTCCAATCTCTGATAACAAATGGGTTTCGCCAGTTCATTGTGTCCCTAAAAAGAGAAGAATCACTGTTGTTAGGAATGAGAAAAATGAATTGATTCCAACTAGAACTATAACCAGTCATAGGATGTGCATTAACTATGGGAAGCTTAACTCTGCATATTGAAAGGATCACTTCCCATTACCTTTCATTGATTAAATGCTAGAGAGATTAGCTAATCATCATTACTACTGCTTCCTTGATGGGTATAATGGATTATTTCAAATCCTCATTCACCCAAATGATCAAGAGAAAACCACATTTACTTGTCTTGTTGTCCGTATGACATATTTGCATATAGGAGAATGCCTTTTGGTTTATGAAATCCACCTGCTACTTTCCAAACTTCGATATTTCCAAGTCTGATTGAGGAGACAGTTGAGGTCTTCTTGGATGATTTCTCTGTCTATGACTATTTCTTCTCCTCTTGTTTGTCGAATTTATGCACGGTTCTTAATGGGTGTGTGGAAACCAATCTTGTGTTGAAATGGGGAAAATGTCATCTAATGGTTGCAGAAGGGATTGTTTTGGGTCATAAAATATCAGAGAAATGGATTGAGTTTGATCAGGCTAAGATTGAGGTCATGGTACAACTGCAGCCTCCAAAGACAGTCAAGGACATCAGAAGCTTCTTGGGATATGTAGGGTTCTATAGGAGGTTCATCAAAGATTTCTCCAAGATTGCTAGGCCATTGACTCGCCTATTATGCAAGGAGATTGAATTCAACTTTAATGCAGATTGTCTAGAAGCTTTCTTGCATATTAAGAAGGTCTTAGTAAGTGCACCAATAGTTTAAGCTCTAGATTGGGATTTCCCATTTGAGATCATGTGCGATGCAAGTGATTATGTTGTTGGAGCTGTACTAGGTCAAAAGAAAGACAAGAAGTTTAATGTCATCTACTATGCAAGTATGGCACTCAATGATGCTCGTGTTAAATATGCCACTACTGAGAAAGAGCTCCTTGCAGTAGTCTTTGCGTTTGAGAAGTTCAGCTTTTATCTTGTGGGTTCCAAGGTGATAGTGCACACTGACCATGCAGCCTTGAGGTTTCTGATGAAGAAGAAAGATGCTAAACCAAGGCTCTTAAGGTAGTAACTATTCCTGCAAGAATTCGATATGGAGATTGGGGATAAAGCAGGGATTAAAAATGGAGTAGCTGACCATTTGTCAAGAATTATGATAGAGAATTCGATCCCCATTGATGATTCTATACCTGAGGAGCAGCTTGTGGCTTTCAGAGCATTTGATGATTGTTTTCAGATCAAGAACAAGCTTGTTGGAGCCTAACTGCCTTGGTAAGCTGACCTTGTTAATTACTTGGTTGTTAGTGAAGTACCAAAGAGCTTAGACTCCTATCAGAGGAATTAAATTTTTCGAGATGTGAACCATTACTTTTGCGATGAACCATATTTATACAAGAAGGGTTCTGATGGGCTGTTTATAAGATGCATTGCTGAAGAAGAGGTTCAGGGTGTCTTGGAGCATTGCCATGGGTCTAGTTATGGAGGTCACTTCATGCAAGATAGAGCAGAAATTTTTGCAAGCTAGACTTTGGTGGCCTACGATTTTCAAAGATGTTCGGGGATTTTATCTCCAAGTGTGGCCCTTGCAAAAGGATGGGAAACATTAGCTAAGAAATGAAATGGCCCAAAATCCAATCTTGGAGATTGAGGTTTTTGACTGTTAGAGAATTGATTTTATGGGACCATTTAATCCACCATCTCACGGGAACCGCTACATCCTTGTAGTAGTTGACTATGTTTCCAAGTGGGTTGAGGCTATAGCATATCCCACCAATGACGCTAAGGTTGTGTTGAAGCTGTTTAAAATAATTATTTTCCCTATATTTTAAGTTACAAGAGTTGTAATCAATGATAGAGACTCTCACTTCATCAACAAGCTGTTTGAAAACCTACTGAAGAAGTACGGAGTTAAGCATAAGGTTAATACACATTATCATCCACAAACTAATGGTCAAGTTGAGGTTTCAAACAAGCAGATTAAAGCAATTCTAGCAAGAGTTGTTAGAGCATCCAAGAGGGATTGAGCCACTAAGCTAAATGACACTCTCTGAGCTTAAAGAACTGCTTTCAAAACATCAATTGGGAGAACACCATTCCAGCTTGTGTATGGGAAATCATGTCATTTTCCACTTGAGATTGAGTATAAGGTCATCTGGGAAACAAAGCAGTTGAATTTTGATTTGAAAATTGCTAGAGCAGTGGGTCTACATGAGTTAAAAGAAGCACAGTTAGAAGCTTATGAAAGCTCAAAGATATACAAGGAAAGAACTAAAGTCTTCCATGACAAGAGAATTGTGCCAAAGAAGATCACAGTTGGTGATCAACTTCTTTTGTTCAATTCAAAACTGAAGTTATTCCCTAGAAAGCGAAAGTCAAGATGGTTTAGTCCTTTTAAAGTTAAGGAAGTCTTACCATATGGAACAATCACTCTAATGAACAAAAATGGTAAATACTTTACTATGGATGGACAAAGGGTAAATCCTTACTTGGCTGATGAGAGCATTCCCGAGAGAACCTATGTTTCTCTCGATGAACCGTCCCACCTCTGATGGGATTGAGAAGTCAAGCCTTAGTGACTATAAACAAGCTCACTTGGGAGGAAGTCTCATGATGTCCTTGTAAATATTTTAATTGAGTTTTTAGGATTTTGCATTACTTTCTTTTGTTTTTGATTTTGGATTTCACGAGCCATACCACGAATTTTTTTACCACATTACCCTACATTTTGGAGAAGATTCAATGTAAAATCTGGTGGACTGGAATTTGACTCGAGCACCAACATCAAGCTGACCATCGAGCAGGTCTGAAAAAGGTGCCCAATCTCAAAATCTAGTGGATAAAGGTGTGACTCGACCATTAGCAGTTGTGTGGTCACGTCAAGTCAGGAAATAAAAGAAAATTCATGGCAGTATCCACCAGGTCCTCACATGGGTCTCTTGTATCCTTTGATTTACTCCTTTAAACTCACATGCGTTTGTACTTAGAATTTTTGCCACATTCTTTTCTGGTCAAATTGGTACTTATTTTCTCACATTATAGACACAGTTTATGTACAACATGCATCTAGAAAGCTGAATCAAGGGCGCCACATGTTTTTATGGTTTTTGCATAATAAAAGTGTTGAGTTGATGGATTTTGGCTCCCTTAGGGTCACATGAGGCTAGTTGAGGTTATGACAATGTCCCACACGTTTTTGGCTAAGTGTAAGTTGTTTTTGCATGAAAACAAGAGGTCGATCTGATGGATAATAGCTTAATTGATGTCCTCATTATTCACATCCATCACATATGCTCAGAATTCTGATGTTGGGACCCAAATGTTTTCTCTTTTGACTCACTTCCCACCTTACTACTCTCACATGCACGTTTTAGGCAACATAAAGGTCAGTTAGCTTTGTTCTTTTGCATCAAAAGAGATAGTCCACTTGTACTCATTTTCTTTTAAAAGAGCATGCACCTCAATCATCTCTCTCATCAATCATTCTCTTATCACAAACGAGACCCTTCTCTTTCATAGCATATTCACTATGTTTCATCTTTCTATGTGGAAGTGTTCTTGATTTTGCAAAGTTTCGAAAGTTCTTGACTTAGACATTTGAGCTGACTTCCTAGCCGCCATGAACTACCCAGCTCGAGCATCGCCTTAGAGTTGAAAAGCCGAGTTGACTTCAAGGGGGTTCTTTGCAGAAAATGTGAGTAACTCAAAACAGAGATTTGAGTTACTAGATCGAATCTGAACATTTTACCACTATGACTCGTAGCTCGATACATGCCACCAAGTCCCAAAGTCGAGTTGAGCCATCGAAATCATTAAAATTATCGAGTGAAGACACCAACTCGAGCAATGCAACCAAGCTGTCATACCTATGTGATTCTACACCATTTCCAACACCAGCTCGAGCCACACCATAGACTTGAAAAGCCGAGTTGATTCTTCTATTGACTTGAACCGTGAGACTTTTAGCTCGAGCAACAAGACTGAGCCGAACGATCGAGTTGATTCCCATGGTGATTATGCGGTTACAACTTGAGTAACTCGAGCATATAGTCGAGTTAAGCAGCCGAGTCAAGTTTCTAACCAGCTGGAAAAATCACCAAGTTTTCAACCACCGTGACTATCAACTCAATCGCCGCAGCTCAAGCATAGCCGTCAAGTCACATAGAGCGAGTTAATATTTTAACTACCATGATTTTTCAGTAATTGGACCAACCAACTCAAGCACAGCTGTAGAGTCAGAAGATATAGTCGACTACTCTCTCGCTCAACAAGTCTTAGTCAACCGTATACATATAGCTGAGAGGTCGTGTTGAGTTTATAGAGCATAAATATTGAAGTCACTTGCTGGTTCTTCAAAGAGGAAAGTCACACGTTCAATGCATGAGAAATCTCTTTTGGTTGCATGTGTTGTTGAGTTCATGGAGAGAATAGAAGAAATAACCAGGGGCAAATGGATAAATGAAGATTTCGAGTTCGATGTGGTGTTAGGGGATATGGATACAACCAATGAGAAAGATGATCTAGCGGATGCATCAGATAGTGAGGAGTCACTTCAAGTGGGCTATAAGGAGGCAATGAGAGCCTTCCGCTAGATGAAATTGAAAGGAACTAGATATCCTCATAGGAAAACAATGACAAGGCTGGGAATAGCCAAAGGATGTGGATTGTATGCTATGAGGATGCATATTGACTCAATTCACATCAAATCCTTAGCCGACACACAAAGTGAAAGCTCTGCAATTCCTTACATGAGTTGAGGTGTATGATTATGGCTCTGATGAAGAAGAGATGATACAAGAAGGAGGTTTTGGGTATATGAGCTTCATAGTCAGGAAGAAGACATATAGTTTCACAGCCTGGCAATTTAAAGAGTTGTTTGAACTCCCGACTTGTCCAGGAATTGTCACTCAGTTCGACAGGGAGGAATTGCTATATATGTGGATGCTATTAGCAGGTCCTGAGCCTTACTCGCCTTCCAGAAGCAATTGTTCTCATCTCCAGAGCCAATAGTCTAATACTTTCACAAAGTGATCACCAACACCTGTTTTACCATAAACTTATTAGGAAATGTTAGGTGGTCAGAGCTAAAAATGATAGACGAAGGACTCAAAGATATCCTTAGTCATGGTAATCAATATGGCAGGAGACTCATAGGAGACATCCTGAATGGAAGATTCACAAGGACACTCATGGATCAATTTCTGAGCTACAAGGTATATGCTGCAAGGTTGAAGGATAAAGAAAAGAGAGTGGTTAGCGTTGGTGGAATTGTTACAAGAATATTGCATGCATGTGATGTACCACTCAAATCCAAGCCAGCTGATCCAGTTTGGATATATTTAACCTTAAGAATGTTAGGTTTTTAGAGAGAACACCAAAGAGGAATGGACTTTGCTTGTATAAGTTCCATCACCCCGACTATGTGGAAGAAGATAAGGTACTGCTCCCGAATATATACCTCACAATAGTGAGACTTGAGCATAACCTCGATTTCAGACCTTTAGGAGATTTTCTTTATGGTGAACAAGCTCAAGAAAATGTTCATATGTGAGAAAGAGGTCCTGAGGAAGTCACTGACCAAGAACCAGAATGTTACTACTTTCAAGAGTTCCTAGATCAAGGGTTGAGCAAAGGGGTAAAGGAAGCACACAAGTGGTTTGGTCTTCTTTAGAGTAGAACAAGTGGCAAGACAACACGATTGAAGCACTGAAAAGATCAGGTCGGGAAATGAAGGAGCAGATTAAAGAACTTCATAGAGTTGTGCGGTTTGGTGCTTATTCTCATCAACATACCCCACCGCCTCAGCCGAGTTTTAGAAGAACAAAATCTGTCTCTCAGGAACCTAGAAGTCGCTCCACTTTGCTTCCGTCTCAGACGTCATCGTATATACTGAGGCCAATGTCAATCCACGAACAAGGAGATGCAGCACAACAGTTTTCTAGAAACTTTGACCTCAACTCGACCCCCAGCTCGAGCGTACGGTCGATTTAATTGGTGAAAACTATAGTTTCCTTGTTGAATGCACTCTTGAACTGCAGGATGTTCCATTCCCTGATCCGCTAGTAGTTACAACTCCCATAACAAAATCCTCGTATGAGTCTCAAAGGTGGATATGTGCAAGGGGTGAGTCACATAATGAAGAAGAAGAAGTTCAGTCTGTTAGAGCTACATCTCTAATTGATCCATCAAAATACCCGGTTCCAGTAGACGTTGATCCACCAGATTACCCAGTTCCACCACTTTACACCTATGACCATGATCCGACCATGGTGCACTACTTCTTTCAATAAGGTACAAACTCCACCTCCTTCATTTTAAATACCACTAAATCATATTCTTTGTTTGATTCGTCTAGAATTTTTCTTTTAGATTATGTTACACATGGAGTGTGTAATTTAAGTTTGAGGGAGGAATCTAAAAGAGTTTAACATCGTTTTTTGTGGTTCTTAGTTTGATTTTCATATTAAATCATGCATCTCATTTAAGGCATTGAAAATCCAAAAACAATTTCATTTTTTAGCAAATCTGATCATGCATTGCAAATAAGCCATAGAAAAACCAAAAAAATCAAAAAAAAATTCAAAATCATTCCACAAAAACAGAGTGTCATGTAGTTCACATTCACATTAGAATTAAGTCTAGACATTGCATTGGGGATTATGATAAGTTTACCTTGAAAGCATGCTAATTTATGTACTAAATTTAGTGCCCTAAGTAGATGTTGTTTGATGTATGCTAACTGGTTTGAAATGTAAGACTGCACCATGTTAGGAATGTTTGGTTTAAGCTTCACACCTTAGTTGAATCATGTTGCGGTTCGACACCATTCGTTTCCAAGTGATAACCTAAGACTGATTCTAATTATCAAGTCTATACATTGCGTTTGAGCTTGTGGATACAGCAAAATACTTGGATTTTCTTTCTCCTTTTGCATATATCTTGTTAATCCAAGCAAAATCCCACCCTAGCCTTACTATTTTTCAAAATATGCATTGTTAGTTGTGTGTTGTTATGTGAGGCCTATTTTCGGAATAAGCTTGGTATATTGTATTGAGTGAGAGCCGACAAGGATAAGAGTTCATGTAGATATTGTTCATGATTTTTTGATCAGCTAGGAGTAGGTGATTCGATTTTGGGCATTGGGATGTTTATGTTTTATGCATTGGAAAGGGAAATACTTGGAAAGAAATAAAAGAATGAAAATGGTAAAGAGTTCTAAGGGGGAGAAAGGTCTGAAATAATACAAGTGTTATTGTAAAGGTTTTGGGAATGAAAATGTCAATCAAGCTCAAAAAAAATCAAAGTAAAGATAGAAAAAAGTCTAGAAAAGTCTTATTGTATAAGAACGAAAAGAACCAGAGTTGTATGTTATGAGAAACCCAAACCGTTAGAAGTCACCAAATAAGTACCCTCTCCTTAAAATGAAAAAGAGAAAGCAGATTGTGAAGTTGATTCTAAAAATAAAAAATAAAGAGATCAATGATGTTTATGGTTGAAAAGAAAAGAAAAGAAAAGCCTTGTGATTAAAGGGTAGAATCAGGATCGTCTTCTTAGGTAGAAATGAATAAGTTTAAGTTCAATATTGGGTGCTTAGGTAGATGAAGTCTTATCTTTGTATGCATCTGTTGGCTTTCACCTTTAGCATTATGTTAAAGCTTATTCCATTTTTGAGTGATCCTTGAACAGATTTGACTGAGCTATATATGAAAGAGATCACTTTTATTTCTTAGACTTTACCCTTGGCCAAACGAGTTCTCAAGAGATGCATAGCTTGATTCATGGTTCTGAATTAATAAATGTGAAAAGTAATGGTTTATTTGAAGGCATGTGTAGGTTGAGGCTGAACTTGGATTGAATTGTGATTGGCATGACTAAAGTTCTTAAAGTAAAACTTGTTTAGTTTTTCATTTTAGAACATCTATCTAGGACAGTGAGTTTAACATTTGGATCAACTTGCTTTGGTTCTCAGTCCCCATTTGCAACCTCGCTTCCTTCTTAGCTATTTGTTTGCTTGAGAGCAAGCAAATATTAAGTTTGAGGGAGTTGATATGTATGTATTTTAACTAGTTTTAGGAGACTTTTATCATTCATTCTACATATATTTTAGCTGTGTTTGCATCATTTTAAAGTCATTTAGCTTCACTTTGCATGATTTGCACTTGCATTGCATATATTTTGCATTTAGAGTTGTTTCAGAAGCATTTGAGCACATTGGAAACTAATCCGAACCAGAGGTGAAAGGACTCAGGAGGATTTGACAAGAAGATATATTTTGGAGTTAAATAGGAGCAAAGAATAAACGATTTGAATGCAGCTCAATGGGTGACTCGACCAGATGGCTTGAGCTGATTCTGTTTGCGCCAGCTCAATATGCGAGCTTGACCACAACAGTCGAGTTGGTGGCCAGAATGCAAATTTTCTTCAGCTCGACAAATCAGCTCTACCCACGTGGTCAAGTCAAACGTTTTCGAAGATTTTATTGACTTTTTCTATTTGACTTTGTAGGGTTAGTGGAATGAGAGTATAAATACTCCTCTGATGTCATAAAAACCCTTTGTCCAGTTTTTACTGCCTCTTTTGTGAAAGAACAAAACTGTATATTTTCTCCCTTGTAATGTCAGATCCAAACCTTTTTCCTTCTGAGTTTTTAATGCAATTTCGGTTTTCTTTTCATCTTGTTTATTTCTTTCTTAACTTTCTCATTATGTTGTTTATTTTGATATTTGGGTTGTTTGTGTTCTTCATGATTTCTAAGTTGATTATCTAGGGTTTTTTAGGAAATGGGTTAGTTTAGTGTGGATCTTAGGTTTTATAGGTTTCTTAAGGTTAGATTAGTTATATCTTTTCTGTTTTGGTGCTATTAATGCTTATTTCATTCTGATCATTTGAAATCCAAGTTTAGACATTTTAGCACCTAGAAGGTGTTTGATAAAATGTATGACTGAACCTTCAAAGTTTTACATTCCTAGCTCAAGAAATTGATTACTTAAGGTGTTTATTAGCTAGATTAAGTTGTCTTTTCATACTTGCTAAGTTGTAAAACGCCTATGAGAATAGGGTCTGTTAATAGCTTTTCTGAGAATGATTACTATGAAAGTGGATTCAGTAGTTTATGAACTTGATGCCTAGAGATCATGTATGTGTGAGTTTTGTTAAGTAACTTAGTAGACTTAAGTGAACCACTGATCCATTATTCTCACTCCTTAAGGCTCCCCTTCCTTACTTGATTGTCTAATACTTTGTTTTATTGCAATCTGCTCTGTTTTTCCAATTAAGTTTCCAAGTTTAATTCTGTTTTGTTAATTTTTGTTTCATTCAGTTATTTACTTGTGTAATTGCTCGTTTAGATTGGTAGATAATCAAAACTATATCTAATTGGCTTGAATTAAATTGTTATGATCATGTCTTAATTGTTAGTGGTTGCACCTAATTGGATTGACACCTCTTTGTACTACATCGATATCTTAGTACATTAGGATTAATTGATAGTAGTATCCTTGTATCACATTACTTTGCTTTCTCTCATACCATCTCTAAAACTTGATCAAATGAGGTATATTATATTGTGTTTTGTTGTGAATAGTAAACCTCAAAAACTATTTGTTTTTGTCTACACACATACATGCAACCTTTTGTCCAACATATGTAGTGTTGTAACTTTTAACCATGATTTTTATTTATTTAATGTTGACGAATGTCCCATTCATTAGATCCAGTTTGATTTGGTTCTCGTCGTAGTTGATGATCTTCTTAACAAACTCCGAATGAGAAAATGTCAAAAATAAACAAAACTTTGGCAAAGAGACTCCGAAAACAACATCGTAGGGTGGAAGTTAAAGGTCAATGAAGATGTCTACCACTCAAACACAACATGCGTTACTCCATCTCTCTTGGTGCGCAAGCTTTTTTTTCTTTTTTGTTATTCTCTTTTCTTCTGTCATCTCCCTCTTTTGCTCTAATAAAATCAGTGACTGAGATTGATTGATTTTTTGTTGTTTCAATGGATTTTGTTCTTATTATATAATAGAAGAAAAAAAAGAGCGGATTTTTTGTGTGAACTTCACCGCGATAATTTCACCGAACAGTGATATACATTAACTGAGTTTGAGGTGGCGTTTACATAAAACAACGTTGTTTTTTGTTATTTGAGGGGGACCACGACATTGGTTTCATAATGCACTAGTTTTCAAGTTTTTGTAGCACAAATTGTTTGTGAAATTCGTTAGATTTCTAATCATGAGTCTAAACTAGTAGTTTTTTCATGAAATTGTGATAGTTAGTTGTTTTATTGCAATGTTTTGAACTCAAAATTTTGTTATTTACTTGATTTTGTGAATAAACAAAAGAAAAAAGAAAGGAAAAGATTTTAACTGGAAATTTTTTTTCTTATTGATGATACTATTCAATTACAAGCAAGCCACTTATATAGAACAAAATAAGAAAACAGAGTCTAGGAAACGTCATTGGTCATTAAAGCTTCATATTGATTTGAGAGAGTAATGCCTTTAGAATCGTGACGTGTAGTGGTGATCGTGGCTTGAGATGGCATTAAATTGAGTTTGATGTTGGGCCTCTTATGGTTGGCTTGTTGCAGATCACTTTCAGCCCCCCCCCCTCCGCAAACTGATGTTGGGATTGGTCACAACATTCAGGTTGGAACAAAGTCTTTGAAAAGCACGACAAGGAAGAGACTTTTTAAAGATATCAGCCAGATGCAAAGTAGCGGGTATGTGATGTATTTCCAGAACTCCAAGTGCCACACGTTCATGAATATAATGATAGTCAACCTTGATATGCTTAGATCGAGCATGAAATATCGAATTTGTAGAGAGAAGTACGACTGACTGATTATCACACTTGATTAAAGCTCAAGAAGATTGAGAGATGCCTAAGTCACAAAGAACAAAGGATATCCAAGTAAGCTCAGAAGTCATGGTAGCGAGAGCACGATACTCAGCTTCGGTAGAGGATTGAGTAGGTTGTAGTTTGGCGGACCAAGATACAAGATTATAACCCAACAACACACAAAAACCTCCCATGGATCAGCGTGTATCGCGATAACCAACCCAATAACTATCACTATAAGCAATCACAAACATATCACAATCATGATAGAGTTGCAAACCCATTGTTGAAGTACCTCTAATATAGCGAAGGAGACGTTTCAGCAAAGTTAAAATCAGAATTTTTGGGTGAATGCATCCTTTGACAAATGAAGTTATCGAATTGAGTATCCGGGCATATGAGAATGAGATACTAAAGTTTACGAGCAAGACTTCAGAAGTAACTCGGGTCTAAAAACAATTGTCGATCCTTGTACATCTCATTAAGTCCCAGCGAGAAAGGACTGTGAACAGAATTGCAAGTTGGCATATTAGCATGGTGTAGGATCTCCTTTGCATATTTTGTCTGACAGATAAAAACACCTTGTGAAGTGGAATGAACTGGAATCCCCAAGAAATAGTGAAGATTGCCAAAGTCCTACATTGAGAACCGAGTGTTAAGTTCTGCAATAAGGGACTTAAATAACAAAAGCTTAGAACCAGTAAGCAAGATGTCGTCCACATATAATAACAAAACAAGAGTCTCGTCATTGTGATGAAAGACAAAGAGTGATGGATCAGCTTTGCTACATACAAAACCATACTCAAGAAGGAAATTAGTAAACTTATCAAACTAAGCTCGCAGAGCTTGTTTTAAACCATAAAGCGCATTTTTGAGAGAACACACTTAAGTGGGATGATTAAGATCTTCAAACCAAGTGTATGAACCATAAAACAAGTTTATGTAAATCACCATGAAGAAATGCGTTCTTCACATCTAATTGTGTAATACTCCAACGTTTCAGAGTTGCAATAGATAATATTGTTCTGATCGTTGACGTGCAGACCATGAGGCTGAAGGTCTCAACGAAGTTAACACCCTCTTCTTGGTGAAAACCTTTGGCGATAAGTCTTGCTTTTAGTCTACTCACAGTTTTATCTGCATTGAACTTGATAGTAAATACCCAACGACAACCAAGAATATTCATATCAAAAGTTGCTTCACTTAACGTTCAAGTACAATTCTGATAGATGGACTCAAGGTCCTCAATCATGGCTGACGACAACCAGGATATGCCAACGCCTCTTCCATAGATTGTGGTAAGGAAGGTATCATTTTGCTTGCAACAAGAGCATAACGTGGATTAGGTTTTCGAATACCATGTTGCGACCGTGTAACCATTGGATGAGAAGGTGGTGGTGCAGTTGGTGAAAATGCAGTATCAAGTGATGTAACATCCATTGTATTTGTAGACGAGGGATCATTCATATGAGACGAGGAAGTGACACAAGCTGGTGAATTTTCCTGTAACATAGAAGGTGTCATGGGAGAACCAGGAGAAGACATATAAATATCAGCATATGGAGAACCATGATGTTCAAAAACATCAGATCATGCCACAACAGATGTAGAAGGTGCATCAGAGATATCTTCTTCTTGTGGATACTCAGTAATTTGAGGAGGAAGGGATAAATATATTATGGAGGAGGAGGTAAAGTGGTACCTTCCTGCCAAGCTTTAAGGATACCAGTCTTGTGTTGTAGAGCATGGTGTTTGTACTTATCACTAAAAGGAAAACACATCTCATCAAAGATCACATGCCTTATATGATACCTAAGGAACACACATTGTATAGAGCGAGGGTCAAATTTATGTTGTGTAAATGGGCGTAAACACGAATAACACGCAGAACTAGAAATCCACAGAAACAAATAATCTGACTCTCTATTAAACAAAATTGCATATGGACTTGTTTAGTCTAAGGCAGTAGAAGAAGTCATATTGCTGATGAAGTTAGCTATATAAAAAGCTTTTACCCAAAACTTCAAAGGAGTTTGACTTTGAAACATCATTAATAACACGAGCTCAGTGAGATGATGTTGTTTGTGTTTAGCAAGACTATTTTGTTGTGGTGGTGACGGACAAGAAAGTAAGTGAACAATTCCATGGTCTCGAAGATGATTTCGAAAACGAGTGCTTATAAACTTTCCACCTCCATCACTTTGAAATAATTTGATCTTTTTGCCAAACTAGTTCTCAACTTGTTTTTGAAATGCTATGAAGAAATCACAAAAATTAGATTTTGCTTTTAAAGGAATCAACCATGAGTATTGAGAGAACTTGTCAATATAAATAGCATAATACTTAAATTCTTGAACTGAAACAGCCGGAGAGGGACCCCAAAGATCACAAAAAATTTCATCTATTAGCTCCTTGACACTAGACTCGAAAATAAATAAAGGAAGTTGAGTGCTCTTTCCCAACTGACACAGTTCACAAATAGGAGACGAGCTACTCTTATTGACAACAATTGCTTTTCTTGACTGAAGATGTTGAAGAACTTTAAAATTTGCATGACAAGGACGTTGATGCCATGCCATGTCACTAGCAGCACGTTGCCAATTAGAGAAAAGGCCACAAACGCTTTGTTCTCCAAAACATAAAGAACTTCATGACGCGATCTTTAAGTTATTACTTTCTGAGTTTTGAGATCAATCACATGGACATTGTTAGCATCAAAAAAGACTCCACAAGGATAGTCTTCACACAATTTCGAAGTATATAACAACGATTTCTGCATTGTGGGACATACAAGAATATCATTAAGAGGGAGACTACATGTCGAAGTTGTAAGAATAGTAGAACCAACATGAGTGATAGGTTGGAAAGTCCCATCTGCACCCATGACTTTCTCTGGCCCCGAATATGATGTGGCGGTTGTCAATGGAGCAGTTGTAGAAGTTACACGAGTCGAGGCACCAGAATCGGGAACCTATTCTTGTCTGCTTTGATCAGAGACATGTAGAGAAGCAAGAGCTGCACGAACATCATCACTTTGATACGATACATCAAAACGATTCCAATATTTAAGAGCAGAGTGTCCAATATGTCCACAAATTTAACACATATGACGAGGATTATTAGATCCACCATCATTTTGATTCCAGCCTGAGGAGTTAACTTGTTGAGAAAAACCACGACCATGGGTTGAGAAGCCTCCACGTCCGCCGTTACCAAACCTAAGGGAAGAATTCCCACGTTATCTACCTCTATTACCAAAATTCTGATAATTGGATCTCTCAACTTGAAAAGCAAGGTTTAGTGAAACATCATGAGCAACTTCATAAGTTTTTAAACATGCATCAAATCAAGAAACTTCAGAGATAACATCATTAAAATTTGGTGGAGGAAGGCATGTTGTTGAGTTTTGAATCACTATAATGATGGCATCATACTCACGGCCAAGGCCATTGATAAAGGAGAAAATCTTCATGGACTCATCTATTGGTTTTCCAATTGGGCTAAGCTTGTCGCAAATAGCTCGAAACTCACAACAATAAGTAGAAAAATCTTTACCACATTTAGACATTAATTGGAGACTATGACGAAGCTCAACTTCATGGGCCACAAAGTGTTTGTTGAAGTTATTAGCAAGAGAGGTCCATATATCGTGAGATGTATCAAAGCAATGAACGGTGCCAAAAAATTCTTCCATAAGAGTTCCAAAAATCCATGAGATGATGAGTTGATCGGTATATATCCATGCTTCATATTGTGGGTTTGCTGTTTGAACAGGAGCATTGTTGATAGTGGCCATCTCAAATTATAACGGTGGAGCAATATGGCCATTGACAAATCCTAGAAGCTTTTAACTACGAAGAAGAGACTCCATTTGAGTCTTCCATATAAGATAATTACTATCATTCAACTTGATAGTGACAGAACTAGAAACATGAATGCAGAAAAAAAGGAAAATGATCGTTTCTCTCAGCCATTACAACACCTGTGAAGATTTATGAGAGCTCTGATACCATGTGAATAAACAAGAGAAAAGAGAAGAAAATATTTTAACTGGAAATTTTTTTTCTCATTGATGATACTTTTCAATTACAAGCAAGCCACTTATATAGAACATAAACAAAGGAAACAGAGAGTCACAAAACTTAGGAAACATCATTGATCATTAAAGCTTCATATTGATTTGAGAGAGTAATGCCTTTAGAATAGTGACATATAGTGGTGATCGTGGAGATGGCATTGAATTTAGTTTGATGTTGGGCCGTTAGAATCTAAATTTGGTTTGAAATTAAAAAGTTTATGTTGAAAATTTAAATTATTAAGCACAAATATTTGAAATCGGCGGGTCCAAAAGTTTGTGTTGAAATCGGCCCAATGAAAAAAGTTCATGTTGAAAATGGTTGTTTTCTCATCTACCTCACCATACATGTATCGGTGAAATTAATGTATTAATGATAAATCAAATGCTGATTAACAGAATAAATAGTTTTTTTTTGTCAATACTGGGTCACAACTGTCTGATCTATTAGCCAAGTTCCTATATAATGTAGGTGGTGGGACTCGATCCCTGGTTGTGCAAATGCGCATGTCGTAGTGGACTTACCGCATGTCACTAGACTAAAAGTCATTTTTTTTTGTCAACACTGGACCACAACAGGCCGGCCCATTAGCCAAGTTCCTACATAATGTAGGCGGTGGGACTCGATCCCTGGTTGTGCAAATATGCATGTCTTAGTGGATTTACCGTTTGCCACTAGATTAAAGATCATTTGCGACTAAAAATTATTTATACCAAATAAATAGTTAACTCTGATTTTGTTTGAAATTAAAAAGTTTATGTTGAAAATTTAAATTATTAAGAAAAAAAACTGAATTCGGCCGGATCCTCTTGAAATCTGTGAAAAATTTCATGTTAAAAATGGCTGTTTCTTCGGGACGTAATGACTGATTCGATTCAATAATAATAATAAAAAATGGGCCTTAACAAATAAATGGGTCTAGGTCTCAATAATAATAATAAAAATGGGCCTTAACAAATAAAAAGTTTAGGAATTGCCACGCGTTCGATGAGGCGTCGCCGCGTCGGACTCAAGTCGTCATCAAGAGGTCCTTTTTGTCTCTCATCTCATTCTTTTTCAGTTGGCACAAATTTTAATTCTGCTGTAAAAAGAAAAAACTCGTCATGGAAGACGTTAACCAGTTGTTCGATGCTGCCTTCGAGTTCGCACACTATCCTGGTATCTAAGTCACGCATTAATAGCGAATCCTCATACTATTCTTTTTTCTTTTTTACATATTGTGTGATTGTTCAATCTCCGTCGTTGAAATGCGACTACCGTTTCAATTTCAGGCCCTCAAGGCGAAGAGTCGGTTAAAGATTTCCTTGATCGCTTCCCTCTTCCCGTTATCTTTAAGTGATTATCATCCTCTTATTTTTCTCTATTCACTGCGTTTCCTGTTTGATTATCTTCTTTTGGTTTGCGGTTCAGTATTTCGATTGGACTTTCTGTGAGCTTTTTTAGTTTCTAACTAGAAATTGCAATACTCCGTTTCAGTGCTTTACAAACCGGATCAGATATACCAAGCTTCGAAAGCACGCTTGTGACTTGCTTGGAGAGGCTGTTTAAGACTAAGTATGGCGCCTTGCTCATTCCTCAGTATATGGTAAAACTCACAGATTTCTATTTATAGAACGTTGATCTCAGAATCGCAGGTTACTTTCAGGATGCAAATAAGTTTGAGCCTATTGTTATATTTTTGGAGTCTGATGTATTTTTATGGTGTTTGTTTAAGCCTATTCTGCAAGTTGGTCTGAAGGCGGATTCTGCAGTAGTTAAATCTCTGGCTTGCAAAACTGTAAGTGTCTAAAAGCATTCCTTTATGCTTTCTCAATGTTTACCTGGTTCGAATTGTTTGCTAATGTTGGAAGCCTCGTTTCGGCTTTTGTTTTTAAGGTCACTTGTCTCTTGGAGAATTGCAATGCAAACGATGTATCCCCGGTTCAGTTAGTTGTTAGCAATGGCATATACCCTCTTCTGCTTGATTATATCATTAACAGGTAAGAAGCCATGCTGGATAATTCTAGATTATCATCTTATAGTTGTGGTCATTTGTATGAGGTTACTCTAGAAAACCATTCTAGGGACCAATGGAAAGAACAAGTTGAGAAAATTTTGAAGCTTAACTATTACCGTTTGAGAGTCTTTGGATTTTTCTTGCATAGAATCTGGCTTTAGTATCTCCAAATAGTTGCTTTGCTTCAAAGTTCACCATTGACATGTTTCTGTAGCGATGATGAAGTGGCACATGCTGCGAATGAGACAATAATGAACCTAGCACGCTTTCCAGATGCAATGGTCTGTGTTTTAACAGTTATTTTGACTTTGCGGCTAATTCTATTACACTGCTGCCTAAAATGTAGACATCTATTTTCACAGTCCGTAATATTCCCTGCTGATACCAACGACGCTACACATCTTCGTAACCTTGCTGCAAGGTGTTCATCACTGGTAATGCACCGCTTCCCAAAAAAAATAACCATGAAATTCTATTCCTTGATTTTCCTTATATTTTTATAACTGTTTTTCAGGCACGAGTCCGAGTTTTATCTTTGATAGTGAAGCTTTTTTCGGTTTCTCGACATGTAGCTTCAGAGGTTAAGAAGTCGGGGCTTCTTGACTTACTGGAGGCAGAAATAAAGGATACAAAAGACACTCTTGTTATATTAAATGTTTTGGAACTCTACTATGAGGTTAGCCTTTGATGTCTGTAATTATTATTTAATGTCTTTTTGTTGTTACCCACATTTGAAAGAGAAAGATAGGTTATGTTGAAAATTTGTACATGAATGCTGAAGTTAATGGAAGTAGAGCACAGTTCAGAGTTCGTGCCACAAACTTCACTTATTCAGCTGTTGTGTTCTATTATCAGGTACAACCACTGTTAGACCTTACCCATATTTACCACAAAAATATGGTACCTATTAAGCTTTGTTCAGCTCACCGTTGGTTTTTTTTCCGGGGTCTTGTAATTTGCTTAGTGGTACATCGACTGGACCATTTGAGAAGTTACGAGCAATAATGATTAGTGGGAGGCTCCTCTCAAAGGACAACATCTATAATACCGTGGAAGAAGCTAGTAAGATTGTAATACTTTGTTGCTTTTATTGGTTAGGGAAATGTACAGAAGTTTATGATACAAGTGAAGAAATTTACAACTTAACTACAGAAGTCTTTGTGGATAGATTCCAATAAAGAGATTGAAGTTTTACGGAAATAGACTTATACTTTAGGCTGTACTGTGGCTGGCAAAAATTCACTTTCTTATTTTTCCTGAATCCAGGTGTGAAGGCGATAATTTCAGCTATTGATAGGAGCCTGGAGTCAGTGGAGATGAATGATAATGATGCACAGGAAGCTGCGCTTGATGCACTTGGTCAGATTGGATCAAGTACATAGCTCTTTTTTCTTAGAAAATTGTTTGTTTTTTTTTGCAGTCTTCTTCTTAAAAAGATCGTAGCTAGGTCGTAAATGTGGAGCTTGTATATTATAAAAGCAACCGACAAGATATATATTTCCCTTGCAACAATCTTGCGACTTATGCAAATATTTTTACAATATAGCCACGAAGGGAGCGAATCTAGTCCTTTCAATGACACCTCCAGCTGCAAGACATGTTGTAGATTCTGCATTTGATCGTAATGCACATGGAAAGCAGTTGGTTAGTGTTTTTAAGTGCTCATCAATCTGAATTTATGCCGATTATATGCGCTCAGGAAGACATTTCTAGTTATTAATTATACATGTTTCTGGATATCTTAATCTAACTATTGGCGATTGAAATTTTCTTACATTAGTAGAGACATTTCATCTTACTGGTTTGTAAATGGTATGTGCAGGCTGCGCTCCATGCACTGGCATACATAGCAGGTGAAACTCGACCTAAGAGCAACAGAATAGTTGATGGTAAAGCTGAAGAAAGTCTTAGATGTTTGATATACAATGTTGCAGCTCAGAACACAAAACTAACCCCATCAGTAAGTACACATTTCTCTTTGGCTTCTTCTTCATTAGTTGTGTGCGGATGACATATGTTCGTGTGTGATCCATGGCATGAGCTAAACTAAGCATGTTGCACAAAATCGCAGGGTTTATTCCTCTCTGTTCTTCAACAAAGCTCAGAATTCCGTCTTGCGGTAAAAGCTTTAACCTCAGCATCTGATCTTTCATATCTTTCCTACTCCTTTGTTTCCCTAGTTGAAAACTTTATAACGCTACACTACATAATATTCATAGTTAGACCTCACTTTTGTCCTTCTACGCAACTCAGATACATTTCGTCCTATTGCATTTTACATATGACCTTCACGCATTGCCCAGAGAGAATTCTAATGTTTTTAGTGAATACCATCCATTTCAGGGCTACAGAACATTAACAGCATTGGTGGCTCGGCCATGGTGCCTGATGGAAATCATGTCCAAAGAAGAGATAATAAACATAGTGACTGATGCAACTACTGAAACTACAAAAATAGGTAAACCAATTAACAACTCCACTCGCATCACACACCAGCCATTGAACTAGTTTTTTTCCTCCTCGACCTCTTTGATCTATGAATCTAAACATCACAATCTTGACTCAGCAATGGAAGCAAGGTATAATTGCTGCAAATTAATTCATGAAGCGTTCTTGTGTAGTAACTTCGTCGATGACCCTCGTGGTCTAAAAACTGGTGAAAAGGTTCCATTTTTTTCCTTTGCCCTCTTATTTTAAAATACATATATTGTATTAAGATGGAAGTATCTAAAAACTGAAAAGCTTTCTATGATGTTAAACTTTAACTTATTGTAACACACGATTAAATATTGTTGCAGTTGCAGGAAGCTGTTCGAAGTGGACCGTATATGTCGAAGAAGTACAGAGATGCACAACCACAAGTCATGACCGGTGAACGATTTTAAAGACATAATTAGAAAGATCAAACTTCTTCGTTTACCAAGATTTCTCTTTCTCCGTAGTTGGATTTAAGTAACTTTAGTGTTTTGTTATAAACAGCTGAAAAACGAAGCAGTGTTTTGTTTTTAGTGTTAAACGTTAATCAATGAAAGACTAAATAATGAGTCGGTCCGTGTCTTATCGTATGCCATTGGGCCTATGTGGAGGATCCAAAACATAATGGTTAAATTGTTGTTAGCTCAATCAACCAAGGGTAAAATAGTAATAACATTTCTAGACATCATCTCCTTCTTTATGGATAACACTGGTTCGAAATGGAGACATTACTGCTTACAAACAGAGAGGAGAGAGCGAGAAGCGTGTAGAAACCGATGGCGACTATAGTGCAGTGTTTTTCTTCCTGTGCAAGTCTCGATTCCAAATTCAAGCTCCTTTCTCTTAAGGGAATTCCTTCTTCTTCCTTCTCTGCTCGTTGTGGTGCATCGACTACTTCATGCTCTTCCCTTAGCTTCTCCCAGAGCGTTTCTCAATGTGTCGCCTTCTCCTCCGGTAAAATAATACTTCAGAACTGTGAATTCTATCTTGGTCGTTGGATAATTGTGAAAATTATCGCCTTTTACCATTAATTCGTGCTCTTTATGTTTTTGATAGTGTGCAAAATTTTAGGGTTTTGGAATTGAATCGGGGATATATACATTTTTCAACAGGACATTTAAGGGTACAGAAGCCAATGAGGCAATTGGTTGTATGTGAGGCTACCGCTCCGACGAAGAAAGCGGATTCAGCTGCTAAGAGAGCTCGCCAAGCTGAGAAGAGGCGCATTTACAACAAATCTAAGAAATCTGAAGCCCGAACACGGATGAAGAAGGTAACGTCGTAAACTTCATCTGAGAATATGTTCGACCAATTGTGTGCTATTGAAAATTTGAGTGTCTGTCTGTTTGAAGATAAGATACGTTAAGATTTTAGTTAAACTTGTAGTGCTGTTCCTCTAGTGATTTATTGACAAGTTCGGTGAAAACATTAGAAGTAGATATTTCTCCTTGGGAATCCTTGTAGCAACCAGTAAAACAACATTGAACATTGCAATCCAAGTTACTAAGTGACTTGTAGTGAGTAGAAGCTGTTGAGGTGGATTTATGTTGTTATTAGAACTTAGGAAAATTTCTAATGTTTGATAGTTTAGAACATCTTCAATCATAAGATGAGATTTACATCCATCTACTTGTAATATACATGCTAACAGGTCTTGGAAGCACTCGAGGGGCTCAAGAAGAAAGCTGATGCACAATCTGATGAGATTGTGACAGTGGAGAAACTAATAGGCGAGGCTTATTCTGCAATAGACAAAGCGGTCAAGGTTAGAGCGCTGCACAAGAACACCGGTGCACGTAGGAAGTCTCGGTTGGCTAGGAGGAAAAAAGCCGTAGAGATCCACCATGGTTGGTACGTCCCAGACGCAGCAGCAGCAGAAACACCAGATGTGACCGTTGCTGCATAAGAACATGGGATATGTAATAATGATTTGTTTCTGTTATAAGATTGTATCAAAGATGTGAATTTTTTGCTTTCAAAATGAAAAATCTGTTTTTTCTTTATCATTCAATCGCTTTCTGACTCGTCTTTTGTTTTGTTAATCATAAGCTCGTTGTCTTCTTTTGGCTTGGTCTTGTTATGGTTCTGGTTCAGTAAAATCTCAGTTCTTGGTTCTGGTACCATCCCTCTTGACAACATCTGTTGATAGTAACTCAATGCTTCTCCACTTTTCCCCTTTGCGTGCAGACCGTGAATCCTAATAGTATATGTTCTTCGATCTGGTCCTAATCCACTTCTCTCCATCTCAGCCCAAATCTCCCTCACTTTCTCTTCATTGTCCCATTTAACATATAACCTAAACATCAAATTGTACAAGTCGCTTGTCATTTCACACTTGTTCTTTTTCATCCTCTCCAAAAGTGTCTCAATATCCTTTGGTCTCTGTGAATACTTAAGCAAGTAACCGAATGTCACATCATTAGGTGAGCAACTACCACTTTTATGTTCCATCTCCTCAACTAGCTCCCACACTTTCTCTGTTCTTCTTATCTTACAGAGATGCTTCAAAAGCGAGTTATAGGTCACAACATTTGGAGAGCAACCTCTCTCACTCATCTCCTTGAATACATCAAGAGCCTCTGGTATTCTCTTCTTGAAACACAATGCATCAATGACGTTATTGCAGATTTTGACATCCGGGTTTCTTCCGGTTTCCCACATAGCTCTGAATAATTGCATGGCCTTTCCCAATTTTCCTTTCTTTGTCAATGCATTTATCATTGTCCCATAGCTGATAACATCTGGCCTGCATTTAGAAGCAATGATATCTTTCCAAATCCTCTTGGCTTCGTAAACATTTCCCAAAACACACCACCCGTTGAGAATAATGTTCATCGCTTTTATATCGCATCCAATCTCATTTTTATGAGCGCAGAACAAGGTTTCTGCAAATTCAACGTGCTTATACCTACACAACCACATCAAGAGCCCATGAAACGCAGCCAAATCATCCTCTATCCCAAATTCTCTCCTCCTCTCAAATACTCCTACAGTTTCATCTACTTTGTGTGCAGCAGCGTATCGGTTTAGCAAAACTTCATATGTATCCTCGTCGACAAGTCCATCTCTCTTAGACATTTCATCGAACACTTGGTGGAACTCTTCAAAGCGCCTCATTTTCCCAAGAACGTCAAGAATCTCGTTGTAGACCAAGGAGCTAGATAGATAAACAGATTGTTTAGCGATCAATCGGGAAAGTAGATAAGCTGGCTTCCAATCAGATCGATTCCGATTAACTACTTCCAAGACCAGCTCTTCAGTTAAAACTATCCTGCACTTATGGAGAATCCGCTCAACTTCTTCAGGTAAACTTCCACGGTGATGCTTCATGATATTATTAAGATCAACAGCAGATTGCTCGTCTTTTTCGTTTCTGAATCCAGACGAATTTCTGTCGGGAGTTGCAAAAGAATGAAGAAAGTGAGAAGATTGCTTAACACCCATAAAGTGAAATCCAGAAAGAGTGATGTTAATCTTATAATTCGGGTTTTTCGGAGTAAAAACATGGCGAAGAGCAACCATTGGTGATGAAGAATAATTCTGGCGTCGCCATAGAGCATTAGCTAGCTGCAATAATATTTCAGTTTTGTTTTTCCCTCCCATCTTCTCAAACTCTGCCAACCCACTCCGAAATAAATACATAACATATTAATTATTAAATATTTCTTTTTTTAATTGAAAAACGGGGTCAAAACCCCTTATTATTAAAACCAAACTAAAATCATCAACTAATAACAAATCTATCCGGAACTGAACCGTTCAGATCATTCAAAAATAACAAATTAACCTCTTCCATAGCAGAATCAAAGAAACGGAAATCAAAAAGAAAAGAGAAAGCAAGTCATCTGTAAGATGGTTAGCTTCTCTATACACGTGAGTAATACGAACTATCTAGTCCCTATAGATGAAGTCATAGCACAAGCGTACTAGGAAAGACAAGGGATGTGCATCGTGAACCCCTATGTTTAGAAACCCCACCACCATCTCGGAATCCACTTCCAGCTCAACACGAGGAACACGTCGTTCCCACGCGATATATAAGCCATAGTAAACTCCTCATAACTCCGCTAGAGGTACTAAATAGCTCCCAATATTCACCGAGAAACCACCGCACCAATTCAAGTGTTCATCGCACAAAACTCCTCCCGCAATCGCTAAGCCTAAATTTCCACGGACAGCACCATCTGTATTCAACTTGAACCGACCAGTATTAGGCAGAATCCACCTAATTCATCGCTCAGTTCGTGTCACACGCGGGCCGCTCTTATCGACCTACTCAAACGCCTTTGAAACCTCACAACCTATGTCTTTAATAAATCGGGCTCTATCTCGACACTTCCACGGATAATTAAAGATATACCCGCATCTCCACTTCAAAGCCCACCAAAGTGCCAAAGAGAAAATGACAGCCCAGTCACACCCCTCAACTTCCCAAAAAATCTCCAACATTCATATAAATCCATTCATAGAGAAACAAACTAAAGAAATTGTGTTGTCTCCGCAGTAAAACAATACATAACCATATACCGGCTATAAAAGGGCAGTCACGTAAGACATGGAGAATCGATTCGGTGCCATGTCTACATAGCGGGCAAGTATCAGCCAAGCTAAGATGTTGATGACATCTCTTAACGTTTGTCATGATAACCTGATGTAAAACTAACCACAAGAAAACATGTACCCATTCTGGAACTCGTAGAGTCCAAACACGTTCATAAAAAACTTGCTTGTTAGGTCGTAGGGAGTGGTTCTGAATGAGAAATGCATATATCAGATGTAGAACAATTTCAGAGAAAAGAAAGTGATCCATCTCATCTTACTTAGAAAAGAAAGTCTGTTACATATATAATGAAGAAGAAGAGCGAAAGAGTAAAGGTAGTCAAACCAGAGATAACCGAGAAATCAAATTATACAAACCGGTCATCAACTAATTTAAACCAATTTTCTAATTATATCTAATACCCCTCCTCAAGATGGCACGGTGATTGAAATTAATGTCATCTTGCCAATTAACTCATGAAAACGACCAGGCGGAAGAGCTTTGGTGAAGGTCTATGACAGTCTAGTTCAATATGTTTTGTTCTTTCATGGAACAGTGCATTGTTAGCAATATGAATGGCTGCTGTGGAGTCACAGTAGAAAGGAACTAACCGGTTTTGAGGCACCTGAAGTTCAGTAAGAAGGTTCACAAGCCAAGAGACTTCATTAACTGCAAAACGCATGGCTCTATACTCTGTTTCTGAAGATGATAAGGACATTGTTTCTTGCTTCTTAGTCTTCCACATAATGAGAGAGGTGTCGAGAAACATACAATATCCTGATGTTGATCGTCTTGTATCTGCACATGAAGCCCAAACCGCATCTGTGAATGCTTTGAGTACAAGGTCATTGTTTGCTGAATAAAACAAACCAAGTCCTATAGTGTTCTTCAAGTATCTCAGAACATTGTGTGCAGCTTGGAGGTGAGATTGCTTCGGTGCTGAGGCGAACTGACACAGCTTGTTGACAGCAAAGGTGATGTCTGGTCTGGTTATGGTGAGGTACATGAGGCATCCGATTAATCTTCTGTATTCAAGAGGATCAGACAGAAGTGATTCATCACTATCAAGTTTGAGCTTTAGACTTGGGTCCATCGGTATACTACAAGGTTTGTAAGCCAAGAAGCCAGTATCTTTTAGCAGGTCCAGTGTCTATTTACGTTGACAAACAGATATTCCAGCAGCTGATCTTGCAATCTCCAATCCTAACAAATACCTTAAAAGACCAAGATCACGTAATTTAAAGCAATTATGTAAAACAATTTTAAGAGAATAGACTGCATCATCATTGTTTGAAACAATAATGATATCATCAACATAAACCAATATTGCAATGTATTCCCCTCCTATGTTTCTCACAAAAAGAGTATGATCACATTGAGACTTACGAAAATTAAGGCTAAGAAGAACTTCATTAAACTTCAAAAACCATTGCCTAGAAGCCTGTTTGAGACCATAAATTGATTTATTCAGTTTACAAACAGGATTAGGAGGTAAAACAGAACCTGATTTTGGTGTGTATCCAGGAGGGAGAGACATATAGATCTCCTCAATCAAGTCTCCATTCAAAAACGCATTAGAAATGTCCAATTGATGAAGACTCCACTTTTTAGCTGCTGTAACAGAGAGAAGTGTTTTGACAGTTGTCATTTTTGCCACCGATGAGAACGTATCCACAAAGTCAATCCCTGGTTGTTGAGTGTAGCCTTTAGCAACTAGTCGAGCTTTATAATGCTCCAATGTTCCATCTGTATTTAGCTTAGTTTTACACACCCATTTACAGCCAATGGCTCGTTTATTTTGAAGAAGAGAAACTATGTCCCAAGTCTCTGCATCTTCTAGTGATTTGAGCTCCTCATTCATTGCTGTGAGCCATTCATCAAACTTCTTTGCCTGAGAAAAGGTAGAAGGCTCACCAAACTGCATAACAGAACAAAGGTAAGACTTATACTCTTCACTCAAGTCATTAAAAGATATATAAGCTGCTAGGGGATAGGGAACATCAGTCTTAGTGAGATTGCAATAATATTCTTGCAAATGTCGAGGTGGTTATGGGATCCTTTTGGTCTGGACATCCACAGAATCTGCTGGCTCTTTATTTTCTTTTGTGTCATTTCCTGCAGGTCCAGAGCTCAAATCTGCTCGAACATCTTTAGTCTCTGCGATTTTCTTGTGGTTCTGAAGTAGAAGAGACTGTTGTATCCTCTGTTCCTGTTTCTAAGAGAGAGGAGAAGTCAGATGAAACACAATTTTCATCTTGGAAAGGAAAGATATCTTCATGAAACACCACATTTCGAGAAATAAAGATTGAATTTGTCTCTAAATCCATCACTTTATATCCTTTAAAACCCAAAGGATAACCCAAGAACACACATGCTTTTGACCGAGGTTGGAACTTTGTTCTTTGTTTTGTTGAAGTAGAGTTGTAGCATAAATAACCAAAAACACGAAAAAGATCATAAGCAGGTTGTTGGCTAGTTAATATTTCATATGGAAAACGATTTTGAAGTAAAGGAGTTGGAATCCTGTTTATTAAAAACACGGAGGTGAGAACACAATCTCCCCAATGAGACAGCGGGATATTTGCTTGAAACATGAGTGATCTGGCCACGTTGAGGATGTGTTGGTGTTTACGTTCCACCACAGAGTTTTGTTGTGGAGTTTCTGGACATGAATGGTAAGCTAAGATCCCTTTTGATTGAAAGAGATCAGTGAAATGCAGCTCGGGTGCATTGTCTGATCGAACACCTTTAACTTTCCCATTGTATTGTGTCTCTATCATCTTAAGAAAGTCTGGAAAAATCTTTAAGACGTCACTCTTTGATCTCATTAGATAAATCCATGTCATACGAGTGTGATCATCAACAATGGTCAAGAAGAAACGATAACCTTCATTAGTTTCACTGAAAAAGGTCCCCAAGTGTCAATATGTAAAAGATCAAAAACATTAGAACAAATGTTGTTATTAGAAACATAAGGCAAATGTTTTTGCTTAGCTAAAGGGCAAACTGAGCAATAAAAAGAAGATTTGTTCTTCGGTTTGATGCCAAGAATGTCAGAAATAGATTCAATCTTTGACAAAGGAGGATGTCCTAGCCTATTATGCCAAAGAGAAAAATCAACAACAGCATTAAGATAAGAGGAATTATAAACAGTGGAAGTATTTCTATTTATGGAATTTCTATCAAGAATGTAGAGATTGTATATCTTCTCAGCTTGTCCAATCATCACCCCCTTGGTAGGATCCTGGATCAAGCAAGAATAATCATCAAAGATAAATCGATATTTTAAATCAGTAGTCAGTTGACTAACACTCATCAATTTGAGGCAAAAATCAGGGATAAAGAGCACATTTCTCAAAAGCAGATAATCATTCACATGAATGTCACCAATACCTGCAATCCAAAAGTCTACACCTGTTAGCAAAGTCACATGTCTATCTACTGAAACATTCATGTTAGAAAAGAGACTCTTATCATGAGCTACATGATGACTAGCACCACTATCTACAATCCAAGACTGATTTGAGAGATTAGTTTTAGTAGATTGTAACGTTCCAACAAAGTGTAAAGTAGAAGTGTTAAAACTCATACCATCAACAGCTGCAATTGTTCCACCTGAAGTGGAAGGTAGAGTTACTTTGATGTCCGGTGCAGAGAGATGTGAATTGAAGTATGCAATCACTCCTTATATCTGCTCTTTTATGATATTCTGCAATGGACCAGTAATTTGATTCTCTCCTTTATTTTGTGTTGTCATACTGAGACAAGCTACTGTTGACTTTGGAACTGCTTGCTTGCTCTTATGTTTCAAGCAGGGAGGATAACCATGTATCTTGTAGCACTTGTCTATAATGTGTCCTATGAAACCGCAGTGTGAACACACTGGTTGTTGAGAAGGTTTCTGATTCACATAGGATGCATTCACATCAGCAGGAGGAGCAGAAACTGCTTCTAAAATATTGAAAACTGAAACATTTTGAACAGGGTGGATGTTTCATTGGCTATGATCTTGGTCGAGAAAATTATAAACCTCTGATAGATTGGGGATAGTTTTCTTCATGATGATTTGACTTCTAATATTCGAATAAGAATCATTCAGACCAGCAAGAAACTTAGTGACTTTTGATCTATCTTGCTTGATCTGAGTAGTCTTGCAACATTCACAGTGGCTGCAAGTTTTCAAGCAATCTATTCCATCCAAATCATCCCACAATGTCTTCAGCTTCGTATAGTAGGTTGAGAGATCCATTCCTCCTTGTTGAAGAGACCATATATGCTGAGATAATTGATAGGATCTTGGTAGATTAGTTATATGAAATCTGGACATCAAATCTTTCCAAATCTCTGCTGAATCACGGAGCCTCAAAATGTTACTGTAAATTTCCTTAGAAACAGAGTTCAAGATCCATGATTTAACCATGCTGTTACATCTAGACCAGATCTTAAAGAGAGAATCATTTTCTGCAGGTCTAGGCAAAGATCTATCCACAAAGCCGAGTTTGTTCTTAGCTTCTAATGCTATTGCAATCGCAATGTTCCATTTGTTATAGTTCGTGCCATCAAGAACCTCAGAGATTATGGAAGAACCTAGATTATCAGCGTTGGTCAAGTAATATGGAGAGTATTGAATTCCATCAAACTCGAAGCAATTCTGTGTCATCGATGTTGTATTGCCATCACCTGAAATTAGAGACGAGGATTGATTCAGATTTAGAACGGGATTTGAAAGTGAAGTCATGTTTTCTGCCGATTGATTGTTGAATATCGGAGCTTGATTCAGTTAATCAGAAGCTACTGGAGCTTGATTCAGTTGATCAGAAGCAATCGGAGCTTGTTTCGGCTCAGGATTTGTGGAGCTTTTTGATCGAATTTCTCTTCTTGTTGTGGATCTTTTACCAGCAACAATCGTTTTCGTCTTTCGCGAAGAGATCATGATCGTCGCAAAAGAATCTTGATGAAGTAACCAAATAATGGAGAAGATTGTCGGTGAGATAACCAAACAAAGAAATGAGGAAATGAAGAAAAAGGAGATTCTCGGAACGAGATCGAAAATTCGTCGGAGAAGAAGAATTAACACGGCAAAGCGAAAATGAAGAGAAGATCGAGGTTGTTGAAGTTAGCTTCAACAGCTCTGATACCATATTAGATGTAGAACAATTTCAGAGAAAAGAAAGTGATTCATCTCATCTTACTTAGAAAAGAAAGTCTGTTACATATATAATGAAGAAGAAGAGCGAAAGAGTAAAAATAGTCAAACCAGAGATAACCGAGAAATCAAATTATACAAACCGGTCATCAACTAATTTAAACCAATTTTCTAATTATATCTAATAGCATAAGCTGACTTAACCGTAAACTTCCCATCATAGTTGCCACTCCAGGGTATACGATCAGTTGAACCCGTGACTTCGTCAAGTACAACCGAAGTAAGGCGCAGCTTCACATGTTCTATTAATTATTAATTATTAAATATTACATACATATTAAAATAACATTCTTTTTGGTAATGGATTAAAGTTTATATTATTTTATTTTTTTGTTTGTTTTCTGCCATTAGTAACATTTCATTGATTATGCCTGGGTTTTGGAAACAAACCAAAATTGACCAAACCGGTTTTTTTGCTTTTTCAGTTTTATTTCGGTTTTCTTATAAAAACCAATCAGAATTTGGAATTGGTTATCGGTTCAGTCAGTTTCGTTACCACATAACCGAGAGGTTTTAAATAAACCGAAAATATAGCATTTAACCGGATCTTTATATGTTTTAAACCAAAAAACAAAATAAATGAAATAAACTTATTTTAAAAAACCGAACTGAGAAAATTAATTTCAAAACTAAACCAAATCGAAATGAGAAAACTGTCAGTAAAAGACTGAACTTTCCCGTTTTTGCCGATTAAATACCCAACTCTTTTTGTCACCAAAAAAATAACAATAAAAGCGTTGACTAGCCAATTTGAGACTCAATTTAGTCAACGTAACTGAGCCTAAACCTCAGTTAACCTCTGTCGTTAACGGAGCTGAAACCTTAGTTAATTCCCAAATCAGAAGCAAAAATCCCCAAATCGATTTGAAACCCTAATTTCTTATCTTCGATCTCTTATCTCTTTCTTCAAATTGAATCTTCGTTCTCGTCGTTAATCTGTGAGGCCGATGAGGAACAAAGCCAAAAGAAAAGGTTTTGGAAACTGCGAACAACAAAATGTCGAGACCAATGAAGTAGAGGACGATTTGGGTGTCGAAGAAGGTGAAGAAGAAGTGGGCGATAATGAACAGGACAACGATTTGGACGATGAAATAGATGAAGATGAAGATATTAATGAGATTGGGTACGAGATTGTACCTGTGAATGAAGATGCATCGGTGTTTCTGTCAATGGAATTCGGACACTTAGTTAACAGAGATTATGAAGCAGAGAGTGATGATAGCGAGGATGAAGTGTTGAAAGATGACAAAATTCCAGAGCATTGGTCATGTAGTGAAGATGAGGAGGAAGAACACATGAGAGGACAACAAGAACCGGAAGATTTACGAAGTGAAGACATTGTGCTAGGCAAAACATTTGGTTCTGCTGCAGAATTTAAGCTTGCACTATTGAGGTACTCTCTTAAATCCGGGTTTGACATTAAATTGTATATGTCAACACAAAAGAGATTAGGTGTTATATGCTCAGACGTAGATTGTTCTTGGAGAGTGTATTGCTCATATGAGAAGAGCAAACACAAGCTGCAAATTAAGGTATATGAGAGTACACATAGTTGTAGTAAGTCTGGGTACTCTAAGATGCTTAAGATTTCAACCATAGCTCAGTTGTATGAGGATAGATTGCGGTTAGATCCTAAGTTGACAGCAGTAGCTATGGCAGCTGAGATTTTGAGGAATTACAATCTGCGTATTAGTATAGAACAGTGTCGGAAAGCCAAGACTAAGATAATGAAGGAGATGAGAAAATGTCATGAAGCACATTTTTCTCGTATTTGGGATTATGAAGCTGAGCTTCACTGAACCAATAAAGGAACCATTGTTGATATTGAAACCACTCCAGGTGCAACCCCAGGAAGTTTACAGAGGTTTCATCGCATTTACATATGTTTTAAGGCACAAAGGAATGCTTGGAAATCATATTGTCGGCCAATCATAGGACTTGATGGTGCGTTCTTGAAGTGGGATGTGAAAGGACAGTTGCTTGCAGCCGTAGGTAGAGATGGTGATAACAAAATCGTGCCAATAGCTTGGGCTGTGGTTGAGATTGAAAACACAGCCAATTGGGAATGGTTTGTGAATCATTTGAAGGTTGACCTAGGACTTGGTGATGGAAAAGAGTATACCGTCATTTCTGATAAACAGAAGGTAGTTTCTTTAACTTCTGTTTTCTATTGTCTTGATCAACAATAAGATTAACATCATTTCTGTTTTTGCTCTGTGTTTTGTATTGCTTCAGGGGTTGGTAAAGGTTGTTCACACTATGCTACCAGAGGCTGAACATAGAATGTGTGCAAGACACATTCTAGGAAATTGGAAAAGAGATAGTCATGACATGCAAATGGAGAGGATATTCTGGAAAATAGCAAGGAGTTATACAATGGGGGACTACGTTGATAACTTTGTAGCATTGAAGCAGTATAGTGAATGGGCTTATGATGCACTTCTAAAGCTCAATCCACCTTCATGGACACGAGCTTTCTTCAAGGTTGGTTCCTGTTGTAATGACAATTTAAATAATCTATGTGAATCATTCAATAGGACTATACGAGAAGCTAGGAGGAAGCCATTTTTACACTTGTTAGAAGATATAAGACGATAGTGTATGGTTAGAACTGCTAGGAGATGTGACATTTCACATAGGTTAAGGACTCGGTTCACTAAAAGTGTGCATGCTCAGATCGACGCTGCAATAGAAAAGTCTAGGGATTGTGTGAGATTCATTTCCACAGGTGATATGCATGAGGTTGAGGTTCATGGCTGTTCTTATCGGGTTGAAATGAGGTCAAGGACATGTGGCTGTGGGAAATGGCAGCTCAATGGCACACCATGTGAACATGCTGCGTGTGTTATAATAGCCAAAAAAAGAATGTTGAAGACTTTGTTTCTAAGTATTTCACAACCCACAATTGGCAGCACACATATGAACACGGTATTGAACCTGTCCAAGGGATGAAGTTATGGCCGAGGGTCAACAGAATGCCTGTGTTACCACCACCAAATAGAATAGGCAAGAGTGGGAGACCAAGCAACTATGCAAGACACAAAGGACAAGGTGAGTCTACATCAAAAGGTAGCAGCTCTAAGTTAGGGCGAGGACATCGGGTTATGACATGTTCTAAATGTCAAGAAGAGGGTCACAACAAGGCTACTTGTACAAATAAAAAAGTAGAGCCTGCAGCCAAAAGACGTAGAGGACGGCCAAGGAAAACAGTAAGTTTCAACCATAAGTTAATTTTGTGTTCTTCTATTTATTTTCAACTTTGACACTTCATTTTCTTGTTTATATAGCCTGGAACACAAGGAGGAACTTCACACGCCGGAGGGTTACAAGTCGGAGGCTCATAAATAATCTGTTCACAAGCCGGAAGTTCACAAGTCGATGGCTCACAAGTTTAAAATGGCAACAGCCTGATGATGTTTATGTTGCAGCCGACATGTTGCTTTTGATGTTTACTTTCACAGACATTAGTTTTCTGCTTTTGCTTCCTACTTGCATAGACAAGTTTAATCTGCTTCTGCTTTTGAGATGATTTCAATTTCAGTTTGATGTTAACATTGTAACATACCAATTTCAATCTCACTTTCCATGTTATCATTTCAAGTTTCAGATACTTATAGTTTGCAGATCAAATTGTTTGATGTTCGATGTTATCATTTCAAGTTGCAGATCAGATTGAATTAAATCATTGAATATTTTAGAAATTTTTTGCAAATAAAATTGAGAAAACTGTGAGTACGATACAGAGAATACAGACAAGCTTAATCATCTTCAACTCTCTTCTCTCTTCCAATCCGTTTTTGTGCAGCTCATACACCATCTCCTTTGCAACATCAGTCTCTGTTTTAAGCTTCCTTAGCTCATTCTCAATGGCGTCAACTGTTGATCTTAAACCATCAACCATATGAATCTTTGAGCTCATCTCTTCAATTTCCTCAAGCATTGCCTCCTCTACCCACTTAAAAAGGTGGCCCTATAGTATCGCAAACAAAACCCTCAACTTCAGTTAGAGAAAACTATCGGTATTTCATACATTTACCTTCTTCATTGTCGAACAACCGAAGAAAGGACGCCCAGGATTTTCTGGTGTCTTTGACGTGTATTGCTTGACCTCAGCACCACATCCACACTGCACGTGAATTCCATGTTTGTCACCATTGGAGCTTTCGGATATCAAACTCATGTTACGGTAATGAGAGAAAACAGAGCGAAGAATGAGAGAGACAAAGAAGAAGGAGCAAAGAATGAGAGAATCAAAGAAAGAGCGAAGAACGACGAGACACAGAAGAGAAAAAAGAGCGACAGAGAAGATTTTTCGGCCAACAATGACGAGACAGAGAAGAGAAGAAAGAAGAATGACAAGAATCCAATTGAAATCGAAATGGTTGGAGAGACAGAGAAGAGAGATTGAAGAACGAGAGAAGAGAATGAAGAACGAGAGAAGAGAACGAAGAAGGAAGAGAAAGAGACGAAATTAGAATTTAGAATTTGGGGATTTCTGCTTTTGATTTGGGAATTAACGGCCTAATTAATAACGGAGGTTAACTGAAGTTTAGGCTCAGTTACGTTGACTAAATTGAGTTTCAAATTGGCTAGTCAACACTTTTATTGTTATTTGTTTGGTGACAAAAAAAATTGGGTATTTAATCGGTAAAAAATAAAAGTTCAGTCTTTTACTAAATCGAAATATTTTTTGGTTTACTTTGGAATTAAATTTTACAAACGGAATCGCACCAAAGGCGTAGGGCTAATTATGCTTAAAAGTACAAGACAGTTGGATTACAAGGAAAATAATAAGGCTACAAATACTTAGGCCCAAATACATTAATGAAGTGGGAAAGAAATCACACGACTTGCATCTGCAGCTTCACGTGTCGGCCCATCGTGAGTCTCGGCATGCAACCTCCCCCCGCCGCTCCTTAGATTGTTCCTTGCCTTCAAATCGTATTGCTAGTCATCTCTTCCGTAAAAATTCCTCCCGATGATTGAATCTCAAATAACCTTGGTTGTCTTCCACCTGCAATAATCAAAATCGAAGAAAACTCTTACGCTTACATAAACGCAATGGTTCCGAACTGACCTACCTCTGTTTCTCCTTGATAGAAGGTGGCAAGCGATTCAAAGATTTACTCTCCCGTGGTTAAAAACGCCATTGGAAGAGATCGATATCACGAACTCCAACAAAAAGAAAAGAGAGAGATGGCCGAATCCGATACTACGATTGGAACAAATCGGAATATATCTGAGTTTATTGACTTCTTGAACTAAACATAAGAGACGATATGATAAACCTCTCGACAAAGGAAGTTTGAGGAACAAACCTTGGAAAAATCCCACATAATTAACCAAATAAATCTCCGGAATTAGACCTAATGCCGGACTCGTATTAATATGTAAAACCAGAAAAAACCTCTAGACCTCCTCTCTGGAGGATTGGAATCTAACATTAGCAAGGGGTTTAGTGGAGGTGGGATTTATAAATCTATTTTGTGGGTTTTGCAAATCCGAACTCAAAATAACAAGTATGGGAGTAAGGATTTTATTATTCAAAAGTGGTATTTTAATTGATTTAGAAGGCCTTATAAAATTCGAATCCAAAATTTTAGGATTATAGTAAACTCATCTCATGACTTTTCTCATAACACAACCGATATTCAACGATTCCATGTCTTCTTTTTCTATCAATTTTTTTGCTCTTAATCATGTCACTCTTCGAAATTTCTTGGTTGAAACATAGCAAACAAAACTAGAGAATTAAAATTACGACTCTCTAGCTCTGGAATGTATTTACTAAAGAATTTGGTTAAACCATTGATATGGTTCTTTGTGATTATAAGATATGTAAACTAATAATTTATCTATTTGCATTTATAACCATTAGAAATACATTCTAATTATTTCATATTTTTTGTAGGGCGATAAAATTTACAGTAATGTGAAGAAGAAACTAGTTTCCAAATTCGTGAATCTTCTTGAACAGAAAAGTATTAATATCATTACAAACCTACAACTTTGTTCTGCAAGCAAATCTTACTGTACTTCTACTTTTAAGTACAAAGTCTCTTTTGTGTACACAACCTCGGTTAAGTCATTGATCATCTTCCAGACTCGATTTGGGATTATGATTTGTTAATTACCGTAAATTACTTGATGGGTGTCTTGAAGATATATATCTTATAGGTAAATAGTGTTTTCTTTTAAAAATATTTTATATTTGAATTTATCATTTACTTTTTCTTGATTATAATTGTTAATTATTTCATGATTTATTTATTTGTTTTATAGATATCATCAGACAGTTAGTTTGTGTTAGAAATATTGAAGTTTTGAAGTGAATGGAAAACCAACTAAACGAATAAAATTAGTTTTGGGAATGTTGAATAAGTTTTTGTTATACATTTTTTAAAACGTTTTATTATTTATAAAATATTTAATGATACAAATTTTATATTTTATTTCATACCAGAAATCTTAGAATTACTTGTGCTTTGTGGAAAAAATATTCTGAGATGTTTGAGGAGAAAAGCAAGAACGGATTTGCCCTCCAAACCATAATTGTTTTGTAGTTTTGCAAGATAAAATTATTTAGAGGTATGTGTGTCTTTAATATTTCAAAATTCTAATTAATTTAGGAAAACATGGCTTAGTACCATCTTTTGAATAAGAATGAAGAATATGATCCTAAAATTTTGAAAACCTACAAACTAATCATTTTCACTATTTTTTTAGGCTTAAATGTCTACTTTGCCTCAATTACATTGTGCATTTTAATAAACAAAAATTGTGTTAATATAAAGAAATACCACGTTGGAGGAGAGAGAATAAGATCAAGTTTGCTCTGTAAGTTTTGAGTATGTGTTATACTATTTTCTGTCAAATCAATAACATAACTAAGTACTCCAATATTATCACAGACCCTTATATATTATAAACAAAGAACCCATCGTTAAGTTATGAGAGCGATGATCCATCAGTATTTTTTATTTCTGCGAGTAGGCATATGAATATAGTAATGTTATTTTGTGTAGTTATGTGCAACACATAGACAATTATAGTTATATTTCATAGTTGCATACTAATTTATAAACATACTCGTTTAGTGAATAAGCAAATGATTTATGTGATTCAAGAAGAAGACCCTGAGAATGCCTAGCTGGTGTTGGGGAAATGGGTTAATGTAGTAAATAGTGGTTGGTATTTCAATGCAAATGTGCTACAGTAGATAAGTACATTCACTTGTTTAACATACTAACATATACATCGTTGTTAGATGTCGTCAAAAGCAAACTAGGATTGAAAGCATAACCTTTACAGATTAGTCTATCGCACCAGTTTCCAAAATGGTACGAATTTGAGGATGCTAAAGGTGAAATACCAGATTTCATTAAAACAGACGATGATGTTGATATATATATATATTCAATTCCGTAGAGATGTTGAAGAAATTAATTTTTATGTTACCATGGCAGATCAACCACCAAAGTTATCCAATGTTCCATATTGTGAATGCAGAACTCCAATTGTTGTTCACCACCCACTAAACTTCTTAATGGGCGGTGAAGATGATGGATCCAACCCAGAGTCTGACAGTGATAGTGGATAGTATGTTGTTCACAACACTCAGAAAGATCATGGCAAAAAAGTCCACTTCAACTTTGAAATACAAGAAGACAATACTACTTCTAGAAGTGGTAATGATAGAGATGATGATCATTCTACTTTGTGTAGACTTACTGTTTTGAGTGATGATCAGACCCGACGGACAAACAGCCGATCGATGATTCACCTCCTTCCCATGTGGTACCTTCACCTTCCAAGAGTCCAGAGTATAGACTTCATTCTATTTCTGAAGACATGATGGGTGATTCATCATCACGTCGACGTCTAGATTTTGCGGAAGCAAGTACTAATAAAACAACGGCTAATGAAGGCGTACAAGAACGAAGTACAAGCAACCATCTTAATCGTCAAGATATACAAATTCATTGGATTGATAATTGTGTCGATGATTGTATCTCTGATCCACGTTGTTTTGGAAGGATGCTCCCCTAGTGTTTGACGATGACACTATGGAATGTACTATTATAGTAATATTATATGCCTATTACAAGTTAAATATCTATATATAATAAATTACATGTATATCACATCTTAGCTCGTATATATTATCGTATATTTTGAATATATCTTTATTATACTAAATAGAAAGAAATTTTTAGTTGATTACAATAATACACAATAACATATATACAATATATATAGCACTCTTATTCATATAGACATGTTACTTATGTATCCATTTTGTTTTTCAGACATTGATTCTTCAATGCTCGACGTTAATTATGAGGGTGACAAGATATTTGTTGGAAGGGTCTATAAATCGAAAACAGATTACAAGATAAAAATTGCTATCCACGCAATAAACAATAAATTCCATTTCCGCACTGCACGATCCAGTCCAAGGTATGTCCTACTAAAATACATCTCAAACTTTTTTTCTTGGCGTGAATATGCCAAATGTGTAGATGCAAGAGGTGATTTTCAAATTTGTCAAGCAAATCTCACACATACTTGTTCAGTCGATGAAGAAAGAAATTACCATAAGCTAGCTACTACACGAATTATTGGGGAAAATAATGCAATCCAGGTATGTGGGCATCAAGAAGGGCTCGAATGCTAGAGAGATTAGAAAGTTACCACTGGATGATTATCACGACAATATATCATACTGAAAAGCTTAGAAAGCACGAGAAATTTCCATGGAGGTTATGTAGTAGTGTTATGTTTATATGATTTCTATATCACGGTATACATGATATGAAATGTCATGCATTTACTAATGGAAATCAAATGGCAGGATTGTTTCACTGGAGTATGGCTCATTTCAAAGGGCGTCAATACAATATAATGGATAGTAACACAGCTAAGTCACAAAATGCTATGATAACAGAGGCTTGTGAATATCCCATCACATAACTATTATGAGCTGGTTTGCAATGCGCATGAGCTAGCTATCCAGCATATCGACTTTTTAACTCCCAGAGTTTCTGCAATGGTTCATTCAAACATTGGGGATTCAGTTCGTTATCGGTTAGAATTGTTAGTCTATTAGAGTTTCAGGTTCAAGCTAGAGATGGTGATTGCTTCTATGTTCACTTAGGTGATTCAACATGTTCATGCTATGTGTATCATACTCTAGGGATTCCTTGCTCACACGCAATTGCATGCACAAGTTGCCTTAATTTGTCAATATCTTCTCCTGTATCGGTTTCGTATCTAGCTAGTACTTGGAGTAGAGTCTAAAATAATTATAAGCATCAAGAGTTATGCAATCTTTTGCGAAATTGCATATTTTGCTGTTTGATTTGGGCGTGTGAAAAATATGGCTGAGGAGTGAGGATTTTTGATGGCTTAAATTCGGCGAACTCTCTCAGAAAATTGGAAGATGTAAATGGTTAAACGACAAAAAACAGGAAGATCGTGATGTAGATGCGGTGAGTTTTTTGGCGGAGACTGCTATTGAGAAGAAGGAGATCAATGTGGTGGTGAGAAAATCTAGTCTTTACAGTTTCGTTTGTCGTTCTTTATTTAAGTACTTGCCTCTCACTTATTTTTTGTGTGACTTCATTGATAGGAATTTTCAGAAGATAGACGAGACAATAATATGTGTTCTAATGTTCACGAAGATCCTCCTTCCACAAGGTAGTAGTTTGGTCGGCTATGAATAATTTCTTGGAATTCTTGATTATATGTATTGATACATGTTATTCTGTTTTCTATATTGTAGATTTGTTGAAGCAAGGGCTCTAGTGTTTTCGAAATCTGCTTGGTTTTGCTCTTGGAATCTTATGCAGGTAATCTTATGCAGGTAGTCTTAATGTAATTTTCTACTTAAGGACATTTTTTGGTTTCTGTAGAATGATTTGGTTCATAGGTGGGGAATGAATATAAAGCTTGGGTTTTGCGCTCAGGTGACTTTTTTATTCCTTCATATATTACAATGATCATTTGATACTGCAATGGACAAACAATTTAGTGACAAATTGAAATTGTTACTCATAATCTGGTTTGAATGTTTTAGGGAGACAGATCAAGGAACATAGGGATTATGGATATTGAGTATATCTTTCATCAAGGTATCCAAACTTTAGGTGAAACTGTTTAATCTTAGAAGAAGGTAAAATCTTTTTAAAACCAAAAAGGGTATTGACGTTAAGGACTCTTTTGATCTTCTGCTATCAAGGAGCTTATCAAAAATAGTCTCAATGTCGGAGCCACCAGTGTAGAAACTAACCTCCGAGATTATCAAAAATAGTCTCGATGTCGAAGTCAATGGTGTGTCTGGTAATTTATCTCTTAACTTCTTTAGGATAATGGCTAATGAGTGGTGTTGTTAATGGTTTTTTATTCACATGAAGAAAAGAATTAATGACCTCTATGGCTTAAAACTTTACTAAACGAACTCTTCTTTTTCTAATGCAAGTCTCACATAGACTCAAAGAAAAGTGAAATTTTGTAAGTTAAGAGTTCTTTTTTTGCCATGCAGATAAGGTTTTCATCTTATCATGATGTGGTAAGAGTCAACGAGACTCTTAAAGGTTGTGTTACTAATGTGATTAAGACTTATGTTATTAATAGCTCAAAGATTGTGTTACTAATTCCTGGAAGGTCTGTGATTGTAGCCTTGTCAAACATTGCTTCTGCTTATGGTCTATTGGCTGCAAGGTATATCCACCTACTTACCCACTAGTTTACCATTCTCTATTTACTTGTATCTAATATGAAAGAAGAATTGAACTTTGGTGTGGATTCTTCACACTTTACAAAGGAAAAGTTTGAAACTTTTGATATTGGTCTTCTTGTTGTTACACATTTCTAGAACTCTGATGAAAGTGTCCTCTTCTGATGAAGTATTTCTCTTTGTAGGTGCAGGAACATCTAAAATTTTTGCAAAGGGAATTGATCATACACTGATCAGATCATAGACTTCAAGCCACAGTTCTGGAGTAGAGAACAACAGTTCAGGAATAGAGATTAACAAATAATCACTAGAGTCTCACTTCATCAACACCTGAATTTCCTATTGTATCTTTATTGAACGTGAGTGTCAAACACATGATCTTTGTTTCAGGTCAAAAGTGTTGTAGAGAAGTTGTAATTAAATATGGAGCAAGGAATCAATGAGGATGAGAAAGAGGTGATAGATAGAATGCTAGTAATCTTTGTAAATTTCAGCTTGTAAAGTTTATGTGTTTATTACTAACACTTTTTATTAATAAAATTATTTTATGAATATCTTGAATATTTTTTTTAATATAACTTCAATTGATACAAAATAAATATCATAATAATTTAATATATTTTGGCTCGACTACAAAATATTTGAATACGGCTTAAATATTTAGCAATATCCAATTGCTATCTTAGAAAGACATATAATATCACGAAATCTGAATTGTAATAAACTTTTTACAAAAAATAGAGATGTTATGATAAAGTAAATAACATCATTCAAATATTGTTGTCGTATCTGAATCTATAGTAGCATTTAGAAATAGTGATATCATATGTGTAGAACCTATCATAGCTTCGAATGATATAGCATTAGTGATTTTGCTATTGTACATATATGATAACACATTTTCCGCGCTACAAATGAATATTTTTCTTGTAGTGTTTTATGCTTAATTATGACATATATTTTAATTATTATATATGTGTATTATGACGTCTCATTATCTAACCCAAAACAAATTAAGTTACATGCCAACGAATGAACAATTATTTAATTAAACTATAACATAAAATACAATTGATTCTAAGTATGAAGTCTAACTAATAGGCAAAATTTGGCTCAGCACCCCAGATGAGTTTTTATTTGTACAAAATGTCATTAGCTTCTCATCTTCTTGGTTATGCCAGTTTTCATGGCATTAGTGGCATAATTGAATACACATTTGTCCTCCAAATTTACGCGCGAGTATTATCCACTTTCGTTTCTTCTTCAGTAATGGTCACTTCAACCAATGAATCGTCTGGTCCAATTTACGACACATGGCACCAATATTAAATTTTTACTTCATTTTGACCCAAAAAAAGTTTACTTCTTCATTATAAACGTGTTTTACGACTTCATTCTCTACATCTAAATCTAAGATAAAATTTTGGTGAGACCAAATTAGGCTTTCCTATTCGAGCCACAATCTTATTTATTTTCTATTCCTAAGAATATCATTCTCAAAATCCTTGCTATGGTGGCTGATGAAGGTTTTGAAGAATTGGGTCAAATCATTTGTTCATGTCGGCTTGGTAGATGTTTAGAGAACAATAAGTCTCTTCTATCAGGTTCTTCTACGTGGTTGATGGAGTTCAATCCCCATTTAATTAATTTCTTCCGATTAATGTTTAACAAGGATAATACGTCTTCGTAGGACATGATATATGTCATTCAACGAACGTAATACAAATAATTTTTAGTTATGCAACTTCTAAACTTGTATGAATGTTACTATTGGCTTACCATATTCTATGAATCTATTTTAAGTTAATGTCTTTCGAACCATGTTTACCAAGGATACTACGTCTTCGTAGGACATAATATATGTCATTCAGCGGATATAATACATGTAATTTTTATAATATATATGTAGGACATCATTCCTAGATTCTATTAAAATGTGTGTAACTATTGGCTTATCATATTGTATGAATCAATTTTACTTTAATGTATTTCGTTTAATGTCTTCAAACTACCAGAAGAACTCAATATGGTATCCAATACTGAACCAATCCTTACAACAATTAAACTTCTTAACTTCTTTGACTTAAAATCTTTAAACCAAATTTAGTAACATCCTAATTACTTAAAGCGATACACTGGGTTTATAAATCATTCCCTAAACATACCCTAAATTCCCAAAATCCTTACCTAAATATACCCCATTCATAACTCTTAAACTTACCCAAAATCACGTATTTCCCTTTCAATTTTACCCATTACTCATTCACCCCTTTCATCGCCCATGAACTCTAATTTTAATCTTTCTCCATTTTTTCACAAATTCACATGTCTCTACCCGATTTCTTCTAAATAAAAAACTTCTACTCTAAAAACTTCATATCATCGGAATGCATGTCGCCATACCTCTCCTTGTTCTTCTGATTTCACTTCTAACCTTCTTCCTCTCTGTCACTAACCTTTTGCTTATCTTCTTCGACAACTCTTCCTGACAGTTCTATAACTTCTATTCTATAAAATTCATATCATCGGAATGTATGTCACCATACCTCTCTGTCACTAACCTTTTGCTTATCTTCTTCGACAACTGTTTCTCGGTTCAGTTTTCTAATCTGTTGTTTTAGTTCTCGACTTTATAATTGAGATAGAGAAGCAGTTCTACTTTGAGTTCTTATTTATAGTGTTTGAATTTTTTCACAAATCCGTATAACTGATAGTCAGAGAAATTTTGTCTTTCACTAATTACCAAAGTGACATAACCTACGAATTCTTAACGTAATGACATTTCTCGCCATTTAAAACTTATTTGTGGCATAGTGGATTTTTCCTAACTAATATAGTAACTGTTCACTATTTTGCTTTCTATTTCGGTTAAGGATTAAGTTAACATGATAATGTCACTAGAGAGAGAGTGTAAAATTATCTACAACTATAATTACATACATAGTCTTTTCTGTGAGCAGCTAAAACAATCACATCAATAAATATTATTTTGTATCACTAACCATCACTATTCTAAACATATTTTAAAAATATTTAAAAAATAACTTTTTTTTACAAATATAGATATTTGAACTATATGGTTTCATCTTGTGCATAAACTTAGTAACAACAGAAAGAATGTTAGATACTGAAGAGATTTAAGGTGAAACAGCTTGGATTCTGATTCATTTCTGGTAATGTGTAGTATATTCACTTTCGAAAATCTGTGTTGTAAACTTGTATTTAATATTGAAAGTCTATTATTAATTTTTAATATTGTTCATAATTGTTCTACATGTAATATACAAACTAAAATAAATGTTACAAATTTTTTAATATTACAGGCCGATCTTGATAATGTGAAGGTGGTGGTAGGCTCTTGGATCAAAAGGCACAGAGGTGGTTGGTATTTTGACGAGGAATTTTGGGAATTTTCAAGTCAGTACGTTCCTGTTTTCAGTGGAATAACAGTAGATGAGCTGATGGGGAAGGTCAAATTAAACAACATTGGGTGACCACACTAAAGATATACAACTTTAAATTTCTCATGAGTTGTCCGAATGGATGACCTTCGATGCAAGAGAATCAGGAAGACCTAAGTTTATTAATGATGATAAAGACCTGAATTTTTATATCAGACTATGTAGAGAAGATAACAAATTTCTCTCTATGTCACTATTACTGTTATGAAACCAAAGAAACCTCGCATATCGTCAAGAAGGGACAAGGCGGAAATAGTAATTCCACAAACGGAAACAAATCTACATTTGGGTATCGATGATGAGTTCGTATATGATGTAGGCGATGGTTTGGATACCATTTTTGGCACTTACAGTGACTTATTGTTGGCCATTTTAGATGAAGAAACTAACGACTATAATGGAAATAATACATTTTGTGGAATTACTATACCTGATAGTATTGATACATTGTTGGATGAGAACTATAAGAGACGATGGAATGGACATGACAGAAATAGTAGTGCATCTTTCAGAAACAAGTCTACATTTGGTTATCGATGATGAGTCTAGCTATGATGTAAGCAATGGTTTGGATGTCATTTCTGGCACTTACGTTGACTTATTGTTGGGCATTAGAGATGAAAAGACTATTGACTGTATTGGAGCTAATACAATGTGTGGAATTACATACAAGATAGAAGTTCTACGTTGTTTGATTGTTCATTGTATGCTGATACTCCAAACTCTACAAGGATTGTTTTGTTGGATTTAGAAAGCAACAACAAAGGGTACCATATACAACAAAGTAATCAGCATTTGTTGTCTCAACATATCAAATCCGAATCATCAAAAAGCAACATGTTATTGGCATAAATGTTGAAGCAAAATAGATGATGTTGAAGATATTAGACCATGCACAAATGTTGTTTTTGATGCGAAAAATATGAAGGCTTTAAATGAGTTCATTAATGATAACAACAATGATCAACCACTGTTTTGGAGAGATGCCCCCCTCTTGGTGTTCAACGACGTTGATACAGAAGGTAACATATTCTAATTAGTAATGTATTAGATGTAGATGTACTACATTTACTAATAGTTTGTAACTCGTGCAGACGTCAGGCTACATTAACTCACACTTGCTTGGTTGAAGCTCATAAGAATTTCCACAAATTAGCTACAACAAAAGTCATTGGTGAGATAATGAAGTCCAAATATTTTGGATTACATCAGCCGCCGAATGTTGGTGAGATCCGAAAGTATTTGTTGGATGAGTATCATGTTAATGTATCATGCTAGAAGGCATGGAAAACAAGAGAGATTGCCATGGAGAGAGTGTTGGGATCAGTTGTAGGTGCTATGCTTTATTACTAAACTACCATTCTTTGCTCCAAAAAGCCAATATGGGAAGTTTGTGTTATTTAGAGGTTGGTCATGATGAAATGGATAGACAACGCTTCAAGTATCACTTCATTGCTTTTAGTGCTCCAATAACAGGATTTTCATTCATGCGGAAGGTTATTGTTGAAGATTTTCCTGAAGTTGTCTTCATATCAGACATGAATAGTTGCATCTACACATGAATGCTTAAGGTAATTATATGTACATATGTATCCAACAATATAGATATATACACATCTAATATAGTATCTCTACATAGGTATACATACTACAATAAGTACACGTCTATATTTAGAGTTTACATCTTACTACTTCTTTGTCATTTGTCTATGGAAGGGTTTCATTTTACCACGTATGGGGCATGCACTGTTAACCTCTAATGAAACATATTAGATAAATTTAAGACAAAGATTCTTGGAAAATTGATGTCACAAGCAGTAAGGGCGTATAAAATTTAACAAATTCTTTAGTGAAATTAATGAAATACAATATGGATGTGTTGCCTACCTCATGGACATAGGTTAGTCGTAACACAATTCTTTACTATGTTCTTAATATATAATTAAAAACTTATGCATATACTAATGAAATATTTTGTAACTGGGCGAGGAGCCATTGCAAGGGTACCCGGTTCAATATCATGGATAATAACATAGTTAAATCGTAGAATGCTATGATAAAAGATGCTCTTGAATATCCCATCATACATGAATGCTCTGATAAAAGAGGCTCGTGAATATTCCATCATATGTATGATGGAATACATTCGTACAAATGTAATGAACTGGTTTGTAGTGCGTTATATCGTAATTATCATATATTGATAAAGATAAATAAAGAAGCAAAGGATAGACAAGCCAAAAGGAAGAAAAACATGTTTGGTGGAAAGTCAACGGACGCTGGAAAAGTCAACAGTCGGATCATGTACCCCGAGAAGCAATCGGATCGAGGATCATATACCGCAGTCCGAGACATTCATGTACCACGGGTAGTATACGGGTTGAGAATTGCAGGTCGAGACACGCATGTGCCGAGGTAAGAGGAAAGTTCGAGACTCGTGTACCGCAGGCCGAGACAATTGTGTACCGCGGGAAGGAATTCAGGAAGTACCGTGAGTCGAGTTCAGCATGTACCGCGGGAAGGATTTTTACGTACCGCATACCGATCTTTCGCGCACCATGGACGGGTCAACGGTCGGATCCTGAAAGGTCAACGATTTGGTTTTTGTGGGTTTTCTCAAATGATCAACACAGCCCATGAAGCCCACTCCTTTGGTTGACCAAGGAGACCTTCCAGAAGCCTAGGAGCCGACCCTTGAAGCTTTATGACCGTTGGAGCCCAAGTCAACATGTGACTTGCTTTTTTCTCGGATCGAGACAAGGAGAGGTCACTTTCACGCCTTGCGGATCTCCAAAAGACTTGTCTTCTTCCTTTGTATGTTGCGGCTAGGTTTAGAAACTGAAACATGTTGTAGCTCGCCTATTTAAAGGCCATTTCCACACTTGTAAAAGTTAAGTTGAATTTGAAAAGAAATTTGACCACATTCTCTCTTTCTCTCTCTTGTTCTTCACAATGATTCCGCAATTTTAACATCATAGATTCCAATTTCTTGACCCTAGTGTGAAGTCTATAGTTGATGACAACACAGATGAGTCAACTGGTTTTGCAGTTAGCTGTAATTCAATGTCCAAACACAAGTTGGAGAATACTTCTATGTTTAGCTTGGAGAGAGTATATGTTCTTGTGAGCAGTATCAACAGTTAGGGATTCCTTGTTCCTATGAAATTGCTGCAGCATCCCAACTCGACTTGCACATACCATCTTTAGCACATGTAGAATACATACTAGGGGCATGGGGTTCATCATATGTTGGGAAGATATATCATATTTCTTATGTTGGTGGGAATATAGTTATACCTGACATTCATCAAGAAGAGTTCACCCTCCACCCTCCAAATACAAGACGCGCACAAAGAAGGCTAAAGGAAAAGACGACCACACCTATTATGAAAACAAACGTAAATATAGTACTATTATACCTTATTCATAGTATTACTACCAATATTATAACAATAGACATACTACACATGTAGTATATGATATCAGCAAATAGTGATTATAATGCTATGTTTTATATGATATCAGTCTACTAGAAAGACGAGTAATAGACTATGCGGACGTCGTTATGGACTGGGACATAACAAATCATCTTGCAAAAAGATACTATAACTATGGACTGGAAACAGCATGAGGGGCTTGAAGATAATACCTTTTGCAATGGGAAAAATAGTGAAATCGACAGCAAGTATTGACATAAAACTGCTGGCTTTTTTATGACATTTGTTGTATGAAGAACTTGTGATGTTTGGTTATTTAGGGTTACATATGTAGTTTAACTAAGATATACTCATGATCTTACTTGAACTAGTTACATATGTAATGCCCAAGTTGGCATCTTTTGAACCTTTTGTTAATGGAGCTACTCTAATTAAACATCTTAATTATATATCATAACAACAAATATTCATCATTAAACCGATATAACGAACATATAATGTAAATGAAAATCAGATAACATTACTATAATAATAGACATACTAGCAACATAGTATCGACACCATAGATAACAAACAAGCAAATAACTATTGTTACAAGAACTAATAATTATAAACACACTGTTACTAAATGTTAGTTCAAAATTTTGGATGGGTAAAATGCGACAAATGTCTGCAGAGCATAATTTCTTGCACTGTATTCCAAGTCGTTATCCTTGATGGAAAAATATTTTTTGATGTTTTCCAATGAATGTTGCTCCATGAGGATTATAGTTACTATCCCAACTAACCCTGAGATACCAACATATAAGTTTAATATGTAAATAGAGATATTTCATATAAAAGTTTTGTATGTTATATAAATGTATTTGGACTGACAGCGTTTAACTTAATATCCAACTGGGAATACTCGAATGTTGTAACCGGCTAAGATTTCATGATATCAGTTGTACCAAGCTGTTTTATCATACATGGCACCATGGATGCAATAAGCTTAACCATTTTTGTTATTTTCTTGTCGGTCAGTAATGCCTTGTTGCAATCAAGGATAATGATAATTCTCTCTTTCAGATCAATAGCCAGACCCACCTTGTGGGTTCTCGAGTAGTTTGGGCTATATATAAGAAATATTTACGTCAAATGCCATGTTTTAAGTTAAAATTATCTCCAATGCCATCATTGTAAGTTCTTCTTTATTAGCCCTTTTTTTCACTTCGTAAGACGATTACACCCTCCTCAATGTTTCACGTCTTCATTTCTTTTTATTGTCACTTTGAACTCATCAGAATACTTAACACTACAACTCCAACTTAATCAAGTTGTCACTTTTTTCTATTTGCCCTAACAAATAAAGGTCTTAATCATCTTCTCTTCTTCTCATTAAAGTCTCTCCGTAAACATAGTTTCGTAAGCTTACGAATCATTTCCATGGCGAATCCTCTCTTATTTTATTTATTTCTTCAACTTTCTCTAATTGATTTTTTTTTTGTATTATGTCTCGCTAGATATTCATTATTGGTTTAAATTTTTTTTTCCTAGATGACTTACACCTGACCAAAACTGTGTATGACGTTGGACAAAGACAAATGTCTATTTCAGACAAGGACATTTGTCCATACTGGACATAAAAAAAAATTCACGTTGGCGAATAGATAATTGACATGTGTCGAGAAGTATGTACGATGCTGGACATTGGCAATTATCCATACTGGACATTAACATTTGTCCAAACTAGACATTAAAATGTTCATTCTAGCAAATAGATAACTGACACGTGGACATTGAAAATTGTCCATATTATACATTAAAATTTGTCCAAACTAGACATTATAATATCCATTCTAGCGAATAAATGACTGACACGTGGTGTAAATTTTGTACGACACTCGACATGGCCACATGTCTACACTGGACATGAACAAATGGACATGGACATAAAAAATAAAGCAAAATTTCATTTGGAACATGAGATATATTACTTCTTATAACATATCCTCATGTCTCCAAATACATATTCTCATAATACAACCGAAATACAAATTTCTATGTGTTTGTGATGGAAATGCGGTACAAGTCATTTCCAAATTTCTTGATGATAAGTCCTATCATTTCTCTTCTTTTTTTTGAGATACATTACATGTCATTTCCTTATTGTTCCTTTTTTCATGTGCATTTACTTTTTCTTGGGAAAGAATTACTTAGAAAATGAAAAAATGTCCAAATATATTTTATCCACGATAGACATGTTTTAATTTGTCCACCAAATTTTTCCACCAATTACTCTAATGCCACTAATCTTGTTTTTATGGCTAATACAAAACAAATAACTCTTCATGGCAGTGTAGATAATTTTGAAGTTAAAAATGGCATTGCACATAAATATCCCTATTTATAATATCCACGTCTACAAACCATTTTGGTCTACTAATAAGTGGAAATATTGACGCCGATGAGAATATAAAGTTCTCACGCTTCTTTTCCTGCTTGAATGTAGTTTGTTATCAAAGAAGCTCTAACAAAAAATGTAGATGGTAAGAAGTCAAATCGACATTGGTTCAATTGATCACGCCGAAGTTACACATACTTAATCATGTCATTTAATTCCTATAATATATATAGCATTACTATGTTAGTAGACTTACTACAAGTGTAGGTTTTATGAACAAATGAAATTCACCAACTCATCGATCAAGTAATGTCCCTCCATAATTTCGAGAAAACATGTAGTAGGGACTTGAACTCCATCAATAAACCAAACACTATACAACATCATGAGGTATAATCAATACATAAATCATATAATATATTTATATATAGTATTCATATGTATATATACATATATCTTATAATCTCTCAGTTTGGAGTAGTTCAGTAAAAACTCGGAGTTGGTCTTCATTGGGGTTAGAAAAAGGGTCAAATGCATGTATAAGAGGATTCTTTACATAGCAAAATTTTCTCCGCATAGTTTCATGTACTCCTGTGAATTTCCCCTTGCCACGACATTGAATTTTTCCTTTTCATTTTCCCTTGATAGTGTATATTTTAAGGGACTTTTCCTCGATCTTGTGCTTGCTCTCTTGACCAATTCAATAGTACCATCAACAAAAATTTCCACAGTAGATGCTGGGTTGACATCATGTTTTGGTTCAGTTGGTATGGTCTGTGTTGACTGGCCGACCTGTGAAGCATGCATTATCAACAGTGGTATACATATAAATATAGGCATATACATATATGTAGTACAAACAATTGTATGTTTTTTATAGGAATACTATGAAATTGCAATTACTGTTTGTGGAGGCTATGTTAAACCGAATGAGAAGCTTAGTGGTTCTATATCACGTAGGTGACCAACTTGCGCAGTCTTTGACCTATATTCTAGTTGTAAACTAGGTAAAGCCTAGAATTCAACTATATTACTACATGCATATATAATGAAGATCAATGAAATTACAACACATGAATATCGAAAAAAACCTGAGTTTCATTATAGTATGTAACTTATGTAAACTGTTCTAAATTTTCTTCACTAGAAATGGGTTGAATGTTCGTTTAACCATTTATATTTATCTGAGTAAAATATATTCAATCTTACCATAAATCTAGTTAGTATTACTGAAGTCAATATATGTGAGAGTTACTGATATGAACCTAAGAATAATCATTGTCCAAATTGTCTGTAGTAGTTATAGCAGATGGTCTTATAAGAGGTTGGCGCACAATAATTCCCTGCAAAATATAACATGTCAAAATACAAAATTATATAATTAATTACTACACATATAGTAGTACTAACTCATACCATTTGGGTTGCACTCTGATCATTGTTTGAGGATGACGTATTATTTTTGTCAATTAAATTGTTATTATGTATATAAATTAATTTCATATCACCATTTAACCTACTAACTATTGTTCATATAACATATATATTAGCACACAAAGTATATTACCTTATTATCGCCACTGCCCTCCTCACTCATGATGGTCCTCTCATGTGTATCTTTTATAGACTGCTCCTGAAAATATAAGTAGACTTACTATATGGAATTACGTTCTATATTCATTTACATTCTATATATGTGATATTCGTACCTTAGCCAATTCAACATCTTTCTCATACCTTTTTGTGGAAGGGTTTGGAGTAGGTGCATACGTGTTTAGAGCAGGTGCATCCGGGTTTGAAGGAGGTGCATTAGAGTTTGAAACAGGTACATCAAGATTTGGACTAGATGCATCATTGTTTGAAGTAGGTGCATCATTGATTGTTCCAGGAGCATCATTATAGGTGCATCATTGATTGTTCCAAGTGCATCATTGTTCTGGATTGGGTGCATCATTAGATGCTAGTAATCAATAAGTGCAAGTAATATATATGTTTAATTAATTTTCAGTCAAGTTCTACCTTTGCTGATGCAATATCATCAATAGTCCTCTCACTGAATACATTGTCTTCTGGTATGGTATCATCCTGAATGGTGCCATCTTGTACCATGTTCAATATATGGAAGTTATACAAGTGAATATTAACACATATATTAACAAATCACAAACCTTATTCCCAATGGTATCCTCATCTAACCATGTTTTCACCAGCAATCTAGACATTTATTTCCTATAAGTAAATAATACACATTGCTCAAATCGATTGATATCAATACGATTACATATAATTGTGTAATCACCGTAACAATACTTTTTGATAAAGAATAGTTGAACCACCGTCATGAAACATTCAAAATGAGTACAATATTCATCATTGCATGGAGACGGGCCAGTTGTCTCGTACTATAAAATTCAAGCATAGAAGTTTCATAGTATCACATATAAATAAGTACTATATCAGTATCTTTTTAGGATTACTATATATATATCAAATATACAAGCTCAACATTTATCTCTGCTTCCTCGACGCCTTCAGCAATAAAGGAACAAACATGTTTGACTATGTCATCTGCTATGTCATATGCATCCTCATCAGAACTCAATTCAAAATGCCGACTAGCTAGCCGAGGGCTTACTCGCCTAGTCGATGAAGAAAGATGTTCTGTAAATAAATATATATATATATAATTAACACTACTACATGTAAAGACATACTAGGGAAATTTAATAATATTACCTTTTCCATAATTCTTTGCTCTTTTTGGGGTGGATCCTTTTGGAGGGGATGAAGCTTAATTTCCTTACTTTTTCCTTGCTAGCCACAACAACTGCTTCTTTCCTCTTTGATACCTCTTTTTCGGTTAATTTGCTTTCGACTTCCTCCCGATCATTTCATCATGTAGTCTCTTGAAGCACTTGTCGAAATGTCCTTCCATACGAGTTGTGTACTTTTTCAACATACTCTCAGTTATCCTCTCAACGTTAGCAATTGTCAACTGAACAGTACAAGAATTATTGTCACTACCTTTAACGTTTAATTAGACATTGAATTGTAGATCATCTACATTGATAGAACTACCACACACATATTCAGCATCTTGGCCATCATCAGAGTGGCCTGATTTTTATTTCTTCTTTGGTTTCTCTTAATAATATTTATTCTTAACTCCATCTGCCCAACTATTATGATCAAAATCATGATATTGGTCGATTAAGTCCACCAATGCACTGACCTCAAGATCATCCTCTTCATCGTAGAATAATATCTCATTTCCATAATGTGAACTGTCCTCACTGAGATATGTTGTCACTTCCGCCTCCAGATACACAACATACATTATGTATAACAAATACAACATTTTATAGATGTTCTATATATTTCTGCTTATGTAGAGCTACTATGTGTGTATATACTATATTTATATCATACATGGCCTTCTATATCAAGTGTCCTAGGTTCATTAACATTGATTGTGAGGCTGCGCTGCAACATGGCTTTGATCTTCTCAAACATTGGTAACTCCTGAAGGTCGAGGCTTCCAAGAATTTGAGGACAACAACACACTGTGACTAGAACCAACACATGAGAAAACCCTTGTATAACACAGCTCTCTTGTGCCCAGTTGGCTGCATCTTTAGTTTTTCCACTCTTAGCCGTCAGCAAGAATGATTCTGACCCATGGGGAATTTCAGGTAGGCATCAATGTCAGCTAACATAGCGACACGATCTATAGAGAAATTTGTTGCATTAGAGATTGGGCATAATACTGCATCCACCGGAGCAAGATGAGCAAGTCTAAAACGAGTAAGTGGATCCATGTACGTCTTCCCTTTTATCAGAAGCTTCATGACCTTAGGCACAATCATTTTTGTCTCGTTTTTAAAAAGGAATTTTAAGATTTCATCCCCAGTAGTGAAGACCTTCGCTTTACCCTTTCTAGCAGCCTTTTGCCACTCTTTACAGTTTGTGGTCTTATCGCAATTCAACCTTGTTACCATTGCAAAGTCTTAAATGGCGTACCTAATAGGCTTTCCAGCATACATCCACCAAAGCTCGTACTTCTTCTGTGTTAATAGCTGCCTCGACATGTTGTAGTGCAGAAACATAACTGAGAATGTGTGATTAACCATTCCATGAGAGGGTCGAACTGTGAATTCATCAACATATTAAATGTTGTTCAATCAACGCCGATTTTATGGTTTCAGTATATCGCAGGTTGAAGTAGTTGTTAATCATGTGCTTCCCTTAGTGTTCACACCTAGTCATGAACATCCTCTTAGGCATCTCATTGTCTTCCATTGTTTATAAATAGATTATGCAGACATATCATCAAGATAACAATACTATATCAGTGGATTTTCTATAAAATAAAGATTGCATATAAGGCAACACATTCACCATTCAAATCATATAATCCAAACTCGTATGCAATATATATTGATCAACATCTTCATTTGTCTAAATTTTCAATGAAAGATGATCAATTAACCAAATGAAACCAATTAACACTTACTATATTATAAAATCATATACCATAACTTTGGTAATAGTCGCTTAACATAATCAGTAACTTGAAGATTCACCAAATTTAGAATGTACAAAATCCCTAAATCGCGATATCTTAGAAATGTACTAACTTGAATCTAAGCAATTATCCAAACAAAAGATCAAACGAGTGTAGACACAACATCAATATAGAATTACTAAACTAACCTTATCTGACCAGTAAACAGTTACCAATAAACTAGTAATCGAATTTACAATCTTCTTTTCAAACTCGATAGAGTATCTGAAACCCTAGATTATGGTTCGTAAAAAATTTAGTAAAACAAAATCATTTGATACCCGTACTAATTTTTAAACTCATATAAATATACATAGAAAATAGAACTAATATGAATTACTTGAATTTATGGGTAATTGTACTTTCAAATCATAAATTTCTGATATTAGTGTTCGTGGTGATATTGACAGATACTCAACAAATCAGCCAGATATTAACAATATGAGGTGAAATTCGCACAAAATTGATACATATTATGTATACATTGAAGTGTCGATTACATGTTCCTCGGAATAGTGAAACTGACGCTGAAAAGTGACCAGAATTTCTAGTACTATAGTGTAGTATTATAAGCATGAGAAGATAACAAAATCGAGTTAAACAAACTTACATAGACAGTATAATTCAAATCGCATACAAAAGAAGTCAAAATCGAACTACAGTTTATCTCTATAAAATATTGTTGAGAAATTAAAGAAACGAAGTTAAGAAGAGAAAGAAAGCAACACATAATAAATTTATTACTTTATTTTCAGAATTTTCTTAACATTCAAAAAACTTAAATAAATGATATTTTTGTATATGTTGTAGAATGTTTGTTGAATGTAGATAGTATACTATAGTATGATTATTTTATTAATTATAGTTTGGTTGTTGGTTATTCAGCAAATCATTCCATTAATTTATAATTTAGTTATATATTGATTTTTCTATTTAAAATTTAATTTTAATATATTGCTAAATTTTAACATATTGCTAAATCATCCTATTTTTTTTATTAAATAATTTTCTCTTTTGTAAATAAATAGAATGGTCTACCAATATGTTAATTTTACATTTATAAAAGAATTTAATATTTCTAATTACAGTTTATTACAATACAATATCCAAAGTTATATATTATTAGTGAGACAATATCTTGATCATCCAGAACATATTATATAAGCATTAGTGAAACGTAAAGATATAATAATATCATAAAATAGTGGTATGTATGGTTATAATATAAAGAAATCGAGCTGAATTAGTGGCCCAAGAAAACCCAATCCATTATCCATGGCGTGAAGACACATGTAGGTGTCGTAAAAGAATGAAGAAATTAAATCCAAATATAAAATGTAACAAATGAATAGGTGATGATCTAAAAACACGTCTTGTGCTGCCGTCAATGCAAAATTACCGTCTTTTAGGAAACAGATGGCGGGCCCACCACCGTTAGAATCTCGGTTAGCCGACGCGGCCACCTTTCTCTTTCCTTGTCTCCTCCTCTCACCATCATTCTCCACGCGTCGCGTTGACCACGTGGCACTTTAGATTTTCTATTAGAAAAGATAACAACTTTACATTTATTGATTTTATATAAATACCCAAGTGCATTGTGGGCCCATGTTTGTATTTTTGGCGGAAGGGCGGCTATATTGCTTCTTTGTTTATTTATTTTTATATATAAGAAAAAGAAGAGAAAAAAAAAGCAGTCAAACTCAAAGTTGAATTAGAGCTGAGTCGAAGAAGTCACGCATTACGCTGTGTTTCACGCGCCTACATTGAAACACGGTTCCACAGCCGCGCGTCCTCAAGGTCTTTTTTGCGTCATCCAATATTGTTTAGGTTCTCTTTGCTTTTCACGCGCAGCTCTTAATTTATTTCATATTTACTTTGAATTCTTTTATATTCATTGCCAAATTTGATAGTGTGTTCCCAAGTTCTTTTCCAAAATAAAAGTACCTCTAAAAATAAAATTAGTCAAAACAAAAGATTTGTGATAATAATGCCCATACTCGAAAAACTGAGACATTCTGTAAAAAAAAGTAGAAAAAAATTATTCTGTAAATGATTTACTCATAGGTTTTTTATTTTTATATACTATTCTGCAACTATGCATCATTAAGACTGAGTCAAGAATCAAGATAATTATATATTTATGGCAACAGGATTATACAGTTTTAAATTTTTAATCACAGTTAAGCGTGTAGATTAAAACCCAACAATAGTTAGCTGTGGCGAAAAGCTTTTAGATTAACCACATAGGTTAGAGTTTTGACATGAGATTACATTCTTAATTAATTCCCAAATTAAATCAGCATTTATGGGATTTACATTGTGTGGGCAAACAGGAAACTCCACGCATCTCCATTTAATGCGTCGTATATTGTCTTCAATTTCTCCCAATTAAGCGTATAAGTTATTACCCTTGTATAATTTTTTTTTTTTTTATCAACTTAACTCGATTGAAACCAAAAGTTGGTAACTAAACAAAAGACATATTGTTCACTAAAGCAAACGATCTTGACGACCCTCTGGCTGTGCGGGCGAGGTGATCAGCTTTGTAATTAAGTGCTCTGGGGATGTGGGTGACCGAGCACATCCTGAAGGATCTGCTTAGTCTGGAGAAATCTTCGAGATACGGAAGGAAGGCCGGCCACGCGTCAGGTTCATCGATTATCTTCAGTAGCTCGGAACAATCGACCAAAAACTCGACTTCCCTGGTTTGTTGACCTACCAGGCACGTCATTGCCCATAGAAGTGCTTCAAATTCTGAGTGTAGCGGCGATAAGCTGCGTCTGATCCTTTGTGCTCCATAACTAGAGCCATCAATACTGTCTGGATATGAATACCATCCCAACCCTGTAAACAGATCTGATTCCTTCCAAGATGCGTCAACCATGCACCTATATCCTGAGAATGCTAGATTACCTGTAAGAGGACGTGATATGGACGTCGATGATTCCTTGGTAAGCAAAGGAATATTTATGGGCACAATCGAACATCCGTTATGTGCTTCTTCCCATGCTTTGGCCTCTGATTCCGCCATTTGGACAATGTCTTTTGGACTCCTGTCTTTATTTGAAAAAGTCTTGTCATTTCGAGCTTTCCATAAGAGCCATAGTATCCATGGATAACTCATATATTCTCCTTTCCGAGGTAATCGCCAGATTAGGTGGTCAAAATTTGTGAGAATTGCTCCGCTCGGAAAGTGCGCTCCCGCCGGGATCTTCGATAGAGCCCATGTTTGTATAGCTGGAGGACATTCGAAGAGGACATGATTTATTGACTCATTTCCGGCCCCACATCTGTCGCACCTATCGTCACAATTTACGCCTCGACTAATGAGTTTTGATTTCAATGTCAGTTGACCTGATAACGCTTGCCACATGAAATGTTTAATCTTCTGTGGAGCCCTTATCGTCCATATTCGAGCCTGTAGCTCGTGTATATGTGGTCCATGAGGCTTGAACATACACAGTGATAAATTCTTTTCCGCCCAGTATCATGATTTTACCGAATATAGTCCATTCTTATTATAGTGCCAGCCCAAACGGTCCAAACCTTGGCTGCGTGGGACATGGATGCCTAGTATTAAATATGCATCATCCGGAAAGAATAATTGGTGTATTAAGCTCTCCCGCCATAGACGCGTATTTGGGTCAATTAACTCCGATACACGCAACTCCGGATAAAGTTCTGAGGCATACCCCTTTGCCGGTCTGGGGTGGTGGTCTGGGATCCACGGGTCCGTCCAGACCCTGATGGATTCTCCATTTCCTACTCTCTTGATTAGGCCCTTCATTACTAATCCTCGGGCAGAAATAATACTCCGCCAACCATACGATGGGGAGTACACACGCCGGGGGTCTAGTGGATTAGTGCCATAATAATATCTTCCTCGTAAAACTTTCGATAAAAGGGAGTCTGGGTAGTTCAGTAAACGCCATAGTTGTTTGGCCAGCAAAGCCGAATTGAACTCCTCGATAGTCTTGAATCCTAAACCCCCTTCGATTTTTGGTTTGCAAAGCTTCTCCCATCTCACCCAATGTATGCCTTTTGAGGTCCCAGAGGAGTGCCACCAGAAATTTGCAATGGCTGCAGAAATCTTTGCGGTGATCATCTTAGGAAGGCGGTAGCAGGACATCACGTAAGATGGAATAGCAGAGAGAACCGATTTAATTAACACCTCTTTGCTCCTTTTTGACAAGAACTTTGCCGACCATGAATTAACACGTGAGGTTATCTTCTCCGAGACAAAGGCAAAAACCATTGTTTTTGGGCCTTCTAATCCCTCTGGGAGTCCCAGGTAAGTTCCTATACCACCGAGATTCCGAATGCCCAATCGATTTTGGATCCCCAGTCTTGTCAATGTGTCTACTTCTTTCCCAAATTGGATTAAAGATTTGTCAAAATTGATTTGTTGTCCAGATACCATCTCGTAGTCTTTTAGAAATCTGAGAATCGTCTCGGCTTCCTCCATGTTAGCCTTGCAGAAAAATAGGCTGTCGTCCGCAAATAGCAGATGAGAGACTGCTGGACTTGATCGTGCTATTGATATCCCAGTCAACTGTTTTTGAGACTCAGCGCGTCTGAGATAAGAGATGAGAACCTCTGTACATAGAATAAAGAGGTATGGGGAGAGGGGATCGCCTTGGCGAAGCCCCCTCCTGGGTCTAACACAACCCCGAGGAGTTCCGTTTAGTAGGATGGCATATCTCACCGTCCTCACACAACGTAATATTCCTTTGACCCAAATCTCATGAAATCCCATCTTAAGAAGCACATGTCGTAGCAAGTCCCATTCAATGCGATCATACGCTTTACTCATATCTGTTTTGATTACCATGTAACCCCCTTTGATCTTTTTGTTTGTTTTAAGGGCGTGAAACATTTCTTGGGCAATTAGGATGTTGTCTGAAATTAATCGTCCTGAAACAAAAGCGGACTGAGTATCTGAAATTAGGTGTGGTAGGATCTTTCGTAATCGCAAACACACGACTTTAGAAATGATCTTATAAATGACATTGCATAGACTGATGGGACGAAAGGCCGCCATGGTTGTTGGTCTGGCTGTCTTTGGTATAAGACATATGTTGGTTTGATTCAATTTTTGTTCAAACCAGCCGGTCACAATGAATTTGTTAACCACATTTACTATGTCAGTCCTCATGGCAGGCCAAGACTTTTGAAAAAATAGGGCTGTCATCCCGTCCGGTCCCGGCGCTTTCCCCGGATCCATCATAAATAACGCTCTCCTCACTTCCTCCATTGTCACTGGTCTCATCAGATGTCGGTTTTGTTCTTCTGTAACTAGACGGTTTATACCACCCAACAATTCGTCAAAATCAGTAGTACCATTAGAAGTGAAGAGCTTGTCAAAATACTTGACTGCTTCAGCTTCAATGTTTTCCTCCTGATCCACCCAATTACCTTGGTCATCGAAAAGACCGATGACTCTATTTTTTGCACGTCTTTGTTTCGTTTGTGCATGAAAATATTTTGTGTTTTTATCACCCTCCTGTAGCCATCTATTCCGGCTTTTTTGTTTCCAATATGTTTCTTCCTCTTTATATGCTATACTCAGGTCTAGAGCGACTCTCTGGATATCTGATGTTGGACAAGAGTCCAAGGATTTCATTTTTTCCAGCTTATCTTTGAGTTCTTCGATTCTTTGTATTCCAAAGGGAATTTGTTTTTTCCGCCACCTCGCAATTTCGCGTCTACAATTTCGGATCTTATCAGAGACTCGATTCCCTCGTAGGTTTGCATACCGATTCCATCCCCTTTCGATTGTGTGATCCAAACCCGGTTTGCCCAACCACCTCCTATCAAAATGAAAACCCGATCTTCGTTTGTTCTCGGAATATTTCATTTCTGTGAAGATTGGTCTATGGTCTGAACCAATCATCGGGAGATATTCGGTTTTGGACTGTGGAAAAAAGGTATGCCACTCCTCATTGCCAAAAGCTTTATCCAATTTGCATCGAATGATCTCATTTTGCCTTACTCCCCGCCAGGACCACGTGTCCCCAATGCACGGAAATTCGATGAACCCACAGTTTTGTAGCATCGTATTAAACGGAACAAATGAACTGAGGCTCCGCAATCTTCCGCCTTTCTTTTCATGGTGACCCGACAGTTCATTAAAGTCTCCTATAATGAACCACGGTTCCGATCTCTGAGTGCCCATTCTCGTTAGACGTTCCCAAACCTTGTCTCGTAGATTAAAATTGGGTTCCCCGTAAACAAATGAGATATATGACTTCTTTCCCCGTAATTCTAACGAAATGTCTATAATATTCTTATCTTTATAAGACAAGATTATATTATAGTTATTTTTATGAAAAAGAGTGAGACTTCCACTTGCTCCATTAGGATTTACTGTGATTACGTTATCAAAATGTAAATCACTCATTATTCTCTCCATATAAGAATCTTGTTTTTTTGTCTCCATTAAAAATAGAAATTCAAAATAAAACTTCTTATAAATGTCATTCAAATAACTAAGGGAAATAGGGTTCCCAATACCCTGACAATCCAAGGTAATATTCTAAACATAGAAATAAACGAAAAAATTAAACGGACGATGCCGAATTTTGAAGCGTGGCACTCTCGCTGGGGCCCCTAGGAGGCTTACCACCTTTGTTGGTTCCTTCAGCTCGTTTTTGTGGAATCGCAGCCCCCACAAGATTAAGCTTTTTGGAGCTGATTCCCTTAAGTCCCCCCGACACCTTCGAACTCTTCTTACTTGGCCCCATAGGTAATACACGTGTTATCTCATTGGTAGCTGACCTTGTTGGTGGTACAGATGGCTTAGCCATGTTACTTAGAGTGTCATTTGCTTGTAACATTTTTAAACGTTCCTCCGCTGTGATGGTTTCATAAGACTGCAACTTATTTAATTCCTCAACCGATAAAGTGACAAGTTCTTTACCTTCTCCTTCGTACTTGCTTTCCGGGAAGAGATCACAATTCATGGGATCTGAATTTCCCTCATTGGAGCCCGAGTTAATGACATTTTCATCCATCAAACCTGTCAAATAATCAGATTTTGAGATTATCTCCTTCTCATTTGCCTTTGAGATTATTCTCTTTGACTTTTTCGAGGATGAGAGAGCTGCCTTAAGTATCTCTTCCTCTTTATTTTCCTGCGGTAGAAGTTGTAAATTATCTGCTCCTGTTGCCTTGCGTTTTTGACTGCCAGCAATTGTATTTCTACTACCGTCAGTTAAATCATCAATTACAGCATTAAGGGTACCTTATTATGCTGTTTCACTATTTCTGGCTGAGTCATATGGTGTGTTGGGGAACGACTTTCCCGTTGAGTCTGGGGAAAATTAGAGCCATGTTGATCCAAATTATTCTGTGCAACAGTCTTGTTTGCGTTCCAACCTTCAACGTCGTTCTTCACATTGTTCATTAGAGCTCCCTTGAAACTTTGGTTACGGTTTGATTGCCTCTCTGCTCGTTCAATCTTCTCCTTGTCTGCCTTCTTATTTTCCTGTTCCATTAGTCTCTTACAGCGTGAGACGTCATGGTTTATATAGTTACAAAAGCTACATATTCCTTGATGACGCTCGTAACGTATTTTGACCAAAATTTCTCATGCGTCTTCGAAATCAACCAATGTTTTAAGCACCAATGCCTTCATGACATTGATGACCACCAGAACCCTAGCGCTGTCCGCATCCACTTTCACGACCTTGCCAAGTTGTTGACCAATCGTTCGGAATACACTCTCTGCCGCATATTTAGGGGGGATATTTTTGCGATATGGGCCCACAAAGTGATTGATGATGGGTAGTCTTCAGGAGCTTTAGCTATCCATTTATCCAGGGTGATCATCCACCCATCGAAATGCGTTGGTCCTAATTTTAGGACCTCCTCCATGTCCTCTCTTTTCTTAAACGTAAATTGGAAACGTCCCGCTCCCAAATCTGTTCCTGTGACTCTGTCCTCCATTCTCCAAATTCGTGGGAATCGCTGTATCAAAGCTCCCACATCTTGCTTGGCTGGATTGAGGCATCTGCCCAGTAGAGCCTTAGAACACTTCTCCAAAAGTGCAGAGTTATCAAATTTTGGAATCCGGATACGCGGGATTGGAGCTGGGGACACGCCGAGATTCAACTTTTTCTTGGCATTGAGTTGAGCCATTTGGAATCTTCTGTAAAGCTCACAAAACAAAGAAAAAGCTTTGATAGTTAAAGAACGTGTGTTTGCCCAAAACCAGAGATATGTACTTAATAGTATTCGTGAAAAGGTTTCATTAATTGATGAATGCCTTTCAAAATAATGTATTTCGGAAACTTTTCCTAATATACGAAATATGATCACCAATGTAAAAGATAACTTCCTTTCTTGGTTGGTGAATATTCTTTGACTTGTGATTCCCCGAACTTTTCGGTGATCTCGTTGATATTCTGTTCCTGTTAGTTGCCTTTTATATTCTGTAAAAACTTCAAAGATTGATTGTAATACCTCCACGCTTTGAGGCAAATTAATCTTGTCATTGAATAACGAGAATTGGAAAATAAAGACTTTCCTTTTATGTTTCTTCGTTACCAAATTTCGGCATGTACAATCTGTGTTGATCGCGCACTTTTTGTGAATATTGCTCCTCTTTGGAAAATTAGAATATCCCTTGATATGCGTCCTTGACAACATGGCAAGCTCCCTTAATTGTGATCGTTTACGCCGACGGGAAACTGTTGCCGTTGGGCCATGAAATGAACCAGGACTCTCCGATGAATTGGCAGCTAGTGTTGTTTGTGAAAACTCCCAATTTATGGAGTCCCCCTCCGAACCTAACTTTCTTTTGCTCGGGATGTTTCCTGATTCTGGTCTTGTACAATAAACTCCACTTTTTGACTTTATCCGACATCCTGAAGGTTTAGTGTCAGATTTAATGTGGGCTTGAGACAGCTGTGCATCCGATGAAACCATAATGGATTCTTGAGGACACTTTTTCTGAGAACAAGTGGTTGATATAAGGATAGGATTATAGGGTAATACATCCGAAAGGTTAGTATTACCCCAATTACTAAACTCAATAAAATCAATTGTAAGCGAGAGCAAAATTGGACCGTCAATTTCTTTGTCGCGGAGGAACCCTAGCAAATCTGATTTGTGAATTCTCTCTCTCTGTAGAACCAGATTCCTAATTATGGTGGCCATTGTTACTTCTTTCTCCTCCCAATAACCCCGCCTGTGAAGATCTGGACCAGATCTTTGCTTTCCTCGCGTTTGTGTAATTGCTTGGTACCGTATCTCCATTGACAGAGGAAGCCGCCGCGAAAGAATCTTGGAGTTCATGTCAGGAGATAGCCCAGATAATCGTCGATAAAACCTCTTTGTGACCTCTACGATCTCCATAGTGTCAGTCCAAAACCCCTCGCTAGCCGCCATCACCGTATTTGGTGATTGATCCATCAAATTGTGTTATCACCAGGAATCGCCTCCATTTCTCTCCTTTTTACTCACCCTTGTATAATATTATTACATAATTAAGTTTACGATTTCAAAGTAAAAACAATAAAAATTAAATAGGGACAAAAGAAAATAAAATGAAAAACGTTTGGTGGTAATAAAAAAACGAAGGGTTGATAGAAAAACAAGAGTTGTGGGAGAAGGAAAACATGGACAGGTGGCGGCAGATAAATGGAGAGAAGAAAAGGAAAAGCAGGAAAACACATCTCTTTCCTTCTATATATATTTTAACACATCTCTCTCCTTTCTCTTCAATTTCACCACACCACTCTCTCTCTCTCTTTCTTCGATATGGCCAAGATTGGTTTGAAACCCGACCCGGCTTCTACTACACCTAACCCGACCCACAATAATGCCAAGGAGATTCGTTACAGAGGCGTTAGGAAGCGTCCTTGGGGTCGTTACGCCGCTGAGATCCGAGATCCGGGTAAGAAAACCCGTGTTTGGCTTGGTACTTTCGATACGGCTGAGGAGGCGGCGCGTGCTTATGATGCAGCCGCGCGTGATTTCCGTGGAGCTAAAGCTAAGACCAATTTCCCGAGTTTTCTCGAGCTGAATGATCAGAAGGTACCTACCAGTTTCGCGCGTAGCCCTAGCCAGAGCAGCACGCTCGACTGCGCTTCTCCTCCAACGCCGGTTGCGCCAGCTTCCGCTGGTAATGTTCCGCCGCAGCTCGAGCTTAGCTTAGGTGGTGGAGGCGCGTGTTACCAGATCCCGATGGCGCGTCCCGTGTACTTTTTAGACCTGATGGGAATCGGAAACGGAGGCCGTGCTCAGCCTCTTCCAGTCTCATCGCCATTTAGATCAGCGGTGGTGCATGCTACAACAAAGACGGCTTGCGGAGCCCAGAGCGACTCTGATTCATCTTCCGTCGTTGATTTCGAAGGTGGAATGGACAAGAGATCTCCACCGTTATATCTAGATCTTAACTTGCCTCCTCCGTCGGAACATGCCTGAGCTTTTGACGGTGTCGTTTCAATTCGAAGCCGCATGCGTTTCCTCTTTTCTTTTTTTGGAGCTTAGAGAATTCGTTTCTCCCTAGTTTTTTTTTTCTCTCTCAATCTAAAATTATTATCAGTTTTTAGAAAGAAAAGAAAATAAATCCGAGAGAGAAAAATATAATTTTAGCTGACACGGATCGTTATGTACATATTATTACATAACCTGAGGTCTAAACTTTTGTTGTGTGCATTTCGTGTTTTTTTGCGACTTGGTTTCACCTTGTTGTTCCTTTTCCTTGGATTTGTTCTTCCAAATTTTCAATTAAATAATTTGGTAATCTTCAGAATTATGTTCTCCAATCTAATTTCATAATTGCTACTTGTGAATTGTATACTTATCCAGCGGTGTCTTATTCTATTGGCTAAACTAGACAAATGATTTAGTTAAATACCAAAATAATTGTAGGTTGGAGTATGAGAAAACTAAAATTAAAAGTGAGATTAGAATTAAATTTTAAAAAACAGTAGTTGAGTTGGGTATAGTCTGCTTTTAACGATGGTCCAAGTTTCCAGCAGACACGCAGTCGACGTGCGTGGGTCCCATTATTTTATCTTACTGCGGCGTATGTTAGAAATTTTTTAATGATTACGTCAGCTAGTAGGGTCCCATTCTAGAGTACGGACGCACTCATTTTCTCTTCTCCTTCTACAGAAACTTCGAAATTTTTTGAGTTTTGTGAATGATTTATAAAACTCTTATGTTCTGTCAGAGAGAACCTAAATTTTTAATTTTTTTTCTTTTCAAACTTAACTCATTCTGTCATATAAAGACTACATAACAGGCGCGTTATGGCATAATGTTGGATAATTTTTAATTTGGACATAAAGTTATTTTTAGAAATAATTAGTTTCTAGAGATAAAATCAAATAAAATGATAAGATTTATGTAAATTAAATCCTAGTAGAATAGGGAAATAGTTTAGTTTCTAATAGAATAGAGAGTTAGTCTAGTTCTATAAATAAAAATCTTTAGACAGTTGTTCCATTAAGACTTTGAGAGACAATGTTTAGTTTTGAGAGAATTTCTAAATCAATAAGAAGAGGAATTTTTATAATCTTTCAAAGTAATTTATGATTATGTACTTTACACAAAAGCATGAGATCGAGCAAACCTTCTGACTATGCAAGATAAGCAATCAATTTTATGGTTAAGTGCACGGAGAATGTAAGCGACAAAACATGACCATGAGGTAAAAATTTTACATTCAATTATTCTTCTTTTTATTATTATTAAAAACTAGATTAATTTCCCCTTACCGACAAATCAGTAGAAGGGAAAGTAAAAAGTTTGCAATTAACATATGTAGCTTTTAAAGAAAAGTTCCATATATTAAACTTGTGAAAAGAATAATGTCTGTAATGTGTATGGAAAATGAAAATAGTGAATAGAGAAGCAATAATTGTGGGTTTGGTAAAGAAAAAAACGACGACGTATTAGAATGAAAGAGGAGAAAGCGGCTTCATAATGAGAGGCAGAGAAGAGAGGTTTGATTGGATTCTTGTCTCCAAGTCGGCAATCATAAAGAGTCAATAACTATCTCTTCGTCGTGTTAATCCAACGGCTTCATTCTATTCTTTTTTCCACGTGGCACAATCTTAACATTTTCATTTTTTTTCTTATTCAATTTAAAAGCGAGGCTGTACCGACGGCTAAACAAAACGAGAATCCTTTTCAACAGAGACCGAATCACACACGGTGGCGCCCACTTTTCCTCTTTTTAAAAAAAAAAATTTAATTTTTGTATTTATAGTTATGAAAACAGTACTTTCTAGCATTATTTCAAAGTCGTTGTCTTCTCATAAAGTATTAATAGCGAGCAAATTTTATTTCCAGAAACAAAAAAATTCATATATTACCAAAAAATGTGTACTTTAAGTTGAAAACTTTTAAAGTTAACAAATAAGAATAAACATATTTTATGGTCACTTATTAATTTGTGTTCCATTGTTTTTTTTCTTCTTTGAATGATACTCTAAATTACATTTAAGAATTTAAGTAAATGTATAATTGAACCGGTTAAGATCCCGGTTGGATGGGTCCCTAAACTTAATAATGAAGTGAGAAAGGAAAGAAGAGAGAAGATAGGTATGGATGAGGAAGAGGCGCGTGTGAAAGGGGCATGGGATGTAAATTCCGTGTTGACGAGGTTTATGTCGGGATTCTTGGTTGTCTTCACGTGCATCTCCACCGTCCGATAAAGTTTGATTCTCACTGTCTTCCTTTTTTATTTCTTTACGTGAAGGACTCCGTAATTTGTGGTTTCTTTTCATTTTGGCCCCTCATCTCATCATCTTATTTACCAATACCATAAACTGATTCATTTTCTAAGATAAATATGTTTGTTGATTAAAAAAAAGAAAGTTGCAATAAAAGAAAAAAATGAGAAAATGGAAAGGCACACCAATTATACACATGGATGATGGGTAATACATAAAAAAGAATTTAATAAGATACAGAGGTTAGTTGCAGATATGGATATCAAGATCCACATAATTATTAATTATATATTACGTTAATATTAAGAGTGGGGAATAATTGAATTTATAATGTTGAAAGGAAAGACACGTGTGAATCAAGTTTAGCTGCGGCGGCCGCTTATTTTTGGCAGGGACCCACACGCTTCACATTAAGGTCATCCAGAATCCCAATCTCAACCAACCAGATCTCTTTTCTTCTCACCCGCTGCCAAGTAGGCCCTTCTTTATTTTCTTATTTACTCCTTTTCTTTTTCTTATTTACGTTCAATGTCCCTTTATTTTTAAATCTCACAATTATATCTCAATCATCTTTGTTTATGAGAGAAACACTGCATTAAAAGCTCACAGGAAATTCATTACTCTTCCAACTAGCACCGTTTCCAAATTAGTTTCGAAAGTAACATCAACATCGCCGTTCAATTAATTTGAGCTGTCTTTTCTTGGCCAATTTTTTTTATTAAATTTAATGCTAAAGAACAACAACGTATAAACAAATTCAATTATGTGTTCTTTAAATGTTAATTTTTGCAGAATTTTTTTTACCCAAATTCAACTATTAACTATGTTACTCGTGCATGATAAAATTTGAGTTGAGTTATAGATCAAAATTTTGTCCATTGAATTATTAATCCTATTTATGGAAGAGCTTTAAGTAAATTGAAGAGAAAATTGAAACCCGGAAAAGGTAGGTGGTTAGAAAGAAGAAGAATGAGAAAATGAGGGGTGTATATAAAGTGAGCGAATGAGAAGAAGCCACGAAGGTGGCTTGACCTGGATACATGTTACCAAAAATGGGGACAGGTGGCGCTGTGAAGTGTGGTAACGTGACAGACAGTGACTATAGAGAATGGTTTTGCGTCGGCTGTGTTATCATTCCCACGTGTGCTCGCGCGTGAAGTAGGACCCATTAGGTCTAACTCTAAGTGCTGTGTGGCGCGGCGCGTGTTCGACTTCTGCTTGTTACAAATCACCTTATTGGAACTCTCCAAGGACCACTCTTTCCAATTACGTAGTATATTCATACACATTCGTGTCTCTTTTTCTTTTCATCATGTCTAAAATAATTATTTGAAAGTCACTATTATGAAATCTTCCAGTATCTTTTTTATAAAACGCATGTGTTTTGCACCCTGTTTTGTTAGCTAGTCACTCGATAAATGAAAAGAACAAATTAGTACTATATTAATTATACAAATATTAATAATGTTATTAGTGAACATAAAAAGAAAATTCAACCAAAAACTGTGAAGAATCCGTGAAGAATAATGAAGAGAGAAAGAAATTTTAGAGAAAAAAGAAGAAAAGATTTTCTGATATATTCAATTAAAATAATTGAGTTATTATGTATAGTTTTCTTAAACCATAAATAAAATATATATTTTAATATTTATCTTCAAAATGGAGCATAAATGTTAATGATGTTCATTTTGCACAACAATTTTTTGAACTGTGAAAAAAAAATGGGTTAGTCAAAATATCAACTAACTAATTACCCAAGGTGATATGGAGAGTTTTGATTAAACCGGAAACAATCTTCTCTCGGATGTAGTGATAATCTTATTCGGTATTTTTTGTTCTCTCATGAAACATGTCATTGTTAGCAATGCAAATTACATATGTGTTGTCACAATATAAAACAACAGCATCACAAACATTTATCCATAAGTCCTCAAGAAGATATTTTAACCAAATCATCTCTCGAGCTACAAGAGACATCGATCGATATTCAGCTTCAGCTGATAACATTGAAACAACATGTTGTTTCTTAGACTTCCAAGAGACTATGGAAGAACCAACAAACATGCAGTAACCAGAGATGGACTTTCGGGAATCAAAACATGAACCCCATTATGAATCTGCAAAACTAGTAAGTTTTAAATATGAAGATGCATAGTAGAACATTCCTTGCCCTACAATACCTTTCAAGTAATGAATGATCTTGTAAACTGCATGTAAGTGAGGAACTCGTGGAGCTGCTGTGAATTGGCATAGTTTGTTGACTGCAAAAGTAATGTCAAGACGTGTGAATGTCAAGTACATTAGCTTGCCTACTAGTCTTTTATAGTGTTCCGCATCATGAAGTAATTCTCCATTTTCCGTAGACAATTTGATGTTTGGCTCCATAGGGACTGAGGAGGCCTTGCATCCAATCAGATATGTTTCATCTAACAGCCTTAAGATGTATTTCCTTTGGCACAAAGTAATACATGTGTCGTTTCTTGTCACTTCAACACCAAGAAAATATCGGAGCTCACCAAGATCACGCAATTTAAACGAGTTCTTTAAAGCTTCTTTCAGAAATTCAGTGGTTGTATCATTGCTACTTGGGATGATAATATCAGCAATGTAGACAAGAACGACCATATACACATCTCCTGTATTTTTGATAAAGAGTGTGTTATCCCCTGAAGATTTAGTGAATCCTAATTGTATCAAAGCTGCTGAAAACTTTAAAAACCATTGATGTGAAGCTTGTTTTAAGCCATAAAGAGATTTCTTGAACTTACACACTGCATTAGGAGGGAAATTTTCCCTCTTTTTTGGAGAGTATCTTGGTGGTAACTCCATATATATCTCTTCCTCTAAATCCCCATTCAAGAAGGCATTAGAGATATCTAATTGTGTGAGGCCCCAGCCTTTAGATTCTATAACTGCAAAGAGTAATTTGACTATAGCAAGTTTAACAAAAGGGGAGTATGTCTCAACATAATCAAGACCCTCTTTTTGTGTATATCCCTTTGCCATTAGACAAGCTTTGTACCTCTCCAAGGTCCTATCTGCATTGAGTTTGACTTTATATACCCACTTACATCCAACATGTCGTTTTCCTGGAGACAAAGAACAAACTAACCAAGTCTCATTGTCTTCAAAAACATAAATCTCAACACCCATAGTGTCACACCATTATTTAAGTTCTTTAGCTCTTGCATAACTTTCATGTTCTAGAATCTTATTGACAACATTAACAAAAATTAGGTAAGGATCTGATAATGCTGAATAAGATAGGACATCAGAGATAGGATGAGTTGTAAAGGAATTGACATCGTCATAGTGATAATCTTGTAGATAAGAAGGTGGTCTTCGAACTCTACTTGATGTACCAATGTCATCGCTATTAGAAGTTGTAGGAGCTGGAACTGTAGAAGCTGGAGTTGCATTACTCTGAGTATAAACATGAGGGAAGAAATATGTAACCTCTTTAGGAGAATTTGTTGTCTTGCGAAATGGAAACAAGTCTTCGTAAAACACTACGTCCCGAGAGATGAAAGTAGTGTTGCTCTCAAGGCCAAGCAATTTGTAACCCTTATACCCTTCGGGATAGCCAATAAACACACAAGCTCGTGATTTATCTTGAAACTTATTTCGACCTTTAGGTGAAGTACTCGCATAATAGAAACATCCAAAGGTTTTCAGATGATCATATTCAGGTACTTTCTTTATGAGTATCTTAAATGGAGTCTTATTTGAGATTACAAGAGAAGGTGTTCGGTTTATCAAGAACACTGCTGTAAGAATACATTCTCCCCAGAAAGAAAGTAGCAGTTGTGATTGAAAGAGAAGGGCTCTCGCAACATTCAAGATATGTTCGTGTTTCTTCTCAACAACGGAATTTTTCTCGGGAGTCTTCGGACAAGAATGATAAGGTATGATTCCTTTATCTTTGTAAAATGAATCAAACTTTAACTCAGGTGCGTTGTCAGATTTTACTGCCTTTACCTTAGTGTTAAATTAATTGATTTTCAATCATCTTCGCAAAATCAGGAAAAACTATTAACACATCGCTTTTTAACTTGAGAAGATACACTCATGTTACTCTTGTATGGTCATCAACTATTGTTAAAAAGTATATGTAACCCTCTTGTGTAGGTTTTGAAAACGTTCCCCATATGTCTATGTGAAGTAAATCAAACACATGATCACTTAAGTTCTGTCTAGTGGGAAAAGACAATGTCTGCTGCTCGGCTCTTTGACAAATATCACAGTGTACTAAACCTTTATTCTTATGTTTTGAAATCCCAAGTACATCTGTAAGTAAGTCTAATCGAGCAAAAGAAGTGTGACCAAGTCTGTGATGCCAAACACTTGCATCAACAACTGAGTTTGTAACAAAAGAAGGAGAAATAAAATCTTCTGAAACTGCATCTTCATCATCCAGCATGTAGAGGTCCCCAAGCCTCATACCTTTTCCAATCACCGACCCCTTGGTGAGATAATGTATTATGCAATAATCAGGATTAAACACAACTCTACTACCAAGATCTGTGGTGAAAGAACTAATACTTAGCAAATTCAGTTGGAATTCATGTATATATAGAATATCTCGTAGTGTAATTTCATCATTAATCACAATTTTACCAATACCTCCAACACGAATCATAGTTCCATCGGGCAGATTCACACTATGTTGAACATATGTATCAAGGTCAATGAAAGATTCCCTAATATATGACACATGATGTGTCGTTCCCGAATCAATAATCCAAGTTCTCTTATTCGCCATACGCTTTGTAACAACCAATATACCAATGAAACTGTATGTGGATTTAGAAAAGGATATACCAGATGCTCCAGCGTTGCCATTAGTTGAAGAACTTGCACTTGCAGTCCCCACTGGCTGAGTGTTGAGCTGTGAGGTAAAGAGAGCAATAAAGCTTTGAATATGATCCTTGTTCAAATTTCCCATGAGGCTCTCCAATCCTCATATGGTAACATTATTTTCTGTTGTTGTAACTTGTGCAGTAACACCATAACTCGATTTTATAGATTGAGATTTCCATTTCTTCCATCCAACTAGTTAGCCATGAAGCTTATAACACTTATCAATAACATGTCCAATACCTTCACAATGAGAACATACTAGTTTGGCCTTTTGAAAAGCACCCAAAACCGAGATCCATAGATACTTGACTGAGATCTTGGATTTGTTGTACGAGCTGAAATGTGCAAGGCAAATTTTTCATGTGATATCAGTTATGTAAATCTTCCCAGATCTGAGCATCATCATCAAAAGATAGTATACTACCATAAATTTATTGAGAAACCGATTTCAATAACCATGACTTCACCATGTTATTGCAACGTGACCAGATCCGAGAAATAAGATTATCTTCTTCCAGCCTGGGTAAAGATCCATCGATGAACGAGATCTTGTTCTTCGCATCTAGAACGATCTTCATAACAGAACTCCATTGATTGTAATTTGTACCATCAAGCTGTACAGAAACAATCAACATACCCAAGAGTATAGAGGAAAGTGAGTGTTGTCTGGATTCATCAACGTATAAGCAACAATCTGAGCTGTTGATGTCGATGACGAGATTCCAGCATACTAGGGACATAGGGTTCATCATATGTTGGGAAGATATATCATATTTCTTATGTTGGTGGGAATATAGTTATACTTGACATTCATCAAGAATAGTTCACCCTCCCCCCTCCAAATACAAGACACACACAAGGAAGACCAAAAGAAAAGACGACCACACCTATTGTGAAAACAAACGTAAGTATAATACTATTAGACGTTATTCCTAGTATTACTACCAATATTATAACAGTAGACATACTATACATGTAGTATATGATATCAGCAAATAGTGATTATAACGCTATGTTTTATATGATATCAGCCTACTGGAAAGATGAGTAATAGACGATGCAGACGTTGTTATGGACTGGGACATAACAAATTATCTTGCAAAAAGATACTATAACTATGGACTGGAAATAGCATAAGGGGCTTGAAGATAATACTTTTTGCAATGGAAAAATAGTGAAATCGACATCAAGTATTGACATAAAACTGCTGGCTTTTTTTATGATACTTGTTGTATGAAGAACTTGTGATGTTTGGTTATTTAGGGTTACATATGTAGTTTAACTAAGATGTACTCATGATCTTACATGAACTACTTACGTATTACGTATGTAATGTCCAAGTTGGCCTCTTTTGAACCTTTTGCTAGTGGAGCTACTCTAATTAGATATCTTAATTACATATCATACCAAAAAATATTCATCACTAAACCGATATAACGAACATATAATGTAAATGAAAATCAGATAACATGATTATAATAATAGACATACTAGCAATATAGTATCGACACCATGGATAACAAACAAGCGAATAACTATTGTTACAAGAACTAATAATTATAAACACACTGTTACTAAATGTTAGTTCAAAATTTTGGATGGGTAAAATGCGACGAATGTCTGGACAACATAGTTCCTTGCACTGTAGTCCAAGTCGTTATCCTTAATGAAAAAATATTTTTTGATATTTTCCAATGAATGTTGCTCTAGATCCGAGAAATAAGATTATCTTCTTCCAGCTTGGGTAAGATCCATCGATGAACGAGATCTTGTTCTTCGTATCTAGATTGACCTTCATAACAGAACTCCATTGATTGTAATTTGTACCATCAAGTTGTACAGAAACAATCAACATACCCGAGAGTATAGAGGAGAGTGAGTGCTGTCTGGATTCATCAATGTAGAGGCAACAATCTGAGCTGCTGATGTCGATATGAGATTCTAGCGTGAACACTTCGAGTTGCACTGCGAGCGTTGTTACGAATAAAAATTATCACCATGATTATTCACATGACGGAGAGAAGAAGCAGAAAATGAAATAATCAAATGAAATCCTAGTAGCAACACTACTCTGATACCATATTAGTGAATATAAAAGAAAGATTTAACAGAAAAGTGTGAAGAATCGGTGATAAAGATTGAAGAAAAAAGAAATTCAGAGGAAAAAAAGATTTTTTGGTATATTCAATTAAAAATGACTGAGTCATTATGTACAATTTACAATTGGTTATAATGCTTAAACGGTAAATACAATATACATTTATTAGTACGCGTAATTTATAAAATGGGAATATGAGCGGTTGCCGTTACCGTTGGGTGATGTGTCAGGTGAGTTGAACAGTTGTCTTTTCCATGAGCAGACCTTTTTGAGTTTCACGTGTCTTTTTTGACATTTACAATGACGCCGTCTGCTCCTTTATTTAATCAAACCTTAATTTTCTAATTAGTTTTTTAAACTTTTTTTTTTAAGATAGTTTTTAAAACTTGTTATGTTTATATATCACACTCGCTTTATATTAATTTGAAGCCCACGGTTAGTTCATTAACTTTAAGAAAATTCGTGAATTGCTAGCTTCACCAAAGCATGGGATTCATAATTAAGCTTCATCCTCACGTGGTACATTGGCATAAAAACGAAACATAACAGAAGAAAAAGAAACTAATTGGTAAACAACTTTATCAATTTCCAACCAGAGAAACATTTCTGTCTTCCTCATCTTCTTCTTAATCTCTCTGTATAAGCAGCCAATACCATTTTTGACGCTGTTAGCGAGTTATTCGGTTACGGATCATCTCTACCATTTGATTATTAGAAAAACAACTAGACCAAGCTTATCCCGTCATTCGTCGTTTACTCTTCTTTATCTCCAAATTAGGTTGGTGAAGAAAATGTTTTGTGGACAAAAGACATGTATACCGTTCATATGTATTGATGATCTTTGTTTGATTAATGTATGTTTGAATTTTTTTGATGCTTTGGGAAGTTGTTTTTGCTTTTTTTTCTCGTCTCTTCGTGCTGCTTACTTAGGTATATATATGCATGTATGCTCGAGAACTGAATACTGTTTGGTGTATACAATATAGTTACCTATTTAACCAGTGAATTATAGTACAAGTATTATATTGTTAATTGCTTTCATTAAGAAAGAACAAGTCAAGTTCTTAAACAAGAAAGCATTTCATGAAAGTAAATATTAAAATTAAAAAGTGTTCGGGAGGAAATACATTTTTGTAACCAAAAATATAACAAAAAAGAAAAGCCAACCATTGTTTATACACAACTGTGAATAATGTGCTTCCTGTTGAAAACTCTTGGATGGAGAATTGGAAAACATAGAGAATAAAGAAAGATAAATAAAACTGAATTTGGAATTACAATGAAAGAAAAAAAATTATGAACATAAATACCAAAAATTCGATGCATCAATGATATTTTTAAAAAGCACAAACCAATGATGATTCTATCTCTGTAGTTGTCTCAGGGTCGGAGATTAAAATCACGTGATGATTGGCTTAGCCATCTGCAGACACGAAACCCATTTGAAAGCTTTATAATCATATCTTCTTCAATCAAGTTTAAAATTTTAGATTCCAAATTCTAGAAACATTGTTCATGCGTCGTCATTATTATCCATCCAACGAACCTTGAGAGTAAGAATCTGCCGAGTGGGCTAACATTTGTGTTGGAACTAAACTCCTTGTTAGCTTGTCTTCTTTGGTTCCCTGCATCGGCGGGTGTGGTCTTGCCGAAAACACGAACGGCCATGTCTTGCACTTCTTTCACCGAAGCTTCTTTTGAACTGTTATGGATTCAGGATTCCTCAGATCAAGTATTAATCCACAATAAGATGAAAAAACCCTTTGAAATTTCATGTACCTTCCTAAAAGCTCAATCAGCTTGGCAATAAAAGCTTCACAAGATCCAGGCTTTTCACGTTCCATTTTAACGAGGGATTTCCACACTATGCGTCCTATAGACCCTTTTGAGTCGTCACCAAGAGCCTAAACCACAGACCAGAATGCATTATCGTTTTGGTATTCGTATTTAGCTAAGTTTTTCATATGCCAGTAAGAATATGGAATTGAGATGATACAGTAACATTACCTCTTTTAGGGACGGTATGAGCAATACTGACAATGATGCAGGCAACGTTGCCCATATGGAGTCGTCATCTTCTTCTTCACTCACTTCTTCTGACCTTGGAAATGCTTTTTCTTTACCCGACTTATCACCAGAATTTCTGCATAAATTATAGCTTCATGTTTGAGATACCACGGTACATTCTCTAACCAAAAGAAGCCAGGATCTACATTCACCTTGAATGATCAGAATCATCTGCCATATTTTCCCTTCTCCAGTTAACCTTCCCATCATTATTGTTCTTTTCCACTCCACGTCTCTCTCTAGCATTTCCTCTTCTCAAACCTGCGTCAAGTGCTGCCTTTGCCTGAAAAAAGAATTGAGATATTGAAATCAACAGTTAAAATCTGATGATATTTTGAGAAAAAGATATATACAGCAGATACATGTAGGAAGGAATACAGGCCACAGCTAGTACTATTCAAAGATATACTGTTAGGGATAATAAAATTTAAAAAGATATACAAACCTCTGCGAGATTTGCGATGCTATCTTCTGAAGCACTTGAAGTTCTCTCTTGAATCCCAAGTCTAGATTTTGGGGTTTGAGGTGATCCGGAGTCATCGTGTCCACGGAAAACAACAGTTCCACTAGTTGAAGCATCATCAATAGATGCATACCCACCACTAGACTACAAAGCAAAATTGGAATCATTCACAAGGCTTGTTGGAAAATAGACTTTCTGCAGATGATGTTTGCGGGAAACTTTGTACCGCAGAGATTTGTTCACGGGATAAAGAAGATGACTGAGAACTTCTTGGCGTTCTAGTGACAACAGTTCCCGATCCACTGGGTGATGAATGGTCCTGAATATATAACAAGGAACAAACATATCTAGCCTTGGTCTCATTAGTAAATAATACAGAAATAAATTACCCTACCATAGTACCATGCCATTGATATGTTACACACAAAACTTAACCAGGTTCCCTAAACTAGAATCGGTTACCCAAGTAACATGAAACATACATATAGTTATATGCTTCAGAAGATCATATTAAAGTGCAACGGTAACAGCAAGACATCGTGTGAAATCAGTTGCAAAGGATCTTACTTCTTCGTGGAAGCCATCTCCATGGTCATTTTCAAAAGAATGTCTGTTGACAAAGCCTCCTTCAAAGGATTGAATTGTACTATCGCTCACGGATGACCACTGATTACCGCTTGCTCTTGCAGTTCTTTGTGAACTCTGATTAGAAGTCACTTCTTGGCGCCTTTCCCTCGATTGGGGAGGTTTTAAAGCACGAACTGTTCCAATACTCTGTGACCCCCCAACGCTAAAGTCCCATCCAGCATTTTTGACAGTATTCCCTTGTAAACTGTAGCTACCAGTTAATAGAGATTTATCAAACAAGAAATAGAAGAACACTCAAATGCAGACATTCATCCAACCTAGATCCAGGTGTTCCTTGGCTTCTCTCAGCTCTGGCCACCCTAACAGTACCGGATGATTCAACTGGAACTTTTGGACCGTTCCTAGGAGTCTCTTCATCCTCTTTTACTTGGTACTTTGGCCGCTCTCTTTAAAGACAAAAAAAAGGACAGAATAACAATTGTGCTTATTCTGGATTTTATTGGCATATAAAACATCAAACAAACATGGGAAAACAATCTTTTTTTTTTTTGGATCGACGATCTGGATCCCCTTGGAAGTTTCATATAATACCAGAATTACACGATCTATTGCCTTCTTTCTATTTCCCCATTTCTGTTTTGTTATGTTGAACCAACGGACTCGTCATTTAAAAGCAGGTCATATACCTCTTGAAAGCTGTTTAACGATTGCAGACCCCAATCTTGAGATTCTATGACCGAGCATCGTTCACTGCCGTCTCTGAGAGTAGCTGAAACCTCGAGAGAATCGAAAATTAACCTAATTAGGGTGCGACCCAAAAGCGAAGCGAGCCCAGAATTCATTCAAGCTGGGGAGTCAAAATAGTATAAACCCAACAATCTAACTATGTTGAGATTATAATTAACGATGCAAAAAGATCCAAACTTGGTCGCAAATGAAAACAATTGAAAGAATCAAACGAATCACAGGAAATAATTGAGGTAAGAAATAATTGAGGTAATAGATATAATCCTAAAAGAAGAAGACACAGACACAATCAAAGTTCCAACGTCAGGAAAACCGTTGCAGAACAACAATGGAACATAACAGTTATTGATGCAGGCACAACAGATAACAAAAGTTTCTTGTTTAGTCTTCAATACTAGAAAATCCAAGTCTTCTGGCTTCGTTGATACCAATTTGTCATTACAAGATGTTAAGAGTTGAAATGCTCATTATGCATTCAAAAGTAGTGCCCTGCATCACTTGTTAGGAAGAACAAAACGCTCAGGCAACTTCATCCGACCTCGAATTCTCTTTCTCCAACTGCTCTTCTGCTCTTTTAAGAACTTGATCCCAACCACTACCAGAGCTTACGTCAAGATAAGGAACAGCTGTTTTCAAACCAGGAAGCACACAGCAACGACTCTCAACAGATACAACGTGATTTTGAGAGAAGATTTTGAGAAGAGATGACGAACAAAGTTCGATTTTGAGAGAAGATTTTCGAAATGAGAGTTAGGGTTACGAATTGGGAATTTGGGGATTTGGGGATTTGGGGATTTTACCACAAGCTAAACGGGTCAAAATCATGCTTTAATCTTACGAAATCGGGTTTAATCTAACGAAATCGGGTTTGGTACACAATTATGGTTTAATCAGGTTTAGTTTATGTAAATGGTTTACAGTAAACCAACGCCAATTCAATTTGGTGGAGAAATTGGAATTCAATGTATTCATAAGGGTAAATTAAACTTTTAAATTATAATAGGGGAAATTAATTTTTCACATAGTTTAAGGGGAAAATAAAAAGAGGGCAATAGTTCGTGTAATTCTGGTGCTATATGAAACTTTCGAGGGGATCCAGATCTGAAATTTTTTTTTTTTTTTTTTTGAGAAAACAATCTCAAATGTTACTTTTGACATAATCGAATAAGGAAAGTCTTAACTGAAACCACATAGATAGTTGTTTAAGAGCAAAAGGCAAAAGCACAAACCTTATCCTCTCAAGAAGTTTCGGACTTTTCCTAGCATTCTTAACAAATCTGTGTTTAATAAGTTCTTTGGCACTTGGTCTCTGAAAATTAAAGACTTGTATGAGAGATCTTGAAATGCCACTACTGCCAATACAAGAGCAAATACTACAATGCATTATAACTACCTCAGCAGGGACCTTCTTCAAGCATAATGAAAGAAACTCCTTCACTGGACGGGAAAAATGCTCATCTAACTGCATAGAAGAAAAGTTTTTAAACAAATGGGGCTTCAAAATGAGAGTGAAAGAATTCCTCTGAGGCAAGGCACAGGGACCATGCTGTGTGTTTTAATGGACTAAATGTGAAACCTGAGGAGGATTTTCTCGAGGAATGATAAAAAGCACTCTCATAGGGTGCAGGTCAGCTAGGGGAGGTTCTCCTTTTGCCATCTCAATAACTGTTATTCCAAGCGACCATATATCTACCTAGATTGACAACAATGAAAACAGAATGCAAACAGAAGAGATATGCTAGGAAACAAGTATAGCCTCCCCAGACACATATAACATGTCAAGTTAGGAGAGGTGAAGCTCAGCATATAGGCGAGATACCTTCTCATTATACCCTTCTGAGTTCTGAATCACTTCTGGTGCCATCCAAAATGGTGTTCCTACAAAAGTCTGTCATTCTTTAACATATCAGCGTATGCAGCCCAGATTAATGAGAGGAATTTCTAAATTATCAGAAAATGAGCAAATAACAAGAGCTAGAATCAACAGTAATCATTGCCATATAGAGTAAGCACCTTCCTTCTTGATATTGTCCGTGTTAGCTGAGCAGACACACCAAAGTCTGCCACCTGATACAGAGTGAAAAAGACGTAGACAATGAAGTTCATGCCACTAATACTCGTTCCAAATATTGTCAGTTTTACTATCATAATAGAAGTAAGAAAAAAACCTTGACATCACCATTCTCGGTCAACAAAATATTCGCAGCTGCAGATTCAGGAAGAAAAGCGAGTTCATTAACCAAGCAGTTTAAACACATCTATTACATAAAACCTTGAGACAATACTTATAAAAACGCACACAAAACCTTTAATGTCTCTGTGGATCTTTCCTTCATTATGCAGATACTCAACAGCTTGAAGCAGATCCCGCGTGATACAAGCGATTGATGCTTCATCCAACGGATGACCAGATTGAAGCTGCGCAAGATATTCACTTTGAGGGTTATAAGTTGCATCGACGACAATACAATTACAGAACAACATCTCCACCGTGCGTGCATCACCACACACACAGTTATACTTCTCAATTTCCAGAGTTCTGACTACAAAGATTTGAGTTGACATACAAGATCAGCAACAGAGCCACCCGCCATATATTCCATGATGATCCACAACTTGGTCTGATGAAGGTAAGAACCATAATATTCGGTAATATACGGGCAACGACATTGTGACAAAACTGAAATTTCCTGGGGTCAACAACAACAGATGAATACGGCAATTTTATACACAAGTATTAACCACAAAATTTGACGCAACTAAGCGATACCTTCTGGATATCTTCGATCTCATCTTCTCTGCCAGATAATTAGTAAAAGGGTTAGTTAGAAAAATCTATGAGCCTTAAAGAACTCCTTCTCAAAATAGACTACAACTAACAACTGTATCTATCAGACAACTGAAAACCAAGGGAAGATTAGTATGACAAGAAAAAAATAAAAAATGTACTCACGATTCTTCCAAGTCGATTACTTTAATGGCAACTTCTTTATTGAGGTCCTTATCAAACCTGACAAGCAGCAGCGCCAGGTCAGCCATACAAATAAGACAGGCTCGATAATTATTAGACAGTTTTTGTCACATGAAATAGTAGATAAATGCTACTCATTTTCTTCTGAATTCCAACTGATGTCAATATAACACCCAACTCTTAGATATTTCTTGCAAAAAATACCATCACGACGAAACTTAATTCCCCTCTGCGAATTTCAATGCAGAGACAGCATTATTTGTAAAACATCATTCATCCAAAATAGTTAGATATATCTCTAATACCTAATGTTCTGAGGCAGTTAGTACACATGATACTAATCATAGATATACGAGAGTATAAAAGAGACGTTTTAAAAGTTAGAGTGTAATCAATACTTACGCTTTATAGACATCGCCAAATGATCCTCTTCCGATTAACTCGATATGGCTAAATCTGGATCCAGCTGCCTCTTGTAAACCTGCAACATCTTCCATCTCCACATACAAGGAAAACAAACACTCCCACTGCAATCACTATATTGGAGAAATTTAATGGCCAATAAAAAACAGAATCAGAATAACACTTTTAACCAGTCCCTCTACTTCTGCAAAAGAGTCAGACCTGACACTAGTTTCAACTGCATCTGCTAACTTAATGAGACGAACTTCTTCTCAACGCAAACTAAGTTCTAGTAAAACTGAAGTAAGTCTAATTATATTCACAATGCGGAAATCCCTTTTACTCAAAGCAAACGAAAAAGAGAAGAGAGATAGTTATATATATCGATGGCCTAGAAAAACAGCAAAATCCGGCCGTTAGGTGGATTCGAGGAAGTGACAGCTGACCAAGATACTTTGTTTGCAACTAGCATCGGATATTCTTCACTCTAAGACCGTGAATAGCAGAACATACACGCAAATTAAAAATATCGTCACTGAATTTTTTCCCGTTCGATCAACAACAGATAATGAAGATTTTCATCTTATATTACAATATCAAATTCTCTAAAGTTGAGGATTCAAATTACCTGGTACTTCGAAAATGAAGACGGACGAATGCTAAAGATCTCTTTGTTTCTCTTCCTGTTCGTTTTCTATAGCATTCTCTAGAAACCTCTCTATATCTCTCGCACCAAGAGATCGAGAGAAACTGTTGGCAGATGAAGCTTCCTCGATTTGATTTTTCATTTTGTTTCTTCCTTCCATTTTTTCTTTTAAAAGAGGAAACAAATAAACACAAAACAGACCCACCTCACGATCCAGTTAGGAAGAGCAACCCCAACACTAAAAGCCCAACAGATGTCAAATATCAATTAATGACCCAGTTCAATGGACTCATTTGTGGGAAGAAGAAACCAACATCTTTGGTTGCAACGAAAAAAAACTCATCCGTTCGACTGTCTCATTTTCCCTAATCGGTGTTGAAGTAGTAGGAGACAAAACTGGGTAAAAAACTGCAATTCTATTCTTCTAACTATGTTTTATCGGAAAAAAAAAGTTAAATAGTGTAGATAAATAATTTTAAAAATTGAACAAAATCGTTTCCTAAAAATTTTCTCCCACGATCTCCATCTTCTCCACTTCTCTCTTTTATATTTCTCTTTTTTCTCTTCAACGATTAAAATTTTGTTATTAAGAACAAGTTTTCGTGATTAATGATAGAAAAAGTTTACGTGATTCAATGATTCTTCACATAATGTTGACTCAATCTTCTTCTCTAAAACCATTTATCAATGACTTCATGACTCTCCATTCGTCACGCTTCCCTTCTTAATCCTTCCTTGCATCTTCTCCCGAAACATATTATAACATAAAGAAACTCCAATTCAAAAAATCTTTGAAGACCCTAATTTTTAAAAATGTTTTTCAATCGACAACAATTTCTCTTCCCTTAGTTCTTCGTCTCTCTTATCCTCTTCGCCTTCACATCTTCTGTAACATTACCCAAAGAGGAAGGTATGTATAGATAATGAGATATTTCATATATGTTTGAGTCGTGTAACGGTTTTAGTTCTCTGAAAATTTGAATTTCGCAGTGCGAGGCTTTAAGAGTCGCGAAGGCTTTGAAGAAGACTCACTGGAATTTGGAATGAACTTTCTCATTGAAAACTTTAGTATATTGTTTATAAATTGGATTTTTTTGATCATGTAATTTTCATTTGCTTCTTTGGTAGATGCAAGAAAACAAATCAAAGAAACTATATACACAGTCCTCAACTTCGCCTGCAATGTACCTATTTGGTTGTCCATATATCCTTTTTTGTGTTTACACATTTCTATTCGTCTTTATTGCACGTTGAAGTGATTTGATTAGGACTTAGGACTATTATGACTTTGATACACTAATATGTAATTGGGCTCCAAACTGGGTCTTTCCAAACGTTTTCTTTTTGTTTTTTTTGTTTTACATATTAAATTTTTTATAATAGTTCACTTTCTCGATAATTTATGAGTATTGTACACCACAAATTTTAGTTATGATAATAATATTCTACAAGATTTAGTTAGAAAGTTTATCATCATTGGAAAAAAGACAAGGTATGAGAATATCCTACGTGTATGGTACCACGTAAACGTAATTCCTAATCAAGTTTTAAAAGATTGTTATGATAATTATACTCTACCAGATTTAGTTAGATTCAAATAAATAAAACTCATTTTCTCAAAATGGTTCATTTAACTAAATTTAGTGACATCAAACCATTTAAATCATCCTGGAAAATCAATGACTATGGATAATGATTCCTTGTTAGAGTTTCCTACAAGATTTAGTTGATGAGAATATCCTATGCTGCAAGATATATGGTACTACTTAAACCTAATTTCTATTATTATAAAACCCTCATACATGTTGGTAAATACAATACATAAAACTTAAGAATCTAGGGCTAGAATTCAAAAAATTCCACAAGAATTCATTCAAAGCATCAAGAAGTCAGCGTTATTGAAATTTATTTCCGATTCTATTCCACTTATTCATTTTTTTTTGTAGTAGTTCTGATGATTCATCGTATGAATCATTGGAAGACGATCCAGAAGACACAACTACTCAAGATGAGATAAAAAGAAGGTTTGAGTTTTTAACAACGTTAGAAGAAAAGTTGATAAATACCTTTGGTAGTGGAGAAACTTCATCAGCCTTCCAAGAACCAAAAAAGAGTGTATTGTAAACGATTATTTATTTGTCTTTTTATAAAACTCTTTTTGTAGATATAATTTTTCATCATTACTCAACGAGAACTATATCATATTTAATAAATTCTTTTATTCAATCTCTGGGTTAAAAATAATTTTTAATATTTCTATTTTTTGTATTATGCAGAATATCTTCATCATGGTGATCCTGTATACATGTGTGATTATTGTGGTGCTATAATGTGGTACAGTGAACACATAAACAAGCATAATAAGAAATCCAAGAAACCTTTATTCACATTTTTTCACACCATGTTGTATGAAAGTTCAAGTTAAATTACCTTTTCTAAAAAAATGCCTGAGTTGTTATATGTTTTGCTCACAAATAATGATGAAGTTAGTAGACATTTTAGAGAAAATATAAGAGCATATAATATGCTTTTTTCATTTACTTCTATTGGTCAAAAAATTAATCGATGTATTCTACAAGGAGGTGGGCCTCAAATGTTTCAGATACAAGGAGAAAACTACCATTTGATGGGAAGCTTAAGACTGGATGATAATGAATTTCCTAATTTTTTTCAACTATAAATTGTAAATACAGAAAATGAGGTTGAATATGGATGCATTCCAACTATAAATTTCCTACCTCAAACGACTTTGACAACATTATTTTTGTAAAAATTCCTGATAAATCTGTAGATGAAGAGCTATATGAGGTTGTTAAAGAGAGGATGATTCATGGACCTTGTGGTGCTGTGAACATGAAGTCACCATGTATGTTGGAAGGTAAGTGTTCAAAATTTTATCCCAAACCTCACGTTGAGGAAATCATAGTTGATAAAAAAGGATTTCCAGCTTACAGAAGACGTGAAAGTCCTTATTTTGTGGAGAAACATAGTTTTAAATGTGATAACCGATATATTATTCCATATAACAAAAAATTATTGGTTCGATACAAAGCTCATGTTAATGTTGAGTGGTGTAATCAGTCTGTTGCTATTAAGTACTTATTTAAGTATATTACAAAAGTACAACATCATGTTTCTATAGTCATTGAGCCCCATTTGATTGCTGAAAACCATTTAAAGAAGGCAAAAAGCTCCTATCACAAAAGAAAGGCAGGATGAAATCAAAATTCTTCGATTGCAAGTCATTAACTTCTTTTGTTGATTTTTGCTTTTTTTTTATTAGTATAAATCTCATACGTGAATATATAATCTGTACATTTTGACATTTTTTTTAATCTCAATATTTAGTTTATTATAATTTTAACTTATTTTTATTCAGATAAAATAATATCACTACAAAATATTTGACCTATTGTGATAATTGTAATGTGAATATGAATATTAGTAATAATTTGTGACGTTTTATATACAATTTTGTTACGAATTTTGTTTGTTACAAATCATTGTGACTCTATTTCGTAACAATCTGTGACAAAATTGTTACTAGATTTATTTGTCACGAGTATATTGTGACGTTTTTGTGACTAATATGCATTTGTGACACTTGTATTGTAACCATTTACAAATCGTCACAAATTCGTAATAATATCTTCATATTGTAACAAAATACATGTTATTGTGACGAAATATTACATAACAATACAAATTTTTTCTTTTAGTGTATAGTTGCACCACTAATCAATTTTTCTCTCAAAGAAAATTTACTTACTTTTTCCTCTTCTTAATGATCGTATCTTCTTTCCATTTTCCTCTTTTTTTGTCACAATTTTATGTTCATAAAGGAGAATTTCTATAAATATTATTTTTATGCCTTTGACTTTATTTTTTCCAAAATACTATAAAAATATTTTGAACGATATATAATCTTGGTTTTTATTATAGATATATATAATTTTATATTTATATTTGAATATTTTTTTTGTAGATATATATCTGCTTATGAAGCTGCATGGAGAATTTTAGAAAATTCGATACATTATCGTTCAACTGTAGTTCAGAAGTTATCTTTCCATTTACCAGGAAAACAACTTCTATTTTTCAAGAAAGATGATGAAGTGGAAACCGTTTTGAATCGGAAAGATATAGAGAATTCTATGTTTTTGGCTTGGATGAATTTGAATAAGGTAAATTTTACAGCTCAAAAATTCACTTATGCAGAAATTCCTAATCATTTTATTTGGGATGCAAAACACAAGCAACTTCAATTAAGGTCATGTTCGTTTGTGCATCTGGCTACTCCATCCAGATAAAGTTACTAGATGTTGTTCGTTTAAACACATAATTCTACATCAGCTGGATGTAGCAGTTGGATGCACCATCCAAATACATCTTAAATACTTAGAATTTCCAGATGCATTTTGATAATGCAATCAGATGGAGATGAGTCTTCCATTCTTAAAAAGACTAAATTACCCTTAAATATAATTAAAAATTAAATCCAATCAAAAGCACTCGATCTCAGACATATCGATCCTCGTCGTCTCCTTCTTTTCTCTTTAGGGGTTTCTCATCACAAAAGCTCGTGAAAGCAGGTCTTTCCATTACTCTCTTTTCATTGTTGTCCTAGATTTGTTGGATTCTCTTCAAGCTTTCTGGGTTTAGCTTGATTTTTCTAGGTTTGGAGACTTTGATGACTCTGGTTTTCTTATGTAAGCTAATTTTGTGTTCTTTTTGGTATTAGATTTATTGACGAGAGCCTACAACATTAACCAGAGATTCAACATTTCACTGTCACCGGTAAGAATTTGGATGAGAAGTGTCTTAGCTTTTAAATGAGAAATTTGATGTTTGTCTTTAAGTACCTGTGACTTCTCTTATTTATGTTCTTGTTGGTTTGTGGTAGAGACAAGACACTTCTCGTGAAGTATTGTTTCAGTTGAATAATGGGCAAGATAACCTTTGTTTTGTTCTTATTGGTTTGTGATTTTGTTCCAATTGCTGCAGTAGTTTTTGTGGAAGATTTCTGTAAAGTTTAGTACATTAGCTAGTGTCATAACTCTTTTAACTCCACATTAGCCATTGTTTTTATGATTTTTATGTGCTTTGACACTACTTTTCTTTCCGTGAAAACACGACAACTTAGATGAGAAGGAGAAACCAAGTGTAAGACATTGATGGTGCATCAGGGATGAGTGAAAGATATTGTATTTGTTGTTCCTTTTTTCTATGGGTATTCATTCATATACGTTTTGGTTCATATTTGTAATTTGTTATTCAATTTGTAAAACAAGAGGTTTCTTCCAAGGCTAAATGATATATGATTCGTTTTGATTGAATTTCGTCTCTTTGATCAACAGAGTACCAGCTCAATCGTTAATTATCTTTAGCTTTAGCTTTAGATCTTTGATCAAAAATCTATTTTTTTTGGTAGTCTCGATTTCACTTTAGCTTCGTGAGCATCCGCCGCATTAATCTATAGGTTCGTTCTTTGTTCCATTGCTCTGATAACATCTTCGCACTAGTGGCGCTTAATCCTACCATTCTTTTATTTGTTTCCGATTTCTGAACATGTTCATCTTTGTAGAATCTCTGTGTGATGTTTCTAGAGAAACGCAATAGCGTTAGATTTGTGGAAGAAGAACAATAATTATTGATTTTACTTTACTTTTGAAATTCAAATGAGCTGTAAAATGACTCTAGCTCTCTATGAAACTTAAATAGAATCGTTTGGTTAAATTTGAATCCGTTGAGCTGCGCATTACTTAACTCGAGATTAAGTGTTTTGGAGTGATTTAATATTCTGTATATAGTGTTCTTTAGCAGTCATTCCATTATTTTTCTTCATTCAATCATCTATTACATAGGTTTTTGATTCATCTGCTTCTTCAATACTGACGTTTGATCTGTGGAACAACCATAATCATGCATAATTCAATTGTTTTGAGTCACTCAAACTAGGCCTTTGATATTTTTGTGTGATGAAAGGTTCAGGAGAGGAGAGGTATAGAAACTTTTAATTTATTTTATATTGTTTTGAGTTATTATTATGGGAAAAAGACACATTGGCAAATGTTGGATACGAATATTGTAAGATTATTGTGTGTCAAATGTGTTCTTGTATCTGATAAGAACTTACTGATCTTCATTCAATCACCCCTTATCAGTTTAGGTTATTTTCTGTTCCTCCTTATCACATGTTTGTTGTCATCTGTTTCCTTCATGTCTTAGTTTCTTTGCCTTCGTTAGCTCTGTTTGGTTTTTATTTTTTATTTGTCTGTTGCTTCATTTGATTTGGGTTTTGTGTTGTTGGTTTTTGACAGAGCTGAGCTTGCGACAATGACATCTATTCCCGGTAGTGATGTAAGTATTATCTACTGTTAACTCAAATTATATTGAATGTTTATTATTTTTTCATATTGGCAATGTTACTTGGGAAATAGATCATGATTTTGCACATTGGGAAACGGTTGAAGAATATGAAAATCATGGTGATCAAGTGGTAGAGAATAACGAAGAGGAAGATAATGATGGACATATTCCATACATACTGGTTGGTGATAGAGCGATGAAGGGTATACGTGACTCTATTACTGAAGAGATAGCAAGAGGACGACAACTTCCATATTAGCTCATCGAGTACTTTTATATTATTAATTTTTTTAGTTATTGATTTCTTTTAAATTATTGACTTCTACCAATTTTTAGTTCTATGTTACTATTGATTTTACTTTTTTGTTATAAAGATGATATAAAATATGTTAGTAGTTTTTTATTCTATATTTAATTTTAGATTTTTGTTTAAATAATTTTCAAATGATATTAGATAATAAGATTTCAAAAGTCAACTATATTAATAATTAGTATATTAAATAATCACAGATATATTTTTTATTTTAAAACTATGATAAACAATTAAAACACATGAAAATTTATTATATAGAAATAATTAATTTATAAATGTTAATAATTAGAAATGATTAAATAAAAGATAGTTAAAATTAGTTTAGCTAGTTTTAAAATTTAAGTATTTAAGAATAATAATATTTATAATTTTTAAATAATAATTTGTTACTTTATTAAATAAAAATTTACTTTATTTAATTAAAATAATATTCAAAAGAATAATGATAATCTTTTTGGTCATTTTATTTATAGTTGCATCTAGATGCAGATGTCAATTGACCAAACAAACAAACATATATCTAGATGTAACATCTAGATGTATAACTCAGCATACAAACGAACAACATCCAGATGCTTCATCCAGATGGTACAGCTAAATGCACCACCTGGATGGAGCATCCAGATGGAAAAACGAACAACACCTAAGAAAGAAAGGTTTTGCTATTGGGAGGATTAATTATGTTCCTCGGAAATTAGAAGAGGAATATTATTTGACAGTTCTTCTTAATTACCAAAAAGTACCAAGAAACTTTGAAGAGATCAGAACAATTCAAGGAGTAGCTTATGAAACTTTCAAGGATGCGTGTTATGCATTAGGGTTGCTAGAAAATAGTCAAGAGTATATTAATGATATTATTAAAGCAAGTTTTTGGGCTACAAGACATTTTTACACCGACTATTTGTTATCATGCTCATGTCTAAAAATTTATCTGAACCAGATAATGTTTGGAAGTATACATGGGAAGTTCTTTCAGATGACATATAATCAACTACAAGACATCATTTGAATAAATCAGATACACATTAATTTCATTATACTATATATATAAAGTATATATAATATAGAATATAGATATAGATAGATTTGTTTGACTTTAAGTAGAACACAATGTAAATAACTTTATGAAGAACATAACTAGTGTAGAATAAAATTAATAAATTAACATTATTAGACATGATTTGAATAGTAAATAGTTAATAAATTAATAAAATTTCTAAATTAAGTTACAAATATTTACGTGGTAACATATTCTGGCCATGAAATATGTTCATATTTTTTATAATACTATATGATTATGATTATTAATATTTATATTTTTAAAATTTTAACATGAACTATGGAATGTTCATGTTGTTTGTGTGCCTTCAATTCTTACTTTACATAGAATTCATGTAGTTGATATCATTATTTTATAATTTATTGCGGATTTGATATTATCTCCGGAGGAAATACAAAGCTATGCACTTGAAGAAATTGAAAAAAATTCTAAGAAGGAATAGAAGTTCTTTATCACAATTTCCTACCATGCCTAATCCACCTATAGAATATCATGATAAATCTAATGTTCTGATAACTGATGAGAAAAGCTACGATTGTTCTTACTTGAAAGAACAACACAAGGAGTGGATTAAGATGTTGACATCTGAACAAAAAATATATATGATGAAATCATTTAGGCTATTGTGACTAATATTGGTGGTGTATTTTTTGTTTATGGTTTCAGAGGAACATGTAAAACGATTTTGCGGAAAATACTATCTGCAGCACTAAGATGCCAATGATTAATTGTTCTTAATGTTGCATCAAGTGGTATTGTATCTTTATTATTAGAAGGTGGTAGAACTGCTCATTCTCGGTTTGGAATTCCTATAAACCCATATGAATTTACCACATGTTCAATGAAGCCATGTTCAGATCTTGCTAATTTGGTGAAAGAAGCATCTCTAATTATTTGGCATGAAGCCCCTATGATGAGCAAGCATTGTTTTGAGACCTTGGATAAAAGTTTATGTGATATTATTGTAAATATAGGAAATAAGCCTTTTGGTGGGAAAATGGTTGTATTTGGAGATGATTTCAGACATGTTCTACCAGTAATCAGTAATGTTGGGCGGACAGAAATAATTATGGCTAAAATCTTATCTTTGGGATCACTGCAAAGTGTTGAAACTGACAAAAAACATGTGTTTTCTTTCTAATAATCTTATTGTGACTGGGGCATAAGATATTAAAAAGTTCTCTCAATGGAAATTAGATATTGGTGAAGGAAAAATTGAAGAGTCTAATGATGGAGAGGTGTTGATTGATATTCTTGAAGAATTTCTAATTACTAATGTTCATAATCCTATTGAAGCAATAAGCAGAGAGATTTATGGGGAACCTACTTTTTTTATTAGACAATAGCAATCCAAAGTTTTTTCAAGAAAGAGAAATTTTATGTCCAACAAATGATATGTCAACATGATAAACGAGCATATGATTGAGAAGCTAAGTGGTTAGTGCACATATTCTTTACGTGGTATACATTTTTTTATCAAATTAATGTGTTTTTCGGTTTAGGTGTAGAAAGATATGGTTAGTACACATGTGTTCATATTTTTTTACCACGCATATATGTATTTATCAAGTTAATTAATAAGTTTTTTTCTTTTTAGGTGAAGAAAGAGTCTACCTAAGTTCGGATATCATTGATCCAGCTGATGTAGACTCTGCGATTAATCTAGTTTTGACTGATGACTTTTTAAACAATATTAAAGTTGATAGATTGCCTAACCATAGTCTACAACTAAAGATTGGATGTCCAGTGATGTTGCTCAGAAATATAGATTCAAGAGGAAGTCTCATGAATGGAACTAGATTACAGATGATTTAAATGGCTGATTTTCTTGTGGAAGCTAAAGTGACTACATGAGATAGAGTTGGTGATAAAGTGTTAATTCCCAGGTTACCAATAACTCCATCAGATGCAAAACTGCCTTTTAGGATGCGTAGAAGAAAATTACCTTTGGCAGTGACTTTTGCAATGACCACTTACAAAAGTCAAGAACAATCTTTATCAAAAGTTGGACTTTTTTTACCTAGACCATGTTTTTCATATGGGCATCTATATATTACGGTTTCTAGAGTGACTCAAAAAAAGGTGTAAAGATTCTAACTGTGGATGAAGAATGAAAAGCTCAAAAAACAAACAATGAATGTGGTGTTCAAAGACGTTTTCACAATCTTTGATAACAAGTAAACATAAAATAGTGACTATTTGTTTTCTGTTTTTCGATATGTTTACATATGTATTTTTCATTCATAAATTAATATTTCACATAATGTTTATTCTATTGCAGGTTTGATGGTAACATGTTTGATAGAGAAAAACAAATGGTTGTGGTCACTTTTAAAATCATCAATGTATTCAATAAGTTTTTTTTTTTATATATTTATAATTCATTTCACTATACATCCTACAATTGCAAACATGTCTCAATTATTAGTTATCCACTTTATTTTTTTAATAATATTTATACTCTCAACAAAAGTTGAATATATTTAAACTTAATAAATATACTTGAAAGTATAGTTATTAAGTTTAAATATATTCAACTTTTGAATAAAACTAACCTTTTAAAAATGTAAAGTTGTAAGATGATTTTGCTAAACTTTCTTATTACTTCATATTCAACTCAAGAAAGAAGAATAACTGGTGCTGCAGAGAAAACTCACCCAAGATTTTAAAAATATGATTATCTCTTATTCTCCAACTAAGATCTTTAAAAAAAAAGGAATAAAAAAATCTAAACGGTTTATCAACGCAAGTCCAAACAAAGATATGTTTGTTGTTGATTACCTCATTGGTAAGACAATGTATCTTTTTGTTATTTTATCAAGTATTTTGGATGATATAAAACAAAGTTGAACTAAATATCAAACATAATAGAACATATACCAAATATTCAAAATAGAAGCAAATAACATTCATTGAAGCAACTAATCCGATTTCAAACAACAAAGAAGTGACAATTCCAACTATTGTCATTTTTGATCTCCACCATTGCCCAAGCTATAGAAACTATCCTATTATCACCATCTCTTCCTATAACATCTAAGAGGTGCCTTTTATGTCCCACTTAAGGAATACACCATCTAATCATATGATTGGCCGACATGTGCGTTTCCAACTATATTTTTGCGAGTTAAAACATATGAATAGACGATGAAATCTATGCTTGCTTCCAATGTAAGGACCTAAAACAGTGTCAATCTCGAAAACAAAGCTCCAATTATAATGCAACACCTCTACTTGGTAATCCCAAATTTGATCAAAGTGATGCTCATGACTTGCGTTTCTTTCTTTAGCAATTCTTGTCTTTGCCTTCTTACATTGATCCTCATTAACATTTAGATTGTATTCTCTCCACACTTCAGCTACCATCGCATGTTTTGTCATCTTCGGATTCTTCCTTAACCTTTCTTCAAAAAATTAAACAATCGTCTTTCGCTTCAGCAGTCGACTATAACTTGATCTATTACACGTATGCTCACCAACAAAGACTTTCTCTTGCATCTTCTGTAATCTCCTCTTATACGAACAATACTCTCCACATACATTTCTTATCCGAACACTTAGCCCCAATTCTATTAGATTTTGATTTGTACATCCTAATGTTATACTTAGACTTCAAAGAGTACCCTATGATAGCAATCATGACATCATCTTGAGAATTTAATGTCTTTCCCAACCATAAGAAGACCCCTTCTTCATCAGTTTCAGTCCGCAAACCAATGTTATGCTCCTCATCTTCATCTAAATCCGATGACAACGGATCCAAAACTCTTTCTTCATCTTATACATCATCCCTAATACCATCATATTTGTAATATATCCCAGCAGTTTCCCCAAAGTGAGATTCAAAGTTTTCACACTCCTCTTCATCTACACCAAGTTGATTCCCATCTTCTTCTAAGTATTCCTTGTCGAACTCGTCCACCTCGTCTTCATCTTCAAAGATTTCTTCCTCCTCTTTAGACACTTGCTCTTCCTCATCATTTACTTTGTTCATCGGTTCACAAACACGAGTCTCAGGTCTCGCCTCATTGGGCCACAACTGAGCGGCCCATTAACCAAGTTCCTACATAATGTAGGCAGTGGGACTCGATCCCTGGGTGTGAGATAGTGTATGCGTTTAGTGGACTTACCACCTGCCATTAGACCAAGATCACTTCACAAAAGTTCAAAGTTTAATCATCATCATCACCATCATCATCAGCATCATCATCAGCATCATCATCATCACCATCATCATCACCATCATCATCAGCAGCATCATCATCATCATCATCATCATCATCATCATCATCATCATCATCATCACCATCATCATCAGCATCATCATCAGCATCATCATCATCACCATCATCATCACCATCATCATCAGCAGCATCATCATCATCATCATCATCATCATCATCATCATCATCATCATCATCATCATCATCATCATCATCATCATCATCATCATCATCATCATCATCATCATCATCATCATCATCATCATCATCATCATCATCATCATCATCATCATCATCATCATCATCATCATCATCATCATCATCATCATCATCATCATCATCATCATCATCATCATCATCATCATCATCATCATCATCATCATCATCATCATCATCATCATCATCATCATCATCATCATCATCATCATCATCATCATCATCATCATCATCATCATCATCATCATCATCATCATCATCATCATCATCATCATCATCATCATCATCATCATCATCATCATCATCATCATCATCATCATCATCATCATCATCATCATCATCATCATCATCATCATCATCATCATCATCATCATCATCATCATCATCATCATCATCATCATCATCATCATCATCATCATCATCATCATCATCATCATCATCATCATCATCATCATCATCATCATCATCATCATCATCATCATCATCATCATCATCATCATCATCATCATCATCATCATCATCATCATCATCATCATCATCATCATCATCATCATCATCATCATCATCATCATCATCATCATCATCATCATCATCATCATCACATGTAATATCAAATTAATCGTATTCTTTATTAAATGAATCACTATTAAATGACGTGTTATTATCAAAGAACATGTAATATCAAATGACATGTGATGAACGAATATCAATGATCAGTACTTTTTTATTGAATATCAAATGTAACTATACAAAATTCAAATCTTTATGTGGTAATTACTTTATATTTTTATTACTTTTATCTTACTGTTTAAATAATATGTTTGGTTTTATAAAACTTTTCTAACTTATATTTGCTTAAAGCTTATAAATACATACAATAAAATCAATATTTTATTTGTAAAATACCATTCTTTTCTAATTCTTCATTTAGAATTTCTTATCATATTACTATTTATATATATAAACTACATCTAAATAGTAATAAAAATGTGAGCATAATATTTGAATAAGAATTATCTATATAATAATATTATTTTCTTATTTTTTTGTCTAATTTAATTATTTTCGTAAATATTTCATTTATAATAATTTTTTTATGACTTATATATGCATAAATTAATATTATAGAATTATATGCATATATAAAAAACTAACACACTGAAATAAATATTTTTATGTAATATGGATTGTTTTATAATATATATAGTTGTTTATAATTGGATTTGTGTGCCGAGTTGTTTTCAGTTTAGTGGTTAGGATGATCTAACTAATGACTATGACATCTAGAGTTCGATTACTCTCCTCTACACAGTTAGTAGACTAAATAGGAATTTTAAGGGTTAGGCTAGATTATGGATCGAGTTTCGTCGATCTAATTGTTGGCAAAAAAAAAATGGATTTGTGCAAAAAACTCTAAAACTTATCATTTTTTGCAATTTATCCCTCCAAGTACAATAAATACAAGCCAATACCATTAACTTAAAAGTTAATGCAATATAAATCCTTACCAATCAAGCTGTGTATATGACTTTTTTAACGGTACAAAGCCAAAAATCTAAAGCATTAATATTTTAGATTTGAAAAAATATTAATCCAAAACAAAAATTTCTACACCTTTAAAGTTTACATAATAAACCCAAAAATCTACGGTCTAAATTTTATAGCAAAATACAAAAATTATATGCTGTACCATTCTACGCCTATAAGTAGAGGGCCAAGAAGAGAAGAGAACATACATATTTTATTGCGCAGCCAAAGCTAGAGAAGATTTGGATGACCAACTCTCTTGCCTACCTGCAACGAAGAACACATCACTATCACCACACACATCTTACTTTAATTACTTTCCCGATTCACTTCATTTTTATTGTTAAATTTCTTGAGGGTGCAGCATGGGCACCAAGGTCACATAAGCTATTGGCCATTGGCTCATTAAGCTTGTTAAGTGAACTTAATATATCCATATCACAAGGTTCTTTGCTTTTAAACTCATTTGGTTCAGTTCATTTAATTGATTAAAAAGTCTATTAGTATGACTTATTTGTTTCTTTTATTTTGATTAGGAATAAAAGACTCATGGCCCATCTTGTATTATGTTTTCCTTGTAGAATTCTCTATAAATATTGTAATCCTAAAGCTTTGCTATTTTGGAGCCGTCTGAAATAATAAGAAACCAAGAGTTTCTCTCAAGAGTTTTCTGTGTCGTTTCTCGTTCAGATCCTTATTGAAGATCGATTCAATTCTCTTCAAGAAGAAAACGAGTCTTTTGGTGATTCAATTCCCGAGATTAATTGGTACCCTTCTAGGTTTGATTCAATTCACCTAGCTAGAAAGAAGGTCCCTTTCAATCTCCATAGATCTGTAAGTTGAGCTTATCTATCATTCGTTTCTCCATCAAAGATGTCCTTCTCATCTCCTCCACAAAGCCACCACTATCTCTGTATATCCAGATCTCACTCAAGATTCATCATATCTCAGTGCACGCTCCATCATCTGGTATCAAAGTCATGCAGACCGACTTCGATTGCTTGGTGTATGATCTAAGCCGTCACTGTTACCTTATCCAATCATTCATTGCAATACATCTAAAAGGTAACTCCTCTCTAACATCTCATTCTGCTTCGGTTATGACTTGACGTACCTTCAATTGAGTTCCCACCTATGACGAGATCAACCAACTTGCGCAACTGACATCGTAAGTTCTTGTTACCATGTGCATCATGGTAAATTTATCATGCCATGCTTCTCCCAAAACTATGAAGTGTGCAGGCACGTCCGACATCACATACCACCGTCACTAGCCATGGAGATGAGCCCCGCGGTACAGATCTGGTCGAAGGAGAGCCCCACACCACCATTCATCCGGTACAAAGCTGAAGGATCACATTGATCCAAACCCTAACCAAAATTATGGTGTGTACAACAACATCGTTACTCTTAAGGACCGGGAAGAGATAGATTGGAGGCTAGCTGACATGCCCTAGACACAAACTAAGAAGCCGGACCCAAGAGAAATTCACCAAAAATGTTCAGTCGCGGACAAAGATGACATATGTGCACTCTCTGACATGTTCCGAGCGACTCAGAGCAAACTAGGTTATGATTTTACATTCTATGGATTCTTGACTCAATTGTGTAGATCCTGAAGGTTGAATCACGCTGAAATACGTTTGGAGTCGAGAGCTACGAGGTTTACAAGTTTTCGGACTACGCATCACGACCATAAACTGACTTACCCAGCCTGACTGGAAGAAGCACTGTACATCCTACCACTTGGATGTAATTATCAATTCTTATATGGTTCCAACTAGCTATAGAATAGAAGATAATACGAGTTGAAAGTTATGAACGTTACAATTAGGCTAATCTGCAGTGAATCAAACTGCACATCACAGCCAGAGATGGATTCATATAGCCCAACTGAGGGAGAATTTGTACCTTCGATCACTTGAGAGTTGTTTTTGGGTCTCTTATGGTTCCATCAAATCATAGAGCTGAAGTAGAAACAACTGGAGCTTCAAATCACACCCAATCTAGACTTGGTCGAGTACGTGCCATTCGGTGATACTTTTCGAGTTCGTGACCAAGTCCACCAATTAGCTCTTGAACCAACACACTTTGGAGAAGGTTTATGGTCTGCCATTTGTGAGCAACAAGCTTTGGAGTTTGATGTGAATCAAGTTTGGATAAGTGGACATAGAACACGAGTTGAAGAGAAGAGATGGTGACTACCTAGCGAGTTTGGATCGTATACAATGCATGATTGAGCTTCGCCTGGAATGAAGCAACAAGAGCTTGCATCAAGCATTGCATGAAATGTACAAGAAGGAAGAGCTGCTAGATAAATACAAGATTTGCGGAGAAGTTGCGCGCGGGATTTGAGGGAGAATCTCTCAAAAAGGGAGGGATTTGGTGCAACGTGGGCACCAATGTCATAGCAGAAGTCGTCGGCCATTGGCTCATTAAGCTTGTTTAGTGAGCCTAATATATCCATATCATAAGGCTCCTTGTTTTTAGGCTCATTAGTTAGACTGTTTGCTTCAGTTTATTTAATTGATTAATAGATTCATTAATATGGCGTATTTGTTTCTTTTATTTTAATTAGGGAGAAAAGACGCATGTCCCTTCTTGTATTATGTTTTCCTCATCAAATTCCCTACAAATATTGTAACCCTTAAGCTTTGCTATTTTGGAGTCGTCTGAAATAATAAGAAAACCAAGAGTTTCTCTCAAGAATTTTTTTTGTCGTTCCACGTTCAGGTCCTTGTTACATATTCAATATTAACTTGTTTGAAATCTAGTTTGGAACTGTATAAGTCATATATATTGTATTAGTACTCTTTTGTTAGTGTAATTGTATAAATCATAACAAAGGATGAATGTGGTTTTTAATTAGTACTTCAATTACATACATTTGCATAAAACTAAAATGATAATGTATGTGAAACAAAAAGTGTAAATTACTAACTCTGTTTATATTCTTTTGTAGGAATTCAGGATATCAAGCCAATGAATAATCCTACAAACACTACGTACTGAAAGGAATGATCATACAATAGCATGTAAGTATAGAAAAATGGTAGTATAGAAAAATGGTTCGATTAAGATAAAACAATAATAGTAATATGTTGTAACAGTATTTGCATACTTCTATTGTTTGGTTATAGTAGGGCTTTAATCTAGTTTGTAAATCATGATTTATATATCTTGTTTTTGTGATGAGAAGGGTAAAGATTTAAAACACAGAAAAGTCTCTCATTCAAGTTTGGAACAATACTAAATCACATAAGAAAATAAAACTTTGAGTATTAGAGTAAATAACGAAACATAATAGTTAAACACATGAAACTTCAACCAAGTATAATATGTAAACAATAACAAACATAGAGTAGTACCTAAAAAGGAAACAAAGTAGAATACCTAAACAATAAAACACTTTAAACATAAATTGATCAATACTCCTTATTCATTTTTTCATACTTCTCTAATTTGATTTTTTTTAAGGATTAAATTGACTCTCTTATTTTGTATGTGTTTCTTTTGAGTTTTGTCTTTGTGTTCAAAACCATATCTTTATCACAATCAACATAAGAATGTCGATTAGGTCACTTTCATCCATGTTCAGATGTACACTAAGTGTTTGATTCACAAATTATTTGTTGTTTGATGATTCATCACCTAGAGTAGTGACATCATATTCTTTCAACTTAGACAAAGGTGTTATAGAATTGGACTTAGTGCATTCAGAAACTTCACCACTATTAGTTAGCATTAGGACATGATGCAAGTTATTAAACACATTTGTCAAGAAGAAAAACTGCAGTTATAGTCAAAACTTAAGTAAACTAAAATAAAATAAAATGGATATAACAAAACGAGATCATCATTACTCGATGGAAGCTCAGATACTTCAACTTTCATTTGTTCAACCAAAGTATCCCCAAACAAAACCTTTGCAAATTTAAACGTGTTTTTAGTTTTAGAAATAGTTTTAGCCTCCACTATATAAACAATTGAAATGTTTTCTAAGCAATATTCTTGATGGTCTCAGACAAATCATCTGGGTGAAATAAATTTTAAATGACAATTTATAAACTAATGATGTGAAATAAATATATTAAAATTTTAATAACATTACCTCATCAAAACATCCACTAAGCAGCAAATGTTTTGTCTACCCTACAACTTCAACGCCAAAAGAATCAAAGAACATGCATTTTGAAGAACCTGTGTGATCCACAATGTCAACATGTAGCTTGTTCCTAAATAGAGTAGAAATCATAGACATTAGTATACGTAATTCAAATGCATATACATACATACATCACAAAATAAAATATCATAGAAATTTGTTAGCTTTTGATTAGTAGTTGTCGAATTGTAGTCAACTATAGTTTCTTTGAAAACCTTTCTGTTGTATTTCTTGCAACCAAACTAAAACCATTCCGGGCCAGTGTATATGGCAGAGATGGTACACATAACACAATATTTTCCGACATGTTATCATTTAGCATGTCATAACTTGAAGTTACCAAACAAAATGATCAAAACAATATGTTTCATATGAATAACAACTCATTTAAACCATACCTCAACCGTTTCCAAAAGCTCAAAAATAGTTTTTCTAAGATGTTGGAGACATAAATATGGGCTTGCTGAGGTTAATTCCCTGATTTCCGTCTTAGGAAACAATGATGTTATACAAAGGTTTTCTTCTGTAAACTTATACTTATGAATTAAATAGTTAAAATACATAGCAATGACTAAATATTTATTAAAATGAATAAGAAATACTTTACAATTGCTTAAATGCATTAATTTCAGGTAAGCTCTGATCAGTAGTCACAATAGACGCATAAAAAGCATTGCAAATGCTTAATTTTTCCGTTAGAGAAATACAAAACTTTAGGTTGGAACAATATAAATCGTAACACATTAATTAATGTTATTAGCAATGAAATATAGTGATAGAAAAACATTTCTAGATATTGATCTTTGCAAATCTAAACAGATAGTTGACATTTTCATTTCTAGTATTGATGTAAACGTTGTAGATTATATCAGCATACTTGCCCCAAAATGTGACATTTAGATGATTATCCCTTCAAATATACATAGTAAACCAATAGTAATAAACAATTCTTTATCTTGTACTGCATAATTTAGGAATCATTGTTAACTTACACATTGTCTCTAATCTTGAAATCTATCTTCTTTGTTTTTTTCCACGTACTTCAAGTATATGCATCTCACCTATATTTACAAGTTGTCCAAGTATGTCTGGATTCAAAAAATGAAGGTAGTTAGATAATGTGAAAATAGACACACATGATGAACAAATAATAAGAAACTTTACGATAATCTGGCCAGCAAGAACAACTTCAACTTTAGCGAGAGTAAAGAATGAGTCATTGGTTACATGATCACAATTAGTAATTGTAGTCATGTAGATCAATCCAATCTTGTACAGATGATGAGATGGTTTGTATATACCATATTTTTTGTTCAGAGCAAAGATTTTTATAATCTTCCACCTTCCCACCCTCAAGATATTTTCAAACTTTTTGACATGCTCTTTCCTTACAACAACACCTATTTTGGATCCCTAACGAACAAAATTTTTATTAGAGGTATTAGTTTGAAATATATAACAGGTGATAATAGATTTATACTTACTAGTTACTACTAACTAATGTTATTGTTTATTGACTTACAGTTTCATCTCCGAGGATCAACTCAAGTGATTTACCGGTAGTAGGCGAGTATTATCTCCATGACTCCAGAATCTTAACTTTGATTGTCTAAGATGTCTTGAAGGGTTTCATGTATTTTAGCATAGTGAACTCTGAAGGAAAAGCCAAAGGTAAAATCTCATTTTTATTTGAACAAATAACTCTCGTAGTTGCCATTGTGTGATGAAATGTGGGTAATCACTACATCCTAAACACAATTTATAGGTTATAAAGACAAAGTAATGGTGGTTGTCTAAATGACAGAGAAGTGGAGATGCTTTATGGAGAAAACTATTTGGGAGTTACGAAAATAAGAAGAAAATGGGATCGTGGGTGAAACGTGGGATGATTGGTTTAACTCTTTTACTTTAGATAAGTATGTGGGGTGATTGGTTTAACTAATTTACTTTAGATAAATTTTCATATTATATAAAAAATAAAATAAAGTGAGGAACATTTGTGAAAATATTTACAAATAGGAGTTGTTTAGAGAAATATGTATGTAAGCTTTAATAAGTAGAGATATATTGTGCTAACTCAAATTGAACAGAGGGTGTCATCAGTGGAAACGTGAAATATTTTTCTATATGCACAAAAAGGTTAGATGATGATGAGCAATGCATCATAGTCAAACTCCACCGACCTATGTTTCCCCCGACAAAAGCATCACCAATGGTTTATCACCAAAAATCTATGTGAACTAAAATTCACAACTTTGATTGAGTTCCGCTGCCAAAGGTGGGGGGATATGTTGGGTTGTTTGTCCTCTAAACCCAAAAAGCTAATCGAGTTCAGCCCATCAAAATAAAGAAATCTCAAAGATTTCGAGAAAATTTGAAAATTCTAATAGAAAATCTCTAAATTATTTACAGATAAGATCAAAATTTCTAAAAGAGATGGAATAAGAGGATCAAATAAGAGAAGATTACATAAACATTTTTTGCCTACCTGCAATGAAGAATACATCACCATCACCACACACAGCTCACTTCCATCACTTTCGCGATTCACTCTACTTTTTTTGTTAAATTTCTCGATTTACATGAAATCAAAATTGTTATAGTTATCCAATTTATTCAATAAACGAAATTTTTATCCATAATAAAACAAATATTTATTTCGCTAACTCTCGTAAGAACATTAATTTTATATATATATATATATATATATTATTTAACGAACATATAAACCTTTTAAACGAGTAATTTCTAAAAAAGAATGAACAAAGAATTTTTGTATAAAATATAAAAGTCTTGTGTATAATGAAAAAAAAAACAAGATATAATAAATATAAGTCATATATATTCGTTTTTTTGGGTTTTGTTCTTTTTTGTTATAAAAATGTAATATCAATATGTACTAACTAAAATTTATTTTGGTTTCGGTTTGATTTCTATTCTGAATATATAGAAGCAAATTATATCTGAAATAATATTAGTTTAGTTCTATATAATTATTTGTAGCAAAAAATAACTAAATATCCAAAAACAATATAATTACTTGCAAATGAATACCTATTTTCAATTTTGTATTAGGTTTCTATTTTTATGCCTTCTGCTAGTAAATATTATAAATAATCTCACGATAGTGTCGGTATACAACAATTATATGTTGAAGCTTAATTCAACATTTATGAAACATGGTGTTATGATGTTAGGTCTGGGCATTTGAGTATTCGGATTGGTTTTAGAACATATTTATTTGGGTTCGGGTCTTTTTCGGTATGAAACTTTTATATCTATTTAAGAACTGTATATATATTTCAGTTCGGCTTCGGGTCAGTTTTGCTTAGTTCTGGATCGGTTTGGATCCATATTTTGTGTACCCATATAGGAACCAAATACAATTCAGATCGGTCAAATACCGGTTTTTATTCAGATCGGGTATAAATATTAGATGATTTTTTAAAATTTTATTATATATTCGAATATTGCATACTCAAAATATAATTATTTGTCCAAAATATATCCGAATGGTCGAAAAAAGTACCTAAATATCAAAATTTTTGACCTATTATCCTAAAATTTCATATATATTTACATATATTCGGGTCAATTGAATATTTATTTAGGTATCAGTTAAATTTCGAGTGTAATCTAATATCTATAAGTATAAACAAAAAGGACCTATCAGATATTTTTTTTGGTTCTAAGTATTATCCGATACCTTTTATCTCGAATCGATTTTAGTTCAAGATTTCAGATACGCCAGGTGTAATGACAACACCAAAATAAATTCATTGACAAAAGGTAAGTAAATTTAGCGATAAATTACAGAATGAAAATATTAAGGTGGGTCCCACAATAGAAAAATTGTAGGTAGAACAGAAGCGGTCAATGCGGAGCAAAGACCCGTCAAGATTTCAGACTGATGCAACCACACCAAACTCTCTTAGAGCATCATTAATGGAGATACTCTTTATGGGTTTCTTACTAATTTTTTAATATTAAAATGTTAAGAGACAGTTTCTTATGGTTCTTAAATAAGAAACCTTTCTTAAAGTTTCTTAAGTTTTAATATAAAAAAATTAGTAAGAAACCCATCAAGAAACCCATCAAAACCCCCAATAATGATGGCCTTACATCTTTCCTCTTTTTCACCCACGTCTATCACGTGCCAAGTTTTGGTAAATCTTGCACGCGTTTTTCTTTATGTCGTTGACGCTTTTACGCGTCGCTTTAGGGTCAAACCCAGAACATTGGGTCATTGTTGATGACAAAGCCACTCGAGTCTTACACACGGCACGTGCGCACGTGACTCCTAAATCTCTTCTTCCAATATATTCTCGTTGTCGTGCCCCTTAATCTGTGTGCGTGTCAATACATGAATCTTGGTCCATTTCCAAATCCCAAGTTCTTACGACAACAAAATAAGAGCCTTTTTCTTTCATTTGAAAAACAAAAACCAAAAATTTACATTTTAATGGTCTTAATCGTACCATTATTATCAATAGTTAAATAAATATCGACTGATTAATTATGGCCACTGTAATTGCATCTTTAATCATAACAACAATAGTTGTCCACTCCAAACTATATCATTATTTCTCTTTCGGAAAAGCAATATTAACCTATTTTCAAAGTAAAAAAATGAATCAATTGTTAATAATTGGTTTCCATTAAAACGGAAATAAAGCGTATTTAAATGATTTTTTTTAGGAACATTTTCACGTATCTTTGACTTTCTTGGCGTAAGAGATAAAAACTTTTTTCCATGCAAAAAAAGAAAGAAACCTTTTCTAAGCTTGTGTTCAATTGGTTACTTAATAATTTATATATGATTTATTGTTAAGTGTTAACTATACCAAACCCCAAGAAATTCGTATCCTAAAGTAAGATATTACCAACAAAGTAATCAGAAGTCAGAACTAAAATAGCACATTATTTTGTCGACTAACAGTAAATGTTGGTTTGGTGATCAAATAATTACTCTAAATTTGTTTTTTTCTAAAAACAAAATAGAATTTAGAACATAAAAGATCCCATGAGAAGGTAAAGCAAGGAAGACATCAAAGAAGAAGAAGGCCAAAAGTGAGAAGGAAAATTATAAGACACAGAGAGACTAGGGCATATCGACGTATATTATATATATAGATAGTAGGCTCAGAACATCATCATCATCATCATCAAAACCATCAGCAACAAATGAGCAACGAAGCTTTTGAACTAGCTTTGAGTAATCTGAAGTATCGTACCATTGCGCAACCCATCAGCTCTCCACGAGGCACTTAGAACCATTTGCCTCAACACCGGCTGGACTTACTCTGTCTTTTGGTCCATTCGTCCATCCTGAATTTCGTTCGACATCTGTAACCCGGCGGGATCTATCTTTTCAAAATGCAGATTCCTTCAGAGTGGAACGATCAATTTGTATCTGGGATTTAGGTATCTATATATATATAAAGTAAAATGTTACTAAAAAAGTGTCACATCATCACTCACTTTTATAATAAATTTTTAACTTTAAACCATAATTAAAAACTAATTATAAGTAGTAAACCACAATTGAATGGATACATATACTAATTTAGTATTTAAATTAATATCACACTTAAAAATAAATATGAAAACATAAGAGCATAATTAAGATATAATGCCACAATTAAGAAAAATTATAAAAATATATCTAATCTGTGAAAATATATAAATTCACTACAATTACAAAAAAATTATAAATTCTCTACATACCTTATATAATTTTATATCATACAACAAAACTAAAATTAAAAAAAATATATCTAATAATCGGTGAATTTAGAATTTATAAATAAATATATAATAATTTAGAAATTAAAGAATATATGAAAAACTATATAAAAACCATTAAAATTAAATTCTTCAAAAAATTGTTATAGAATTGATATCACATTAAATTTATTAAATATATGTAGACTATTAACAAATATAGTGATGACGAGTATCTTGATATTTATATGAGCATCACATATAGTGAAGATGAAAGTTTCTAATGAGTCAAATCATTTGTTTGTAATAGTTAAATATTTTAATATGTTTAAATGTATTTGATTTATCCTCATACTTTTTGTTTACGCAGATGTTGATGATGTCACTTCATATTCCCTATTCAATATGTGTAAGAAAATAAGTTTATACTTAATAAAAACATAATTAAACTACTTTGAGTAATGACAAATTATACCAACTAAATAGTCTTTAACCGAAAAAAATTACATTGTCTTTAATCAACAAAATATAATTTTTTTCTCTCTCTCTTTTCTTTCTTCTTTTAAATAGATCATTTGATAGTTCTAACTTAGTATTGCCACCTACTAAAATTTTACCTTCTCAAACTTTCACCAAATCAATATGGAAACTTATCATCCTTCTTTTTTCGATTGAAAGTGGGTCGAAACTCTCAACATGTCATTGTAAAACTTTTGCAATTTTGGGAAGTCTATAATGTCAAAAAGATCGAAAACTCATGATATTGGTGTCAACATATTGATCCTTGATAATAACATATAATTTTTATAGTTTACATACAATAAACTAGCTACTCTATTAAATTATAAATTTCTACATACTTTATTCTACTCTTGCATTCAAAGCCCGCCTGAAGGGTGGGTCGTGTATGATAAAGAACAGTAAACATATATGAAAATGTGTTTGAGTTTCTTGTTTCTCAAGTTACCTTTATGATCTTTCTCGTTTTCTAAACAGACCATAACTGTTATTCAAGCTGGACATGGCCTTTTACAACTCGGTTCTTGCAAGATTATAAGTACTACAGTTACTTATAGTTCCTACTTTGGATTTATCGGTTATGATCTCTAAACCGGCCGGTTTTACTCAGATACCTAAAGATCTGCACTTTGTTCTTCGAATGAGGGACACCTTTGAATCACTCGGCTACCAATCCGGCTTTCACCTCTCCTAGCTCTTCTCCTCAAACCGAACCACTCCGTCTTCAAACACATCACTCATGGGCTCAAACCATCCTATACTTCCTCCGCAGACTCAGCCACTACAACCCTCTCTTCCCCCACTATAACTGGAGGGGTACAAGCCAACGGTCGATGATGGCTCAAACCTCTACGCCTACTTACCAGCCTCACATGCCATTCCCAGTAATGCCACAGTCAAACAAAGAAGACGTGAAATGGCCCACGGGGTTATCTTTCTTCAATGCGTTGACTAACAATGTCAACGCTAAGCTTCTGTACGAATCAGAGGGGTTAGGTGACAAGTCAGACCACCAGAATCTGAGCCAAGAACAAAGCAACTCTGAGAGTCAAGCGAATCCAAGCGAGTTCTTGAGCCTTGAAGTCGTCACCGAAACATGAGTTTCTTGGAGTGATAATCTTCGTGTATGAGCCTCGTAAGAACTTAGTTTGCTCTTTTTTTTTCCCTCTCTCTCGTTTGTTGTTTAAATCGTTTCATCATCATTTGTTAAACATAGTTAATGTACTCTTGTTTCCATCACTCTACTATATCTCTTTATTTTAGTCAACAGTTTTCTTTTATTTTGTAAAATGCTTTTGTTGACCAATCTTTTATACGACTTAACTACAAAACACTGTACAACCATAAAATTAATAACTGAAAAATAAATCATTGATATTTTTTAAACATTACTTTTAAGGTTAAATTTCAATAGGTTTTTTTTTTTTTGAATTTTTTTTTTTTGCATTTTAAATATAGTTGTGTCAATCGCTAATCACTGTTTTAACCATCTAACTACAATAACTTTATAATCCATTTGATTACACTAAATCGAGTAGACAATTTCATAGGCAACCGTCTAGCCCGCTATTTTGAACTTTACTTAGGTATAAACCATATGCATAAATTATCAATATTCTAAGATACCCTCTTCTTCTTCTCCAAGACTTTCGAGATTCACTTCAAAGTTTGAAAAGTGTTTTCTTTCACACTATTATTCAACTTCAAATGTTATTTTTCATTGAAAACTTCAACTCTACTCACCACTACTTTACGGTTTGTTGGATCAAACATTCGATATGTTTTTTACCCTGATTCAGTTCCGAGATCTATCATTTAACTTCTTTAGATGTGCACTTTTAACTTTTACATATCCAATGCATCCAAAAATTCGTAAATGGTCAATTTTATGTCTCTTGATTCCATTCTTGTCACAAAATATTTGAAACTCTTGTGATATAAATTCTCCCCCCATATATGTTCGAAACATTTTGATGATCACTCCCGTTTCTTGCTCAATCATTACTTTGAACTTCTTAAACTTCTCAAAAGTTTCACTCTTCTCTTTCAAAAGTAATGACCACATATATCTTGAATGATCATCTATCAAATAAAAAATATACTTGTTTCTTGCCGCTGTTCGAAGTGATATAGGTCCACAAATATCTCCGTTAATGAGTTCAACCTTTTGTGTGGCTCGATATAAAGTTACTTTGGAAAAGGTTTGTCTTGCTTGTTTCCAAGTAAACATGAAGACCATATTTATTTTCCAACCGTTAGTTTTGGTAATCCAATAACCAAATCTTTTTTCATTATTGTCTTCATTGCCTCAACACCTATGTGACCTAGTCGTGCGTACCACTTTGTAGATTCATTTTGAGTCATCAATTGTAAACATCTTGTACTCTTGACCTCCATATGAACCTTATACAAACGATTTCTTGACCTCTTTGTTTTCACCAACAACTTTCCATTACGATCAAGTAAAAACAAAGACTCTTCTCTCATTCTAACCTCACAACCACACTCTGTTGTTTGTCCAAGACTAATGATATTACTCTTCAAACCCGAAATGTAATAAACATTAGCCATGATTTTTTCTTTACCGTTTTTGTCTAGAACATAAATCGATCCTTTTCCCTTTATATTAATACGAGAATCATCACCAAATCTCACCTTTCCCGTAACTGATTCATCAATCTTTGTGAAGTAACGCTTATCTCCCGTCGTGTGGTTACTTGCTCCATTATCAAGATACCAAATATTCTCCTATTTGGTATTTGTCTCAAACTTGCTTGGCAAGCAATTTTCTTCATTCAAGAAAATCACCTCATGCATAAGAAGATCATCCGCTTCTTGTGTGTCAAAAGTGCTCTTATCCTCTTGAGCTTCTTGTAACTTTAGTAACCTATTCGGACACTTAGATGTAAAGTGTCCGTATTTATCTCATCGGTAACAAATTACCTTAGATAGATCGAAATCTCCATTACCTCGACCTCGTCCCCTTCCACGACCACGTCCGCCTCTTCCTCTTTCTCTTGATCCTTCACTAGTGTCTCATGTTTGATTTTGTGATTCAACATACATCAACTGTTTTTGGTCCTCTTGAGCTTCTTCTTTATCTTCTTCGAGAATTCGTTCTTCATAGGCTTTTAGACGATCTATAACATCCTCAAAGCTTGCTGTTTTAAGATCCAAGAGTTGCTCAAGAGATGTTAACCATAAGTATGTATTTCTTTCTAGGAAGACACTTGAGAAGCTTCTTGACTAACTTAGTTTCCTCAATTCTTACTCCAAGAGAAGAAGATTTTGATGAAGTGTCGATAGTTTGCTTACAAACTCATCTATAGTTTCGATTTCTTTCATCTTGAGACGGTCAAATTCGAACATCAATGTTTGTAACCTTGCTTCCATAACACGCTCAACTTCTAGATTTCGACTTTTGATGGCCTCCCACACCTTTTTTGTCGTGTCTAATTCACCAACTTGTAGAATAAGATCCTTCGGTATTGATTGGAACAAGAGTGCCATCGCCATGTTATTCTTCCTTTTATCATCTATTTATGTCTCAATTACCTCCCACACCTCGTGTACATTAAGACAAACCTTCATCCTCATGGCCCAAACAATATAGTTAGTTGCGGTTAACATTGGACATACTATAGAGGTAGAGCCTCCTCCGCCTTTGTTCTTCACTGCCGGTACTATAGCATTTTTATCTCCCATGACTCGTTTCGCCTTCGATTAAACACTTGTGTTTAATCGATCTCTTTTGCTTCCCTTTGTCGATTTCAAGACTCTTTCTTTCTTTAATCGATCCTTCTAACAACCTTCGCTCTGATACCAATTGTTGTTTTTAGGATTCAAATATGTGAAATCAAGAAGTATAAAGAATGACTCTCTTTATTAGCTTAGGAAAATCTCTCAAAACCTAAAATCTCAAACTCTTAATCTCACAAGTTATACCACAACTTGGCATCTCCTAATAGGAAACACATTTAGTTTAGATAACTTCTAAACTATAGCAACTTAACCTTATCTATCTCTTAGATTGCTCCTCAAACTTTGGTCTTCAAACTTATCTCAACAAACATGTCCAATGCTTTTGACAGATTGTAGTCCTCAGATATAGAGTCTCTGTTAGCTCTCGGCCTTCACAATGTATGGGTCAATTGAATTATCTCATGCGTCTTGATAGTCTCATACACCGTCTTGATCAATGGACAACAACATGACCTTATAACACCAAATAGAGGGATCAGACAGAGAGACCTGTTATCTCCCTTTATTTTTGTCTTATGCTCTGATGGTCTAGCACATCTCTTGAATTCCGCTGAACTGGCAGGTGATCTTCATGTATTAAGCTATCTCCAGAGGGTCTTTCTATCCATCACCTCCTGTTTGCAGATGATTCTATGTTCATGTGTGAGGCTTCTCTTAACCATGGCTTAATCCTGAAGAACATTGTATAGGCCCAATTAGGCCAGACCCAATTGTATGGCCCAAACCAATTGAGGCCCAGTAAGGAAGAGCCCATTCAGTTCAGGCCCAAGCGTGCATGGCCCATGATCGACCATTAGGTGACACCTGTAATATGCTGACGAGCGTACGGAGCCAACGCGTGTTCCTTAGACTTACATGCGGATTGACACCTATCATTGGAGAACACCTGCTCATCACCATCAACCCACTATAAAAGGGGAACTTGAATGAACAAAGATTCATTCGAAAAAATCTGGACAAACCTGGGAATACGGCAATCTCGACGAGCACAAGAAGTGATTGACGAACACAGACTTGAAACCTCTCCTCGACGAACGTAAGTGTTTCAAATTAAGTTAATCAGACCTAAGATAATCAATCGACGAACGTAAAGACTGAATAGAGGATCAACGAACGTGAGTATAAAAAGGCGACGACGAACACAAAACTGTCAACCTTTCGTTAGTCGACGACGAGCGTGATTTAAATATATCAATCGACGAGCCCAAACACCCTAGTGGTGAGGCACTCGACGAGCATAAATACTAAGAAACTCATCGACGAGCACAATTTGTATTAACACCCAAGTGGTGACGTACATTGACGAACGTATAGCACCCTAGAGGTGACTTGCATCGACGAACACATCGTATTGACGAACAGAAATCTCCCATTCAGATACCTAACCGACGAACAGAAACAAACCCAAACAAGCTCAAGTGATCGACGAGCATCAGCCACCTAAATTGCACTCTTAATTAATCGACGAACATATTTGAACACCGGCTACCATCAGACTACATACGAGGATCTCGACCCACGAACTCTCTTCCAAACATTTCCAATTAAACATTAGAACTACAAATTGGCTTGATTCCATTTGCGGATACGTAGGCAACGGTGCAGCCAAAAATCTGAACTTCGAAAATCAATAAAGACGTTCGTAACCGAAAGTGTGCTAAGACCGGTACGAACAATTGGCGCCGTCTGTGGGGACTAAGAGATTCTTCTAGACACCCGTCAAAATGGTGGTCGACAAACCAAGAAACGAAGCGCGAAATGGTGACGAGTAGCCACTGCAAGCTGGAGATCTAAGCAATAGACAATCGCTAAGATGAGAGGCAATCCCCCTCGATGAGCTAGACAACGAACCAGTTCGTCAGGAAGCTTTGCCTACGTCAACCAGTGAGCAGATGAGTATTCTCGAGCTCCTCCAAACTCTTTTAAGAAAATCGGAGGAAGCCACTCGGAGTACAAACGAAAAGCTCGAGGAATTCCAAAACAAGATCACGGCGCTTGAAGAAGCGCAAACAAGGGCAATCCCATTAAGCGCGGATCATTCATCTCACCAAAGAATCCGGGTCGAAGAATCACCGAATTCGGATATACGACAAAATTAACCGACGATTGAACTACATGAAGAGCAGAGAACAAATAGGCGTGTCGAAAGACACCTCAATATCAAGAGTTACGCGTAAGTCTGACCGAACCATCATATCTGGTACCCGCCGTCTAGAAGACCAAGCCTTAACCATAAAGACGATGAAAGTGGAAATGGAGAAAATGGCGTCGCGGCTTCATAGTGCGACTACTTCGGCGCCTGAAATTGACCAAATGTTGAATAGGACGCGAAACTCACCCTTTACCAGACAACTACTGGCGATTAGAGTTCAGCATACCGTCAAGATTAAATGCCCGACGTATAATGGAAAGACTGATCCAAACAGGTTTCTAACGGCCTTCGGAATCGCGATGGGCCGAGCACAATATTCCCCACAAGAATACGATGCGGGATATTGTTAAATGTTCGTGGAAAGCCTGATTGGAGACGCATTGGATTGGTTTTCCAAATTGGAACCAAATTCCATTGGTAAATTTAAACAATTATCAAAAATATTCCTTAAACACTACTCGATGTACATCCAGCCTGCGACGACAAGCGCAGATCTGTATTCTATCTTCCAAGGGAGGAAAGAAAGCATGCGATCGTACATTGAGCGATTTAAAGCTATCGTATCGAGAGTAGCTGTGACAGACGACGTCGCAATCCCAGCTCTTCGAAACGGACTGTGCGAAGATTCAAAATTAAAAGATGATTTGCATATCAATACACTGCAGACGTTGGAAGACGCCTTACATCAAGCCAACAAATTTGCCAAAGTCGAAGATCGAAGATCTCGATTCTCTAATCAACCAGCGGTCAGAGAATCTCGTAAAGAAGAGGAAAATTATAAAGGTAAAGAGCCTCGACAACAACACAAAAGGAACTATGCTAAAAATGATAGGACGAATGCGTTCAATGTCAACTCGACGTCTCGCAAATCAACTTAAAAAGATGCGAATCCTCGTTGGAATAAAGGTGTCACTATCAACACTCCGGATATGCAAGCATAATGCGAATTCCATAAACGGTATGGACATTTAACTTTGCAATGCATACAGCTCCACCGCATGTTACTCGAAAGATACCAAAGAGAGAATCCCGACAAAGGTGGCCTAAATACGAGCCACCGCGGAAAAGGAAAAGACGATGCGGAGACATTAAAAGGAAATGACGGCGAAGCTCGTGAAAAGCGCAATTCTTTGCCAAACGCAAGAATCCCGATGAATACATCCAAGCGACCAAACCACGACGATAAAGATAAGTTACCACTGCCAAGGAAAAGAATAAGCATGATAATGGGAGGACTTGTCGCTTGCAAGGACTCTGTCCGAGCCATCAAAGTATATGAACGGGAAGGAGGAGCAACACAAAACCATCGGGTCCGTGCCAACGAAAATAGGCAAACAAAGCGGGATCCTATTCAAGACATATGCTTCACGAACGAAGACACAATTGGTCTTGCTATGCCGCATAGCGATCCACTCGTGATAGAGCTAAGAATATCTGATTGCGATGTGTCCCGAGTATTGATCGATACTGGAAGTTCTGTCGATCTGATCTTCCAAGAAACTTTGCAACGCATGGATTTGAAAGATACGAAGGTGAAACACACGGTTCGACCATTGACAGGATTTGATGGTGATACGACCTCGACAACTGGGACGGTAAAATTACCCGTCTTTATCGGTGGAACAACCACTTGGATAAAATTTCACATTATCGACAAGCCGGCAATTTACAACGCCATTTTGGGAACTCCATGGATTTATGCGATGAAAGCCGTAATTTCAACATACCACCAATGTCTAAAGTTCCCGACAAATGACGAGTTTGCACCGTTCGAGGAAACCAACAAGTAGCAAGAACTTGTTTCATCACGGAACACAAGCTTCGAAACAAAGGGAAAACCTTTATGATCACAAACTCGATGCAAGCTCAAGATAGTCAAAAACTCGAAGTCGATGTCTTGGAAAAGATCGAGCAAATCAATATCGATCCTTCTGATGAAAAGAAGTGTGTTGGAATAGGCTCAGAAGTCTCAGTAGACATAAAGACCAAACTCATCAAGTTTCTTCGCCAAAATGTCTCAACATTTGCTTGGTCAACAGAAAACATGCCGGGAATAAGTACGAAAATAATATCGCATGAGTTAAACATTGACCCGACATTCAAGCCAGTCAAACAAAAAAGAAGGAAGTTAGGCCCCGAGCGGTCTCGAGCTGTAAATGAAGAAGTTGATCGATTAATGAAGGCATGATCGATAATAGAAGTACGCTACCCCGAATGGCTTTCAAACCCGGTTGTCGTAAAAAAGAAGACCGGAAAATAGCGAACATGCGTTGATTTTACCGATTTAAACAAGGCATGCCCAAAAGATAGTTTCCCGCTACCGCGCATCGATCAATTAGTGGAAGCAACGTCAGGAAATGAACTCTTATCTTTCATGGATGCTTTCTCGGGATACCACCAAATCCAAATGCATCCCAGCGACCGTGATAAAACGTCATTCATCACGGATCGCGGAATATATTGCTACAAAGTTATGCCATTTAGACTTAAGAATGCCGGCGCGACATATCAACGGTTGGTTAACAAAATGTTCAAAGACCAAATAAGCAAAACCATGGAGGTTTATATTGACGACATGCTCGTCAAATCAGCAAAAGCTGAAAATCACTTGGATCATTTGAAGACATGCTTTGAAACTCTCAACCAATATGGAATGAAGCTGAACCCGACGAAATGCACTTTTGCCTTAAAATCCGGAGAATTTTTGGGTTACGTAGTGACAAAACGAGGAATTGAAGCTAACCCAAAGCAAATTAAAGCAATAACAGATTTACCTTCGCCAAGAAACAAGCGTGAAGTTCAACGGCTTACCGGGAGAATTGCAGCGCTCAATCGTTTTATATCACGATCAACGGACAAGTGTCTCCCCTTCTATAAGCTACTCTGCAATAACAAAAAGTTCGAGTGGAACGACGAATGCGAGTCAGCATTCGCGGAGTTAAAAAATTACTTATCCACACCTTCGATATTGGCGAAACCTGAAGACGGAGAAACATTATACCTTTATGTCTCGGTAACTCACGCAGCGGTAAGTGGAGTATTAGTACGGGAAGACCGCGGAGAACAAAAGCCGATATTTTACGTCAGCAAGTCATTGAACGATGCTGAAACAAGATACGCGACAACAGAAAAACTCGCTCTAGCAATCGTAACATCGGCAAGAAAACTACGTCCATACTTCCAATCTCACGCCATTACGATCTTGACTAACCATCCATTGCGAACAATACTACACAGTCCGAATCAATCCGGAAGGTTAACCAAGTGGGCGATCGAGCTAAGCGAATACGACATCAACTTTAAAGGGAGAACAAGCGCAAAATCACAGGTCCTAGCTGACTTTTTGATAGAGCTTGAACCAGAATTACGAGAAGACGATCACATTGGAGAAAAATGGTCGCTATTTGTAGACGGATCATCATCCACACGCGGGGCAGGAGTCGGGATACAACTCGTATCGCCCGAAGGAAGCATCATCGAACAATCATTTCGACTAATGTTCGTCGCATCTAACAGTGAAGCAGAATACGAGGCCCTTATTGCCGGACTACGACTATCTCAATCACTTAGAGTCCAGAAAATCGAAGCATTTTGTGATTCCCAACTCGTGACAAGTCAATTCAACAGAGAATTCGACGCAAAGAATGAGAGAATGGACGCATATCTTAAAGTGGTCCAAGAACTAGCAAATGAGTTCTCAGAATTTCATCTAACGAAGATTTCACGAGGAGAAAACGCCTCCGCCAACGCATTAGCTGCACTAACTTCGACATCAGATCCCGAGCAATATAGGATCATCCCCGTCGAAGGCATTCCAGCCCCGAGCATAAACCTGGCAAAAGGATGTTGCTTAAGTATAACGGAAAAAAATCAATCTACCGGAGAGGTTCCCGAAGAAAGTCAAAATGACAAAAATCATGTGGATTGGCGAAGCGATATCAGAGCTTACATAGCCGATGGCATCCTCCCAAAAGATAAATGGGCTGCGCGACGATTGAAAACCCGAAGCGCGCATTACACACTATATAAAGAACATCTATTGAGAAGAAGTGTCAACAGAACCTTATTGACCTGCATATACGGAGAAGAAACGATGCGAGTAATGCAGGAAGTTCACTTAGGAGCTGGAGGAAATCATTCAGGGCGATCACTTGCATTGAAAATCTGGCGACTTGGATAATTTTGGCCGACAATGAATTCTGATTGTGAGAAATTTGCTGCAAAATGTGAAGCATGTCAACGTCACGCACCAATTATTCACTCACCGGCAGAATTTCTCGCAACAGCGACCACCCCATATCTTTTTATGAGATGGGCAATGGATATAATCGGGCCATTACCCTCCTCTCGGCAAAAACACTTCGTATTATTACTTACCGATTACTTCACCAAGTGGGTAGAAGCAGATTCATACGCAAAGATTCAAGATACAGATGTTCGAAAATTTGTATGGAAAAACATCATTTGCCGACATGGACTACCACACGAGATCGTAACTGACAATGGATCACAATTCATATCCAAAAAGTTTGAAGTTTTTGGTGCAAATTGGAGAATTCGGCTAAGTAAAGCAACACCGCGAAATCCGCAAGGAAACGGACTTGCCGAAGCATCAAATAAAATCATCATTAACGGTCTAAAGAAGCGTTTGGATGATAAGAAAGGGAAATGGGCCGATGAACTCGACAGTGTGCTATGGTCATATAGAACGACCCCCGGAAGTACGACGGAAAAAACACCTTTCTCGTTATCACACGCAACGGAAGCCTTAGCACCAGCCGAGGCAAATGTCCCGAGTTTGCGAAGAACGAAACTTCTGAAACAACAAGAGTTGAATAACGAGATGATCAAAGACTCATTGGATCAGGTCGAGGAGTTACGAGATCAAGCCTTATTAAAGCTCCAAAATTATCATCAAAAAGTGGTTAAGTACTACAACGTCAAAGTCCGAGGTCGTCATTTTGAAGAAGGTGATTTGGTGTTGCGCAAAGTGTTTGAAAACACAATGAAACCAAATGCCAGAAAACTTGGAGAAAATTGGGAAGGTCCTTACATAATCTCGAAGATCGTCAAACCCGGAGTATACGAGCTACTGAGAATGGACGGAACACCAATACCTCGAAGTTGGAACGCAATCAATCTTCGACGATACTACTACTAGACAACTCGGAAAACATATGCTATCACATGAAAACTACGCTGTGTTTTACTTATGAATATTTGTACTAAGAACTACGTTTGGCTTGATCCCATTCCAAGAGGGTACATAGGCAACCGAATACGGTGCAACCACTTGTATATAAAAAAAAAATGTGTTTTTATGGACAAATTGCAGGTTCATCAAAACAGAAGAATGTCCAATCAACGACAACTAACGAATTAGAGACACAACCTTGTGCCACTGTTCGAGCCTAGTCCTCAACAGTGCCAAGTCTCTCGCTGTGTAGACGAGCTCAGTCCTCAAAACATAGCGACGAGCATGAAAAACCTTGTGCAACTGTTTGAGCCTAGTCCTCAACAGTGCCAAGTCTCTCGCTGTGTAGACGAGCTCAGTCCTCAAAACATAGCGACGAGCATGAAAAACCTTGTGCAACTGTTTGAGCCTAGTCCTCAACAGTGCCAAGTCTCTCGCTGTGTAGATGAGCCCAGTCCTCAAAACACAGCGACGAGCATGAAAAACCTTGTGCCACTGTTCGAGCCTAGACCTCAACAGTGCCAAGTCTCTCGCTGTGTGTACGAGCCTAGTCCTCAGAACACAGCGACAAGCATAAAGTCTTGCATGATGCTAGAATACTCGGCCTCTATGGCTAGACGAGCCCAATCTCGGCAAACAGATTTTCATTACGGAAATTAATTCCAAGTCGTTTGTCAATTTTTGATTTTAAAGTTTAACAGGAAAAGAAAGTTGGACGAATGCATAAGTACCGAAAAGATTTCATATTAATATTCAAAATTTTTTTTGGACGAACGTCGAAATGACGAACGTCATTACAACAGAAGAAAAGTACAAAAACCGAAGAAAAATCGAAGTACAAAATTACAAGCCTAATCTATTCAGCTCGGTTTTCAGGAATTTCAGTGCCTGCTGGGGCAGCTTCGTTCGTGGGCTCGCCTTCAGTCGCCTGATTACCCTGAAGATTCTCCTGGTTCGTTGGGGGGACGAGCGTAGCCTCGGCTTCACGCTGCTCGCCAGACAGACCATCTTGAACAAGAGTTATAGCTATAGGCAAAAGGTCTTTCTCCTCGATGTCGAACGCCTCAATTGCTTTTACTTGAAGTTCATATGACTTCAAGTCTTCTTCCATTAAGTCGAGCGTCTCTTGAGGAATTTCGGTCCCTTCGTCTTTGAGAAACTTGAGGCAATTGAGTGTGCCTTGGCATTGGTTGAACAGGGCCGACAGACCTTTCACCATGTTAAGATGACGAGCCGGCGACGAAGCCTTTCAAGACGAGCGGATATGGGGTCCACCGACGACTGCAACTTTTCGTGTTCGGCCTTGAGGGTATCATTGATTTTCTTCAACTTTTTGTAACGGCCCTTCAAAGCGTCGAGCTCATTAGTTTTGCTCGTCAGTTCAGTTTTGAGCCCAGCAGTCGTGGCCACACTATCCTGCTCCAGGCGTTCGATCCGGCTGTTCAAACCGATGATCTGAGATTTGAGGAGCGTATTCTCGTCCTGCTCCTTTTTAAGCTCGTCCTTCAGCCGTTCCGAGTCCCCAGCACGCTCCAAGGCTTCGCGAGCGACTGTCAGCTTATCCTGATAATCAACGACCATCTGGTTTAGAAGAGCATCACTCTGCGAATACAAGTGACGAGCATTAGTAAAGAAAAAACAGACAAATGTATTAAGAAAATGGCAAAGTACTTACTCGAACTCTCGAACGATCATAGTTCAAATAAGTCTCCTTCTCGTCAAGGTCGTCGAGCTCAGGAAAAGAGTAGTCCGTGTTCCTCACGGAGTAGACGTATTCTCCACATGCTCGTTGATGGTTGACAAACGATGTCTCCTCATCGTCGTAGTGGAAATCCACGAAGTTTGGACGAGCAGAACTAGAAGGACCTGCCTGGCTCGACGAACGAGCAACAGTTTCTCGACTCTTCTTCTTAGACTCCTCTGCTGCCAGGGAAAGCACTACTCGGCCAGATGTTGGTCGACGACCGGATGTATCTTTTTGGCGAACCGTTGAACGACGAGCAGAATCATCCAGAGGATGTGTTGAGCGACGAGCAGAATCGTCATGACGAACGGCTGGTCGACGAGCCGAGTCCTCTTGAGATATCGGTTTTGATGATTGACAAGCGCTCGACCTTGGAGCGGCTCGTGTCTGATCAGGAGTCCTTTCTGCTCCTGGTGTTCTTTGCTCGTCGGGCCTCTGTTCGACTGCAGGCCTTTTGGGTGGGCTTTGACGAGCAGACGCCTCGGCCTTCCTTTTCTTGGCCAAATCTCGAAGACGAGCAGAGTAGTCCATATCTTCGACTCCTGTAAAATCACAGTTAAAAAAAAAATCATCAAAGTTACAATAAATTACGCACGTCGAGAAGCTTACCCATATCCAGACGAGCAGCTCTTCGACGAAGACGAGCCTCAAGGACTACTGGAAAGTGCCGGTGAGAGAAGTCTAGGATCCTATCAACTTCTTCTCTGAAATTTGGACGAAGTGGTCGACCAACTGGATGACGATCTGCAAAATAAGGAAATTATTACAGAACAGTTAGAATCATTAAAAAGAAAATTGAAAAAGATCAAAGTCAGACCAACGAGGGCACTCTAACGTCCTCGATACGGTCGACGAGCGTCGAGCACAGAAGCTTCGTCAATCTTCACATAGAAGAATCGACGCTTCCAGTTGTAGATCTTGTTCGGCGATCCACAAATAACTTCGAACTTGGCCTTCATGCAAACATAGTAGGCCCCAGGGTAGTCCGTACAACGAGCAATGGTCGACACTTCCTCAAAAAATTAGATGTCGACCTCGACTCCGAACTTGTCTGCCATCCAGGCGAACGTCAGCAGGTTATGAACAGAAGTAGGAGCCAACTGTGTAAAGGCTACTTTGCGCTCGTCGCAATAGTCGACGAACAGCTGTTGGAGTGGAAAACTTAAGCCACAAGTGAAGAAACTCTCGTAGACACAAAAATAGCCTTCGGGTGAACGCCATGGACGATCAGCTGGTTGAGGAATCAGGAACTTGATAGTTGCCAATTGGCGACTCTCTATCAGTTGACGAACGGACACTTCGTCACACATTGATGGAAGACCCCGCAACGAATCCAGCCACTCTTGTAAATTCCTAATCGTTCTTGGCACAGTAGAGGAACTAGGCGGATGCTCGTCTCTGGGAGCATTATTGGAAACACTTCCTCGAGGACTGCAAGAGAAGTCGACGAGCCTCTGACCTAATGGAGACATAATGTGCTCTCCGTCGCTGAGAGTAGGACTGTCCATCTCTAGGAGCATGTCTTCCATTTTGCGCTCGGCATCAAAAGATGGCGCATACTCGTCTTCGTGCCCACTTTCTCCGCCGAGCCCTCTATGGTAACCTCCTGAAAATGGGATAAGAGCAAGGCGATTGGGGTCGTCGAGACCCTGAATTGATCCAGGCTCGTCACCTATGGGGGCATTCCCTTCCCCTTCTTTTCGAAGAGCAAATTCATGCTCGTCGACGTACATCCCTTCCTCAACCTCTGGAAGCTAGGATGTTTCACCCTCTAGTGGACGAACGCCCTCGTCATCCTCCTCAAACGGCCTGGACGACGAGCCTACTTCTGAACGACGAGCGTGATCTTCATGCTCGATTACCCTGAAAGACCCATTGTCTTCTCCTGATGACGTGTCGACGAGTGCGTATCCAGTGGAAGCAGAACTTTCAGCAGATATTTTACGTTCGTCGCCGAGCACAACCAAAACCCGCAAAGGAAAAAGCAAAAAGGGAAAAAGAGAGAATTTAGAGAGAGAAAGTATCTTGAAGAGAGAGGTTGCAAATAGGACAAATGAAGAGAAGACTCCTATTTATAGTAGTCTTCGAACCCAGGCGTGCGTTCGCTTTATTGGGAGAATGAACTGCCCGTCAAAACCCTGGCACGTGGTATTCATCAGTTCGTCGAATTGCAAATGGGCCACATTCAACGAATTTGGGGGGACTGATTGTATAGGCCCAATTAGGCCAGGCCCAATTGTATGGCCCAAACCAATTGAGGCCCAGTAAGGAAGAGCCCATTCAGTTCAGGCCCAAGCGTACATGGCCATGATCGACCATTAGGTGACACTTGTAATATGCTGACGAGCGTACGGAGCCAACGCGTGTTCCTTAGACTTACATGCGGATTGACACCTGTAATTGGAGAACACCTGCTCATCACCATCAACCCACTATAAAAGGGGAACTTGAATGAACAAAGATTCATTCAAAAAAATCTGGACAAACCTGGGAATACGGCAATCTCGACGAGCACAAGAAGTGATTGACGAACACAGACTTGAAACCTCTCCTCGACGAACGTAAGTGTTTCAAATTAAGTTAATCAGACCTAAGATAATCAATCGACAAATGTAAAGACTGAATAGAGGATCAACGAACGTGAGTATAAAAAGGCGACGACGAACACAAAACTGTCAACCTTTCGTTAGTCGACGACGAGCGTGATTTAAACATATCGATCGACGAGCCCAAACACCCTAGTGGTGAGGCACTCGACGAGCATAAATACTAAGAAACTCATCGACGAGCACAATTTGTATTAACACCCAAGTGGTGACGTACATTGACGAACGTATAGCACCCTAGAGGTGACTTGCATCGACGAACACATCGTATTGACGAACAGAAATCTCCCATTCAGATACCTAACCGTCGAACAGAAACAAACCCAAACAAGCTCAAGTGATCGACGAGCATCAGCCACCTAAATTGCACTCTTAATTAATCGACGAACATATTTGAACACCGACTACCATCAGGCTATATACGAGGATCTCGACCCACGAACTCTCTTCCAAACATTTCCAATTAAACATTAGAACTACGAATTGGCTTGATTCCATTTGCGGATACGTAGGCAACCGAGCAACGATGCAGCCAAAAATCTGAACTTCGAAAATCAATAAAGACGTTCGTAACCAAAAGGTGTGCTAAGACCGGTACGAACAAACATCAATCACAATTTATGGACCAGCAACCAACCATGTTATCAATTATGGTAAGTCCTCGATTACCTTTGGTGCAAAAGTAATCGAGCAGATGTAAAACTACAAATTAAAGAGGCTTTGAACATTGAAAATGAGGCGGTGCCATTAGCTACTTAGGCCTCCCATAATAGTTTGGGCTTTATTGGCCATTTAGAAGCAAATTTCGGCCGTTAATAATTAATTACAGGTTACAGGTTATAGGTGGCGCGAAGACGTCAGTCATAGACGCAAACAAAGCGGCGGTAGAAGCTGACATGCAACAATGGCGTTCGTGTCATTCTCTTCTTCTCCCGATTTACGATAATTTCGTATGCGTTTTCGCCTTTTCTTTATTATACTATATAAGACATAAAATTCTGTCTTTATCTTTGAGCTATGACCGGTAAGGAAATTCTACAGAAGATGAAGGAATCCGTCAAGGTATCGGTTCTTTGTTATCTTCATGTTACATGAACAATCGCTTCCGGTGCAATAAATTCGAGAAATATCGTCTGTTAATTTGAGTAAATTGTTTTATAAGACGTTCCTCGCGGAATCGAGACATAATTCATGTGAAGCTGTCCGTTAGATCCAGATATGCTCGTTGGACTGTGTTGATTTGATGTTGATTTAGGTTTTTGATTCCGATACGATACTATTAGATTCAAGGGTTTAACACTGTCTGCTGCAAATTGAAATCCCTGCTCTGTTATTATATTTTTTGGTGCAGGAGAAAGTTGGGATTGGTGCATCTGCTTCAGCAGATTCAGGGAAAGGTAGGAGCAAGATGTCGAAGCAGATCACACATGGTTTTCATTTGGTGAAAGGGAAAGCTTTTCACGAGATGGAGGATTATGTGGTTGCCAAATTCAAGGAAGTTGATGACAATGAGCTTGGCCTATTTGCTATCTTCGACGGCCATCTTAGCCACGAGATTCCCGACTACTTGTGCTCTCATTTGTTTGAGAACATCTTGAAAGAGGTACTGGGGTTTTATCTTAAAAACTCCCTGGAAGTCGGTTTCTAACTCGAGAATATGAACTAATGTGGTTGTTGTTGTTTTAATGGGGAAGCCAAATTTCTGGCAAGAGCCTGAGGTAGCGATAAAGAAAGCTTATTATATAACGAATACGACGATTCTGGATAAGGCATCTGATTTGGGAAAAGGCGGTTCAACTGCTGTGACTGCGATATTAATCAATTGCCAGAAGTTGGTGGTCGCTAATGTTGGAGACTCTCGAGCTGTTATTTGCAAAGATGGTGTTGCCAAGCAACTCTCAATTGATCACGAGCCCAACATGGAGAAGGATGACATTGAGAATAGAGGCGGATTTGTTTCGAACTTTCCTGGTATTTTGAAATCAATCACATAATATAAGCAAATGTATTCTCGGTTTTTCTTGCTTCAATGTTGTTTGTATTGAACCAATTTAGGGGACGTTCCTCGAGTTGATGGTCAGCTGGCTGTGGCAAGGGCATTTGGTGATAAGGGTATAAAGATGCATTTGAGTTCAGAACCGTATGTTACGGTGGAGCTAATTGACGACGATGCAGACTTTCTTATCCTAGCAAGTGATGGACTGTGGAAGGTTTTGTCCTATCATTATCTATTCTCAGTGATTAATTCGTTTGGTCGCCGACTGTTCATAATTTCATAGGTCATGTCAAACCAAGAAGTGGTTGACTCCATTAAGGGAATAAAAGATGCAAAGTCTGCAGCAAAACATCTTTCAGAGGAGGCTGTTGCAAGGAAAAGCTCAGATGATATCTCAGTGGTCGTTGTGAAATTTCAGTGACCTTAGCTTTCGGTTAGTCTTCTACGTCTCTTGGCTGACTCATATACCTTACTTGAATCTGTATTCTAAGCCTTCTTAATTAGCATTTTGTATAGTAAGAATCAATTTGAGACTCCAGTGTTGAAAAACACGTCATAAACATATATATATATATACAAGAGCACTAAATATTATGAGACACAAGAGTATGCCAAGGTCTGTTACATTTACGGATAGACATTCATTACAGGACAGCATAGAGGGTACTGGAGGTTTGTAGTTCTATATCGGTGTGAGGTTCAATACTATGACTCACTTTTATTGACATGGTTAGATACTTGCCATTATTTGGATAAACAAGAGTGTAGAGAGAGCATATGTAGATGACAGAAGAGAGAGAGCGGTGGGTTTATCTGATCTGTGGTCGCTTGAATGATGAGTTGGCCATAGGAAGTTTCAGGTCTACCCTATTTTTTTCTTGAGTCTGGATCAGTTGACCGCTAAATCCTCTCCCGCCTAACCCTTCTCCAAAACCATCACCAGAACTCTTCCTCCTCCTCTCATTGTGTCCAGCTAGGCGCCTCCTGCAACTTCTTTTAAGCTTCATCAAACTCTGGTAGCTCATGAAACCTGCTCAATTCCCCCACCCCCCCAACACACACACAAATCATCAAATTGGAAAGCTATCCTCTTCTAGATAAACTGTAAGAAGTAATATTGAAGAGAAGAATGGTACCTGCTACATTGTTGACAAAAGCGTTGTCTGACACCTGCAACAGTTGCAGCAGATGCCTTTGCATGAACTTCACAGACTTTGTGCCTGCGGTAATACTGCCTGGCCTCGGCCAAATTAGCTGTGCACCGATCAACTTGGCACACTCGCGATGGCACTCGGTCTTTGTTGCTACTAGGACCTCCACCTCTCTCTATCATTCTCTTCCTTTTGTCTTCGTCTACTCCACCCTCTTCTCCGTCCATGCCGTTCTCCATTTCGTCTTCAAAAGTTGGAGACTGTAGCCTTGTCTTTCAAGAAACCGCGCTGTTGTGTTCTACGACCTTCCATTTTCTGCTAAGATTTTCAGTCTTGTAGGGATGGTCGTGGAACTATGTTGAACACTAAGACCAAATAGAGGATGGGCTTGGGGTTTGAAATGAATGTTCTTTTGAAGTCTTTAAAAAGGAGAAGTAAAGTCGGAAGATGGACCACTGTGTTCTCTGGTGGAATAAGTACATAATTACGTGATGTGCTTGCTCCCACATAAAAATGAACACGAAGTAAAAAGTCTGTAGTCGTTAGTAACCAACAATTGGAATTTTGAATCGCTAAAAATTTTAGCAACTGGTCGTTGAGATTGGTCGCTAGCGACCAGCGACCATAAAACGAACAACACGGCTAAAAAAAATTAATTAATTAAAAAATAATAAAAATAAAATTTTAAAATAAAATTAAATAAATAAATAAAATAATTAAAAATTTAATAATTAAATTTTTTTTTATAATATATATAGAGTTAGCAAAATTTACAAATATTTTTAAAAAAATTAAATTTACAAAATATTAATTTTAATTGTGTATAAATATATTTTTGATAAATAATATATAAATGTAGTTATATTTATTATTTAATTTTCATAAAATTAAATATTTAATGGTAAATAAATAAGTATTTTATAATTTAAATTAACATAATTTTTTAATAAATATTTATAATTTTGTATAATAAATTTAATAGAAGAAAAAACAAGAGTCGCTAGTCGCTGTGACTGCGAAACAAACAACCCAATGACTGATCGCAGCGATCAGTCGCAGCGAATAACAAACAAAAAACCAAGTTTTTGATTGCAGTAGTCGCAAATGACCACAAAACGAACAGGCGCTATATATTTACTTCCCGTTATTGAAACGGACAATAACGGGGGCCGTAAGATGACATTGATGTCCTTCTATGTAATTAAGTAGTATCCTTAATTGACCTGTACAACTGTAGACATATAGTACAAAGAAGAATTAAGAGGTGGGAATCTTTATAAGCATGGTAGTCTCATCTAACATTTTTTATATTTATCTCCAGAAACAGACAAAATCCCTAATAAATGGTGACATCCTTTGTCGATGTATTTGGATTCCTCTGATTACAACCCTAGTGGTCATCTGTTGTTGGACCTATTTAGATTAGCTTTGGGGCTAGAGGATAATGACTATGTTCGGTTTAAACAACTAGTTGTCTTTTCAACTGAATGCTAGTTTGTATTTGGTTTTAACTTGCCTTGTCTGTTGTATTTATGCTGTTGACAGCATGAATTTTTGTCTGTTGCAGACCATTGCATTTTGAACGCATTTAGTGATTGCTTATACACTTTTTAAAGATTCTATTTTGTGGGTGTGCAAAATAACTAATTGAAAGATGGAAAGTAAGCGATGAGGTCACTTTAGCTAATAGTGGGTCAATGCAAACGACAGTTGGAACAACTCTTAATAGAGAACTGTGATGTTTAAGGTTTAAAGTTTAGCAGCTGCTCGAAATAGATCTTCCCATAGTAATAACTATAAAGTAAACAATATTCTTTACTTTTTACCTTTGCTTTGTTTTTGCTTTGACAGGACAAGAGACCTCTACAGATTCCATTGATACTGGTCACTGAATCGAGTAAAGAGTCTTTGAGTCTGGAACAGCTAAAGAGTCACAGACCATGAGACAAGTATGGGCGTTTTCTCTGTAAGATGCAATCATCACGACTTCTATTTTACTCTTCTCGTTTCTCAAATGTATGATTTTCTCTTCTCTGTTTCTCTCTGGGAATAAAATATAAACAATGAAGCTTTCTTTACTTGTCTTTTTTTGTTTATTTTTTTCCTGTAACTTTTGTCCGAGTAGGAAAGAGGAATAGTTGGTAGAATTAGTGGGTAGTGAAAAAGACAGGACATAAAAAGGTTTCACATGTGAAACTGTACTCATGTCATCTTAAGCCTACGACACACAGCTTTTGGAGTTGTTTTTACAGATATGACATATGTGAAATATATGGTTTGCTTCCGTTTTGTAATTAATTTGTACTCTTACAATGATGGTTATGTAACATTAGTGTGTAAGCGAGAAGTAAAGAACAAAAGTGAGAAAAAAAGAAGAAGAATGTGATAAGATAATGCTCGTCTCCGTCTAAAGCGAACTTCGAAAGACCAACAAACAAAAAGAGATGCTGTTGTCATAATCCAGGAAGTAGAGAATATAGATACGCAGATGAATTCGTGGTCATGGCAATTTTGTCACTTAACGTGAACAAACAAAACTCACGTAGCTATCCTCACTAATCACTACAGACCAGAGATGCTTCCTCTTGTTTTCCGGTTCCACTTAGTTTCTTACACCAGTTCCACTTGCCTCTTACACAACAAATAGAATAAAGTACTATTTACATGTCATAGATGCCAAATCCTATTATATTTACATGGTCATAACTTTAAACAACCAAGAAAATATTTAAAGCTGGAAAAAACCAATTAGATACGTATAATGAGAAAGAGAATAGAGAGAGTAAATGAAAAGAGCGCTTTGTCCGTACCGTTAAAAATCTCTTTCAGGCACATTATCCAAGTTGTTTTCCCTTGGACTTTTGATTCCTTTTTTAGCAAATTTCCAAAAATCACCTTTCTAATTTCAAATCTCTACCTGGTTTTAAGCTATTTTGGGCTAAAAGAAAGTGGTTTTCCAATCTAAGAAGAAGATTTGGAATAATTTTTCCGATCAGCCTCACCTCCTCCTGTTAAGGATTCTGGATCTGTACTCGGAAAGGTACTTTCTTGAGATGGAGTACATGAGAAGAGGCGTTTGGAACGAGGACCTAAAGAACGAGGTTCTACTTTCCCACTCTAAGTGGTGATCTTTTAATAGTCGTAGCTTCACTCTTGTATGATTTACACCTTTCTGGAACATCATAAGGGTAAAGCCTTTGAGCTTATAAAGTTCCCTATTGTACCTGTAAAACTTCTACAAGTATAAAAGATATTCCCATTTTACATGGTGAACCTTTAGGCTATGCCACATTTCAGTGAGGTCGCTACTAAACTACTTATCTTTTATCTGTAGCTTGCTCCATTACAACTTTGCAAATTGAACCATGGCCAAAAGATTGACCTACGAGGAAAAAGGGAAGGGTAAGATAAGAGAATGAGGCTGATCTTAATGCAGTCCTAATCAATCGCCCCTATCATTTTGCACGATGGATGGTTATCCTTGAGAAGTGGAAAGCAACTGTGGACCCAAACTTTCCCTCCCAGATTCCCTTCTGGGTTCGAATCCATGGGTTACCTCTTCATCTATGGCAGGAAGAGGTGTTGACGAGTATAGGCTCGAATATTTGTGTACTTGAAAAGGTCGAGATATCTTCTCATGCAGCTAGGGTGAGAGTCCAAATCAATGGATTAAAACCCCTCATTACAAAAACAATTTTAGAGATGGATAATGGACAAGAGGTTACGGTCCACCTGATCTATGAAAAGCTGGGACAATTTTGCTCACAATGCAATATGCTAGATCATGAGGCTAAGGACTGTTATCTAAATGGAGATCACCAAGAGAGTAGAGGCATTAATGCCCCTAACTCAGGATCGCAACCAAATCACCAAAGAACATACTCTAAGCCACCATTTTCAGACCAAGAACCCCTGAGGAACATGAAAAGATCAAGATATGATGAGCACTCAGATAACATGAGAATTCGTACAAGAGAATGGCATCGTCATGAAGTACCATCCTAGTCTATTACCTCTGATTCCAGGAAGAAAAGATATAGAGATGAACATTATTCCCAAGGGTATGGTCATCCTCAAGATAAATCAAGTTTGAGGTGGAGGAAAGTCTCACCTAATAGATGGACAAGAGAGAGTGCTCACCTTCATTCTGTTGAGAAGTCAGATTCTTCCCGACCCAGAAGACCTCCTCTTGAGGGAGAGATCTATGATAATATGGAGGGAGATTCTATACCCCATCAAACCCTGCATGCAGCAGTTGGAGAACTACGCGAAATCATGACCCAATATGCAACAATTGCAGATCCCACTGAGAAAGCATTGAGAGAGAGAAGAGTCCAACACTCGATTGAAACTGGAGAATTCGAGGAATCGGTAAATGAATGAGCAAGATCAATGTTGGCAGATGACCAAATTATATCTCAGCAAGAGAAGGAAGCTAGAGAAAAATTACCTGAAAGAATTCCTGCAACTTTGAGACTTGGTCCTGTGACTGAGCAAAAATCTCTATGTGAACCAGGAACAGCTGAAAGAATCCCAACTTCCCTTAGATTGGGGCCCTTGGAAGACAATGGAGAAGATCTCCAAGTAACACCAGATAAAACTTTGACAATCTGCAAAACTGGAAAAATCTGCAGTGAAAAAGAAGATTGCCTTTAGACCCCCTATTATTTCACTGGTTAATGCTAAGAAAAGGAAAACCCTCCAGAAGAGAGCGTCACCAAAACACAAGATATTAAATGCCAGAGCATCAATCTTACGTCATGGGAGTAATGCTGACATCTTACTCAAAAGATCACAGGCTAGGTTCAAGAACTCTTCTATGAATCCTGAAGTTGGAACTTCCTCAATTCTGAAGCCAGCTCAATTTGTCCCTACAATCAAGAAGAAAATGGTGGATTTTCAGAATCCATCCTGTCCTCTTCCTTAAATGCTTTGAGCTGGAACTGTCAAGGTTTAGGAAATTCCTTGGCAGTTCGTCGTCTACTGAACCTAAATGCAAAACACAAACCAGACTTAATTTTCCTTATGGAGACAAAAAATAATGATAAAGTGGTCCTTTAGAAAACAGAGAAATTGAGATTTAACCACTGGGAGATTGTTAACCCTCATGGACAAGGTGGTGGTGGCCTTATGTTGCTATGGTCTGATAGAGTATAAGTGGAGATTAGAGTTGCGAACCAAGACTACATTGACACTTTTATCAAGTTCGAAGATAAAAGCTTTTATGCCACTTTTACTTACTGTAACTCGGATAAAAGGAAGAGGAAACTAATATGGGACAGACTTATTGAAGTAGCAGAAGTTAGAAACTCACCATGGATTGTAATGGGTAACTTCAACGACATTCTGTCAAATAAGGAGAAGAAGGGTGGTGTTGTGATACCGGAAAGCTCCTTTGTTGACTTCCAATCCTTCGTTTCAGAAGCAGGTTTATTCGATGTACAACATACAGGAAATTCATTTTCATGGCAAGGAAATAGACAAAACTCAGTAGTAAGATGTCGACTGGATAGAGTGATGGTTGAAGAGAAGTGGTTTGACCTCTTTCCCATAAGTAGAATAACATACCTTATGCTTGAAGCCTCCGATCATAGGCCAATGTTAACGCACTTTGAACCTGAAAAAAGGAAAAAGAAGTCAATGTTCAGATTTGATAGAAGATTAAAGGATAATGTGGAAGTTCAAAGACTAATCAAGAAAAGTTGGAACCCAAGTATTCATTTACCGATAAGGGTGCGAATTAGCAGAACTCGGGCAGCTATAATCCAATGGTCATCGGAGTCTAGCAAGAACAGCAAGGCCTTAATCGAGGAATTAAAAAGAGCACTCAATGCAACCTTAGAATGCCACCAGTATGATCACCAAAAGGTACAAGAAATTATCTTATTGCTGCAAAAGGCATATGATGATGAAGAGGCATTCTGGAAACAACGAAGCAGGCTTCTATGGCTGCAACTAGGGGATCAAAACTCATCCTATTTTCACGCAATAACTAAAGCAAGAAAAATCAGAAACTCTATATCAGTTATTGAAAATGATGAAGGAAAGGAGATGGTAAAGGCTGAGGATATAGTGAAAACAATAACATATTATTTTCAGATGATGTATACTAGTTCGGATACTCAATGCAGACCCATTGTGCAAGAAGCTTTAGAGAAAAGAAAATAAGAAACTTACCAGATTGCCATCTAGAGAGGAAATACTGGTGGTTTTTCTATAATCTTCTTTCACTCAGGGCCAGATGGTTTTTCTATAATCTTCTTTCACTCAAATTGGGATGTAGTTGGCCCTGCATTGGAGAAAGAAGTGTTAGAATTTTTCAGAACAGGTATAATGCAACCAACTGCAAATGTAACCAATTTAAGGCTAATTCCTAAAAATGCTGCAGCCCGCAAAGTCTCGGAGTTTAGACCTATTGCATTATGCAATTTTGGATACAAATTGATAGCTAAGATCTTAGCTAAGCGGCTTAGTGAGGTCCTTCCCAGGATAATATATGTTAACCAATCGGCCTTTGTTCAAGGGAGATGTATAACATATAATGTTCTAATATCTCATGAAATATTGCACTCACTTAAAACATCACAGGCTAGAAAATTTGGGGCTATTGCAGTAAAGACAGATATGACCAAAGCGTATGATTGTCTAGAATGGCCATTCATAAAAGCAGTAATGGAAAGGTTGGGATTCCAGGATAAATTCACTCACCTGCTGATGTAGTGCATTACCACAGTCCAATACACAGTCATAATAAACAAAGAACCTGAAGGGAAATTAAGTCCATCGAGGGGAATTAGACAAGGAGATCCTATTTCACCCTATGTGTTTATTTTGTGCAGTGAAGTACTCTCAGGTTTATGCAGAAAAGCAGAAGAGAAAGGAACATTACCTGGCCTGAGAATTGCTAGGCACGCCCCAAGAATTAACCACCTGCTTTTTGTCGACGACACTATGTTTTCTGCAAGAGTAATGAGAGGAATCTTACAACTTTACAAGAAATAATCAAGAAGTATGAACTAGCATCTGAAAGTCGGCAATCACTTTCTCAAAGAAGATGTCACACCAAATGAAGATAAAGATAAAAAAATAAGCTGTAGATTCACCAAGAAGGAGGTGTAGGAAAGTATTTGGGGCTACCTGAACATTTTGGAAGAAAGAAGAAGGATTTATTCACCTCCATCATCGATAAAATTCACCAAAAACGCATAAATTGGACTTCCAAATTCCTGTCGCTTGCAGGCAAAAACACTATGTTAAAAAGTGTACTAAGCCCTATGCCAACTTACGCTATGACATGCTTCCTACTTCCAATTTCCATATGTAAGAGAATTCAAATGGAACTCACCAGATTTTGGTGGGATAAAAACTTGGAATCAAGAAGCCTATCTTGGATTGCATGGGATAAGTTAACCAGGCCAAAAGCGAGGGGTGGATTGGGCTTCAAGGACATCCAAGCATTCAATTTGGCCCTAGTCGCAAAGATTTCGTGGATGATCATCAAAAACCCAGAATCCTTGCTAGCAAGAATGCTACTGTCAAAATATTGTAAAGAGGAAAGCTTCCTGAGTGTTGATTTTCCCACCTCATGTTCACACGCTTGGAAAGGTATACTAAAGGAAAGAGACTTAATTAAATCACAACTTGGCTGGACTGTTGGTGATGGATCAAATATCAATGTCTGGACCGACAATTGGCTATCCAGCTCTGCCCTGAAGCCAATCTTTGGTCCACCTAAAGAGCAAGACATGAATTTAAAAGTGTCAGATTTGATTAATAGAGATTTAAGAGAATGGAAAAGTGTGAAGATAAAGAATACATTACCACTGATGGAAGATGATATCCGATGTATTCAACTAAGCATCCACAAAGACATTGACAGGATTATCTGGCTTCGAAACCCAAATGGAGTTTATACTGCCAAAGATGGATACAACTAGGCAATGGAATCAAAGCTAAATACTCCTAATGCAGATCATCATGAGGGTATTGATTGGATAAAAGACCTGTGGGCTATACCGCTACTACCAAAAATTCAATACTTCATCTGGAAATGCCTCCACCAAGCTGTGCCAACAAGCGATAATCTAATCAAAAGACAGGTTGAGGTGGAGCCTAAATGCCAAAGATGTGGAGATGACGAGACCTTGCTATGGATACATCAGGTCCTAACTCTAACAACTTCCCTTCATTATGGAGAAAACTTCGGGTAATCAAGACATTACCTCCGATTGGTATTACTAAAATCCCTCTCGCCGCATGGATAATCTGGTTCCTATGGAAAGCCCGGAATCAATTGATATTTAACAAAATCATCCAAAACCCAGAAGAAATCCTCAGCTACGCAATCCTGGTGGCGAAGGAATGGGAAGGAGCTCAGGAAACTATAAGCTTAAAGAAAACAAAAGAAGCTTGTCGCGAATCGAACCTGGATAAACCAATTGCCATATGTTGGTTGGACGCCGTTTGGAATGAAAGGAGTCGACTTGCTGGCACAGCGTGGGTAATTAAGTAAAGCAAGGATCCTCCAAGAAGTGAAGCGATGATCCAGGAGTTTGTATCATCGCCTTTAATTGCAGAAGCTCTTGCCCTCCGATCAGCGATGGTCGATGCTTTGGCCAATGATTACCATCAGATAGCTTTCCGATCTGACTCTTCCAACCTAATCACAGCCATTAAAAATGGAGTGAATCTTCCGGAGATCTCAGACATCCTCACGGATGTTACCTACCTTCTCCCTTTCTTTGAATCAATCGAATTCAAATTCATACCTCGTTCTCTCAATGTAGAAGCCGATGAAAAGGCTAAAACTTGTCTCAGGTCTTTTGTTGCACTTAATGTGGTAGACGGAAACATTTAAATCTTTATTTAATAAAGTTTTATTTGACAAAAAAAAAACTTATAATGAGAGATATAAATTTTTTTTTTCGTTGTTATATTAATTTACACGATTTATGTCCCTGATTGAATTGGTAGTGATCATCGTATATCAGTTGTCTTGTAACAATTCACAAGATTTGGATTCTTTTCCGGAGAACTACTAATTTAAGTTCATAGTATAGAAACTCTGTTTGTGAGGCCAAAGCGATTTAAACCGTAAGGAATATGAAGGAGTAAATATCGTATAATATATTTATGTAAAGAGAATCAAGTACATTGATGTAAATACCTAGATCAATCGTATATATATATACCTGAGCAGAATACTAGACACATATCCTTTAATCATTCCTCTATATGGTATCAAAGCGGAAACGATACTTAGACCTAAATTAAAAAAATTCTGCCGCTTCTCTTCTCTTTTCAAATCTCTCTTTCATTCCCATCTGATCTAATGTCTACCAGTGACAATCCCACCCCTGCTGTTTCTTCTGCCGACACTGTAACAGTCAATGGCACCTCTCTTCTCAATGTCAACATGACCAACATTACCAAGCTTCTAATTACTTGATGTAGAGTCGTCAATTCACTCACTTCTCCATGGTTGTGGTCTTGCACCATACTTTGATGGATCTGTCGCTATACACGTTCCATTAATCACAACAGGGACCACGGTTACACCAAATCCCGCTCATCTGATTTGGCAATGTCAAGACAAACACTAGAAAAATATGAGCCATTGTGACAATTTCATTGTAATTATGAATATTAGTAAAATAATTTGTAACGTTTTATATACAATTTTGTTACGAATTTTATTTGTTACGAATCATTGTGACTTTATTCTGTATCAATTTGTGAAAAAATTGTTACTAAATTTATTCGTCACAAGTATATTGTGATATTTTTGTTACCAATATGTATTTGTGACACTTATATTGTAACCATTTACAAATCATCACAACTTTGTTACAATATCTTTATATTGTGACGAAATATATGTTATTGTAACAAAATATTACGTATCAATATAAACTTTTCTTTTTGTAGTGAAACTAATTTTCCCTACCTGATTGGTACTATCTCAATTGCCATTCAGTCGATGCTCTGACGTGCAGCTACTTCCGCCGATGTCTGGACCATATTAGCCACCACTTACGCTACACCGAGTTGGGGTCACATCAAACAACTCCAGCACCAACTGAAACAGTAGCATAAAGGCTCCAAGACAGTTGACGAATATATGCAAGGTATTATCACTAAATTTGACCAACTAGCTCTGCTTGAAAAGCTTATTGAGCATGAAGACCAGATTGATTACGTTCTGTTAGGTCTTCCGGATGAATACAAAACCATTGTTGATCAAACCAATGGCCGCGATGCTCCACCAACACTTCCTGCTCTTCATGAAAAGCTTCATAATCATGAAGCTACGTTGATGTCGACTCCTGAACTTGCAACGTTTCCCATGGCAAATTATGCAAACAATAACAACGAATCCAGCACTCAGTCTCGGTCCAATCAACGCCCCACACAGCCATGGAGTAATAACATTCGTCCACAGGAACTGAGAACCTCTCGTCCATATCAAGGTCGGTGTCAGATTTGTGGTGTCCAAGGTCACTCTGCCAAACGCTGCTATCAGCTTCACTCCTTCTCCCACAACAACAGCAACAACAACGTCAACCACCTCTGTTGCCCACACCACCACAGTGGCAGCCACATGCAAAATATAGCAATGGCTACACTGTCACATCCCTAGGTGCTTGACTCTGGAACAACACACCACATCACTTCTGACATCAACAATCTCACACTTCATCAACCATATTTCGGTGGTGAAGAGGTCACTGTAGGCAATGGCGCAATGCTACTAATCACACATACCGGTTATACTACTTTACCCTCTTCTACGAAAACTTTGTCTCTTAAAATGTCTTGTTTGTTCCCAACATTCAACGCAATCTCATCTTAGTTTATCGGTTATGTACTCTAACCAAGTGTCAGTGCAATCCTTTCCTGCTTCTTTTCAGGTGAAGGACTGAGTACGGGAACCCCATTACTCCAAGGCCGAGCTAAAGCAGATCTCTATGAGTGGCCACTTTCCATGCCGACATCCTTCTTTGCCACTCCCACCGTCAAGATCACTTCTTCCCAATGGCACTCTCGCCTTGGTCACCCCTCTAGTTCAATTTTAAAAACAATTATTTCCAAATTTTCTTTACCAGTTTCTGAAATTTCCTCTCTGTCTTTATCTTGTAATGATTGCTTATCAAACAAGAGTCATAAACTCCTTTTTCACAAACTTCTATTACTTCAACTCGTCCTCTACAATATCTCTTTACAGATTTATGGTCTTCTCCAATTTTCTCAGTCGACAATTTCAAATATTATTCATTATTGATCATTTCACAAGATATACTTGGTTTTATCCCCTCAAACTAAAATCTCACGTCAAAGAAAGTTCTATTCGATACAAAAATCTTGTTGAAAACACTTTTCAAACCAAAATTGGAACTCTCTTTTCTAATAATGGCGGTGAGTTTCTTGCTCTTCGCTCTTTTCTTGCTGATTGTGAAATTTCTCATCTCACAACTCCACACACTCCTGAACATAATGGACTTTCCGAGCGTAGACATCGTCATATTATCGAAACTGGTTTGTCTCTTCTTACTCATGCTTCTATGCCCAATACATACTGGTCCTATGCCTTTTCTACTGTCGTTTATTTGATAAACCGTCTTCCTACTCCTCTTTTATCTCTTAATTCCCCATATCAACTTCTCTTCTCTACTCCTCCAAACTACTCCAAGCAAAAAATTTATGGTTGCCTTTGCTATCCTTGGTTACGCCCATACACAAATCATAAGCTAGAGCCAAGATCAAAACCATGTATTTTTCTGTTATTAATTATCTCAAAGCACTTATTTTTGTTGGGAACCAGTTTCAGATCGTCTTTACGTTTCTTGTCATGTTAGATTTGATGAAAATCAATTCCCTTTCACTCAGCTTACCCAAATCTCTTCTACATCTTCTCCTTCCTCTTCCTCCTTTCAACCGTCACACATCCAACTTCCAGTTCTGCCACTCATAGACATCACGCCAACAGCTCGACCTTTCATTAATGGGGTTCCACGACACGATTCCTCATCACCACAAGTTCCGCCTCGGCCGCAATCTCCGACACCGACAATGCTTCTGACACCGCCGGTGTCACAGCCACTGTCACTGAAACGTCGTTCAGATAGCCCCCTCTCTCTGCCGACAGTCTCTGTTCCTAACGAGACTTCTCCACATGGGTCCAATAATTCAGGCCCAAATCCATCAAATGACAACATATATGCCCATGACACATATATTGATCAGCAGACCCAACAATCATCAACGAATCATGAGGCCCAACCCACAACAGAAAGTCTATCATCTTCTTCAGCGATTCCAGACCCACCGATTCTCGATAACACGCACAAGATGCAGACAAGATCAAAAGCTGGAATTGTGAAACCAAACAAGTGATATGCTTTGACGGCTTCAAACTTATTGGAGACCACACCATGAACAATCAATCAAGCTTTAGCAGATCAACGATGGAATAAAGCCGCTTCAGCTGAATTCAACGCTATTGTTCACAACCAGACATTCATTCTTGTCCCACCTGATGCAACTCAGAACGTCATTGATACCAAATGGATTTTTACCATTAATTACTTACCTAATGGTTCTATTGACAGGTTCAAAGCACAGCTTGTTGCTCTAGGATACAATCAACAACACGGAATTAAAAACCAGGAGACATTCAGTCCAGTAATCAAATCCACCACGATTCGTCTAATCCTTGATGTTGCAGTCAGTAAATCATGGTAGATCAAACAGCTAGACGTCAACATCGCCTTCCTCCAAGGTACATTAACCAAAGAAGTCTATGTCAAACAATCTCCGGGATTCATTGATGTTAATCGGCCAAACCATGTCTGTTGCCTTTATAAAGCTCTCTATGGCTTGAAACAAGAACCTCGAGCATGGTATCAGGAACTCCGCAAGCATCTTTTATCTGTTGGGTTTGTTAACTCTTCAGCTGATGCATCGTTATGTAAGAGTATTTTCTGTTATGTATGGCCGATGTGTTTCTCGGTTTAATTATAAAGTTCAAGTTCATATTAAAATTTATAGATTCTAATATTAAAGAAAAGTGGCATTATGCGTTATATGTCAAAAGTGTCTTTTGGATTAGTGACTCTTGGATCAATATAAAAGCAACATTAGATTTGGTCATTAGTATGATGTCTTGTCTCTTCCAAAAAAAAAGACGAACGGTTATGAACATCTCGTCTCTTTCACAAAGAAACTTACGATTACGAGCGTTAAAGAGATAGAGAAGAAGAGTGAAGATCCTTGTCCATCAAAGGATCAAAGGATTGATTAAGGTTTAAAGGCTAAGGGAGGAGAAAATCAATAAGAGGATTTGATCCACAATATCATTAAGCAATGGATCAATGTTAGTCTTTCTTCTCTATTAAGCAAGTGTTGTTTGTTGAATTAACACAAATTTAGAAAGACTTGGGATTAGATTTCATAAATCGAAATCATAAAATCTAAATTAATATTTGGTATCAGAATCATCTAGATTTGTTTAGTTCACATAGAAAAGTTGAGTATAATTGATTTTAAAGAGGATTCATGATTTGATCGCATTAATAACCGTCACGTTTCGTTAATGATGATGTTCGATCAAGTTGATGAGAATATCATGAATTCATATCAATTACGAATGGAAATGGTTGAAAATAATCATCCTGTAATTGGTTTAGATTTATGTATTGTATCGTAATTGAAGTCGTAATGATAAAATTATTCGTACTTCACCATTCATGCATATAACCGTTTGAACGCTTTCATAAATTGTTACTTGACGTTCAAATAACTGTCATGGTTGTTATAGTCACATTATGTTCTCTGTGAATTGCGTGTTTTTATAAATTATATAAAATTATATATATGATCTAGCCACGAACATGAACCCACGTAGAACGCATTGATAAGATATGAGTCATGTTTATGTTAATGGCACTTAAAAGTATTGTTGGTCATATATTATATAATGCATTAAGTAGATAGCATTATATATGTTATAGTAAATGTAAAGTAAATTATATATATTTATATATAAATAAAAGTTTCCGCTACATTTTATAAATTAGGGTAATTGTATTATGAAATATTAATACAATATAAAAGACATTTACCCAATATAAAAGACTTTTACCCATTAAAATTTAATGTTTATATTGTATGTGACATGTTAATCAGCAAAGTGGTCTTGTCATATTATATATAAATGTTAAAAGTGAAAACATTAATTGATCATGATTAAAGAGAACGCTAAAATGACATAAAAGTTCTAGTGATTAATTAAATTATTATTTATATTTTTGGAGATCACCCAAAGGTGGATCATTGGATATATTTAATAATACGAAAAAAATTAGTCATTTCCGCTATAGTCGATAGTATGTTTACCCAAAGGTAACATATCTGTTTGATTTATATGTGTGATTTGATTAATTATAAAAGTATTAAAAATCTATAACAGGCATCACTTATAGTGCATATATTTAAGTATTGCCCAAAGGTTGCTTAAATACATGCTTTTATAGTCTAGAATAAAGTTTAGGAATCTGTATAAAAGCCTCAAAGCACTAACGAGTAAGCATGTATAAATGCTTGCAGCTTCATCTAGTTTATATGCATTTGCTAACTCTGTCGTAAAGTTTAATGGGCTAAACTATGAGGACCCCTCAACCATTACATATGATAGCTCCGAAGCTGATAAGTCTCGTTATAAGACTTGGGAGCAATCTAATAGGTTGAGTTTGAACCTCATGAGGATGACGATGGCGGGAAGTATTAAGCCATCTATGCTCAAGACTGAGAAAGCTAGGGAATTCATAAAGAAAATTAAGGAGTGTTCACAATCGGATTTGGCGGACAAGTTGATTGTAGGAAGTCTCATGAGTGAGCTAACTACGGAAAAGTTTGACTGGTCTCAGCCAATCCATGATCATGTGACACACATGTCTAACTTGGCATCAAAGTTAATGGCGTTAGGCCTTGGTAGTGCCAGTAGCAGCATAAAGAAACCAAGTGTTAAGGACAAAATGATGTACAAAGTTTTCATTAAACGTCCGAAAAGAAAGGCATGGTTTGATAAGTAAGGTACATAACATTTATATGTTTGTTCTGAATTGAACCTTGTTGAAGTGCCTAAAAATACTTGGTGGTTAGATTCTGGTGCATCTACTCATGTGTCTCACATTAAGCAGGGATTCATTTCGATTCAACCCATAAGAGGACCTGAACAATACTTGTTCATGGGGAACCGAATGAAGGCACGAATTGAAGGCATTGGGACTTATAGATTAATCTTAGACACTAGTTGTCATGTAGATCTTGAAGGGTGTCTCTTTGTACCTGAATGTGCTAGAAATCTTGTTTCCGTAAGTAAGTTGGACGATTTAGGTTTTGATTTTAGGATTGGACATGGGGTTTCTCTATGTATCGAAATGATTACTTTTGTGGTAGTGGTACAAAATTTGATTCACTTTATAGGTTCAATCTTAATGTAAAGTTTTCTGAATCCTTGTTTAATGTTGAGAATCAAGGCATAAAACGTAGTGCATCTAATGAAAGCTCAGCTTTCTTGTGGCATAAAAGATTAGGTCATATTTCCAAAGAAAGAATTATGAGGTTGGTAAAGAATGAAATACTTCCTCCATTGGATTTCAGTGATCTAGATGTGTGTATAGACTGCATTAAAGGAAAGCAGACTAAACATATAGTAAAGAAACCAACCACAAGAAGTATTCAACTTCTTGAGTTAATACACACCAATATATGTGGTCCATTTGATGCTCCATCTTGGAGCGGTGAAAAATATTTTATCACCTTTATTGATGATTATTCATGTTATGGTTATACTTATCTACTGCTGAAAAGTCTAAGTCGGTGGATGTCCTAAAGGTGTTCATCGATGAAGTAGAAAGGCAGTTAGATAGAAAAGTAAAAGTTGTGAGATCTGATAGAGGTGGTGAGTTTTACGGAAAATTCAATGAAAGTGGACAATGTCCTGGTCCGTTTGCAAAGTTACTTGAAAGTAGAGGCATTTGTGCGCAATACACAATGCCCGGAACACCTCAACAGAATGGTGTAGCTGAAAGGCGAAATCGTACTCTAATGGATATGGTTAGGAGTATGTTAAGTAATTGTTCTTTACCCCTTTCGTTGTGGATATATGCATTAAAGACTGCAACGTATGTGCTGAACCGGGTTCCTAGTAAGGCAGTTCCTAAGACACCTTTTGAACTGTGGATGGGAAAGAAACCTAGTTTAAGACATTTACGTGTCTGGGGTTGTCCAGCAGAAGTAAAGCCATATAACCCACATGAAAAGAAACTTGATTCTAGGACTGTTAGTGGATTTTTCATTGGCTATCCTGAAAAATCGAAAGGGCATGTATTTTATTGTCATAACCATAGTACGAGAATAGTTGAAACGGGGAATGCTAGGTTCATTGAGAATGGTCAAACTAGTGGGAGTGGTGAACAAAGAAAGGTGGACATTAAAGAAGTTCAGGTTGAAGCTCTTTCACCTGTCGTTGCACCTCAAGTTGTTGTTCCTATTGTTTCAATAGAGTCAAATGACACAATGGAACAACATAATCAAGATCCAATTCCTCTAGATGAAAATGTAGTCAATGAACCAGTCACAATTCAAGAAGAGAGTAGTGTACCACAAGAACCTTTAAGGCGATCTATAAGAGAAAGAAGATTTGCCATTCCAAACGACTATGTGACGCTATTGAAAGTGAATGTGACTTAAGCCTTGATGAAGACCCGAGCACATTCCAAAAAGCCATGGAAAGTGACAATTCTGAAAAGTGGTTAAATGCCGCAGAAGACCAAATGGCTTCTATGGGTGTTAATCATGTATGGGACTTAATAGAGTTGCATGATGGTTTCAAGACCGTTGGTTGTAAATGGGTCTTTAAGACTAAACGTGACTCGAAAGGTAACACTGAAAGACACATGGCTCGCCTTGTTGCTAAAGGTTTCACCCAGAAAGATGGTATTGACTATAAAGAGACCTTCTCTCCAGTATCTAAGAAGGATTCTCTAAGGATTGTTTTGGGTTTGGTAGCTCATTATGATTTAGAGCTTCACCAAATGGATGTGAAAACAGCCTTTCTAAATGGAGATCTTGAGGAAGAAGTATATATGGACCAACCTGAAGGTTTTGTGGCCACAGGAAAAGAACATCTGGTATGTAAGCTGAGAAAGTCAATATATGGACTGAAACAAGCTTCCCGACAATGGTATCTAAAGTTTAATGATATCATTACGTCATATGGTTTTGTAGAGATCATCGTTGATCGGTGTATCTACATGAAAGTTAGTGGGAGTAAGTTCGTTATTTTGGTCTTATATGTTGATGATATCTTACTTGCTGCAAATGACATGGGCATGCTATGTGATGTAAAGAAATATCTCTCTAAGAACTTTGAAATGAAAGATATGGGTGAGGCTTCTTATGTGATCGGGATAGAAATAATTAGAGATAGATCACGAGGACTGTTAAGTTTGTCTTAGAAAGGATATATCAATAAGATTTTAGAGAGATATGGGATGGAAAATTGCTCTGCAAGAAAAGCTCCAATTCAGAAGGGGGATAAGTTCAGTAAAATGCAATGTCCAAAGAATGAATTGGAGCGCAAAGAAATGGAAAGAATTCCTTATGCATCAGTGGTTGGGAGTTTGAACTATGTTCAGACATGTACTCAGCCAGATATCAGCTTTGTCGTTGGTATGTTGGGTCGATATCAAAGTAATCCCGGAATAGACCACTGGAAAGCTACAAAGAAATTTCTCAGGTACTTGCAAGGCACCAAAGAGTTCATGCTTACGTACAGGAGATCCGACAATCTAGAGATCGTCGGATATTCAGATTCTGATTTTGCCGGATGTGTCGATAGTAGAAAATCGACATTTGGCTACTTGTTCCTATTAGCTGGGGGAGCAGTATCTTGGAAGAGTGGAAAGCAGTCTGTCATTGCTACTTCCACTATGGAGGCCGAATTTGTGGCATGCTTTGAGGCCACAGTTCATGCATTGTGGTTGCGGAACTTTATCTCAGGACTTGGGATTGTCGACAACATAGCCAAGCCGCTGAGAATTCACTGTGATAATTCCGCAACTGTCTTCTTTTCTAAAAATGATAAGTACTCGAAAGGAGCTAAGCACATGGAGTTAAAGTACTTGTCTGTGAAAGAAGAAGTGCAGAAACAAAGAGTATCATTTGCGCATATTAGGATGGACATGATGGTAGCGGATCCGTTAACTAAGGAATTACCACCCAAGATGTTTATTGGCCATGTAGAGCGTATGAGTGTTATAGATAAGACCTTGCTATTCTAGTTGTGCTATGCTCATTGTACTTGTAAGAATTTGATTCACTTAAGGATACGTTTCTGTTTTATTGAACATGTTATCATTATAGTATATGTATACATTTTGGTTTAAAGATAACATGTGTGTTTGAGAATTAAAGTCTTTCTCAACATTAAAGAAAGAAAATAATAAAATTAGAATTGGTTTGTGATACATGGAAGGGAACTTGTCGTTCAATGATGGGCAACCGCCATGATTCGATCAGTTCTTATTTTATTACGATAATTAAAGGATTAATGAACTTGATATAAAAGCGCGCATTATAGATATTAAACCATTAAGTCAACACAACGGCCAAGTGGGAGAATGTAAGAGTATTTTCTGTTATGTATGGCCGATGTGTTTCTCGGTTTAATTATAAAGTTCAAGTTCATATTAAACTTTATAGATTCTAATATAAAAGACGATACCGTGATGGATCGGTTTCGATTAATAAATTAGAATCGGGTGTATTGATAACCTTTCTCTCTTGCTAAATTATATCGTATTGATCTTCTCTACGTAAAGCGCACATATATATATATATATATGGTAATTAATTAAATACAAATACATACAACCATATATATATATATATATATATAAAGAAAAGTGGCATTACGTTTAAAGAAAAGTGGCATTATGCGTTATATGTCAAAAGTGTCTTTTGGATTAGTGACTCTTGGATCAATATAAAAGCAACATTAGATTTGGTCATTAGTATGATGTCTTGTCTCTTCCAAAAAAAAAGACGAACGGTTATGAACATCTCATCTCTTTCACAAAGAAACTTACGATTACGAGCGTTAAAGAGGAGAAGAAAAGTGAAGATCCTTGTCCATCAAAAGATCGATTAAAGTTTAAAGGCTAAGGGAGGAGAAAATCAATAAGAGGATTTGATCCACAATATCATTAAGCAATGGATCAAGGTTAGTCTTTCTTCTCTATTAAGCAAGTGTTGTTTGTTGAATTAACACAAATCTAGAAAGACTTGGGATTAGATTTCATAAATCGAAATCATAAAATCTAAATTAATACGTTATTCATTCTAAAGATTGTCCTAATGTGGTTTATATGCTCATCTACGTAGATGATATAATTGTCACAATCAACAACTCATCTGTACTTGATCAGACTTTAATGATGCTAGCTACAAGGTTCTCTGTCAAAGATCCAACAGACCTTCATTATTTTCTAGGTATTGAAGCACACCGTACAAGCTCTGGCCTCCATCTCACACAAAGGCGATATCTCCTCGACCTTCTCACACGTACAAATATGCTCAATGCTAAACCAGTCTTCACACCCATGGCTACCACACCAAAGCTCAGTGTTTCACTCTGGTACACGCCTTACGGTTGCAATAGAATATCGAGCAACATTGCGCAGTCTACATTATTTGGCATTCACAAGATCGGACATATCTTATGCGGTTAACCGGCTGTCTCAATTTATGCATGCTCCAACAGATGATCACTGGAATGCTACCAAACGTCTACTTCGTTATCCAGCTGGGACGCCATCACATGGTCACTTTTATAGCACAGGTAATTCTTCATCTCTTCATGCTGTCTCCGATACCGATTGGACTGGAAATCCTGATGATTACATGAGTACCAACGCCTACATTATTTACCTTGGTAAACATCCGATTTTCTGGTCTTCCAAGAAACAAAAAGGCATTGCAAAATCCTCAACTGAAACTGAGTATCGCTCAGTTGCAAACACTTCCGCAGAAGTTCGATGGGTCTGTTCTCTTATCACAGAACTCGGCATTCAGCTTCTTGAGGCACCAGTAATCTATTATGTATAGGCCCAATTAGGCCAGGTCCAATTGTATGGCCCAAACCAATTGAGGCCCAGTAAGGAAGAGCCCATTCAGTTCAGGCCCAAGCGTGCATGGCCCATGATCGACCATTAGGTGACACCTGTAATATGATGACGAGCGTACGGAGCCAATGCGTGTTCCTTAGACTTACATGCGGATTGACACATGTCATTGGAGAGCACTTGCTCATCACCATCAACCCACTATAAAAGGGGAACTTGAATGAACAAAGATTCATTCGAAAAGATTTGGACAAACCTGGGAATACAGCAATCTCGACGAGCACAAGAAGTGATCGACGAACACAGACTTGAAACCTCTCCTCGACGAACGTAAGTGTTTCGAATTAAGTTAATCAGACCTAAGATAATCAATCGACGAAAGTAAAGACTAAATAGAGGATCGACAAACGTGAGTATAAAAAGGCGACGACGAACACAAAACTGTCAACCTTTCGTTAGTCGTCGACGAGCGTGATTTAAACATATCGATCGACGAGCCCAAACACCCTAGTGGTAAGGTACTAGACGAGCATAAATACTAAGAAACTCATCGACGAGCATAAATACTAAGAAACTCATCGACGAGCATAAATACTAAGAAACTCATCGACGAGCACAATTTGTATTAACACCCAAGTGGTGACGTACATTGACGAACGTATAGCACCCTAGAGGTGACTTGCATCGATGAACGCATCGTATTGACGAACATAAATCTCCTATTCAGATACCTAACCGACGAACAGAAACAAACCCAAACAAGCTCAAGTGATCGACGAGCATCAGCCACCTAAATTGCACTCTTAATTAATCAACGAACATATTTGAACACCGGCTACCCTCAGACTATATACGAGGATCTCGACCCACGAACTCTCTTCTAAACATTTCCAATTAAACATTAGAACTACGAATTGGCTTGATTCCATTTGCGGATACGTAGGCAACCGAGCAACAGTGCAACCAAAAATCTGAACTTCAAAAATCAATAAAGACGTTCGTAACCGAAAGGTGTGCTAAGACCGGTACGAACAATTGGCGCCGTCTGTGGGGAAAAAGAGATTCTTCTAGACACCCGTCAAAATGGTGGTCGACAAACCAAGAAACGAAGCGTGAAATGATGATGAGCAGCCACTACAAGCTGGAGATCTAAGCGATAGACAATCGCTAAGACGAGAGGCAATCCCCCTCGATGAGCTAGACAACGAACCTGTTCGTCACTTGGAGTAATCGGAGGAAGCCACTCGGAGTACAAACGAAAAGCTCGAGGAATTCCAAAACAAGATCACGGCACTTGAAGAAGAGCAAACAAGGGCAATCCCATTAAGCGCGGATCATTCATCTCACCAAAGAATCCGGGTCGAAGAATCACCGAATTCGGATATACGACAAAATCAACTGACAATTGAACTGCATGAAGAGCAGACAACAAATAGGCGTGTCGAAGGACCTCAATATCAAGAGTTATGCGTAAGTCCGACTGAACCATCATATCTGGTACTCGACCGTCTAGAAAACCAAGCCTTAACCATAAAGACGATGAAAGAGGAAATGGAGAAAATGGCGTCGCGGCTTCATAGTGCGACTACTTCGGCACCTGAAATTGACCAAATGTTGAATAGGACGCGAAACTCACCTTTTACCAGACAACTACTGGCGATTAGAGTTCAGCATACCGTCAAGATTAAATGCCCGACGTATAATGGAAAGACCAATCCAAACAGGTTTCTAACGGCCTTCGGAATCGCGATGGGCAGAGCACAATATTCCCCACAAGAATACGATGCGGTATATTGTCAAATGTTCGTGGAAAGCCTGATTGGAGACACATTGGATTGGTTTTCCAAATTGGAACCAAATTCCATCGGTAATTTTAAACAATTATCAAAAATATTCCTTAAGCACTACTCAATGTACATCCAGCCTGCGACAACAAGCGCAGATCTGTATTCTATCTTCCAAGGGAGGAAAGAAAGCCTGTGATCGTATATTGAGCGATTTAAAGCTATCGTATCGAGAGTAGCTTTGACAGACAACGTCGCAATCCCAGCTCTTCGAAACGGACTGTGCGAAGATTCAAAATTAAAAGACGATTTGCATATCAATACACCGCAGACGTTGGAAGACGCCTTACATCGAGCCAACAAATTTGCCGAAGTCGAAGATCGAAGATCTCGATTCTCTAATCAACCAGCGGTCAGAGAATCTCGTAAAGAAGAGGAAAATTATAAAGGCAAAGAGCCTCGACAACAACACAAAAGGAACAACCACTTGGGTAAAATTTCACATTGTCGACAACCCGGCAATTTACAACGCCATTTTGGGAACTCCATGGATTTATGCGATGAAAGCCGTAATTTCAACATACCACCAATGTCTAAAGTTCCCGACAAATGACGGAGTTTGCACCGTTCGAGAAAACCAACAAGTAGCAAGAACTTGTTTTATCACGGAACACAAGCTTCGAAACAAAGGGAAAACCTTTATGATCACAAACTCGACGCAAGCTCAAGATAGTCGAAAACTCGAAGTCGATATCTTGGAAAAGATCGAGCAAATCAATATCGATCCTTCTGATGAAAAGAAGTGTGTTGGAATAGGCTCAGAAGTCTCAATAGACATAAAGACCAAACTCATCAAGTTTCTTCGCCAAAATGTCTCAACATTTGCTTGGTCAACAGAAAACATGCCGGGAATAAGTACGAAAATAATATCGCATGAGTTAAACATTGACCCGACATTCAAGCCAGTCAAACAAAAAAGAAGGAAGTTAGGCCCCGAGCGATCTCGAGCTGTAACCCGGTTGTCGTAAAAAAGAAGACTGGTTGTCGTACGCTACCCCGAATGGCTTTCAAACCGGTTGTCGTAAAAAAGAAGACCGAAAAATGGCGAACATGGGTTGATTTTACCGATTTAAACAAGGCATGCCCAAAAGATAGTTTCCTGCTACCGCGCATCGATCAATTAGTGGAAGCAACGTCAGGAAATGAACTCTTATCTTTCATGGATGCTTTCTCAGGATACCACCAAATCCAAATGCATCCCAGCGACCGCGATAAAACGTCATTCATCATGGATCGCGGAATATATTGCTACAAAGTTATGCCATTTGGACTTAAGAATGCCGGCGCGACATATCAACGGGATGTCAACAAAATGTTCAAAGACCAAATAAGCAAAACCATGGAGGTTTATATTGACAACATGCTCGTCAAATCAGCAAAAGCTGAAAATCACTTGGATCATTTGAAGACATGCTTCAAGACTCTTAACCAGTATGAAATGAAATTAAACCCGACAAAATGCACTATGAAATGAAATTAAACCTGACAAAATGCACTTTCGCTGTAAAGTCAGGGGAATTGTTGGGTTATGTGGTGACGAAACGAGGCATCGAGGCCAATCCCAAACAAATTAAAGCAATAACAGATTTACCTTCGCCAAGAAACAAGCGTGAAGTTCAACGGCTTACCGGGAGAATTGCACCGCTCAATCGTTTTATATCACGATCAACGGACAAGTGTCTCCCCTTCTATAAGCTATTCCATAATAACAAAAAGTTTGAGTGGAACGACGAATGCGAGTCAGCATTCGCAGAGTTAAAAAATTACTTATCAACACCTCCGATATTGGCGAAACCTGAAGACGGATAAACATTGTACCTTTATGGTTCGGTAACTCATGCAGCGGTAAGTGGAGTATTAGTACAGGAAGACCGCGAAGAACAAAAACCGATATTTTACGTCAGCAAGTCATTGAATGATGCTGAAACAAGATACGCGACAACATAAAAACTCGCTCTAGCAGTCGTAACATCGGCAAGAAAACTACGTCCATACTTCCAATCTCACGCCATTACGATCTTGACTAACCATCCATTGCGATCAATACTACACAGTCCGAATCAATCCAGAAGGTTAACCAAGTGGGCGATCGAGCTAAGCGAATACGACATCAACTTTAAAGGGAGAACAAGCTCAAAATCACATGTCCTAGCTGACTTTTTGATAGAGCTTGAACCATAATTACGAGAAGACGATCACATTGGAGAAAAATGGTCGCTATTTGTAGACGGATCATCATCCACACGCGGGGCAGGAGTCAGGATACAACTCGTATCGCGCGAAGGAAGCATCATCGAACAATCATTTCGACTAATGTTCGTCGCATCTAACAATGAAGTAGAATATGAGGCCCTTATTGCCGGACTACGACTAGCTCAATCACTTGGAGTCCAAAAAATCGAAGCATTTTGTGATTCCCAACTCGTGACAAGTCAATTCAACGGAGAATTCGACGCAAAGAATGAGAGAATGAACGCATATCTTAAAGTGGTCCAAGAACTAGCAAAGGAGTTCTCGGAATTTCATCTAACGAAGATTTCGCGAGGAGAAAACACCTCCGCCGACACATTAGCTGCACTAGCTTCGACATCAGATCCCGAACAATATAGGATCATCCCAGTCGAAGGCATTCCAGCCCCAAGCATAAACCTGGCAAAAGGATGTTGCTTAAGTATAGCGGAAGAAAATCAATCTACCGAAGAGGTTCCCGAAGAAAGTCAAAACGACAAAAATCATGTGGATTGGCGAAGCGATATCAGAGTTTACATAGCCGATGGCATCCTCCCAAAAGATAGATGGGTTGCGCAACGATTGAAAACCCGAAGCGCGCATTACACACTATATAAAGAACATCTATTGAGAAGAAGTGTCAACGGAACCTTATTAACCTGCATATACGGAGAAGAAACGATGCGTGTAATGCAAGAAGTTCACTTAGGAGCTGGAGGAAATCATTCGGGTGGGCGATCACTTGCATTGAAAATCCGGCGACTTGGATACTTTTGGCCGACAATGAATTCTGATTGTGAGAAATTTGCCGCAAAATGTGAAGCATGTCAACGTCACGAGCCAATTCTCGCAACAGCGACCACCTCATATCCTTTTGTGAGATGGGCAATGCATATAATCGGGCCATTACCCTCTTCTCGGCAAAAACACTTCGTATTGGTACTTACCGATTACTTCACCAAGTGGGTAGAAGCAGATTCATACGCAAAGATTCAAGATACAGACGTTCGAAAATTCGTACGGAAAAACATCATTAGCCGACATGGACTACCATACGAGATCGTAACTGACAATGGATCACAATTCATATCCAACAAGTTTGAAGTTTTTTGCGCAAATTGGAGAATTCGGCTAAGTAAAGCAACACCGCGAAATCCGCAAGGAAACAGATTTGCCGAAGCATCAAATAAAATCATCATTAACAGTCTAAAGGCGTTTGGATGATAAGAAAGGGAAATGGGCCGATGAACTCGACGTTGTGCTATGGTCATATAGAACGACCCCCCGAAGTACGACGGGAAAAACACCTTTCTCGTTATCACACAGAACGGAAGCCTTAGCACCAGCCGAGGCAAATGTCCCGAGTTTGCGAAGAACGGAACTTCCAAAACAACAAGAGTTAAATAACGCGATGATCAAAGACTCATTGGATCAGGTCGAGGAGTTACGAGATCAAGCCTTATTAAAGCTCCAAAATTATCAGCAAAAAGCGGCTAAATACTACAACGTCAAAGTCCGAGGTCGTCATTTTGAAGAAGGTGATTTGGTGTTGCGCAAAGTGTTTGAAAACACAATAGAACCAAATGCCGGAAATCTTGGAGAAAATTGGGAAGGTCCTTACATAATCTCGAAGATCGTCAAACCCGGAGTATATGAGCTACTGAGAATGGACGGAACACCAATACCCCGAAGTTGGAACGCAATCAATCTTCGACGATACTACTATTAGACAACTCGAAAAACATATGCTATCACATGAAAACTACGCTGTGTTTTACTTATGAATATTTGTACTAAGAACTACGTTTCGCTTGATCCCATTCCAAGAGGGTACGTAGGCAACCGAATACGGTGCAGCCACTTGTATAAAAAAAATATGTGTTTTTATGGACAAATTGCAGGTTCATCAAAACAGAAGAATGTCCAATCAACGACGACTAACGAATTAGAGACACAACCTTGTGCCACTGTTCGAGCCTAGTCCTCAACAGTGCCAAGTCTCTCGCTGTGTAGACGAGCCCAGTCCTCGAAACACAGCGACGAGCATGAAAAACCTTGTGCCACTGTTCGAGCCTAGTCCTCAATAATGCCAAGTCTCTCGCTGTGTAGACGAGCCCAGTCCTCGAAACACAGCGATGAGCATGAAAAACCTTGAGCCACTGTTCGAGCCTAGTCCTCCACAGTGCCAAGTCTCTCGCTGTGTAGACGAGCCTAGTCCTCAAAACACAGCGACGAGCATGAAAAACCTCGTGCCACTGTTCGAGCCTAGACCTCAACAGTGCCAAGTCTCTCATTGTGTGTACGAGCCCAGTCCTCAGAACACAGCGACAAGCATAAAGTCTTGCACGTCGCTAGAATACTCGGCCTCTATGGCTAGACGAGCCCAGTCTCGGCAAACAGATTTTCATTACGGAAATTAATTCCAAGTCGTTTGTCAATTTTTGATTTTAAAGTTTAACAGGAAAAGAAAGTTGGACGAATGCATAAGTACCGAAAAGATTTCATATTAATATTCAAAAATATTTTTGGACGAACGTCGGAACGATGAACGTCATTACAACAGAAGAAAAATACAAAAACTGAAGAAAAATCTAAGTACAAAATTACAAGCCTAATCTATTCAGCTCGGCTTTCAGGAATTTCAGTGCCTGCTAGGGCAGCTTCGTTCGTGGGCTCGCCTTCAGTTGCCTGATTACCCTGAAGATTCTCCTGGTTCGTTGGAGGGACGAGCGTAGCCTCGGCTTCACACTGCTCGCCAGACAGACCATCTTGAACAGGAGTTATAGCTACAGGCAAAAGGTCTTCCTCCTCGATGTCGAACGCCTCAATTGCTTTTACTTGAAGTTCATATGACTTCAAGTCTTCTTCCATTAAGTCGAGCGTCTCTTGAAGAATTTTGGTCCCTTCGTCTTTGAAAAACTTGAGGCAATTGAGTGTGCTTTGGCATTGGTCGAACAGGGCCGACGGACCTTTCACCATGTTAAGATAGACGAGCCAGCGACGAAGCCTCTCAAGACGAGCGGATATGGGGTCCACCGACGACTGCAACTTTTCGTGTTCGGCCTTGAGGGTATCATTGATTTTCTTCAATTTTTTTTAACGGCCCTTTAAAGCGTCGAGCTCGTTAGTTTTGCTCGTCAGTTCGGTTTTGAGCCCAACAGTCGTGGCCACACTATCCTGCTCCAGGCGTTCGATCCGGCTGTTCAAACCGATGATCTGAGATTTGAGGAGCGTATTCTCGTCATGCTCCTTTTTAAGCTCGTATTTCAGCCGTTCCGAGTCCCCAGATAGGTCTCCTTCTCGTCAAGGTCGTCGAGCTCAGGAAAAGCAGACAAATGTATTAAGAAAATGGCAAAGTACTTACTCGAACTCTCGAACGAGCATAGTTCAGATAGGTCTCCTTCTCGTCAAGGTCGTCGAGCTCAGGAAAAGAGTAGTCTGTGTTCCTCATGGAGTAGACGTATTCTCCACATGCTCGTCGATGGTTGACAAACGATGTCTCATCATAGTCGTAATGGAAATCCACGAAGTTTGGACGAGCAGAATTAGAAGGACCTACCTGGCTCGACGAACGAGCAGTAGTTTCTCGACTCTTCTTCTTAGACTCCTCAGCTGCCACGGAAAGCACTACTCGGCCAGATGTTGGTCGACGACCGGATGTATCTTTTTGGCGAACCGTCGAACGACGAGCAGAATCATCCAGAGGATATGTTGAGCGACGAGCAGAATCGTCATGACAAACGGCTGGTCGACGAGCCGAGTTCTCTTGAGCTATAGGTTTTGACGATTGACGAGCGCTCGACCTTGGAGCGGCTCGTGTCTGATCAGGAGTTCTTTCTACTCCTGGTGTTCTTTGCTCGTCGGGCCTCTGTTCGACTGCAGGTCTTTTGGGTGGGCTTTGACGAGCAGACGCCTCGGCCTTCATTTTCTTGGCCAAATCTCGAAGACGAGCAGAGTAGTCCATATCTTCGACTCCTGTAAAATCAGTTAAAAAAAAATCATCAAGGTTACAATAAATTACGCTCATCGAGAAGCTTACCTATATCCAGACGAGCAGCTCTTCGACGAAGACGAGCCTCAAGAACTGCTGGAAAGTGCCGGTGAGAGAAGTCTCGGATCCTATCAACTTCTTCTCTGAAATTTGGACGAAGTGGTCGACCAACTGGATGACGATCTGCAAAATAAGGAAATTATTACAGAACAGTTAGAATCATTAAAAAGAAAATTGAAAAAGATCAAAGTCAGACCAACGAGTGCACTCCAACGTCCTCGATACGGTCGACGAGCGTCGAGCACATAAGCTTCATCAATCTTCACATAGAAGAATCGACGCTTCCAATTGTAGATCTTGTTCGGCGATCCACAAATAACTTCGAACTTGGCCTTCATGCAAACATAGTAGGCCCCAGGGTAGTCCGTACAACGAGCAATGGTCGACACTTCCTCAAAAAATTGGACGTCGACCTCAACTCCGCACATGTCTGCCATCCAGGCGAACGTCAGCAGGTTATGAACAGAAGTAGGAGCCAGCTGTGTAAAGGCTACTTTGCACTCGTCGCAATAGTCGACGAACAGCTGTTGGAGTGGAAAATTTAAGCCACAAGTGAAGAAACTCTCGTAGACACAAAAATAGCCTTCGGGTGAACGCCATGGACAATCAGCTGGTTGAGGAATCAGGAACTTGATATTTCCCAATTGGCGACTCTCTATCAGTTGACGAACGAACGCTTCGTCACACATTGATGGAAAACCCCGCAACGAATCCAGCCACTCTTGTAAATTCCTAATCGTTCTTGGCACAGTAGAGGAACTGGGCGGATGCTCGTCTCTGGGAGCATTATTGGAAACACTTCCTCGAGGACTGCAAGAGAAGTCGACGAGCCTCTGACCTAATGGAGACATAATGTGCTCGCCGTCGCCGAGAGTAGGACTGTCCATCTCTAGGAGCATGTCTTCAATTTTGCGCTCGGCATCAAAAGATGGCGCATGCTCGTCTCCGTGCCCACTTTCTCCGCCAAGCCCTCTATGGTAACCTCCTGAAAATGGGATAAGAGCAAGGCGATTGGGGTCGTCGAGACCCTGAATTGATCCAGGCTCGTCACCTATGGGGGCATTCCCTTCCCCTTCTTTTCGAAGAGCAAATTCATGCTCGTCGACGTACATCCCTTCCTCAACCTCTGGAAGCTGGGATGTTTCACCCTCTAGTGGACGAACGCCCTCGTCATCCTCCTCAAATGGCCTGGATGGCGAGCCTACTTCTGATAGACGAGCGTGATCCTCATGCTCGACTACCCTGAAAGACCCATTGTCTTCTCCTGATGACGTGTCGACGAGTGCGTATCCAGTGGAAGCAGAACTTTCAGCAGACATTTTACGTTCGTCGCCGAGCACAACCAAAACCCGCAAAGGAAAAAGCAAAAAGGGAAAAAGAGAGAATTTAGAGAGAGAAAGTACCTTGAAGAAAGAGGTTGCAAATAGGACAAATGAAGAAAAGACTCCTATTTATAGTAGTCTTCGAACCCAGGCGAACGTTCGCTTTATTGGGAGAATGAACTGCCCGTCAAAACCCTGACACGTGGTATTCATCAGTTCGTCGAATTGCAAATGGGTCACATTCAACGAACTTGGGGGGACTGATTGTATAGGCCCAATTAGGCCAGACCCAATTGTATGGCCCAAACCAATTGAGGCCCAGTAAGGAAGAGCCCATTCAGTTCAGGCCCAAGCGTGCATGGCCCATGATCGACCATTAAGTGACACCTGTAATATGCTGACGAGCGTACGGAGCCAACGCGTGTTCCTTAGACTTACATGCGGATTGATACTTGTCATTGGAGAGCACCTGCTCATCACCATCAACCCACTATAAAAGGGGAACTTGAATGAACAAAGATTCATTCGAAAAGATCTGGACAAACCTGGGAATACAGCAATCTCGACGAGCACAAGAAGTGATCGACGAACACAAGAAGTGATCGACGAACACAGACTTGAAACCTCTCTCGACGAACGTAAGTGTTTCGAATTAAGTTAATCAGACCTAAGATAATCAATCGACGAGCCCAAACACCCTTTCGTTAGTCGTCGACGAATGTGATTTAAACATATCGATCGATGAGCCCAAACACCCTAGTGGTAAGGTACTCGACGAGCATAAATACTAAAAAACTCATCGACAAGCACAATTTGTATTAACACCCAAGTGGTAACGTACATTGACGAACGTATAGCACCCTAGAGGTGACTTGCATCGATGAACGCATCGTATTGACAAACAGAAATCTCCCATTCAGATACCTAACCGACGAACAGAAACAAACCCAAACAAGCTCAAGTGATCAACGAGCATCAGCCACCTAAATTGCACTCTTAATTAATCAACGAACATATTTGAACACCGGCTACCATCAGACTATATACGAAGATCTCGACCCACGAACTCTCTTCCAAACATTTCCAATTAAACATTAGAACTACGAATTGGCTTGATTCTATTTGCGGATATGTAGGCAACCGAGCAACAGTGCAGCTAAAAATCTGAACTTCGAAAATCAATAAAGACGTTCGTAACCGAAAGGTGTGCTAATGTTGGTGCAATACACTTGTGTGCAAACCCCATTTTCCACTCAAGAATGAAGTATCTTGCACTTGATTATCATTTCATCCGCAATCAGATTACTGCAGGGATCCTTCGAGTGATGCACTGACGAAGCCACTAACCCGAGCTCCATTCATTGAATTGACGAACAAGATTGGAGTAGTTAAACCCACTCAAATATCGTATAACATATTTATGTAAAGAGAATCAATTACATTGATAATACCTTAGATTAATCGTGTATATATATACTTGAGAAACTCAAGAATAAGAGAAACATATCCATTGATCATTCCTCTATAGGGAATCTGTCCCTTTAGTTAGGGGAATTTCATATGAAAAACCAGCTTTAAATATTGAGCCATGGTGAGACCCATCTACGGACTATGGCGTCCAGCTGTGTTCAGACCTAAGTATCAAACCCCACAAGGCCACAACCCAACTCTCTTTAGCCATTTTGTCTATTATTCGAACTTATCGTACCAGTCCTTGCGTGTAATCCGCCTCATATATATCAACAAGTATTACGGAGGCTCTGTTTTTTGGCATTGTGATTCTTCAATTCAATTTTGAAATGTCAAGAGTATGTAACAATCGTTCGGACCGTTTGTTAATCTCTCCGTAGTTTTAACTTTAAAAATAGAAAGAAAGCTGCAATGAAAGCAACGATTTATTCAAAAGCATTTAACCACATTCAACCTCTGACATAAGCAAAAAATGATAACATTAAAAGCTTATGGTGGCTTAACTTCGCCGTTGGCTTGGTGTTGTAGCTCCTCCACACCTCTATACTCCGTCGTATCAACAGGCTGTTGTACATCCTTCAACTCGATAGCAACCTTATCTTCATGAATCCTATCGCTATCTTCATCTCCTGCAACCGCTGATGTTATGACCAGTTTCCTTAGCCGCTTCCCACGCGCCTTCCATTGCATCCTTCATGTTATCACCGGCTTTCATGGCTACATCCTTCGCTTTCTTCGCTCCTTCCTTTGCCTTGTCCGTCACGTAACTCGTTGTCGACTTATCGTCGTTTGTTATGTTGGAACCTTGGGTATAGTGACTATCTCTCAAGCTCTCCGTGCCCTAGAATTAACAAATTACATAACTTTAAAAATAATACATTCTTATACAATTAACTAATATCGAAAGAATGAAGCTAACAATCTAAATGCTATTAATCATGTGTACATTAGGACATACCTCCGACTTTTTAAATGCAGTGGAGAAGCGGTTGATTCCGGTTGTAGTTTGCCGGTAGACATAACCGGATAATCTCCTCACCAAAAACCTAGTCGCCACTCTTAATTTATCCTCTTAATTAATCTCTGTTTTATTGATTAGATTCTAATCTGTTTTTTTCCCACTTTCTCTTAAGAAATAGTTAAGAGAAGTCCAAAGCCAGCGGAAGTCAGTGGAATGGTGGGGCATCTGGGAAGAAGACACGTGGACAGCTTACGACACGTTGCTTAGTCAATGATTGGCGTCTCGACACGTCGTCTTAAGTCTTCAGCAAAGCACCGAGCATGTCCTTATAATTGGGTTAATCTTCTATAGGCCCGTTACAGTTAGGCCCATTATGGTTATGGCCCAGATTATGAACCAAAGCAGCTTGGCAAAGTGTCTTATCTCCTTGATTCTGGTGTTACAGAGAGAGAGAGAGATTACGATACCGGTGATTCGGAGAAGCAGATAGAAAATGGCGGAGATGAAGTGTGTCGGAGTAGTGGGTGCTGGACAGATGGGTTCAGGAATCGCGCAACTTGCCGCCATGAATGGCCTCGAAGTTTGGCTTCTGGACGCTGATCGAGATGCGCTCTCTCGAGCCCCCGCAGCAATCTCTTCCTCTGTCAAACGTTTCGTCTCCAAAGGTCTTATCTCCAAGGCAAGATTCACTCAATTAAGTTTTTTATTTATTTGTTTTCCTTCTTACAATCTTGAAAGATCATTCAATTTCAACTGAATCATAGCCTGTTCTCTTTTATCTCTGAGTAAATGAATTTTTGTGATCGGTGACGAATTTACGATATTGGTTCTTCAGCTTCTTCACGATCCTTTGGAGACTGTGGAGTTGATTTTGTTTTTTGCGTGAAAATATTTGATAGTTTAGCTAGAAGAAAAAAACAAAAGGTCTTATGGGAGTGGAATAGTGTTGAGGACTTCAGGATTTAAGAAAGGTAAAAATGTAAAATTTTGTAGAAATCCATTTAACACCAGAATGATTTTGTATGTTGCAGGAAGTTGGTGATGATGCTATGCGTCGTCTACGTTTAACATCTAATATTCAAGATTTGTGCTCTGCTGATATTATCGTTGAAGCTATTGTCGAATCCGAAGTCATTAAGAAGAAACTGTTCAAGGATTTAGATGGTATAGCCAAGAGTTCTGCGATCTTAGCTTCTAATACAAGTTCTATTTCCATTACGCGTCTTGCATCCGCAACAAAAAGGCCCAGCCAGGTTCAACACTCTTTACTTCCTCTCCTCAAATTGATGTTTTCGCTATGAATTATGTTAAACGGTATTAAGCGTCTCTCCATCTTCTATAGGTCATTGGCATGCACTTTATGAACCCTCCTCCAATAATGAAATTGGTTGAGATCATTCGCGGTGCGGATACCTCAGAAGAGACGTTTATAGCTACAAAAGCCCTGGCTGAAAGGTTTAGATTGTTCCTTCAAGTAAAGTTTACATATCTTTGACATAAGATCAAATGTTGGAACCATGATCAAACGCAATATCTATTATGGCAATACCTCAACAAGATGATATTGTTACATTTGAATCAGAATCTGAGACATATTTTAAATCTCTTACCTTTTATATTCCAGAAAAGATTCAGTAAAATTGGGAGTTTTTGGTGATGATATAGGGTAACTTTAGTGGGTTTGGTTACTTAGATTAACTTACTAGGTATCTGATTCAATTACTCTTTGTAAATTAACTGTATATCCCTTAAACCTGCAGGTTTGGCAAGATTACAGTATGCTCACAAGACTATGCTGGTTTTGTGGTGAACCGGATTCTTATGCCAATGATAAATGAAGCGTTCCACACACTTTACACCGGGGTTGCTACAAAGGAAGACATTGACAACGGAATGAAACACGGCACAAACCACCCATTGGGTCCCTTGGAGTTAGCAGACTTAATCGGTCTAGACGTGTGCTTGGCTATAATGAAAGTGCTGTACGAAGGACTTGGGGACTCAAAGTACGCACCTTGTCCTCTTCTCATTCAATACGTTGATGCCGGAAGATTAGGAAGAAAACGAGGAATCGGAGTTTATGATTACCGTAAAGACACTCAGAAGCCATCTTCTCGGCTCTAAAAATGCAAATACCACCTTTTGCTGTAATCGCGATATATAATAAAGTTTGGCTTTCAAATTAATCAATAAGGCGTTACCACGTTGTGTTTCTAATATGAAATTTTTATGAAATTTGTGTAACTTATAAAGTAATTGCTGCCTGCAGTAAAGCTTACAAGAAATGTTGTGCGAGACATATCCGCATTATTTTGTCGTTTGGTTTGATTGGATCATTATCAAAAATTGAGATGTATTATTCTTCAAAACTACTAACCAAGAAAAAGGGGAAATTCAACAGCAATACGACAGAGAATTTTGTACTTAATCATCGATGACGAAGAAAATTTAAGAGATAATGATCTAAATCATGAATCAACAACACATGATAAGTTTTATAAGTGGATGATGCAATGAATAACAAAAGACAAATTTCTGTTGACGAAAACAAAAATAGCAATAGACAAATCCTCTTATGCATCTTAATCCAAACTTCAACGATAAGTTCCTTACAAGAATTTTTAACCATGCATTGCTCTTTTTCATAACTATTTTAGTTAGTAATAAGCCGGTGGATATTAAAGCAGAACAGTTCTTATATTATACAAAATTAAGTGGCGGTAACATTTATAAACATTCACGGAGTCTACTTCCCCGACGAAGCTGTGGGAGAAGTAAGTGGAAAGAGAGGCAGAAGTAGCGGCTCAGATTCTCTGGGAGTTGAAATCGGAGAGCGATGCAAGTAATAGCCTTTATCTGCGATGCCTCTCTCTTCCTCCGATAATGGAGACATCCTGTCAAAAGGATCTCCGACGTTATTATCGTGCTTTAAGGGCGTCACTGGACTGTTAAGTGCGAGCTTTGGAAAATCAAGACAACTAGGCGACAGAATTTCCTGATTTCTCGGCGACAATCTCGGACTTCCGGCGCTGCCACCGATCATGAGTGTATTAATCATAAGGCTGTTTTTGAAGTTGTTGTGCGATCTCCTCTCGTAAAGTTTGTTACCAGAATGTTTCTTCGGCTGTGCTGTTTTGATCGGAGGAATCACAAAATTACTCTTTCCGGAAGGAGTCGTCGGTGGACGTGGCGAATCTGGAGATCTCGGAGAAGAACTTGCGGTGAGCATGTGGACAACTTGTTTGAAAGAAGAAGTGTCTGCTTGAACAAAAGTTGTTGGATAGTGATCAGATCTAGTTATGATGAGATGATGTAAAGAGCCATTAACAATGGAAGGAGAAGAAGGTACTGGTGGGTTTGTTGAAATCTCCATTCAAATATATTAATGGCGTTGTTTCTCTCTGTATTGAAAGATTTTGTGTGAGTTTGAGTGAAAGAGAAGAAGGAGATGAAAGGGGTAGTACATGAAGGTCTCCTCTTAAGGTTTTGGGATTGGAATCTTTCTTTATGAAAATAAAATAAATATGAATTCAGAGACAAATAAAAGTTGACACGAGGATTTGTGCCCAGCCAATTTTTAATTTTATAACTTTGGATTTGTCTGCCATATTTCATAAAGCAAAGAAATTGTAAATGAAAGCATGGAACTTTGTCTTTATTAGACTCTTAACATCGCATACCTTATCAGACAACACATTATATTTGATACTAAAACTTCTTTATATAAATAATAAAAATTATAACATTATTGCTTTTTCTTTTCTTTTTTTTTTTTGGGAAGACAAAAAAAAGAAAGTCATATGTATCTTTTAAGTGCATGCATACAAATAGATCATCTTGGTCTGCTATCCAAAAAATGTTCCAATAACCAATCAAACTCTTTTCTGAGTGGACTATAAGAGATATCAAATACTTTTTTCAAAGAAAAAGTCATGCAGATGAACCACAACGCAATCAAAAGTATTTGGAAATATTAAATAAATAATGAATTAGTCTACTTCTACTAAGTCGTCCAGTTTAATACTAATTATTTATATGTTATGTCCATAAGAAGCATAGTAAAAGTCAATTCGCAATAATACGATGGTGTGAGGCAATGACTATTAATTAGTATTTTAATCTATGAATGCGAAGAACATTATTTGATTTGGTTATATAATTGAGTATAAAATAACCATTAAAAAAATCAAAGACTTGAAGGTACGTAAGCTAACAAATGCTTATTTTCAGGTTAGGTTATAGTATCATCATCACATTCATTCAAACCCAATGTTCCCAATATTCTACCTAAATTCTGCTTCAAAAGAGAATGACATAAAGTTTGACTGTCTTTAGAAAGGACTGTAATCATCTTTTGTAATATATGTTAAATCCAGAGTCACACAAAAACAATATATAATAGAAATGACTTCTTTTTCCACAACAAAACACTAAATAGGGGCGATGAAGGTGTTAAATGTGACTCTTACCGAGTTTCGTGGTGAGAACAACTCATGAACTGCATGACTTCTCAAGTTCTCATAACACTCAAATGTTGCCTACTACATGGTATAAGCCATCCACAAGCAATCTTATATTTAAATATAAATTATTATCATGGAACAACATGTGATATTTTGGTTTCGTGACCAAATTTCTTCACAATTAATAAGTCTTACTATTTAAGAAAGATTTAAAGCTGACGATACTATTGGTTAGTGAATACATTTTTTACCAAGTTCTGCCAGAATTAACTTCTTTTTATTCACATAAATACTAGCAAAACATAACATATTTGCAGCAATTCAAATTTGCAGTTTTTTCAATAGAACTCCATTCAAAAATTAATTGATCCTTCCGTTACAATCAGACATCAATCATTTAATTTTGCCTAATTTTAAGGAATTTTATGTGTAAAATATAATATATTGATAATAACAATAAATAAAATCTAGAATTTATGAATCTTCTTAGTGGCAATATATATACCAATCTGACATCCTCCCTTTAAGTCCCACTCTTCCTTTTGCTTCCTTAATCCACTCTCTATTACCTAATTAGGAAAATGGTCATTAAGATTCCTTATACGTTCATTAAACTCATGTCTCTCATCTCCTTAATCCTCTATTTCATGATCATAACCATAACGTCTAATCCTCATTTAATTTTAGCCAAAGAAGTTACCAATGAAGAAGATCCAGAGTTCTACATTCTTGATGAAACTCCCACAAAAGGATCATTCAAAAGCCGGATGAGGAAAGGGATGAGATGTGATGTTTGGAGGCACAAGTTTGTTGTATTGTTGCAAGAAGCATTGCAGGAACGTCTTAGGAGACATGAATAATTGTGGATGGTGCGGTCACAAATGCAGATTCGGATAACGATGTTGTGGAGGCATTTGCACATATGTTGCCTTTAACCCTAAACATTGTGGTAAATGCAACAAAACTTGTCAATCGGGGGTTACATGCCAGTATGGATATTGTGGGTACGCATGATTTTCAACAATATTGGACAACAAAAAATCAGAAGATACTCTAAGTAGAGATTTCATCGTATTTATATGCATAACTAATCAAAAGATTTATATGCATTATACGTACACTATAATTCTATGTGAATGTAGTATGCATATATATGTAGAATGTATTAATGTAAACACATGATCTATTTCACTTCGTCAATACTTCAAATCTTTCTAAAGCAAAGAAGAGAAATCAGTTTCAAGGTTGCGCAAATTCAACTACTCTTTCGACCTTTTGTTGATGAGTTCCTTAGAAAGCTTTTCACCATGCATGCTAACACAAATGCTGGATCTTAATTGTAGATAATACCCTAAACGTTTGGCCTCATCAGAAGAGAGGATCACAAGCTAACAGTGTTTTAGAAACAATCACAGAAATATCAGGTCGAAATCATCGTATGCTGAGAGGAAGAGTGGCTGAGTGTAGAAGCAAAAGAGCATTGGTGAATCTTCTTAAATCCCTTGAGGAACTTAATAATGAATCCTTTTGCTGCGGACTTGAAGAATTACTTTTAAAGGACTTTAGGTCGTTTACTTTCAAATGGATTTTAGATGAATAAAGTAAGGATTTTGATTTTACTATCCCCTGTAAAAACTAGATTTAGCTTCTGAAATATGTACCATGGGAGAAAGGAACTGAGTTTTTTGATCAAAGAAAATTGAAAGAAGACTTTATATTATTTGAAGTTGTCAGGATATATATGTAACTAGTCAAGATACTTGACTGTACCTATAAAGTGGATGCAGTCCACAATGTTCACATAAAGACAACATGAAGTCTCAATGGACTTTCAGAAGCTCCTACTCATAATTAGGATGTTTCTGTTTTTTCGGATAACTCTCCAAGAGACAGAAACATAATTTAACTAATAGCTAAGGTTATGAAACTACAAAGAATCTATAAGCTAAACTTTGACAGTCCAGAAGCAGCTCTTCCTTCACTCAAGCTATCTCCCCCAATTAGGCAAAGCCAAGACCCTTTTTATTGTCTCTTTCCTTTCTCAATTTACCGGAGAGTAAAACCACGATGACGACTGCAAAAGCAAGGGCAGCAGACGAAAGTCCCCAAACCCAATATTTCTGAGCCTTTCTCCGGTTTAGGATGGCCTTAGGGAGAGCTTCGGTTCCTCTTCCCCGGTGTTTGTACCTTAAGCTTCTCTGCTTGGGAAACAATGATCTCTCCTTTTGGTGTTTCTCTTTCCCTGAAACTGCTAAATTCTTAACCTTTTCCAGCTCATTTACTTCTCGTGACTGGTCCAATTCTGAAGGAGAAGAAGAATTTGCAGCAGCTTTCTTCTTCGCTTTCTTCTCAGACTCCTGAAAACAAAACAAAGTATTCAGAAACAAACAATCCGAATGGAAAAGTTAATGACATTAAAAAGACAGAAACCAGATAATCTTATTGCCTTGAGTTTCTTTTCAGCTTCCTTTTCAGCTCTTACAGCAGCTTTGGCAGCAGTTTTCTCTTGTAGCTTCCTCTTCCTTTCCATAGCTAACCGAGCCTTCTCTATCTGCTCTTCTCGTTCCCTCTTCTTCAACGTTTCTTCATCGACCTCTTCTTCTTCCTTCTTCGGTTTCTCATACACTGGGAATTCCAAATCTTTAACATCACTCTCCTCAGCACTTGACCTGCAAAAATTCTTCCCTTCTTTCTTTTGTTTATCTGTAATCACATTTCCACCTTGAGATGAGTTGGAGCTGGAGCTGGAGTCATCTCTATTTGTCTTGTGAACCTCCTCACCTCCCTTTAAAGTCTTAAACGGCATTTGCATTTCCCGAACAACCTGAACTGGGGGATCTCTTATCCGTCCATCTCTGCTCAGCTGTCTTTCACAGAGTGAAAAGGAGACTCTTTTCACGTAATCATCCCTAAAAGCCTTGTTGTTATTCCAATTGTCCATGAATTTATCAACCTATAGAAAGACAGAATCAAGTACACATGCATAAATCTCAAAGACACGGAATCAATCAATTCTTTGATTAGACCTCAAAACAAACAAACCTCAGAGCTCGCAAACACTTCAAGATCTTTAACATTTGCAGAAGCAGCTAAATTTTTAGCTTTCCTCATAACAGCAAGGCTCTGGAAATAGGCGGCATTCTACACATACAAAAAAAGAAGAAAGCAAATCCAATGTTATTAGATATTTGAGATCATCCATACGCAAACTTAAGAAGAAAACAAAAGATCATCCGTACCCCTTTATCTCGTTGTAATCTCAGCATCCTAATCCTTTCAAAGGATCTGTCCCTCTTCTCAAGTACGTGCGCCATTTCTACATCCAAAACCTTGATGTTTTTCTCACTCTTTCCTATTTTATCATTCAAATGGTTAATCTTCCATGTAATCGCATCGAGCTCCTTCTTTACTTCACTCAGTTCGACAGCCATTGACTGGATGAGGTAAAAACCCTCACATCATTAGATTCAACAATGTTCAAGTTAAACCCCACAAAGAGCTAGCTTTTGTTAGAGCATACCTTGACACGGTGTATGGAAGCTTCTTTCTCCGCCAGAGAATCCTGACTTAAGATTATCCCACCAGGCTTCTCAGTCTCCTTAACCACCCAGTCTTCATCTTCCAAACCATTGCTACCATGTTCAATATGGTAACGAGCTCTATAGATCTGCATCCACCACATTGAATCTTCAACAATAAACTTGACCAGCAAAAGAATCAAAGGGTTAAAAAAAAGGGCTCCTTACAAGATGATCGAGTTCCTCCTTTGAAAAGCAAAGCTGGTCACTACTATAGCACCAGAGATTCCGTAGAGATTCCTCAAGAGTATCAAACTCCCTCATCTTCGCTTCAAAAACCACTCTATTTCCTTCCCAAATAGAAATCAAACTCTCCACTTGAGCAGACATAGACGAAACCTCAGCCTACAACAGAAGCCAAAATTAAACTAATATTTAAAAACGTATTAATCATCAAAATAAAACAAAAAGGCCTTTGCAAAGACTCACTCACCCTTTCGAATTTCTGTGCATTGGAGATATCAATTCGGAGTTTATTACATTGATAAATCTCCAAATCAGCATTATCAATTTTGGCTTTGATCTCGGGATCATCATAAAGCGGATGCTTAACGAAGTAGAAAGACAAAGACTTAGCTTCAGGCCATTGCTCTTCAGCCACACCTTCCGGAGAACTATCGCCGGAAAAAAAAATTCTCTCCTCTTCGGTGGTGATCGTAGATTCATCGTAATTTGACCCATTTTGGTCGTTTCCGAAGAGTATCAGATGATTCATCACCGGTGGAGGAACAACCTCGAAGCCGTCACAGAGTACAACCGGTGCACCCATGTTGGTTCCTTCCCCTTAGAACAAGAACAGAGACAAATCACTGTAAGAAGTGTGACATTGTCATATGAAACTGAGATTGAGACAAAATGGAAAATCAAAAAGATCAGTTAGAGAAATGTTAAAACCCAAACTAAAACCCCAACAAAAGAGCGCAAAAGAAGACAAGAGAGAACATACGAGAATCAGAAAGAAGTACAACAATGGATGTGTCTCCTATCAAAAACAACAAAGATATGTCCTTTAAATCAAACCCAACATATCACTCAGCTCGATTTTTTTTCTTTTCAAAAAAAAAACGCAGAATCGAAGAACAAAGTTTAAGACTTTTAAGAAAAACTCAACCTTTTAAGCTTTAACGGAAAAAGTGATTGCGGATTTTACCTAGAAGAAATGAGTGTCAGACAGATTCTTCGGAAAATCTCAGGGTTTTGGCTGAAGAGGAAAATCTAAATTGATTACTAAAGAGGAAAAAAATGAAATTTAAAGGGAGAAAGAAATTGAGTGGTTTTTTTAATCGTCAAAGTGAGTCTCTATTATATTGAGGATCTTCTTCTCTAACAATGGAGAGAAACGAGGAAAGACTGGATCAAAGAGATTTCTCTTTTGTCTATTTCTTCAAATCTCTATCTTTGAAAAAAAAATCCCTTGTTCATCCTATAAAATCATTTTAAGGTAATATAGATTTTCTTGTATTTAATTTAATCTCTCTTTTTTGGGCAATTTATTTACTCTCTCTGTCTCTCTTTTTATTTTCTTTCTAATAAATCTATCCAAATTTGCTCTACGTTTTTATATACGTTGTGGACCTTTTCACATTTCTTTATATATTTTTGTTTTGGCAAAAATTGTTAATACTTTAATTTGGATTAACCAATACGAATATAACTACTGATAAGAAAAAAAAACTAGTAATTATTATCAAATTACAAAAAATATAAATTTTTATTTGTCGACTACAAAATATAAACTTTTATTTGACCAGAAAAGTGCAAATTCTATAATGTTTAATGACATGGAAGAAAATAAATCCGTCCCTTTGGTCAAAGTCAACTCTTGTTTATATGAGTTGACTGTAGACTTTCTTTGGATTTGACTAGTTTTTATTACTAAAATCCTCAATTTAGTGCATGAATTCATGTCTACAATAACAATACAGAATATTTTGGCAAGAAAATGAAGTTTATCATCAGTCGAATAACCTCATTTGTTTGAAAAAATAAAAATAATCCTTATTTCTTTTATTCAATTTAGTCATCTACTTAACTTATGGATCATACATATGGTGAGAAAACCATGGCCATTGACCCATTACTTGACATAACTTGAGATTCCAAGAAATATTTAACATTACGTATTTAAAAACCTATTTATGCATAATGTTAATTAGTTGATACTAAACTTGTTAGTTTGTTGGAAAAAAACTTATTAATTCATAATTACGTGTATTTAAAAATAATAACAACTATTTGACATGATATTATAAAACTAGATGTTTACATTTGTTTAAAATATTGATCTTACATATAGATAACAAAATTAGAAATTTACACGTAATCACTATTTAGTATGACATTCACCGATCTCATTTACATCAAAATTGGATCTTTACATCATGCATGACATTTTCTGTAAGTCAAAACTAACCGTTTAAAAACAATCATAATCATTTGGCGTGACATTATCCAATCTTACTTACAACAAAATTAAATATTTACATATAATTAAAATTTTATCTATACGTCAAAGTTGGACAATTTACATGTGTTTAAACATAATCATGATTGCATGAAGTGACAATCTCCAAAGCAAAATTGGATGTTTACATGTATTTAAAAGTAAATCATTTGGCAGAACATTTTTCCTAAGTCTAAAAGTAATAGTTTACACGTGTTAAAAAATAATCATAATCATTTGGTGTGGCATCGTCCGATCTCACTTACAACAAAATTGAATGTTTATATGTACTTAAAAGTTTTTATGTACGCCAAAGTTGACAAGTTACACGTGTCTAAACATAATCATAATTATATGGCCTGATATTCTCCAATCTTCCTTACAACAAAATTGGACGTTTACATGTATTTAAAAGTAATCATTTGACATGATATTTTGCGTACGCCAAAAGTAACAATTTACACATATTTTAAAATAATAATAATCATTTGGCATGATATTGTCCGATCTCACTTACAACAAAATTGAATGTTTACATGTACTTAAAAGTTACTATGTACGCCAAAGTTGATAAGTTACAGTCTAAACATAATCTAATTATATGACGTGACATTTTCCAATCTTACTTACAACTAAATTGGATGTTTACATGTATTTAAAAGTATTCATTTGGCATGACATTTTGCATACGCCAAAAATAAAAGTTTACACGTGTTTAAAAATAATCATAATCATTTGGCATGATATTGTCCAATTTCACTTACAACAAAATTAAATGTTTACATGTACTTCAAAGTTATTATGTACGCCAAAATTGACAATTTACACTTGTCTAAACATAATCATAATTATATGGCGTGACATTCTCCAATCTTACTTACAACAAAATTTGATGTTTACATGTATTTAAAAGTAATTATTTGGCATGATATTTTGCGTACGCCAAAATTAACAGATTACACATGTTTAAAAATAATCATAATTATTTGCCGTAACATTATTCGATTTCACTTACGACATTATTGAATATTTACATGTACTTAAACTTTACTTTCTACGCAAAAGTTGATAGTTTACATGTGTTTAAACATAATCCTAGTTATATGGCATGACATTCTCCATTCATACTAACAACAAAATTGGATTTCTACATGTAGTTAAAAGTAATTATTTGGCATGACGTTTTATGTACGTCAAAATTGACAGTTTACATGTGTTTAAAAATAATAATCATCATTGACGTGATATTATCTGATCTCACTGATAACAAAATTGAATGTTTACATGTACTTAAAAGTTTTTTGTCGTCAAAACTGATAGTTTACACATGCTTAAATATAATCATAATTGTTTAGCATGACATTCACCGATCTCAAATCTAATAAAACTGGGTATACATAAAAATATTATTTTTATTTTATTTTATACAAATTCTTACTAAAAAATCATATTATAAAGTATTGTACATATTTCTATGTATATTTTTATTATTAATATTTTATAGTCTTTTATATAATTGGTGTTTATTACTTTAAAATATAAAATAATTTTGATTGTAAAAAATTGAACTTTCTAAATTTTGCATTTTTTGTTTAGAAATTTTATATTTTGAAAGAAAAGTATCAATAATTTGCATGACATTGTTCCATCGTATAACCAACAATATTGAAAAATACAAAGCTAAAAATTGTAATAACTCAAAATACGTTTGAATAGCAATATAATAAAATCTTTTATTATTTCTTGTAACTTTTAAGGAATTATTAATTTAAGCTGGTATATTATTACCTTTGAATCCTCAAGTATATATATTGAATATAACAGTCACATATGCATAATATAAAATAATTGATGATAATATTGATGGGATACAGAGACAAAACTTCAATATTAATAGCTGCATTAATTTCTATAAAAGTTATTTATTATAGTATTAAACTAGGAAAAATTGTTATTAAAACTCTCAATATTTAAATTTTCTTCATTTTAAGTACGAAGTATCGGATTCACCAAAATCGACATCAACTTTTGGTTGACTTTCACTTACGGCCCAAAATTTCTGTTGATTCGGCCAAATACGATATGTCGTTAAATCGTGTAACGAAACAATCAATTTCTCTCAACCCAGAATTCATTTTTTGTTTTGTTTTCTCCTTCATCGATCTGTGACGATTATGTATTCTTCGTTGCCTGGGTTCATCATTCTCTTTGACCTGAGCTCCTTTTATTTTATTCTTTTTCCTCTTCTCCAATGAGTTCAAATTCTGGACAATTGGGTATTGGTGGAGAACGTGGATTTCCGTTGAAGTGTAATTGTGGATTAGATGTAAAAGTGTTAACATCTAGAATCAAGACAATCTAAGACGTCCATTCTTTCGCTATAAAAGCAAAAAAGATGTAAGTAGAGTATTTTACATGATATTGTGGTGTTTTCATACTTAAATGATGAAGAAAAAACAATAATGTGATTTGTTTATGCAATACGATCACTTGTTTAAGTGGGTTGAGGATGTTGTGTTTAAGAAAATTCAACATCCAAGACTTTACCAAAAGTTAGAGTAATTGAAAGTGATATTAGCCATGCTAACTTTGAGATTGAGGAGCTAAAGATTGTAATCCAAGACTTGAAAGAAGATGTGATTTGGAACAAAAAAGAAATTTGGAAATGGCAAGTGATGATCATATTCATCCTCGTCTGTATTTGTGTTCTAGTTGTTGTTATTGTTTACCAAATCTTTGGTAAAGGAGAGAAGAAGAAATATGTTATAGATTATTAGTGTAAGGAGAATGTATTTGATTAGTTGTGTGGGGAGAATGTTAAATTTCAATTTCAATGTTAAAAATGTTTAAGGACATAACAATGTATTTGATTAGCTGTGTGAGGAGAATGTTAAATTTCAATGTTAAAAATGTTCAAGAACATAACAATGTATATGATAACTATCTCGTTTAAGGACATAAGAACGACAATGATTCATATTAATTAACAAAGGTTTAAACTAACAGTAGCAAAAAGTTAACATAACAACACCAATACTAACAATAGCAAAATACTAACATAAAACCATCTTAAGTAGAATACTTCTATATTCGAAGCAGTAACAAAATACTAACAAAACACCATTTTAACTAGAACTATTAAACCATGATATCTATCTCGAACCTCATGGTCCAGAAGCTCGTTGTCGAAGTTCTTGTGAGCATGGTGAGTGTCCATGAACTTCGGTTTGTGTACCTCCTTGTGGAATAGTTTGTGAATTTGCTTGTTGAACTCCTTGTGAAAATCCTTGTGAAAATCCTTGTGAAAGTCCTTGTGAAAGTCTTTGTGAAACTTCTTGTGAAACTCCTTGTGCTTATGGTCCTTGTTCCATAATTGGTGCTCCATCCTGAAAAAATTAGATAAAAATCAGATAAGATAAAATAAAGTATAAACTAGGATTTTTATATGTCTATTTTCGTGGTTTAGTATAGCATAAAATCAGACAATGACGACATACTGTCTCCTGTTGTGGTCTACCTCTTCTTCTCCTTAGAGGATCTGATATAGTGGAAATTTTACATGTTTGTTTGTTGTGCCCATCTTCCTTGCAGTTTGAACACGTCATCACTCTAAGCTTTTGTGACGGCTTATTCTTATCTGATGAAGAAACTGTTTCATTTCTACTTCTCTTCCTCGCATAGTTATTTGGTCTTCCGGGGTTTCCTTTTCTCCATGGTGGTGGTAATACAGGTAGCCTCCTCATCCTAGGCCATAGTTGCATGTCTTGGACATGCCTAATACCATCCAAATAAGTACGACGCCACATTTCAGCTGTGTAGTACTCACTAACATAGTCGTCTACCTTTTATCTCATACTAATAATAACCCTTGTGCCATGCTCACATGGAATACTTACCATCTGTCATTTTTTCAGCCACATGTCTGTTGGTTCATATTCACTGAATACCCAACACCATTCAACTCTACCTCATATTCATCGTTTCTCGCCATGTATATAATGAAATGATGTGATCTCTCTATCATTTTCTCTATCTCCGAATGTGCTCTCTATGTGAACCTTGTCTTCAGTCAGTTTGCAATGATAAACCACTTTGCATTACGAATCATACATTATCGACGAAACTGCTATTTTCTTGCTTGACAAATGGTTCGATTGAAGGATTTGCTCAGATTGTTGGTGTTGTCGCTGCAGCAAAAACCCTCATTAAAGAACGCTCTACACCACGAGTGGGTATTAGTGTTCTGAAGAGTATTACAAGCATTTGGATTATACCTTTTCAACTCGTTGATATTGTCTTTATATTCTCCGTAGGTGTAGCGTCATGCTATCTTCCAAAACATGCGCTTCAGTTGTATATCATGACTTTCTTTCTTCCAGTTTTCAAAAACATGTTTCACACACTGTCGATGTTGAGCTGCTGGAACATTGTGCACAACCTTCACAAGTCCCTGCATTAAACAGTAAGCAAAATCTGATGAGAATACAAACCAGAATACTAACCAGCTACGTTTATCAAATCAAACTTTTTGTTTATCGGATATAACAATTACATTTCTTCCATCTTCAAGACCGAGATCTGCAGCTAACTGTCGCACAAACCAGTCCCAGTTCATGTCATTCTCGATCTCAACTACAGCCCATGCAATTGGAACTACCCTATTATCCCCATCTCTTCTTAATGCAGCTAATAGTTAGTCCTTTATATCCCATTTCAAAAACGCTCCATCTAATCCTGTGATGGGACAACACGTTTCTTTCCATGATGTTCTCTGAGAATTAAAGCAAATATATCATCGATAAAACCTTAGCTTATTGCCAATAGTTGGTCCCGGGATCGTCTCAATTTCAAATTTCGTGTCTTTGTTAGACCGAAAAATCTCTGCTTGATAGTCCCATATATGTGCAAAAATGTTTCTTATGACTGACTTTTCTTTCTCTCATCACTTTCGTCTTTTCCTTACCACATTGTTCATCAGTCACTTCCAAGTTATACTCTCTCTTTATCTCAGAAACCATCTCATGCGCTATGATCTTTGGATTCACTCTCAGCCTTTCTGCAAACAAATGAGCAATCGTTGATATCTTCAGCAACTTAGTATAACCCGATTTGGTACAAATGTGCTCATTTATGTAAACCTTTACCATTATCTTCTGCTTTCTCTTCTCGTAACCACAATATACTCTCCATTGACACTTATCATCAACACATTTTGCACAAATCTTCAATTCTTATGACCTATACCACTGAATATTTTATCCAGTTTTGAGATAATACCTAAGCACAACAAGCTTGAAATCCTCCGATGAATTGAAAGTCTTCACCAATCCTACCAGCTCTTGCGGATCTTCATTACTTCTTACCTCACTTTCTGATTCATCTTCGTTATCACCTTCGTCTGGAGATGCGGAAGGATTGGGAATCCTCTCATCATCCCATATATTGTCACCACTGTCTGCATCACTACCTTCCTCCTCATTCATCACAACCTCACCGAATTGTTCTTCTAGACTTTTAAAACATTATTCTTCCACTGCCTTATCATCAGATGTAACAATTACATCTTCTCTGTGATGAGTTTTATCTTCATCGTCTCCGCCTCGAGGTTCATCTTCATTGTCTCTGGCGCGAGAAGAAGTTCGTTATTCTACTCTAGTTTCTTCTTTAGCTCGTGCTTCTCTGGCTCTGGCTCGTGTTTCTCTGGGTCGAGATTCTCTGCCTCTGGGTCGTGCTTCTTCTCTGGGTCGTGTTTCTTTTGTGGCTCGTGATTCTCGGTCTCATGCTTCTTCGCCAGGTCCATATTCGATCTCGCCTTCTCTATTTCCTTCGCTGTCTCTAGCTTCCTCGCAAGGCCCATATTCGATTTCGCCTACAATGTCATTTGCTTCGTTCGCCATTGAAGTTCCTTGACACAATTTCCTTAGAAGTACAAGTTTTGGTGTTCTAGTAATCTCGATTGAGAATTTCTTTCTACGGTTTATGAGAGACTTTGATTTGGGGCTTTTCTTTTTTTACTCTTCAATATCATTCAATGTTGTTTTAACTTAACGAGGAAAATAAACGAAGCTTAACAGCGTTTATCTCTTCCGTTACACGATTTAACAGTGGACCTAATTTGGTCGAGTCAACAAAAACTTTAGGACGCAAAAGGAAATCAACTAAAAATTTATATTCGTTTTAGAAAACCCGATAGTTAGTATTTCAAATGGCTAAAATTTGAAAATTGAGAGTATTAATAACAATTTTTTCTATTAAACTATGTTTGGATAAGGGACTAACCTCCACGCATCTCTAACTCCTTCAAAACACAGAGTTTTAACATTTAATCATCGGTTACAGTTTCTTCTTATTGGACAATGACATATGTTACGTAAAAAGGTCATACAACGGACAAAAAAAAGAAGTATATAAGTATCTCGACTAGATTTATTGCTCATTCAATTCAAAGATGTCAAATCCCCGAATAACCCATTTATTTCTTAATTAGCTTCATATTAAATCAAAATATATTTATTACTTGACGATTTGTTACACCAAAAGTTTGTTATTTTATGACCGAAATTTCCACTAAGCCTTACGTAACATTTTTGTTTTAACTTAAAATTTCATTAAAATAATAATATATTTTTACAGCAAAACTTTGCTGCAGCAACACACCAAATATAGTGCAACTTATAAGGACAAAAACTATAAATTTAATATTAAAATAGTGTTTTAGTGTTGGGTTAAAAATTGTTTTAAAAATTATACATATGAAAATTTTGTTCATATCAATATAATATAACAAGTGGATATATTTGTTATAAAATAATATATTTATATAATTTTATAATATTGAAGTGAGAGAAGATAGTATTTAGGAAGAGAGATGTAATGAGAGTTCTCATTATAATTTTATTTATTTATTTGTGTAGTATATTACATTTATATGGCGTAAGTGTTATTTATAAGCACACAAAGTCGGTAGAATGGAGTAAAAATAATTAAAAATATTGTAGATATTTTCATATATGTAATTATTATGTCAATAGCATATGTAATTATTATACCTATGTATCTTTAACACTCCCCTTTAATTACCTATTGCTAACTATATATTACGTACTGTCTCATTAAAAACCTTATCATGGAAAAACCCAGTGGGATAAAAACCATGATGAGGAAAAAAGAGTACAGTGACATAATCTCCATCTGAAATGATGAATATCATAAATTTCATAATTGACGCATCCCGATACTGTGAACATGTTTTCTGAAAGTTGTAGTGGGAAGCGCTTTAGTAAACAAGTCTGCTGCATTGTCAGCTGACCGAATATATTCAATATTCACTTCTTGATTCTTTTCGAGTTCTCGTGTGTAAGAGAAAAATCTTGGGGGGATGTACTTCGTTCGGCCGTTCTTAATATAACCTTCTTTGAGTTGGGCGACACAAGCAGCATTGTCTTCAAACAATTTTGTTGGCTCTTTATTTATGACTATTCCACTTGCTTCTTATATATGTTGAGTCACATATTTGAGTCAAACACATTCTCTACATGCTTCATGAAATGCAATTGTTTTTGCATGATTTGAGGAGGTAGCAACTAGAATCTGGTTTTGGGAACGCCAAGAAATTGCAGTACCTCCAATTGTGAAAACATATCCGGTTTGCGATTGGGTTTTATGTGGGTCTGATAAATAGTAGCTCTGGGTTTTCGGTTCATTCGGGTTGTTCGGTTCGGTTTGTTCGGGTTTTCGGTTTGTTCGGAATTTTTATATTTTACCGAATTGAACCGAAATTAAATTCGGTTATTTTCGGTTCGGTTATCGGTTTAAACGGTTCGGTTATCAAAAAAATAATAACGACCGAATTGGTCCGAATATAAGTTTTTCGGTTTAAAAAAACCGAATACCAATAAAAAACCGAATAATTTTAAATCTGAAAACCGATTAACCCGATTGAACCGAGTTAACCGAAAATTAAATACACTACATGATAAGTTTTGTTCTTTGTTAACAAGTACAAACATTAAAAGTTGAACAGAATAGAAAAGTGAAGATTCATTAAGCAAGTTGTGTTAAACAGAAGAGAATTGTGAAGATTCATTACGCAAAATGTATTGTGCTCCCTCCTCCATCGATCACCTGTCAAATTGACAAGTAAAAACAAACATAATTACAATCGCAACAAGCCAACAAGCCAACAACTAAAACAAATGAAATCACAGACATATCATAACCGCTTACATGATTAAACACAATAACCTGCAAGATGACATATAAATTAGTAAAGAAACCAAACACCAAAATGCACAGCACATCACATATTTCAAAACTCACTTACATGTTGATTCTTCAAGTTGATGTCTGCGTTGAAGGGCTTCCATCTGTGCTGGCCAGGTTGTTCCTTGCATCTGCAGACCACAAACAACAAAACAGAAAGTTAAAATCGTTTAAAAACAGACAAGTTATCAAGTTCAATCAAACCATTAATACATACCAAGAGACTCAAAAAACTCTGCTTCCTCAAGCATTTGGGACAGATTAGCAACAGAGTCTGCATCTTTGTACCCACATCTCAACCATTGCTGAGTACAAACCAGAACCTCTACCATATAAGGTGTCAAACTACTCCTATATGGATCCAGCACTCGGCCACTTGTACTAAAACAAGATTCTGAAGCAACTGAAGACATTTGTACAGCCAAAACGTCTCTGGCTAGCTCAGACAACACATGAAATTTGGCTGAATTACACTTCCACCAATCTAGCACATCGTATGGCATACCTAAGATATTCACCACTCTCAGCTCAGTTTTCTCAGTTAGATATATATCTAACTCGCTGCAGCCATCCTCGGATCTTCGCATGTTCACCATTTTACTGTAAATGGCATCCATCCTTTCGTAGTCATCATCATCATCGGACAAGTCATTGAGAGGTTTTGTTGAATCAGCGGTCTGATTTATTTCTTCTGTTGCAGGTTGGTCTCCAGCTGATTGTAGAGCCAGAGGTGTGCTTAACCAAATATTATACTCTTCATATAGTTTCTTTGCAACACCTAAAATCAGATTGTAAAGCTGCCTAGACTCTATTGTATCCTTCCCATACAACTGATCAAAACACAAAGATGCAAATTGCATCTTATTTCTAGGATCGAAAACACTAGCTAGTATAACTAGTGGATTCATATTCAACAACCCATCCCAATATTTCTCAAACTTATCCCTCATTGCATAGGCTTGATTCCTAATTCCCTCATCACTATTAGTGCACTTTGTCATCAGGTTCCTCTCAATATTCACAATCTCATTGTAACAGAGGGTTGAGGTGACACTGGTTGAGGCAGAGAAGGCAAGTGTGCTATTATAGAATATCTTGAGGAACTTAACCAAACGCCTAATTTCTTCCTAATCCTCAGAAGTAGGCGGACCTACTCGTTTTCGGTTTGTCTTCTCATCGTCTTCTGAGAAGTACGAGTTGTATGGCATATCCTCTCTCAGCATTCTCTCAAATGCAGGCCCGACCTTAAGGGCAGAACTCAACATTAGATATGTTGAGTTCCATCTGGTTATTACATCTAAGGGAAGGCTGCCTCTTGAGACCTTCCCTGTCTCACACCTCAATTGGAAGGATCTAAGCCTAGCAAAGGAAGATCTCACGTATTTAATCCCATTCCTAACTGCTGCTATACTAGATGAGCTTTTCTTTAACCCATCCCCAACTATTAGATTAAGGATATGTGCACAACATCTAATATGCAAGAACTCCCCACCTAACACTAAAGAATCACTACCTAATAGCTTCATATGATCCCTAAAATGTCTCAGCCCTTTAGTATTTGCACTTGCATTATCTACTGTCACAGTGAATACCTTTTCAATCCCCCATTCCCCAATCACATCTGCTAATTGACCGGCAATTGTTTCACCCCTATGATCCGTAATAACTTTAAAGCTAAGGATTCTCTTTTGCATTTTCCATTGCCTATCTATCCAATGACCAGTTACAACCATGTAGTTGTAACTGGTTATTGGAGACACCCATATATCAGTGGTTAAATTAACCCTTTGCTTTTCAACCTTAAACATTTGAACTAAAGTTTCCTTTTCTTTTTCAAACATTAATTTAATATCTTTAGCACAAGTTCTTCTAGAAAAAGGTTGGTAAATTGGAACAACATTCAAACAAAAGCGTCTAAACCCTTCTGATTCTACAAACGAGAAAGGCAACTCATTGACTACAATCATTTCATTAACAGACTGCCTAAAACTATAAGGATCATACTTAATCACCTTCATATTTCCTGAGTTATCACTACCAATCATTTTCTGTTTTTCTCTATCCTCAAAATCCTTAAACATTTTACACCTTCCAATATGAGCTTTCAGTGGACTAGTTCCTACTGTTTTGCTATCACATCCTATTTCTACCCCACAGTATTTGCAATTGCATTTGGAAGAGTTAGGGTCTATTTGAAGGTAGTGTTGCCATACCGTTGCCCTTTTCTGATACTTTTTCTTTGGTTTAGGTGGTAACGCAGACGTACTTGACCTCTGCGTTTCTGTTCTCTTTGAACCAGATGGATTTGTCCCATCTGGCCCATCAACCTCAATTGTGTTTGACTCCATCTTAAAGGCATACAAACAAACAAAGAAATGGTCAGTAAAAAAATTCAAAAACAGAATATTAATATAAACAAACAATCACAATTAAACACTTAAACACATACACTAAACAGAGACTAAAACACAGACACTAAACAGCTACTAAAAGTCTAAGACATAGACACTAAACAGATACTAAAACAGATACTATTCCCCAAACACTAAACCATTCACACTAAACAATAAACAGAGACACTAAATACTAATACTTAAACACTTAAACAGATATCAAACAACAATCAAACCGACACTTAACAATAATCACAGACACTTAATACTTAATACTAATACCTAAACTAATACTTAAACACTTAACCAATATAGATCTTAAAAGCTAACACTCACAGTCACAAACCAATTGAACAATTAAACAATTAACAGAACAAATGAACAAATCCTACTTTCAAAATCATCAAACGGATCACCTAATATGCTATTAAGTATCAAAACACCATTAGTAATTTATGATTCAACTCTCACAGAAAACCCCCAAATTTTTTAAAAAAACCCTAATTTCTAAATCATCAATTCGGACCAAAAGAATCATTAAACGGACCACCTACTACGCTATTAAGTATCAAAACCCCATCAGCAAGCTTCGATTCAACTCCCAAAGAAAATCCCCAAATTTTGAAAAAACCCTAATTTTCGAAAACCTAATCCGACCTAAATCTTTCCCTAAAATCACTTAACGATACTAAGATTACTTTAAATATGCCGAAAACAAAGTCAAAAACACGAAATCAAACACAGAAAACAATTTTAAAAATCTCCGAAAAACATAAAAATTTTACCTGCGGATTTTATCGGTTGGACACGATTCCAGACAGAGAAGTTGATGAAATATCGAAGAAAACAGAAGAAAATGAAAGAAGAAAACGAAGCGAAGGTCGGAATCACGATCGGAACTCCGATCGTGTTTTAGAGAGAAGGAGGAGCCGTGGATGGGTTGAGAGAGAAAGGGAAATCAGAAAAATGCACAGAAACCCTAATTTTAGGTTTATATATGTCTGTGTTTTAATCGGTTTAATCGGATTGATTTCGGTTCTGATTACCGAACCGAAATTTTCTGAAAACCGATTTCAATTTTAATTTATTCCGATCGGTTTATTATCTTAATTAATATCAGTTCGGTTTTGTCAAATTTCGGTTCGGACCAATTCGGTTCTTTCGGTCTGAACCGAAATCTCAGGGCTAATAAATAGCCTGCATCAGCAAAACCAATTAGATCGAGACTAGAATTTCTATTATAAAATAATCCCAAGTGAGTTATTCCTTGGAGGTAACGAAATATATGTTTTATTCCATTCCAGTGTCTACGTGTAAGTGATGAACTATATCTTGTAAGTAGATTTTGTAGCAAATGCTATATTTGGTCTAGTGCAATTTGCGAGATACATGAGTCCACCAATAGCGCCCATATAAGGTACTTTAGGACCTAATATATCTTTGTTATCTTCAAAAGGTTGGAATGGATCTTTATCAATATTAAGTGATCTATTGACCATTGGAGTACTTAAAAGAGTTGATTTGTCCATATAAAATCGTTTTAAGATCCTTTTCGTATAGTTAGATTGATGTACAAAAATTCTATTCCGAAGATGCTCGATCTGGAGTCCTAGACAAAACTTTGTATGTCCAAGATCTTACATTTTGAACTCTTCTATCATATGAGTTCTAGCAACATTAATCTCCTTTTGAGTTCCAATTATGTTAAGGTCATCAACATATACAGCTATGATCACAAATCCAGATACAGATTTCTTAATAAATACGCAAGGACATATTACATTGTTGGTATATATTTTACTCAATAAATATTCACTTAGACTATTATACCACATGCGTCCAAATTATTTTAATCCGTAAAGTGATCTTTATAATTTGACTGAACATACTTCTTTAGATTTTGCGTTCAATGCTTCAGGCATCTTTAATCCTTATGGATTTTCATATATATTTCACTATCAAGTGATCCATATAGATATGCTGTCACAACATCCATTAGATGCATTTCTAGATTTTAGAGGTTGTTAAGCTCATCAAAAATCTGAAGGTAATTGCATCCATTACTAGGGAATATGTTTCTTCATAATCAATCCCAGGTCTTTGAGAAAATCTTTAGGCAACAAGTCGAGCTTTATACCTTGTTACCTTATTTTTCTCATTTCTTTTTCGAACAAAAACCCATTTATATCCAACAGGTTTAACATGTTCAGGATTTATGACAATAGATCCAAAGACTTTTCTTTTATTTAGAGAGTTCAATTCAGTTATCATGGCCATTTTCCACTTCTCCCAATCAGATCTTTTCTAACATTCTAATATAGACTTTGGTTCTGGATCATTACCTTCATTATTAATTTTTTTTGATACAGAGAATGAGAAAATTTCATCATCATCCTCTATCTCACTTCTAACCCAAATATTTCCGTTTTGGGCATAGTTGATGGAAATCTCATGTTTTTCTCTATTTTCGTCTTCAAGACTTTTCTCTATATAATTTGGTTCTTCTGGACCATTTATATTTATTTTTCCTAAAATCTTTTTCTTTCGGGGATTTTTATCTTTTGATCCCATTGGTCTCCCCCTTTTAACTGAACATTGGGTTTATTTGTTATGTTTCTATCATTTTGTTCTTCTGGAACAATAACTCTTGATGGAACATTCACAGCGGGAATATACGATTTTGTCACCCTTTTTGTATCATTGAATGCATCTGGTATCTGATTTGTCATATTTTGTAAATGCACAATTTTCTGAACTTCCAGTTCACGTTGTTTCGTAGGGGATCAAGGTGCCATAACGACGGTGTGTACCATGTGATGTCTTTTGGAGCTTCTTTAATTCCTCCCCCTAACGCGAGAAATTCATCTTCATTAAAATGGCATTCGGCAAAACGTGTCGTAAACATATCACCAGTTTTTGGTTCCAGATACCGAATTATACTTGGTGATGTATACCCAATATATATTCCCAATCTCCTTTGTGGTCCCATTTTTGTTCTTTGTGGTGGCGCTATGAGGACATATACCGCACATCTAAAAATACGGAGATGAGATATATCTGGCTTCTGGCCAGATGTTAATTCTAATGAGGAGTATTTATTATATGCACTCGGCCTTATTTGGATTAGTGCCGCAACATGCATAATTGCATGACCCCATATTGAAATTGGGAGTTTTGTTCTCATTGTTAACGGTCTAGCAATAATTTGTAACCGTTTGATTAAAGACTCAGCCATGCCATTTTGTGTGTGAACATGAGGGACTAGATGTTCAACATCTATTCCCAATGACATACAATAGTCATTGAAGGCTTGTGAAGTGAATTCACCAGCGTTGTCAAGTCTTACATTCTTTATAGTATAATCAGGAAATTGTGCCCTTAACCTGATTATTTGGGCAATGAATTTTGCGAAAGCCATATTTCGTGTACTCAATAGACACACATGTGACCATCTACTAGATGCATCAATCAATACCATAAAATATTTAAATGGCCCACATTGTGGATGAATAGGACCACATATATCACCATGTATTCTTTCCAAGAATACCGGAAATTCATTTTTAACTTTGGCTGGTGATGGCCGAGTTATTAGTTTTCCGAGAGAACATACACTACATAGAAATTCTTTCGTTTGAAAAATCTTCTGGTTTTTCAACAAATGACCATTTGTATTTTTCACAATCTTTCGCATCATGACTGAACAAGGGTGCCCTAGGCGTTCATGCTAGATTTTGAATGTACATGTAATCTTCGGGGTTACTGTAACATATGATTCAATCATATTTATTTTTGTGAAATATATTCCGGAGGATAAAACTGGCAGCTTTTCTAATATATATTTCCTTTCCGAATTAACTGATGTGATGCAGAGATATTCAACACCATTTTTATTCATTGTTTCTACGTGATATCCATTTCTTCGAATATCTTTGAAACTCAACAAATTTCTACAGGATTTTGGGGAATGTAATACATTATCTATTTTAAATTTTGTTCCCTTTGGCATTGAAAAGCAAGCTCTTCCGGAGCCTATAATAATCTTTGCATCACCAGATAATATTCACGCTTCCGGCGGAATTGTTCATCTTAAGGGAAGAGAAATAAATTTTATCTTTAAGTATTGTGTGCGTTGTAGCACTATCTGCCAGACACATATCTCCATCCTTGTTTCCGAATTTCAACATTTTCTGATTTGAAAATATTCATAAAAGATGCGTTAATATATTAAAAACAAATTGTATATTACAACACAAACTATTTTACAAACAAGGCAGAAAAACAACATTATGTAACTATAACTAATTATACATTATGTCATAATTTCTTCTTCAGTAAGATTTTAATCTTTTTGGCCTTCATTGATATCCATGGAATCAACAGCGAAATCAGCCACATCGAGATATGTATCGTTGTTTATATCATCAAGAGGCGGCTCGACTTCACGGTCAAAAGAAGGACCAGCTTCATTATGAGAAGAGGGTCCGATATTTCCATAAACGAAGTTGGTTTCCTTTTGTTTTCCCTTTTTCTTTTGTAACTCTTGGTGTAGATCGGCGAAATACTTTGGTTTACGACAGGTAAGCGACCAATGCCCTTTCATGCCACACCTATAGCAACTTTCCTCATGTTGTCTTTCCCCAACTTCTTTCCCTTTTGGTCTTTTATGATTTCTTTCACTGTTGAAATCTTTAAGACAAAATCTTTTTCTTTATCCACGTCCAAATCCACGTCTATATCCTCTTCGTCCACGACCACGGTAATTACCTCGACCGCGTCCACACCCATAATTATTATAATTTGATGATGTAACATTCGCTTCTGGGAATGTTGTTGATCCAGTAAGATGAGATTAATTGTTTAGAATTACAAGTTCATTGTTCTGCTCTGCTACAAGAAGAACTTGCATTAATTCTGAGTACTTCTTGTATCCATTAGCCCGATATTGTTGTTGTAGAACTACATTTACAGGATGAAATGTTTGGAGAGTTTTCTCGATCATGTCGTAATCAGTGATCTTTTCTCCGCATAACATTATCCTGGAAGTGATTCCAAACAGTGCAGAATTATATTTGCCTACGCTTTTATAATCTTGGAATCGGAGGTTCAACCACTCATGTTTCGCCTTTGGTAAGATCACGTATTTCTGGTGATCAAACCTATTTTTTAGTGACTGCCAAAGATCTGCATGATCTTCTTTTGTGATATACTCATTCTTTAAGCCATAGTGGATATGATGGACCAAAAATGTCATGGCATTACCTTTTTGCTCTTCTGAAGTCGTTTTTGACTTATCGATTGTGTCAAGGAGTTTTCTCCCCCTTAAGTGCATCTTTGTTTTAACTGCCCATCTCATATAATTATTGTCTGATACGTCCAAGGCAGCGATCTCGAGTTTAGCCAAATTTGACATAATTACTGCATAATAATCATAATTTTATTATCAAACTTTAAAATAAAATATAACATAATAACATGTCAATGATTAAACACATAAAAAAAATGAAATAAGCGCGATTACAAAAAGATATAAAGTACAAATAAGTAACCAAAAATTCATTCAAAATTCCGTGTGAGTGAAATCGCCGATGAAAAACCCGAGAATAGTGGAAAGAATAATACCGAAGCAAAAGATTAAAACCCAACACATTTTACAAAAATGAATTGAATTTGAGAGAGAAAATTTGAGAGGAGGAAGAAAATTTTGAGTGATGAAAATGAGTGAAAATATTGATCTGAGGAGACATAGATTAAAACTTTGTATGTGGCCATTGAAAATAGCGTTTAGAGCCGTTGGAAGAATATATATATGTATTATTTTTTTTTTCATAACCGTTAGAAAAATATATCCAAAAATAAAATTATGAAAATTAATAATAATATAATCATGAAATATTCAGAGTATAAATTACGCAATTACATAAATTAAATATGATGCAATAACAATAAATTTAAATATATTATTTGTCTTCAGGACAAATTTATTTTGTTTATTGCTTGTTCGTCTGGAACAAATTTATATGTATATTCATTTTATTTTACCGTTCTTCAGGAACGTTTTAGTAAATATCTTCAGGATATTTTTGATTTTTATGTTTTTTTCTGGAAGATTTTGTATATGTCTTCTGGACATATAAAAATATTGATCTGAGGAGACATAGTCTACCATATGATCATGATCGTGAAAAGCAGAACCTATCTAACGATCAATTCGGGGAAGGCAATGCCTATCTTCCCGAAATTAATATTTAAATATAGAGACTGAATTACTCATGCAGTAATTCGACCATTATTACAGCTTATAAATTAAATTAAAATATATAGTATATATATGAGAACCAAGTTACCTGTTATAACAAAGTATAAAATCAAAGTTGACAAAAATTAAATTCTACCTTTTCTGGTGTGGAAGCACCTCGTACTGATAACGTGTTATAAAATAATATATTTACATAATTTTATAATATTGAAGTGAGAGAGAAGATAGTATTTAGGAAGAGAAACGTAATGAGAATTCTCATTATAACTTTCTCTTTATTTACTTGTGAAGTCTATTACATTTACATGGGATAAATGTTATTTATAAGCACACAAAATCGGTGGAATGAAGTAAAAATGATTAAAGGATTTTGAGGATAGAGAAAAACAGAAAATGATTTTGAGGATAGAGAAAATGATTTATAAGCACCACCGGTAAGTGATGGTTGTCTTCTTCTCGACCCAAATTGGCTGTGGATTTGAGACATTTTCCGATAAGTAACACCACAGAGAGGCTGCTGAATCTGATTAGATCTGAAATTGATTTGGTGATCTCCACCTCTCAATGACTTTGGGAGATCACCGAATCAATTTCAGATCTAATCAAATTCAGCAGCCTCTGCTGTGTCCTGAGCTTAGTCACCATCTGCTCCTCGAAACTTGGTGAAAGCAGCGGAGATTGACATCTCAAGATGTGAAATTTCTCGAGAAACCATGGTCACAACTACATCTCTTGTGATAAAAAGCTGATAAAGATGGATTTGAAATGCATTACCTACAAAGAAAGGCTAAAAACCCAAAAGAAAAACAAAAATAAAAACTAGCAAATCCGGAAAAAAAACTAGAATAAACCCGCAATGTTACTAAAACCAGACTATTACAACACTTTTAACTCGTTTACTAATAATTTTTCTCTAAAAATTTTGAAAGAGAGAAGAGAGAAATCGCTGGCTACTAAGCGGAAAGTTGGAGAAACTACTCCCTCTATACAAGAAGAGATAGATTTCCATCCATAATTTTAGATACAAATTTTTGATACAACGAGTTTTAACCCTAAATATCTACTGCAAGTGCACAACAAATCAAAGTAATATTTAGGAATTGAATCCACGAAGACCAATGGATACACTATCAATTACTCGAATCTAATTCAAGTTAAGACAGATAAAATGAGGAGTGAATTGTAACTAACAACATAAAATAAAATACGGTATGAAATTCAATAATAAAAAGAATCATGCATTCGAGAATTCAATGAGAAAATAAAGAATCAAATCAAGAAATTATTCAGGACACATAATTCAACCAATTCTCGACTCAAACATAATCCTATAGCAAACCCACTATCGTGACGTCGACTACTATATCTAGCAACCTAGAAACCCTAAACTATCGTTTGGTTATAGAGATCTAAATACGCATTAACGAATTGGTTTGATAGGTCCACAATCAGCCTTAACATCAACTTTCATTGGTTAAGGACTGATTGCTCATGTAAGCAGTTCATGCATCTAACAAGCTTTTGGAGAGTTAAACAACCTAATATCATAGACTACTTGATCAGGCTAATCTAAGCATTATACACAGCAATAGACGGAGAACACAAAGGATTAAAGCCTTATTCGTTCCTAATTCATTGATTCCTAAATCCCTAGAAAACTTTAAGCCTGATTAAGGATCTACTCCGACATAATCAAAGAAAAACAAGTAAAAGAGATTGAAGAAAACATCATCAGATTGCAATTGAATATAAAATAGGGTTCAGAAATCTTCTTCAAAGTAGAGGATGAAATCTTCTCCCCAATGCTTACAAAATTCTCCCGTCAGAAAAGAATAAAAAGTTGTGTCTCTAAAAACGAAAACCCTATTGTTTACAGGGATAAAAACGCGTTGGTACAAAATTAGGAAAAAGCGAAAATATCTCGCAGGTCCGGGGATCGATCGATCATTCCACTAAGAATTGGTCAATCATGATCTTGGTTGGTCGATCCACAGGTCGTGCGAATATCACTCGTCACAGGCTTGGAATGGTTGATCCTAAGATGGTCGGTCGATTGGATGGTCGTGCGCAACTTCTGGTGAAGTGGAGATCGATCGATATGTGACTAGCTGGTCATGCGCAGTTTCACATGAGATGGAGATCGATCGATTAAAGTGAGGACCGATCCATCCTGAAAAATGTTAGAATTTCTCCTTTTTGCTCAAATCTGTATTTTGAGTGCTTTATTCCGTAATAACCCAGCACCTGAAAAAACTCCAAAATGCTAACAAAGACTCGAAAAAAAAGTAAATAAGTGAATCAAAAACCGATAAAAATGAAGTGTATCAATTTTAGGGGGTCTTATTTAAATAAGATTTATTTTGATATTTAGTAATTTTGAGAATAATAGAATCTGTTAACTTTTAATGATTCTTACAATCTTTTATCAAAGATTTTTATATATTTTTACTGATTATATGAATCTGGGGGAATATAGGTTTTAGACTTTTGTTAACTTTTTACGAATCTTTTTGGAATAGTATATTTTCATTTATTATTTGATATTGTGTTGTGTTTTCTAATTTGTAAATGGTGCTTGGTTTCTCTTCTTTATATAAGATTGTTTCTCTTTTATGTTTTTTCACTCAAAGAGAAGTTCGAAGTAGGTACGTATAACTTATTCTTTTTGTCTGCAAGAAGGCTTCTTCTTCTTCTGAAAAGCAAGCCACCAAAGTGTCGGCATCATTCTTCTTCAAGTAGAAGAAAGAGAAGATGAAGCAGCTTAACAAACTCAGGAGTTTCTCTAATGCCGTAACTGAAAGCAAAGCGTCTAGTTTTGAATCAAGAAACAAAGTATTCCCAATGTCAATCTATCAAGTAATCTCTGGTGCTTGGTCTTGTCAAGTATTCTCTGATGCTATACCTTACATGTGCTTCTGTTGAGGGAGTACTTGATATAGAGCCTCTCTGATGGTATAGAGCCTTATCTTTGCAAACAAAGTATTCCCAATTATCATTTTATCAAGACAAATCAAGTTCTGTCTTCGATCAAGTACTCTCCGATGCTTGGTCAAGTTGATGCTCTCTCACAAAAAAGTCTCACAAGATCATGATGCACCAAGTGATGACAACACACGCACATTCCTTCCATGACTCAAAGTCAAAATTAATTAGAGATGATATGTGTTTGATTACTTTCAACTTGATTATGTGGACGTTGGATTTTTACATCAAGACCTTAATTGGAGTCCTTCTGGTCTGGATGTTATACTGAGAGATCTTGAAATCTCCATCACCAATGTCAAGGTTCTGTCAGCTCCGTAAAGTTTGGTTGATATATGATATGTTTAAGGGAAAGTGATTTTGAAAATCTGAGGTAATACCTATTATTTTGAAAGAGTTTTTCTATGAACGAAAATGTTTAAATTCTATAAACCAATAATAGTAAACTTTAACATACTTATAAAATCAATAAAATTCATTTTATTTGAATAACACACAATATTCATTGATTTTAAAGAATATTTAGGGGTTTTATTTAAACATGGTTTATAAGAAGTTTTGATAATTATGACAATTACAGAATCTCCTGAACTCTTATTAGAATTAAAAAATCTTGTAGACTTTTACAAAATTTATCAAAATCTGATACATACTCTAATATACTCTTACATACTTTTATATACTTTCAAATTCTTTCAGAGTATATTATCATAGAATCTTGTTAATATAAGTTTATAAAGTTTATTTTTAGATTTTTATTATTATTTGATATTGTCTTGTCGTGTGAATGAAATTCATTTTTCTTAGAAATTGTATGTCGAAGAATGTATTTAGCCAAAACTGTTGTTGGTTAATATATAATGTATGCTCATAGTTTCTTATTCCTGTTATAATTTACCGGAAAAAATCATTTTTCTGTTCTATTTTTTAAAAAAATTGGTATTATTCTTGAATTTCAAATATGTATTATCATTGGAAATTTGATATAATCTAGTTCATATACTTTTTTTTTCTTTGTTGCATATTTATCTTTAATTATATTTTACTTCATTTTTATTTTACTAAAAAATCTTTTTATTTCTTTTGAAAAGTGTGCTTCCAAGGAAAAATAACTTTAAAATCTTAAAGTAACACCTAAAATTTTAAAAGAGTTTTTCTATGAACAAAAAATCTTGAAATCAACAAACCGATAACACTAAACTTTAAAATAGTTGTAAAGTCATTTAAATTCATTTTCGTTGAATAACACATAACACATTCAAAGAATAACTTTGAATAACTTTTCAAAATCTTCTACGGAATAATACATGACTTTTAATAATTTCAAACAGAATTTAAAAAAATAAAAACCAATAACACACAACTTTAGTAGAGTTTTAAAAAGTCAAGATTGAATAACAACAAAGTTTTAAGAATTTATAACTCATTATAAATCATAGAACCAATAAATCTCCATTAATCTAACAATACAAGACTTTTAATGACTATTTACAAAATTTTAAAACACCAAAACCAATAACAAATGACTTTAATAGAGTTTTGGAAATTTGATATTGAATAATAACAAATTTTTTAAGAATTAGAACTCTTTAACAAACTTATAACCAATAAGCCCTCTTAGGGCATCTCCAATGGTAGTATTACCATGGATATTACACCAATAAAATATTATTAAAATTTGTATGATATCTTTCCTTGAGTCTTTCATTTGAGATAGTCTCTCATGAGTCTCTTCATGAGTATCTCAATCTTAAATTGGACACATGTTATTATTTGATTAGTTAAATTTGTTTTTAGATTATTATAGTTTAAAATATTATATAAAAAGTTTATATGTCTAATTTTCAAATTTTTATTTATTTACAAGCTACACGATTAAATTAGTTATCTATCAAGTTTCATTATGCATAACTTTATATTATATTTATTATAATATTTTTTTTAAAGTTTAGTTAGAATAAAAAATAAAATAAATTATTATTATTATTATTGCTTTTTAAAAATTATTATTTTTTTAATTAATATAAATTTTTTAAAATTTTTTATGATTTGAAAACAAAAATTATATTTACATATTTATTTAAAATCATGTGATATTATTATTAATATTTTCTATATCATTTATAATGTTTTATACTATTAATATTATTTTAAAAATTTAAGTTATATAGATATATATATATATACAATTGAAATATCTATAATTTAAAATAAAATTTAAAATTAATATTAAAAACAAATTAAATTATTAAAAATATCTATACTAATAAAAGGGAAGTTAATAATCTCATTTTAGAAAACAATCTCAGACAAACTTATAATCTGTTTCAATAAAAAATCATGAGCGAGAAAATGTTCTCTCTTCTCTCTACAATCTTCAACTATTTTTTACGGTTTCTTCTTTCTCGATGCCTTCGACCACGTGTCGTTTTGTTACGCCGAAAGTTATTGGCGGTTGAGTCAGAGTTAACTGTCAGATTCTTTATGCTAATCATATTTAATCTTTGTGTTGTGTCTCTTTCTTCACGAAGAGTTGTTTGTTATCCTTTACCAAACATGTCTGATAACGTGAGTAAATAGATGCAAGAGATTGATTTGGGTCATGATGATGATTAGATTTCCTTCTCCCCTGTTATGTGCAATGAAGTGTCGGCCTCTAATCGCTTATGTGTGGTTGTTTGTCCAGTGAACCCTCGTCGCCAAAACCTAAGGGCTATGTTGGGCATTCTGCCTCGCCTTTGGACTGTGGGAGCAAATGTGAATGGCCAAATTCTAGAGAATAAACGGATTCAATTTATCTTCCCGTCTGCTGAAGCCATGAACTCGATTCTCTGTCGAGGGCCCAGGAGTTTCAATGAATGGATGCTTACTCTGACGAAATGGTCTCCCAATCCTACGGAGAACAATATGCAGTGCATGCCTTTTTGGGTCCAAATACGTGGGATCCCGCTACATCTTCTAACACTGCGAATGGTTACGGCCATTGGTCACAGTTTAGGTTGATTTCTGGAGACTAACTTTGATAGTAATGGGGATGTGTAGGTGGATTATGTTCGAGTGAGACTGTTCTGGAACGTGACTATGCCTCTACGTTTCCAACGTGTGTTCGAGTTTGGTGATGAGACAACAGTTCTCAAGTTTCATTATGAACGCTAGAGAAACTTCTGCATTACTTGTGGCGCTCTGTTTAATGAGACTTCTCATTGCCCTTCTGCCCTGTTTCTGATCCACGAGATGATGGCGATGAAGGTGATGATGGCGATGATGTTCCACCCTCTGACGATTCTCTCCCAGAGGCATCTCTCCCCTTGCTTGGTGGTCGTGTGTCGTTGCTTGGTGGTATGTCCTCTTCCTCGCCAATGGATGAAAATCCTTCGGGTTCAAGGAAGCATAAGGCTAACGATTCCTCAGATCTCCCCGATTTAATTTTTGATCATCTTAGTGGTTGTGCACTGCGTCATTCTTCTGTTACCGATGATACGATGGTGTGCCTTTCCAAACATTTCAAACGCGATGCTAATGTCTTGAAACTTAAGAATTGGTTCTTTCCACTCACTACATCTGACTGTTTCACTCCATCTTCTAGTGAGCGCTGCTACTTTAACTAACACTACTAATGAAGGTACGATGGGCCAAAAGCCACTGGAGTCGCCATGAATACAATCTTTTAGAACTGTTGGGGCTTGAAGGGGTCCCTGGTAAGGGTTTTAAGGAAACTTATAACCCAAACTTACTCTTTCTGATTGAAACGGAGAATAGTGATGATGTGGTCGGAGATGTGTGTGCTCAACTCGGCTGTGATGGGATTTGTTGTGTACCTCCGCAAGGAATGAGTGGTGGAATTGCTTTATTTTGGTATAAATGTATTTTTGTTTCCGTATTATCTTATGATGCAAGACTTATTGATGTGAAGATAAATACTAATGATTTATGCTTTTACTTATCTTGTGTATATGGCCACCCAATTAGGCATTTACATAATCATTTTTGGAACACTTACAAAGTTTGACCGCAAACCGAATTGGTCCATGGCTTCTTTGTGGTGACTTTAACGAAACTCTTAATGCAAATAAAAAATTGGGTGGTAATACACGTGAACCTTGGAGTTTTAAGGACTTCCAAACAATGGTTCACACATGTAAAATACAAGATTTACCTTTTGTTGGGAGTAACATGACCTGAGTGGGGCAACACTATAATCATAAAGTCCAATATTGGTTAGACCGCGCCTTTGCCAATGATGAATGGTTTGCCCAATTCCCTGTTTCTGAAGTCTAGTATTTTACTTTCGCTAAATCGGATCATAGACCGGCAGTGGTGAAGATTCGTCACTCAACAGATCGTGGTCAGAAGTTGTTTAGTTATGATACTTGCTTAAGTGAGGTTGATCGGTTTGATGAGATAGTTGCATCTGGATGGAACGATATCGGACATGATACTACAAGTGTGGTAATGGATCGTATACGAACTTGTCGAAGGCATATAAGTCATTGGAAGCATCATAATGGTACAAACTCGGCTATCAAAATCAAAGCTTTGACATCTGACATAGATCGTGCTACAACAGACGCTTTAGTTACTCTCTCTACAATACATGGTTTATAAAGGGAGCTTCTTAAAGCGTATCAAGAGGAAGAAATGTATTGGCATAACAAGAGTAGGGTCCAATGGTTAAAGCATGGTGATTCTGATACTATGTTCTTTCACGCATCGGTCAAAAACAGAGTTGCTCGTAATCGTCTTGTGTGAATACAGACTCCAACAGGAAAAATAACTTATGGTAATAAGGCCATTGGTATGGAGGCCCAACGATATTTCACTGACCTGTTAACATTAAATCTTACAGCGTCTAACGCTGCTATTTATGACGTAATCCGATAAGTTGTTACAAATACTATGAATGATCGCCTAACACAACCAGTCACATCTGATGAGGTACGTACACTCGAATTTATTTAAGATTGGGGCTTTTCGGGTACCAGAACCTGATGGGTTTAAATGCACACTTTTATCAATGATTTTGGCCCATAGTTGGGAATTCAATAGTTATAGAGGTGCAAAATGTTTTTGTCACTGGATTTATACATGCAGAATGGAATCATACAAACATTTGTTTGATTTCTAAAGTGGAGCACCCGATTACGATAAATGATTATAGACCAATTTGTTTGTGTAATATCTTGTATAAGCTGATTTTGAAGATTTTGGTTTCTCGCTTGCAAGTTGTGATGCCTATGGTTATCTCTAAGACTCAGGCGGCGTTTGTTCCCGACAAACAAATATTTGACAATGTTATGAAGACACATGAGTTGTTTCATTCCTTAAAAAGGCAGCCAACGGTAGCTAAGGGATTCATGGCAGTTAAGACCGATGTTAGTAAGGCCTACGATTGTATTGAATGTCGCTTTTTGGAGGAGGTTATGAAACGTAAAGGGTTCTTGCCATTATGGATAAATTGGATCATGTCTTGTGTTCGCTCTGTTTTGTTCTCGGTCCTCATTAATGGCAATCCATATGGTTTCTTCACATCTCAACGTGGTTTATGGCAAGGCAATCCATATGGTTTCTTCACACCTCAACGTGGTTTACGGCAAGGCAATCCACTATCTCCTTATTTGTTCTTATTGTGTTCCGATGTGCTGAGTTCTTTATTGGATGTGGCACAATCACATGAGTTAGATCAAGGACTACAAATTTGTCGAGGAGCTTCTACAATCACACATTTATTTTTCGCGGACGATTCTTTATACTTTTTAAAGGCAGATGTGAGTAATAGTGTTAATCTAAGGAGAATCCTTGCCACATATGCTGATGCTTCGGGCTAGATTATAAACTATAATAAATCAACAATTACTTTCGGCTCTAAAGTCTTTCCTAAAACTCGTGATCGGATACAACACGTGCTTGTTGTTCCAACAGTTGGAGGTGGAAATAAATATTTAGGTCTCCCGGAATAATTCGGTAGGAATAAAATTGCTATGTTCAAATATATCACTGATCGATTGGCTCAGAGAGTTGGTGGTTGGCAAAATAAATTTCTTTCACCTGCTGAGAAAGAAATTTTGCTTAAATATGTTGCTTTTGCTATGCCGGTTTACTCCATGAATTGTTTCCAGTTACCTAAACAATTACGTCACACAATAGATGGTCTGATACGTGATTTTTGGTGGGGCTCTACACCATCTCGTAAAACGATACCTTGGGTTAGCTGGAAGAAATTAACATAACTGAAGAAACATAGTGGCTTAGGGTTTCGTCAGTTGGAGAAGTTTAATCAATCTTTGCTCTTCAACCAAGGTTGAAAGTTGTTACAACGACCACAATGCTTATTACATCAGCTTCTTAAGGCGCATTATTTTTTGAAAAGTTCTTTGTTAGAAGCATTTAAATGTGTGAATGGATCGTATGGTTGGCATTCTTTATTATATGGTTGTGATCTACTTAGGCGAGGTGCATCAGGACTATAGGTACATGAACTGCAACACGCATAGGCCTTTACAATTGGATACCTTCAGATCCACTGAGACCGGCTCTATTATTACCGCCTAATTCTCCGTCACTACAAGTATCAACGTTAATTGATCCACTTACGAACCAATGGAATGTGAGCACACTACATCAAATGATTGCTCTATCTGATATACAACGTATTAAGCAGTTAATTCGCCTATGTGTTGTGGTATGAAATTCCTATATGACAATACCGTCCTAATGGTATCTATATTGTCAAGTCTGGATACTGGTTGGTATCCACTGTTGGAAGAAAGAAACTATTTTGGAAGTGTTTAAATATTTTGGAGAGGAGAAACTTTAGAAAGAAGAAGATTTTGTTCTTATTTAGAAACTTAAGTGGATGATTACAAATGAAGGGAGAGGGAGGTATATATAGCCTCCAAAACTCAAAATGTATCTAATATTTTAATCTAAAATCTAGAGAGTTCTACCATAATATCTAGATTATTTTATTATAGTTATCTAGATATTTCTATCATAATATCTAGATATTTATTCTAAGGACTTCTTTAGAATATGGATCAAACTTTATGTAGCCCAATTAAACTTGACCCAAATGAGACTTGATCCAAAATCAAGTTTATTTATTTTCAACACCCCCTCTTAAACTTGATTTTGCTACTCCAAGCAAACTCCTCATCTTGATAAAGTTTTCACGCTTAAGGGGTTTTGTAAAGATGTTGGCTACTTGATCGTTCGTCTTTATGTACTACAACTCCACATCTTTCTTGGCAACACACTCTCTGATGTAGTGATAGCGTGTATCAATGTGCTTGCTTCGATCATGGAAGACTGGGTTCTTTGCTAATGTTATTACCGACTTTTTATCCACAAATATCTTTGTTGGTTCCTTGTCCAGAGATTTTAACTCCTTCATCAAGTTACGTAGCCAAACTGCATGACAAACACATGAAGTTGCAGCTACGTACTCTGCCTCACAAGTGGAGAGGGTGACAATCGGTTGTTTCTTCGACATCCAAGTAAAAACAGTATCTCCAATGTAGAAGGCAAATCCACTTGTGCTTTTGCGGTCATACATGTCTCCACCCCAATCACTATCGCTATATCTAACAAGCTTGAAGTCGTTAGAAATAGAGTAATATAAATCAAAGTTTATTGTACCTCTGATATAACGAAGGATCCTCTTTGCTGCTTTGAAGTGAGTTGTTGTTGGGTTCTCCATGTAACGACTCACTACTCCGACCACATATAAGATGTCTGGTCTTGTGCATGTTAAGTATCTTAAACTCCCAACTAAGCTTTTAAAAAGTGTTGGATCCACTCTTTCTCCTTTTTCGTTCTTTGATAATTTGATTCCATATTCCATTGGCGTGCTAATAGGATTCGAGTCATCCATCTTGAACTTCTTAAGTACCTCTTTAGCATAACCTTCTTGGGTAATGTAGATTCCAGTGTCTTCTTGTTTCACTTCTATTCCAAGGTAGTAAGACATCAACCCAATATCCGTCATCTCAAACTCCTTCGTCATCTCTTTCTTGAACTCCTCGAACATATTTGGATTGCTTCCCGTGAATATCAAGTCATCAACATATAAGCATACAATCAATATATCTTTATTTTGATTTTTGATATAGAGTGCATGCTCATATGGACACTTGATGAAGTTGTTCTCCTTGAAATATTTATCGATTCGAGTATTCCATGCCCTTGGATCTTGTTTTAACCCATAAAGTGCTTTCTTTAGCTTCAATACTTTATCTTCTTCTCCTTTGACTATGTAACCTTGTGGTTGCTCAATGTAGACTTCTTCTTCGAGGTCTCCATTTAGAAAAGCTGATTTGACATCCATTTGATGTATCTTCCAACTGTTTTGAGCCGCAAATGAAATAATTAGTCGAACAGTTTATAAACGAGCAACATGAGCAAATACCTCATCGTAGTCGATGCCGGCTCTTTAACTATAACTTTTTACCACCAGTCTTGCTTTATATCTTTCAACTTCTCCATTAGAGTTTTTCTTCACTTTATACACCCACTTTACACCAATTACTTTTTGTCCATTTGGGAGTGAAGTCAACTCCCAAGTGTTATTCTTTTGGATGGCCTCGATCTCTTCATCCATTGCATTTCTCCATGTCTTCTTTTCCATGGCTTCTTGGAAGTTCATAGGTTCACACTCTGCAAATAGACCAAATAAAGTGAGATTTTCTTGATTTTCGGTTACCTCATAAATGTCTTGTAGACTTCTAAAACGTGGAGTTCTTTCACTCGAACTTTCATCTCCTTGAGAACTTTTTGTTGATGAAGTTGGTGGGGTAACATGCTCCTCACTTTGTTGCTCCAAGTTTTCTTCTTCAAAATGTGGAAAGAAGTTATAGTCTTTATCACTTGATCTCCACTCTCATTCTTCTTCTTCATCAAAGATGACATCTCGACTTACGACTTTCTTCTTGGTATTTGGATTGTAAAGCTTGTATCCTTTGGAGTTTGCATCATATCCTATGAATATATACTTCTCACTTTTATCATCAAGCTTGCTTCGCTTCTCTGTTGGTACATGTGTGTGAGCAACACTTCCAAAAACTCGTAGGTAAGAAATACCGGGTTTCCTTCCGCTCCAAGCTTCTTGTGGTGTTTTTTTCGAAACACTTCTTGTTGGAGATCGGTTTAATAGATAAACAACACACGCAACTGCTTCCACCCATAATTCCTTTGGTAGTTTCTTACTTTTGAGCATACTCCTCGCCATTTCAAGGATTGTTCTATTCTTCCTTTCTGCCACACCATTTTGTTGAGGGGATCTTGGCACCGTTAGTTGTCTTCGTATTACATTATCTTCACAATACTTCATAAATTCTTTTGATGTAAACTCTCCTCCACGATAGGATCTCATTGCTTTAATCACCAAACCACTTTCCTTCTCAACATGAGCTTTAAACTTTTTGAAGTTTTCAAACACCTCCGATTTTTCCTTCAAAAAGTAAACCCATGTTTTTCTTGAAAAATCATCAATAAAGAGAAGAAAGTAGTTGCTCTGACCTAGTGATTTTGGCTTGATGGGACCGCATACATCCGTATGAATTAGTTCTAACAGCTTTTGAGCTCTTGTGATTGACTCCTTTGGAAAGCTCATTTTGAATTGTTTTCCAAGTAGACACCCTTCACAAACTTGATTTGGATGGTTGATACAAAGTAGTCCTCTCACCATTTCTTTTTTTGAAAGCAACTCCAAACCTCCAAAGTTGAGATGCCCGAACCGAAGATGCCAAAGCCAAGACTCCTCTTTGTAGCACATCTTGAGACATTGTGCGATGTCACTTTGAATATTAAGAATAAACATTCTATTTTTAGACATCGGCACTTTTGTGATGAGATTATTTTCCTTGTCTCTTAAAGAAAGGTTATTATCTTTTAATCGAATATCATAACCTTTCTCTAAGAGTTGTCCAAGACTCAAGATGTTGGTCTTCATGGTTGGAATGTAATAAACATTGGAAATAAATTGATGATCTCCATTCTTTAATCAGATGAGAATATTTCCTTTACCTTTCACCTCCATCTTTGATTCATCTCCCAAAGCCACGTTTCCTTTCACCGATTCGTCAAGTTCCACGAACATGCTTTTTCTTCCGCACATGTGATTACTTGCACCACTATCGAGGTACCACTTGTGACTATCTTTTCCTTCGTCTTTCTTAAATGCCATTAATAGCATTTCTTCTTCTTTGTTGTTTTCTTCCACGAAGTTGACCTTCTCTTCGACTCTTTTGTTGTGAGGATTTTACATTCCGAAGCATAGTGTCCAAACTTCTCACAATTATAGCATTTGACATTTGATTTATTGTACCTTGGTCTTGAATTTCCTTTTCCACGACCTCTAAATGAGCCTTCTCCTCTTTGCTTGGAGTTATCTTCATACATTCTCCAACCTCTTCCACTTCCATATCCACGACCCCTTCCTCGTGACTGAAATCCACCTCCTTTTGGATAACTTCGGCCACTTTCTTCCTTACCATGATCAATCCGCATCTTGAGTACTTGCTCGGTGATGTCTTCCTTTTTCTTCTTCTTTTCTTCATAAGCTTGTAAAGAACCGACAAGTTGCTCCATTGTCATGGCTTCTAAGTCTTTTGTTTCTTCAATGACGGTGACAATGTGTTCGAATTTTGGATCCAACGATCTAAGAACCTTTTCCATGATTCTTACATCGTTTAGTTTCTCTCCATTTCTTTTTTGATTGTTGGTAACCGTCAAAACTCTTAAAAAATAATCGGAGACGAGTTCACCTTCCTTCATTTGTAACGCTTCAAATTCTCCTCTTAAGGTTTGAAGACGTACCTTTTTTACTTGATCAACACCCTTGTAAGATATTCGAAGCTTTTCCCAAGCTTCTTTGGCCGCTGTAGCTTCCACTACTTTCTCAAATGTATCTTCATCTAATCCTTGATAGATTAGACATAGAGCTTTCTTGTCTCTCTTTCTTGAATCTCTCAAACTATCCTTTTGAGTTTGAGAAAGATTACCTTCATTCTCCGGCACAACGAAACCTTTCTCAACTATCTCCCACACGTCATGTGCTCCTAGGATAGCTGTCATTCGTATACTCCAATTATCGTAGTTGCTCTTTGTGAGCATCGGAACTTGGAAGGGAACACCATTACTCGCCATCTTCAAAACGATCTTCTAGCTCTGATACCACTTTGTTGGAAGAGAGAAACTATTTTGGAAGTGTTTAAATATTTTGGAGATGAGAAACTTTAGAAAGAAGAAGATTTTATTCTTATTTAGAAACTTAAGTGGATGATTACAAATGAAGGGAGAGGGAGGTATATATAGCCTCCAAAACTCAAAATATCTCTAATATTTTAATCTAAAATCTAGAGAGTTCTATCATAATATCTAGATTATTTTATTATAGTTATCTAGTAGATATTTGTTCTAAGGACTTCTCTAGAATATGGATCAAACTTTATGTAGCCCAATTAAACTTGACCCAAATGAAACTTGATCCAAAATCAAGTTTATTTATTTTCAACATCCACAACTCATGCTTCTAGTCATGATCATCAGCCTCCTTTGGCGACACACCCGGATATAGTGCCCAAATTAAAACACTTTTTGTGGAGGTTGTTGTCTGGTGTTTTGGCGATTTCAGAAAATTTGCAACGCAAAGGGATACACTCCAATCAGAGTTATTTACGTTGTTGCAATGTGGCGGAAACGACTGATCATGTCTTTTTTACTTGCCCATATGCATAAGTTGTTATGACGTTCAACAGGTCTACCAGTTACTATGCTTATGGATACATTCGTGGTTATTGCCGATAAAGTACGCTTCTTATTGTCAATTTACAAAGACCTTAATGTTGGTGTCTATGATCGTATTTTTTCCTTTTGGATTCTTTCAAGATTGTGGAAAAGTCGCAATGATATTCTCTTCAATCGTCATGACATTCCGGTGCTGCAACTTCTTTTGGCAGTTACAAGAGATGTTATGGAATGGACACAACAGAATGACCGATCAAACGAAACACGACATCCTCCTCCAACTACTGGTTCCTTTTTGTCACATTTATGGAGTCTGCCGTCTCCCGATGTCGTCAAATGTAAATATGATGCTTTACATAAATATGAGACATGTATCTCGGGTCTTGGTTGGATTGTCCGGAGTGATATGGGTACAGTTTTGCATTGTGGAATGGGGAAATCCTTTGGTGGACATACTCCTGAGGAAACATAAGGCTTAGCATTGATTTGGGCTCTACAATCTCTTTGGGGTTTGGACTACAGATGTGTGGTCTTTGAAGGTGATTGTCTTCTTTTACATCATGCTATCACAGGTGAGTCTCAGAATCTACGGTTACAATCACTCGTAGCTACCATTCACGCTTGGACATATGTTCACAACTGCAACGACTCGCCATCAAAAACGTACCAGTAATTCATGTGCTGATAAGCTTTCCCGCACATCCTTACCTTGCCTTATCAATGGGAGTTGTTTCACACTTGTCCGCCATTCTTGCTAATAGAATTTCAAAATGATATGTAGTTGCTTGCAAACATTGCTGTAAATGATATGCTATTAATATAAGTTATATGACCGAAAAAATAGAAAAATAAAAGGGAGGTTTTGTGGTCTTCTAGGCTATCCACGTCTTCTGTTTTTTAGTGAATCCTAAAATCATGCCACGTAAGAATAATTTTTGTCATTAGCATTGTGCCACAACTTCAGCTTCAGCAAGAAAGGTAACTTAAACAATAATCACATCTATAGCTTTCCTTGGTTTATTCGTTTCTTAATAGAAAATTGTGAGAAGTATCAATTCATGTTCAATGTTGATGTTAATGTTGGTGATGGAATTTTTTTTGGCAGGGATAGGATATCATATAGCAATAGTTTCTGCAACTACATGACTGAATTGTTCCTGAAACTGTCTCACGCACACTATTTGTAAGTATCCTTCCTCATTCTCATATTATCATTTATTTTCCAGATTTTGTCATATTTACTATGTTTCTATGATACATGACCTCTTTGAACTTGAGAGAAGTATCATTCTTGACTCAGAAAACACCAAATCTAATGTGGAAGTTTATTTGGATGAACCTAGATTAGATGTGAGCTCTTTTACAAATATGGAGGTCCTAACATATTGTAAAAACAACGGGCAACGGTATGGTGATTTGGCTTCTCTAGACTATGATATTCTAAACATTCCAATCACCACAGTAGCACCCGAATCTGCTTTCAGCATAGATGGTCGGGTGTTGAATTCCTACATAAATCGGCTCCTTCCAAGAAATGTCCAAGCTTTGCTTTGTACTAGAAATTGGTTACATGGTTTTCCCGAGCTTTGAAGTAAAAAAATCGATTTTAGATTCTAGAATTTATTGATTTAGATTGATGGAGTCAAATTTTAGGCGATATTGAAGATGACGATGATGAAATTGAAGGTACTACAACCATGACAAATAACTTAGAAATATGAAATCCAAGTAATATTTTTGTTTCATTTAAGTGTAAACGTTGTGGATTTTTAGCAATGAAGTTAATGTAAATATCATGATTTTTCTCACGATGGAGTTATTGGTTTTAGGAGATCGATGATGTGCTAACTCACGAAGATTTGTTATTGAGAAATTATGTTATTTTTATATTATGTTTACGTTTTTTATGAAACTGTTTTGTTTGACAGATTGGATGATTTAGTAAATGATATTTAGATTTTCTGAAAAAATATTTAATTTAGGATACAATGATTCATATTATAAAAGTTTTATTGTGATTTATTAGGATTTAAATTTGTATTAAACTTAAAAACTAATATAAATATTTCAAAATAAATATAAAGTTTTTTTTACTACTAACAAAATTTAAAAATTAAATATACATATTTAAAATAATTTATTTAAAGTTACAAGTTACAATCAAACTTAAATATTACAAAAAAAAAAAACTGGGTACCTATTTAAAGTTTATTGGGTAATCTAATAAGAGAAAAGAAGTGGTGGTTCTGATCACTACTTTGGTAATTAATGGATTGATCACATTAGTTAGTTTTTTTTTTGAAAAATAACTAATATTATATAATTACATATTGTTATTGAAACGTTTAGGGAGAATTTTTTCTTAGATTAATATTTTTCTGTTTGGTAGGAATAAGTGAAAAAAATCATGAATATATTGCAAAATACAGCACTAAGATTTATGCAATTAAAATGTAGAATTGTAATAGTCAAAATTTGAACTAAAATTACTTAATAAAAAAATTAGTTCTCTTAACTCTTCATCAATAGTTATAAACAAGATCAAGTCGAAAAACTTACAAAAGAGAGAGAAACAAGTAATAAGCCTACCCAAAATCATAAAGTTACTCACACAAACACAAGTAGGGGACAATGGAAAACAAAAAGGTATTTGATTAACTTAAATATAAAAAATATAAAAAACATAAAAACAACAAATACATAAAATTACTCACACAAGCACAAATAGGACAAAACTAAAAACAAAAAAATATTTGAAAAACAATATATAATATAGCCCGGTAACAAGTAACCTTTAGTCTAGTGGCAGGTGGTAAGTCAACTAAGACATGCACACTTGTACAATCAGAGATCGAGTAAAAAAATATAGTCTAGTATAATTTCCGGTTAATATAATGTTAGTGAGATACTTTTTTTGGGCTTAAAAAGCCGTTTAATCGGCTCAACACTTGCTTTAGGCAAAAGAGTGATGAGGGATACGATTCGATTAAACCAAGGATATCACCAGCAGCAAGTGAAATAGTATGAGACCGCCTAAACAATCGATCACGTCCAAATTGCGTTCTGTCAAGTGGAACGCTGGTTCACCATCAATGTTGCTTCACCGTAACAAGGACCGGTAAGCAGTCTTTAAGGTCGTATAGTTAACGGTTAATCAGACAAGTTCCACTACAACTTCCTTCATAACGGTTGAATCTAAATAAACTTCGGTGTTGAAAACCATATGTGAATACCAACTCAGGCAACTCTGACAAAGCAGAGATTTAGTCCTCCAAAAGTTAGCAAAGAGCACATCAACACATAATCACCAACAACCTTGATGGAAATTAACTAGATTGATACATAGATCATATCTAAGGACCTTGGGACTTAAAAATCCGAAGAGATAAAGTAGAAACTGATTAACCCGGGAGAATTGCTGACAAGAACGCCGGGAGAAGTGCCGACAAGTATGCCGGGAGAGGTACCGACAAGAGTGTTGGGAGAAGTCGAGAAAGTTAATATTGAAGCTAATACCAGTAGATCCATCGCAAGGCTAGTAAGCGACATCATACTAACCCCCAACTAAGGTCAATAACATATGCAACGATGAAGACCAAAAAAACTACGTTGAAAATGACCAAGTCTAGCATCAACAACAATGGCAGCACCAACGACACTGAAGAGTCTCGGACCACCAGTGAAAGTAGCATCGATACACTGAAGAGATCTACCATCAGACATGACAGACAAAACACTGCCGAGACTAAGAGGCACACAACTAACTCATCCTAGATCTGAGTCCGGACACCACCTTGGACCGCCAAAAAAAAATCTCAAACACTAAAGAGACAAGTACTTAAGATATAACCATACAACTATAATAAAGAGTCTAGAGGAAGAAACAAATCGAGTACTCAAGAATGGAGGAACACCATCCGGAAAATTCAAGAGCTCCGACCAAAGAACCCGACGGCAAAGCTCAGAGGGCCATCATGGTGGCTGAAGATGCTAGGACTCTCGCCGGTAAAAATCCCTTCACCTGGTGCCTAGAACCGCGATAGAAACAACAGCCTCAACTCACGAGAACCACCGGCGAGGCTTCAACATGACCTCTACCCGTACAAGAGCTCCGACAACACTCCGACGAACCTTTCCCAAACAGATTTGAGTTTGATTTGAACCTTCTCCAAGTTCCAGCTAAACTAGGTTAATATAGCGATAGGTGGGGAGTAGAAGCCACAGCGTTGGAGCTGAAAGAACCTCCGGACGCTGGCCACCACTCCTGAGGTAAGAATCAATGATGGAGGTTGGTTGAGCTAGGGTTACGGCGCTGAGAGTTTTTTATTAGTATGTATTTTGAATTTTACTTTCTATGAGTATGCTCTTAGTTTAGCTCGTGAGAATTAAATCCCACCTCGAACCGTAACGTAAATTATGTTGACTAAAAGTTTAGTTTGGGCCATAGTGTTATTAGAAGTCCATTAAGGTCCAATAGTGAAGTCCAATAGTGTCCACACGCTTTGCTAAATAATTAAGAACTGATTTTATTGCATCACGTAACTAGCCCAAAATATAATAATTGTTTTTGTATCTATATAATATTAAAAAAAGTCGTACTCAATTGCGAATAATATTTAGCAATTCATGTGTGAAATTGTATGACTGTTGTGTGATGCTAGTGGCAAAAAGATTAGTATCTTAACTAGTTTAAGATTAGCATTAAAAATGGCGAGAGCATCTTTAATTAGACTATGGTACTGGGATGTTAGTTAGACTGGGTGACGGATCAATCTATCCCGTCCCGCATAAAAACCTACAGGTCTAATGTTTTATTGGTGAAATTTGAATTCGTCCCATCAAAAAAGCAGGTTCGAAATCCAGATCTGTATCCGTCCCGTATATATCCGCGGATCCCGCAGTCAACTCGCGGAAAAAAATCCAACTTATCCGACTAAAACTCGTGTAATACATGCAAAAGCTCACGAAAAAACCGCAAAAATATTTTTTTGAGTCGAAACAACATGTTGTCTAAGCTATTTGTTTGAAAACAACACGTTGTCTAAGGTATTTGTTTGAAAACAACACGTTGTCCGAAATCCGCGGATACTCGCAAAATCTGCGAATTTAGCCTATTTAGCCCAAATAAATATGGGCTCTACCCCATTAGACTTGCGAAAAAGTGATTCTCATTTCCTAAATCCGTATCCATCTCCATGGATTTTCGGACTACTTCCCACCTCTAGATGTTGGTATTACATGACCATACGTGTCCTCGACTAGCTCAATAGTGTGGCTACGCATTAGATATGTTTTGGTCCAATAGAGCCAAGAGTTTTGATCTCCTACACGCACTACCACATATACACATCAATTTCATCCATTAGATCTCTGATTTTGATTAATTTACGCCTACGGATCTTAATCAAGTAACGTGTTTAGTCAAAACGGTTTCTTCTTCTTCGTGTAATTTATTTTACTTAATTAAACGACACAAGTGAGAAAACAAAAAAAAGAAGTCGAAATTTAAAGCTAGAAGAACAAAAGTTTTGGAATTTTTCTTCGTTTTGTCTTCCACGAATCGGAGTATCATTCACGCTATTCGAGTTTTCCAGCTTGATTGGATTTTCTTTTTAAAAAAATCGTAACTTTTAATATATTTATTGAACTGCTTGTGCGATTTCATTGTCTCTTCATCTCTCTCTATTAGGTACTAGTCTCTGTATAGCTTTTACTTGACACAGGAGTGTCCGTGTTCTTAAGCAGCAGAACAAAGCAAAAAAGAGAAAGAAACTTCCTTTGCGTGGAGTTTTAACAGCATCTCAAGGTAACATCAAAAGAAACCAAGTTCCTTCATCTTATCGAATCTATCTTCTTGTAGTTTATGTGTAATTCATTTCTCGATCTCTCTCTTTTTTTTTTTGAAAAATAAAGTTAAATCTCCAGATTTGGGTTTTATGGTAGTTGGGATGAGTTGAGTGAAGTATATTCTGTATGCTAGATCTAAATCGCTGCTTCGTGATTTTGATGGTGTCGGTGAACCGGTGATGTATTAAAATTGATCTTGGTAATAAATCTCCGACAAGGTTTCTAAATAAAAATAAAAAATTGCTTCGCGAATCGATAATGTCACTTTTGAAGGGGTTTAAGAGTTGCTTAATTTGAGGATAATGTAGCTGCTGAGGTGTCTGATTGATTGATTGATGATGATGAATCTACATCCAAGAGTTTTTACGGGGAGAAGAGCCTTGTCGTCCTCATTGAATTATCTTTTGCCTCTATATTGTTTCGTAATTCTCAAGATTTGAGCTCGATAATGCGTGACAATTTGGGAACTTAACTATTTTAGATGCGTGTCTTCTCATTGCTTCTTTTTCTATTTCTGCTTCTTAAAACTTACTGGGGTTCTCAAATTTGTGATTGTTTGATAGGTTTTTGTATCTGAGTGCATTAACTCAAGATTGTTGCTGACTCCTGAACAATTCAGGCTTTTTTCTCCAAGTTTCTGGGAAGGGTGTGAATTAGCTAACACTCGATCTCTGCATATTTGATAAGGCAAGACTACTGGTTTTTTGTCAGAACCTTGTTTCTTATCTCATGGTCACAGACTTTCAGCAATGGGGTATGTAAACATGGAGAAGAGATGGGTTTTTCCTCTAGTGATCACATCTCTTGTCTGCATTTTTCTCGTTGCAACCTCCTTCAACATGGGCCTAGTCTCTTCACTCCGAAAATTCAACGGGATTTTCTCCATCGTCCCTTCCTGTCTCGCCAAGAATCAAACGAGATTTGATTTTGTGGAGTCCAAAGTTGCTAGACAAACTCCTGTTTTGCCTCATGAAGACACACTTCCCCGTTTTGCATACCTTGTTTCTGGGTCTAAAGGGGACGTCGAAAAGCTTTGGAGAATGCTTAGAGCAGTGTACCATCCGAGGAACCAGTACGTTGTTCACTTGGATCTTGAATCTCCGGTTGATGAGAGATTAGAGCTGGCTTCTCGAATTGATCACGATCCTATTTATTCTAAAACCGGGAATGTATTTATGATTACTAAGGCTAATCTAGTGACATATAGAGGACCAACAATGGTGGCAAATACCCTTCATGCGTGTGCGGTTCTTCTTAAGAGAAGCGCCAACTGGGATTGGTTTATTAATCTTAGTGCTTCAGATTATCCTCTGGTGACTCAAGATGGTAAGAAAGCATCGATCTCACTTTTCATCAAGATTTCAGTCCTGTGTTTGATTGACTTATTGCCAATAATCTGTGTTTGAAGATCTGATTCATACGTTTTCTACATTGGACCGGAACCTCAACTTTATCGAACACACAAGTCAGTTGGGTTGGAAAGAGTGAGCTTTTTCGCGGTCTTGGGTTTCTTCTTTGGTTGAATCATATGTTCTTGTGGACTGATTTTTTGTCTTCCAAACATGAAGGGAAAAGCGAGCAATGCCATTGATGATTGATCCCGGACTCTACATGTTGAACAAATCAGATATTTTTTGGGTCTCACCACGTCGAAGTTTGCCAACTGCCTTTAAGTTATTCACTGGTCAGTCCATACAAATTCCTATGAACTACATTTGAAGGTCCATTGTTTCTGTAGATCCATTGAATCAAAACTTCTTCTCACAATCAAAATTTTGAACTTTGTTGTCGTTGCTGCTGTACATTTACAGGATCAAAGATCTTCACCTGAATTAAAACGTGAACCTTTTAGTTGTTGCCGCTTTCACTCCCAACAAAGCTTGAAACTTTTTCTGTTGTTGTTGTGACAGGATCAGCTTGGATGGCTTTATCACGCTCATTTGTAGAGTACTGTATATGGGGATGGGACAATTTACCACGAACCCTCCTAATGTATTACACCAACTTCGTTTCTTCACCTGAAGGTTACTTCCAGACAGTGATTTGCAATGTGCCCGAGTTCTCAAAAACCACAGTAAACCATGATCTCCATTACATCTCCTGGGACAATCCGCCGCAGCAGCACCCACACGTATTGTCACTCAACAACACAGCGCAGATGATATCAAGCGGTGCTCCGTTTGCTAGGAAATTCAGAGGAGACGACGAAGTAATTGATAAGATCGACAAGGAATTGCTCAGACGGAAGAATGATAAAGATAGTTTTACTCCTGGTGGATGGTGCACTGGGAAACCAACATGCTCCAAGGTCGGTGATTTGGCTAATATTGTGCCTAGTGTTGGAGCTCAGAGGCTTCAGGGACTTGTGGACAGGTTAGTCAATGAGGCTAAAACAAGAGTTAATCAGTGTAAATAGATCGAATTCGAAGTAAAAAAGGAATCATTTTGGGGCTGCAAATGGGTTTCAGGGAGAGTGAGATTGTCCTTACAATATTTATACATATAGTAGGAGGCTTTAGAAAGACTACTAGATATGTTTCCGCAAAGTAGACGCCTTGTGTGCCACGTCTCATGCTGGTATCATATTGAGATTAGCTTTTACATTTTGTTTAGAGTCTGTCCCTCAAATTTACAAATTAAATAAAAACTTATAACCTTTTTTATTGAGATGTTTTCGATTATAATGGAATATACAAATACAAAAATCCAATACAGTTGACTTGGGTTTTACAATTAAAATCCGAAATACAATCAGCCCAATAAAATAAAACTTAAAATAAAAGTCTAAAAGTCTTGACAGGTTGAAACATTTGGTTACACAAAGTTCATACCCAAATTCGTAAGGTAGCCTTCTTCAATTAGGGTTTAAGATCTAGGGCGCTACCACTCGTCCTTGCATCGCCAGCAGCGGAAGAACTCCGACTTAGCACTGTAAAGGGAACTGATAAACATACTCCTACTTCTGTCTTCTTGGTCATGTTCATAGTGTAGCCTCCTCATCGAACTGAAATCAATTCTAATAAAGCTTTTAAATGGTGCAACAGGTCTGCATAGTCTTCGATGGAGTAGATCGGCATCCAACTAATATCGATCTAGAGCTTGAGATGGGAGATGAGCGGATAAACTCGGCCTGTTGCAAAAAAATCTCGGCAGAAATGAATCGCTTGGAATAGGGGAATCTTTGATACTGAAAAACCCACGGCGATTGCAGAACGGTGAAAACAACTCGCCATCTAGTCGGCGGATAAACACAAATCTGAGATTTTAAAGACAAGGTGGATCGATCTTGCCGAAATGGTTAACGGACCCGATGAACCCTACAGAAAAGGGTTCGAAACAAAAGTCGATGGCTTTCTCCGAAGTGATGGACAGTCCCGATGGAAGAGCAGTTGCATCGCCATTCCAGATCTAAACCCACAGAAGTGAATCTCGATCTCACCGCCGAGATTTGAAAACGAAACCAAAAAAGAGGATAGAAGAACAACTAAGAGTATATACCCATTAGAGACCAATAAACCAATAAAGTTCTGCAACAATGGCACGAACATAACATTTCATTGTGTGTTCTCAGAAAGCGGAGATTGGAGAGAGTCTAAACATCAGATGTGTGAATAATTGTTACCTTTAAATTAGTGTGTCCAGCAAATAAGTGGAGAGTGGTTTTGTTAACTCCAGAAGCAGACATCGATAAATCCCAAAGCTTCAGCGTGTTATCAGTAGAAGAGGACACAAGAGTTGATGAATCTACAAACTTAACATAACTCATTGTCTTGCTATGACCAATCATTGTGCAAAGAGGAATCTTGGGGTTTCGAAGATCGTAGTAATACATTTTGTGATCTGCAGAACCAAATGCTAAAGACCATCCAGAGTCTGATGGAAACTGGACACAACATACATTGGCCTTTGTCTTGATAATCACAATGCTAACTCCCTGAAAACATAATACAGACATAACTATCAAACATACATCCTGAACATCAAGATGACACTATATTTGGAGAAATTAGTTTTGGTTTTCAATAGCCGACATTTCAAACTAGAATTGCATGATTGATACTCCATAGCTTGACAGTCCCATCATCGCTTCCGCTAGCCAGCAAAGTCAGGTCTGTTGATGAGATATCGATGGACCATACTCGCTTCTTATGCTCCTTCATCTCTGTAACCAACTCGCTCTCGCAATATCCCATATCTAGAAAGAAAATATGTATGCCACATTATATTCGAAAATGGAAATTCTTAACAATAAAGCAGAAACTAAGACTAACCTGAACTACACCGTCAAAGTTACTTGAAGCAATTTGGCTCTTTATATAGTTGTTCTAACATAAACTACTTAGCTTTGACTGGCTAGCCAACTCCACCACTAGATAGTGAATGTCCCTTTTATTGTTCATAACGGAATCACATTCAAATATCTTGATTTCTTGTTGACACTAGCAGTAGCGAAAAGTTCTCCATCACGTTCAAAAGCAAGGGCGCAAATAAATCTCCTTATTTTAAATCTGCTTTCACTCATAGCTTATCCATCCGCCTTGTCTAAAATCATTATTGTAGAAATCTTTGGCTCCAACCGGGTTGCTTACTTAGCTTTTCTCTGAGACAATCATTGAAGCTCGTCCATTTTCACTACTTAACGGGGAATATTCTCAATATTCACCTAATCTTCATCTTTTTTTTTTTGAAATCCTCCTAATTTTTAGCAACCACTTCTATCTTTACGTGCCCTCCACACATGTTCAGTTACCATTAATGTCTCTAAACTCTTGGTTTTGAGTAACGTCGACACCAAAGAGGTGGTTTTCTGGCTTTCCATCGTTGGTTTTGTTGAGGATTCCGAGATATCCATCCCCTGAAGCGCCTGAGTTATCAGCTTCTGGGACAATGATGAAAGCGAGGCCCTGAGGGCTTAGGTGAGACAGAGATCAAAGCATATATAGCTATTTCATTCAGGTTTTTCAGAGTTTGCTTAGCTCGTTCTTTTGGTAGTCTTTTATTAGGTGTTGCATAATTTGGACCGATTTAGTATTATGGTGGTTAAGTAAAATATTGGCTAAACTGGTTTGATATTAGAATTCCTTTGGTTTAATAACTAGATTAGGTTCCTTATATTGTGAGGAGAATAGCTTTTGACTTTTTGTCGAGTGATTAGAGTTTGGATGTTGTAAACGGAGAGCCTCACTCCGGTAGAGAAATCAGTGCAAGGTGTACTTTTCGATTTGAAATTAGCGAGTAAAACCATACCGCCGGTTTCTTCTAGGTTCTCCACCAGTGAGTTCCTATCTATTGGTGCGGTGAGCCGGTCTATTCTTTCTAATGGCTTCCACGCAGTCCCAACGCCTCGACAAGCTTGAATTTGCAATGGATCATGTTGTTCAAAGTTTAGATTTTCTCGATTCTAACATTCTGGAGTCTCAAGATCGCACGGATTCCAATATTAACGCCATGGAAGGTTCTCTGAATTGCAAACTTTTGTGCTTTATTCACGATTCAATTCCGTTGAATCTTTACTTCGCCAATTAGCAGTCAATCTTCAGAATTCTTCTGTCTCCTTTCCATCGCTGAATCTTTCTTCAAACCTAGCTTGTCCCACTTCCACTCCATCATCCGTAGTTGTGATTGACCAAGCTAAATATTATGCTCCTCAGATGGATACTGGTTTGGTTTCTTCCTCAACTCTTCATGTATCTAATCAAACTGATACTTTGATAACTTATGAAAGGCGTGACACATCTGTTCGAAAGATTGAGATGCCAGTATTTGAGGCCATTAATGTTTTCGGATGGTTAGCTCGCATAGAACACTTCTTCAAGGTTGGTAATTACTGTTGGTATCTTTGAGTCTTGATGGTCCTGTCCTCAGCTGGTTAAATTGGTGTTTGTAGAGACAACCTTTTCTATGTTTGACTGACTTCAAGAATGATTTGCTTCATCAATTCAGTGAACAAGCTGCTTTGGGTAGAAGATTGTTTGGCCTTTAACAGACTGGTTCTTTGGCAGAATTATTACAAAATTTCATGTTGTCTTCTCAAACTCCACATTTGACAGATTTGGACTTATAACACATCTTCATCAATGGATTGAAGCATGCACTTCAGACCTGGTTCTGTAACTCACCCTCCGGTTGTGACTCGTTCTGCAAATCCTAAGGGTCGATTACATCTATCGGATGCAAAATATGCGGAAAACAGCGTAACGGCATATGTTTCACTTGTGATGCCAATTACTATCCTGGCCATAAATGTCCCAATCAATATCTGCAGGTTTTGACTGTGATCGATGGATGCGAGGTTGATTTAGTGGAAGATCCAATTGAAGGCAAAATCTCTACTTTTCCAAAGTCTCTGGAATGTCTGAATCTGTCACTAAGTTCATTTATGGGATTACCCTCTCTTTCTACTACTAATGTGCGCGGAGGAATTGGTAAAAGTACTGTAGTGATCATGCAAGACAGTGGCGCGACGTATAACTTTATTTCTCCTCGATTGGCTGGTCGTGCTAAGCTCCAATGCTTACCCTTTTCTAGTTGTGACGTTTTGTTGGGTAATGGTTTCTCAGTTTCCAGATTGGGTATCTGCAGGAAAGTAGAATTCTCCATTGGTTCTTTGCAGTTTGTCACTGATTTATGTGTTTTAAACCTTGGCGGTACTGATGTTATCTTAGGGATACAATGGTTGAGTAACTTGGGTGATTGCAACGTAAATTGAGATGCACATATGATGTCATTTTTTTATAAGGGTCATTGGGTTACAATTCTCGGAGACCCTTCCTTACATCCTCGTTCGGTGTCAATTCCATCTATTGCTGTTAATCCCTTCGTGCATGTCTTAGACTCGTCTGTTCCAAGCTCTGAATCTGTTGTTAAGACACCAACTCCATCTACTTTACCTACTCTGATATCTCACTTATTGTCTTCTCCTCGTTGCTTTGTTTCTGCAACTTCGAAGAAATGGTACTCCTTTTTATCTTGGGCAGAAAACTCATACAACATTACTTATGATACTGCTCTCAAGTCTACTCTATTCAACATAGTTTCTGGCCGAGACCCACCTACTTTCCTTCCATTTCAACATGACTCCACGTCAGATTTTGTGCTTGAGACCTCGCTCAGAACTAGGGATGAGCTGCTGAAGCTGCTTCATCATAATCTTCTTAACTCTCAGGCTGTCAAAGGGAATGTTAATTCAGTAACACATTTTCCAGAAGCTTTGAATACTGCTGACACTTCTACATTCAAGTAATCAGACATCTTGGAAACTCATTATTTTTCAGATGGCCATTTGGAAGGACTTATCAAACTCAGCTCCCTCTCTTCAAGCATGAGCACAAGCTTGTTTTGCCAGGGGGGTATTGATAAACCTTTGAGGGCTTAGATGAGACAGAGATCAAAGCAGATATAGCTATTTCATTCAGGTTTTGCAGAATTTCCTTAAATCATTCTTTTGGTAGTCTTTAATTAGGTGTTGCATAATTGGACCGGTTTAGTATTACGGTGGTTAAGTAAAATATCGGCTGAACCGATTTGATATTAGAATTTTGTTGGTTTAATAATTAGATTAGGTTCCTTATATTGTGAGGAGAATAGCTTTTGACTTTTTGTCAAGTGATTAGAGTTTGGATGTTGTAAACGGAGAGCCGGACTCCAGTAAAGAAATAAGTGCAAGGTGTACTTTCCGATTTGAAATTAGCGAGTAAACCGGACCGCCGGTTTCTTCTAGGTTCTCCACCGGTGAGTTCCTATCAGTTTGGTGCGAGGAGTGATGGAGAAAGTGAAAGAGGTTTCGAATGAATAAAGAGAAGAAGTGTTTGAAGGTTTGAATGAGATTGGATTGCCGTAAAGACCTTGACCATGAGAAAATGAGTTTTGGTCTCGGGTCATGTAAAGAGCTCCGGATCGAGTTACACCATCGGAAGAAGGACCAAGTTCTGCATCTTTAAATTTAACTTCAAATCTGTCAATGGCGACAACTTGGTATTCCTAGGAGAACAAGAAAACAAAGTTTGAGTATCTGCTGCATTGTGTGTTTTTATTTATTGTGGTGTGATTAAAGAATGAAAAAGATTGATGATGAAAAGATTTGGAGGTTGATAATGTGTTTATATAAGACTTAACGTAGCCATCGAGCTTGAATATTCAACACAATGATTCGAAAATTGGTCAAATAAATTAAGCCAAGTGGACGCCGTTACAGATGCGTTGGCACTTGGCACTTGGCAGAGGCATTGCCTGATAGTGATTACAATTCAATCAAGAATTCTTATCCTTTTGGACAGATCTTATAATTGTTTCATGTAATAATAATTGATGATGCCCCAAAGAGGAAATCATGTTAGGATTGTTTCCAATTGGGTTTCTATTTGGGCCTTGATTAGATTAATCTCTTTTTGGGTAATTGGTGTTTATTCACTTTAACTTTTGATCCAAAACCTGCAATTATTACTCTCCGACTCCGTAAATCTTCCTTTGCTTTACTCGTTCTTCCGTTTTCGATTATTGGAAGTGAATTAATCTGGGTATTAACTGAGATTGATTTGGGTAAACGCATATATAAAGGTACTTGATGTTTTCATAAAGATATCATCGATTTAATTATCCTCCTTTCTCTAGTTTTGATTTTGTTTCTGAGATCTTCATCTCTTAAGTCTGGTGCAAGGCTTAAAGCTGCAGAGTAAATCCTAGGTGACACAGTCTTGCAATTTGTTTGTCTGTTTTGTATTTGTTTTATTGTTATCTTCGACTGTCTGTTCTACATAAGAAACTTTGTATCGTTCTCTTGTTAAGATGCTGCAAGTAATTCGAGATTATGTGGTTTAGAGTATAGGTTCTGGGATTTAGGGTTTAAGAGAATTATTAATTGATTTAGTTGTTCTAGGGTAATTAATGAAATATCTGCACAACCCTCAGGGAATCAATCTATCCATCCTGAACACAAAGTAAAGAAATTTAAAGCTGAAAGACCAAAAATTTGGGAACTTTTGTTTTGTTTTGTTAAATGTTTCGGATGCGTGTCTTCATTCCTTCTTATTCTATCTCTGATTCTTAAAACATAGTGGGGTTTTCAAACTTGTGATTGCTTGATAGATATTTGTATCTGAGAGTATAAACTAGTGATGGAGTTGGACCCCAAGAAGTTGGCTGTACTACTGGAGAAAATTGAAGCTGAAGCTGATGAGTTTCTACTAGTTCGAAATCAGGTACTGGAATCTCTTTGGTAGTATCGATTTGAATATACACCATCCTATTAATCTGTGGAGACTACAATCTTTCTTTGGAATTCACAAGCATTTTCAATCCACTGTTGTTCTGCAACTTTTTTGTGGTCTTGTGACAAAGCAGATTTGATAATATATTTGTTCGGCCACTTAGGTTTTCACCAAATGAGCTTGTAATATGTGTAATAGATGGTGGAGAATGACAAGGAAAGGAATGCAAATCGAGAGGCTCTAACAGTTCATAGGAAGAGAGCTCGGACAACAAAGACTAGTGTTTTTTCTCCATTCGATTCTATGATGAAGAATATACATAAGAGTTCAACAAAACCTTTGGTCCAGGAAGTTTGTTCTACGTGTGGATCCCACAACTCTAGTGAACCCACTTGGATGAGTATCCCAGGAGCTGATCTTTTTGCTGCAATTCCGTTTCATGCTGTGCATACAATGCTAGAGAAAGATTTTATCTTGTTCACAGTTTTTGCTAGTCTCTTAAAAGACCAATGTAGTATCCTCATGAGAAAATGGCCTACTTGTTACTGTGTGTAGATGAAGAGAAAATGGAATTTGAATCAAAGAAGCTGCAGAGCTTAGTGAAGGAGAAAGCTCTTTTTATATCGGAGCTAGGTGTCTGGCTGATAATATATCTCCAGGCGTTATTAGATCCTTGGTGGCTTTAAAGGACAAACCTTTAGTCAAGTAGAAAAATACTTAATTTTCAGAAATGGCTTCATCTATTCGTGATGTTGAATCCTACAAGTAGAAAAATACTCGTTACTTTTTTTTTTGTATGTTGAGAAGTCACTATCCTTGAGCTTAATTAAAAGAAAAAATAACTCAAATGAAATAAAATTATATCGAAATTACTCGAATAAGTTTTGGTTTGAAAAAAAAAAAAGAGAAGTGTGTAATTATATATGCACCCTTTAGAAGACAAAAAAAAACTGTATTTCTATTTTCTTTCTTCTTCTTTCTCTCCACGACTCCACGAGGCTTCGCGATTTTCCATTTCTTCTTATGTCTTCTTCTTTCTCGTTTCTTTCTTCTTCGCGTTTCGTTATTGTCTCACTATTTCGTCTTGTATTTAATTACGAATCGTTCGAACAGAGCTACATTGTTTATCGAAGGTATGAATAAGTTCTTCTTCTATCTCACTCATTTTCTATCTTCTCCGCTTTTTAATCTTCTCGCAAAATCGTTTTCTGGGTTCGAGTAACATAGATTTGTTCCTCTTCTCTTAATTTGTCTCGATTTTGTTTTTCTTTTCTCGATTTATGGTGTCCGTAATGGGTTTAGGGTTTGGGGAATTTGTTATGTTTGCCATTTCATCATCTTCTTCATCATCTTCTTTGGGTTTAGTAGAGTTAGGTTATGGTTTGAAAGAGTTTACTTTGGTTTTCTTTGCGTTGTTGGGTTTCTGGGGTAGTGGATTTAGTAGAGTAAGGGTTTAGTATGGTAGAGTTAAGTATAGGTTGGTAAGGGTATGGTAGAGTTGGGTTATCGTAACGTAGAGTTAATCAAGGGTTTGGTACAGTGAGTTATCGTTTTGTAGAGTTAAGCATGGGTTTGATAGAGTTGGGTAACATTTAGGAGAGTTAAACATAATGTTTGCCAGAGTTAACATCGTGGGTAGTAGAGTTAACATCGTGTTTAGTAGAGTGAACATCGTGTTTAGTAGAGTTAACATCGTGTTTGACTCTTTCTTGTTTCTACTCATCAAGTATGGCTTCCGCGAAGGACTATCCGAAGAGGCTTTTTGCAGATAGTCTTGTAATTATGAAGCACCGGAGCATAAACCACCATTGCAATCTTGGTCATATTAGCAATATGATCAAGGGTATTGGTGAAGATGTATACCGAGACATAGAGCAGAACTCATGCCTTGGAGTTTTTTTGAAGCTAGCTGACTCGGACTACATGTGTTCAGGGAGGCATGTATAATATTTATTGGCAGAGCAGCTAGATATCGACAAGGAGAATGAGTTATGGTCTTGGTTGGTTGTCGGCCTATAAGATTTTCTCTGCACGAGTTTGTGGAAATCACACAGCTTAATTGCGGTTTGGTAGATGAATCTTCTGTTGTTGAGGAGGTTGCCCATGGAGATCTGTGGGAGGATATGGGTTTAACAGTTGGTCAAGGCCCTACGTTGGTAAAGTTGAAAAAGGTTCTTCAGCGCTGCAGATCATGGTTTACCGAGAAGAGGAAGATGGGTTGCTTGCTAATGGTTTTGCATATTGGTGTTTACGGTCTTCACTGTTGTAGTAGGATTCTATCTAGTTCTGCTAAATTGGTTACATATCTAGAGCGGTTTGAGAGGCATCCTTGGGGAAGAATAGCGTTTAGCTCACTGATCAGATCGATAAAATGTGCATCATATAAAAACGAGACCTACTCTCTCCATGGGTTTGTGCACGCGCTTGTCATCTGGGCATTTGGTGTGAGAAATGTTTGGTGTGAGAAGAAACGGTGTGAATGTTCCCATTCTACGGTGGAAACCAATCAAGAAAAAATCCATTGAGACTCCAGACCAAATTGTCGCGCTTGATATAAAAGTGGGGTGGAAAAGGTAAATTGCTTAAGTAGTAGAGTTAGTAGTCAATATGGTAGAGTTCACAGTCAGTTTAGTAAAGTTGATTCTCTTTGGTATAGTTCACAGTCATTATGGTAGAGGTAAATTTGTAACGTAGTAGAGTTCACTGTCAATATGGTAGAGTTCATGTCTGCTCAGTAGCGTCAAGTATCTGCTTAGTCGAGTTCACAGTCATAATGGTAGAGTTGAGTTTAGTTCACAATGAGTATAGTAAAGTTGATTATCTTTGGTATAGTTCACAGTCAGTTTAGTAAAGTTGATTCTCTTTGGTATAGTTCACAGTCAGTTTAGTAAAGTTGATTCTCTTTGGTATAGTTCACAGTCATTATGGTAGAGGTAAATTTGTAACGTAGTAGAGTTTAGTGTCAATATGGTAGAGTTCATGTCTGCTCAGTAGCGTTAAGTATCTCCTTAGTCGAGTTCGTATTCAATATGGTAGAGTTGAGTTTTCTTGGTAAAGTTGGTACTTTGTTTCGCAGAGTTGATCATATACTGGTAAAGGTAAAATCCTAACGTAGTTTGTGCTGACCTATATTTCTTTTCCTCTTTCAGGTGCGCATAAGGCATCTACGTCCAATGCCTCGTTCTGAGATCTACCCTGTTTGGCCAAAAGATGTTGAAAATCCGAGAGTGGACAACATGATCAGAGACATACTCTCCGGCACCCTAAATGAGTCCTTCTGGGACATACCGCGGAGGAAAGAGGCACAGAAGAAGCAGAACGTACCAAAGAAGAAAGTGGTAGAGAAAAAAAGGTTGTAGAGCAGAAGAAACGGAAGGAGAGGACTCCAACTTTCGTGCAAAATAGTGAGCCGGAGATGGATGAGTCGGCAACCTTGAATGAACTAAGACTCAAACAGAAACAGAGGTTATTAAAGAGGAAGAGGGTTAAAAACCACGATGGAAACAAAGGAACTGAGTCGAGTACCTTGATTAAAACTCTCAATGGGTTATCCGACTTAGTGCAAGGGGTATCGAAGCATTTAATGGGGCTAGAGCATGAGAGGGTAGACGTGAACCACCTACTGCAAGGGATGACGGAACGTCTGTTTCTGCTAGAGGAGAACATGTCACAGATTTTATTGCTCAATGAGCGTGTTACAAGGCTGGAGGATAAGACTTCAGATCATTCAACCTTGATTCAGAAGCTTGTTGCTCTAGAGGCGAAAAGGACGGAGCCGGTTATATAGACCTTGGAGTACCAGAAGGCCCACGTTGAAGGCGTAAGTCAGACACGTTCACCAAGTGAGACTGGTGAACCTGTTCTAAATGACAACATTGCTCCAACCGATGTGGATCAAACCTCGGTACGTAAGGCTCTATTTGGATGAGACTTACTCTGATTTATGTTGTCCATGTATACCAATAAACAATACAACCTGAAACTGTAACATATGTAAACTTTGGTAGAGGTTATATGGTTTGGTCGAGTTATATGTATCGTTTGATAAACTCTACCAAACAAATCATATGTTAGAAAGTAGTCTACTACCATGGTAGAGTACATCGTGGTAGAGTACATCATAGTAGAGTACATCTACTATCATGATTGAGTTTGGCACTACTAATAATATTTGGCTTATTCGCAGACACCAGCAATGTATAAGCCGAATATGGTACACTCTGACTCAGAGAGAACGCCTAGTGACAACTTAGATGCCAAGAAGTCGGAACCTATGATAAGTCTAACTGGAGATTCTCTCCTAAATGACTTCATGCATTCACATGGCACAACACACACCACTCCCCCGAACCAGGTTAATTTCTGTTTGGTAGAGTACATTTCTCCATAACATGAATAGTAGACCTGACTTTAAGTGTAGTAGAGTACACAAAATGTTTGGTATAGTTAACATGATGTTTAGTAGAGTTGACTTTAGTAGAGCAGACCAAAGTCAACTCTACTAAACATTATGCTTGGGTTAAAATCTTGCTTGGGATTATTGACTTTCTACGTGATGTTTAATAGAAGAAATAGATTATTGAGACGCAAGCGACTTCCGACCCTCTGAGCCCATTATCATGTGTTGTTAGAAACCCCGATGTGGCGGGTAAGAGCAACTTTTAGGATTTAAGACCATACAACCTTGTTGACGAGGAATCAAGTTCACCTTATTCACCTTCTGCAACGCAAACAAAGGACGGAATGTCACAGCTAGGCATCATAAATATCGCTGATTCTCCCTTAAAAGATAAGGATGGGGATGAGGACCGTAGTGTGACCATGGTCTATATGGAATACGTGTTACCAAGAAAGGCTCGTCAAGTAGCACTCACTGCGAACCAGGTAACTTAGTAGAGTTTATGACCTTTGTAGTAGAGTTGAGTCCATTTGTCCATTGTAGTGTTCAGTTCCCATAGTAGAGTTAACATGCTGTTTGTATGGACGTTTATTAGAGTTAACATGTTGTTTGTATAGGCGTTTAGTAGAGTTATCATGACGTATTCCAGAGTTGACATCGTGTTTAGTAGAGTTAAAATAATGTTTGGTCTAGTTAACATGTAATGTTTAGTAGAGTTAAGCATGATCTTTGCCAGAGTTAACATCCTGTTTAGTAGAGTGGTTTAGTTAACATGTAACGTTTAGTAGAGTTAAACATTTCGTTTAACAGTTTTTCCATGTTACAGGTATCCCTTTTCGTAGGATCTTCAGTTGTAAAGAGGATTATGAAAAACGTGGTTCATTCTCTTGCCATTTACGATCCTTTTGGGGTGGTTCAAAAAATCAGTATGTTTCAGTTACGTGACTATGTGAAGCACAAATTGTAAGCAATATCTTGTTGCGTCATATTAACACTCTATCTAACCATCCTCTCTCATATTTTATGGCCTATCTACAAATTTTGTAGGGAAATAACTGTAGACAGTGCGCATACTCCTGTTGCGGATTTCTATCTCCGCATGCTGTCACCAAGAGAAAAGTGGCATATTGCCAAATATGGGTGGCTTCAAGATATGGTCAGTTTGATATAACATTCTTTTGGTAGAGTTAATTCACTATATAGTATAGTTTACTCCTTGTTTGGTAGAGTTGTTTCATTAATATTCTTGGATACATTGACTTTTTGTTTTCAGCACATGACAGCCGGTATAAATCTTTTCCGGCAAAGATCCTTGAACAATCCTAGTCCATTCAGGAGTAATCAGATTGCTTTTCTCGATCCACTGTTTTGTGGAGTGTGGTGTTACCAATACATGAGAGATTATGTGGGAAATGAGAAGAATTACGTCTGGCATAATGGGTATAAAGAGCTCTTTGAGGGCAAATTGCATGCATTCTGTGCCACTAACAAGAAATGGATGCGAGACAGAGATACTGTTTACATTCTCCATAATCTTGACAGCAACCACTGGGTGGCAGTAGAGGTTGATTTGGTGAAAGGAGTGGTTCGAATTTACGATCCCGACCCGAGTGTCACGCCCCTTCTTACCATTCAGCAGTCAGTCAAGTTAGAAAAGCCAACTTTGTTAACGTTTAGTAGAGTTAACATTTTGTGTGCATTTAACGTATAGTAGAGTTAACAAGATATATGGTAGAGTCATCGTGATGTATAGTCAAGTTAACATCATGTTTGGTATAGTATAGAGTTTACATGTAACGTTTAGTAGAGTTAACGCGATGATTGAAATAGTTGACATCATGTTTACATGTAGAGTTTAATAGAGTTAACGTGATGTGTCTGTTCATTTCTTGTAGGGCGTACGCGGTGATGATTCCAAAGATGATAAAAAAAAATTCAGAACTAGAGTTGCGTCAGCATGTCAGTGCGGCTGTGTACAAAATACAGCGGGTGAAGGACACTCCTCGTAATCGCCGGTCAGGCGATTGTGGCGTGTACTGCCTCAAATTCATCGAGTGTTTAGCCCTTGGATGCAACTTTAAGGGACTGGAGGATCAGTACATTAACTTCACTCGCCTATAATACACCCTTGATTTTAAAGAAGAACATCCGTAGGAGGATACAATTGTGTACACTGATCCATGCATTCATCAACAGTGTGATAAGGCCATCCTTGTTTCAGCCTCTCAAGACTTTCTCTTGGACTGGGCGTAGGTTTGTACAGTTTGTTTTGTACTTTTGGTATACTTTTGAAAGGACCAATATTTTAGTTTTGGTCATTCGATAGTATATACACCTTTTGTAATTGGTTCAACTAACTAATTGTTCTATCGGCCTCAATAGAGTTAACACGCTGTTTGCATAGACGTTTAGTAGAGTTATCATGACGTATAATACAGATGACATCATGATTGGTGTCTAGTCGTTTGGTACAATTAAAATGTACTCTACAACAGAGAGTCGTGTTCATGTTGAAATGTATAGTAGAGATATGTTCTCAATGGTAGAGCTCTACCAGGGATGTTTTGTCCATGGTAGAGTGCAGTGTCCATAGTAAAGTTCAGTGTCCATAGTAGAGTTTAGTGTCCATAGTAGAGTTTAGTGTCCATAGTAGAGTTAACATGCTGTTTGCATGGAAGTTTAGTAGAGTTATTATAACGTATGCCAAAGTTAACATCGTGTTTAGTAGAGTTAAAATAATATTTGGTCTAGTTAACCCGACTGTACCAAAGACTTGCTTACCTCTACCATATGATAACCCGACTCTACTAAACGATAACAACCAACATTCCCAAGCCCTTGCTTAACTCTATCATACGGTAACCCTACTCTACCAAACTCTTGCTTACCTCTACCATACGATAACCCGACTCTACCAAACCCTTACCACCTGATACTTAACTCTATCACAATATAACCTAATTCGACTACTATGACGTAGAGAAAACCAAAGTTAACTCTTTCAAACTATAACCTAACTTTACTAAATCCAAAGACATTACCCATTTCATTTGCTCCTTTTTAAATCGACACCTACTGTCAACTTCTTTATTTCCTCCATCAAGATCTACCAGGTTCTTTGATGTCACAGGTGCAGACTAGCCTTTTCAGACTACGAAGGAGATGTATTGGAAGAGAAGGATTTGCCTCAGAAAGAAAATTGGGAATTCTTCTTAGGCAGCTTTTCTAAAGTGTTGAGTCCACAACCTCTCCCACTAGAAGAGAAGAATCTGGAGAAGATGAAGAACAAGTGTGGTGAATTAGCAAAGAGATTGGAAAGTGCGAAGGAGGAGAGGACAAAGGCGAATGTTCCAGATCCGGATGCGGATCAATTGGTAGAAGTGAAGATTGAGCGAGATGTTGAGTCTTGGTCTGATGAATCTGATATAATTGCGATGAGTGATTCACCCTTTGTGAATGGAGAGGACACACTGTTTGGTACATCAAAGAAGGTGGATGATCTTTATTTTGCTCCTTATCGCTCCTAAACCCTAAATCCATATCGCTCCTTATATATAACGAGTGGCTGTGGTCTCCTTGAAACTCGCGAGTAATTTCTTTATAGTAGAGTTAAAATGCGTAGTATTAGAGTTCATTTATCCATAGTATAATAATGTCAACTATACTAGACGAGATGTTAACTCTACTAAACGTCCATGAAACATTATACCAAAGAGTGGTTGTGGTCTTCTTGAAACTCGCAAGACTTTTTTCTGAATCAAGGCAACTCTTCAGTTGCACACGCAACGGTCTTGGGTTATCGTATAGTAGAGTTAATCAAGGGTTTGGTAGAGTTGGGTTTGGTAGAGTTCATATCACTCTACCATACTAGTAAGTACTCTACCATACTAGTAAGTAATCGACCATACTTATTGAAACGCGTAGCTATTCAAGATTGGACGTGTTAACTCTACTGGATGTTTCATGTAAACTCTACAAAACGATACATGTTAACTCTACTTAACGATTGGTCTGCATAAAGTCAATTATACCAATTATAATGTCAATTATAATACCAATATACTGATTGTTTGAAAGAGGTAGATATGGAAACGACTATTAATAGTATTCACATACATAGTTAATATAGAAGAAATAAAATCGGAAAAGTACATAACATATTACATATCATTTAGAGCAATATCAATAAGAAATGGATGGTGAAGGAGTGTAGTTGCACTATGCCTTTCGACAGGATTCCAATTGAGACAATTATGAAGAAAATCCTTTGTGTCGTCCGAGTACCAATCCTGTATGTACGGCAATTCATTGGCATTTACTTCGTTCTACCACTTTGTACCAAACTTTTCGTATTGCTTCCAAGGAGGTTGTCCTGTTAGCATCTCCAAAACTATGCATCAGAAAGCCATAAAGTCAAACCGTTAGTAGAGTTCACACGATGTGTAGTAGAGTTGACATTGTGTTTAGTAGAGTTAACATCAAGTTTTTACTTTACCATAAACTATCGAAGAACTACAAAACTAACTTGTGCATCCGAAAGCCCAAATATCAACTGTAGAGTCTACTGTCCCAAAGCGTATAAGCTCTGGAGCTTAGTACCTCCTATCTCTCGATTTATGAGCCAAGCGATGGCCAAATGGCCCTTCTGATTCACCATCCATTGATGAGCCAAAGTCTGCAATGGTAGTGCTATACCTGACATATCTCCATGAGTAATCGACATGGCGTAAAAGTATGTTTGTCAGGTTTATGTCACAGTGCACTACGTCCATACCATGTATAGACTCAAGCCCTTTGAGAATATCTTTGGCAATTTCTCTGACGTGAGACACCCGCACTCCTCTAGAATGGTTTCTACGAATAAACTCTTTAAGATTTCTGCCAGATACGTATTCGAGCAAAAGATTGTGATTCTATCTATTCGGATCAAACTCATCAAGAGCTAGCTATGCTCCATGACACTGGACAACGTATGGAGAACGAACACGTCCTAGAATACGCTCCTCTCCAAAGAGAGTGTCGGCTTGCGAGTGTGGAACAAATTTTATAGCCCTGAACTTGAACTCCTCAGAGTCTCCATATTTGTATCTTCCGAGATACACCGTTGACGTTACGCCTCTTCCTCCAAGTACCTTTCCTCTTACATAGGCTGAAGGGTATGGCCGCCATTCTGAATAAGGAGCCATGTCAGAGTATGCCTGGAAATGTTTCAAGTAAAATTTGGGGAATGATAAAAAAGTTGAAGAGTCAGGGTAACCTATATAAAGAATGAAGAATCGTGTCTGTAAGTTGAAGAGTCGCGTCCAATACAAGTTGGAAACCGAAGAGTCGCGTCCATGGTAGAAGTTAGTTACTATAATAGAGTTAACATGTTGTTTGCATGGACGTTTAGTAGAGTTATTATGCCGTGTAGTATAGTTGACATCATGATTGGTGTCTAGTTGTCTTTATGCAGACTAATCGTTTAGTAGAGTTAACATGGACTCTACCATGGAGAGTCGTGTTTATGTTTACATTGTATAGTAGATTTCAGTTCTCCATGGTATAGTTCTTTTTCCATGGTAAGAGTTGTTTTGTCCATAGTAGAGTTAACATGCTATTTGCATGGACATTTAGTAGAGTTAAACATGATGTTTGCCAGAGTTAACATCATGTGTAGTAGAGTTAAAATAATGTTTGGTCTAGTTAACATGTAACGTTTAGTAGAGTTAAACATGTAAATAAAATGTAAGTTTGCACCTTCAGACCAAATCCCAATTGTAGACGTATCAAGATTGTACGTTTCTACTACATGTACGGGCATTGTGTCCTACTTGTTTACATCTAGAAAAAGCTGAAACTTTCCTTGGGCGTTTCGCCTCTCGTGAACACTCGAACCAGCTTTTTATCCTAGATTTCTTTGGCCTTCCTGGTTGTTGACGTACGTGGGGCGGGTTACACACTTTACGGCTCACATCCAACGGAACGTGAATTGCTGCATCCCTTGGCATTATGCGATTGGAGTAGGCGTTGCACAAGTAATTATTGTGATAGTAGGGATCTGTAAGTTTGATTGTTGATCGATCCCATGACTCGGCAACGACAATGACATGCACACAAGGAATTTTTTCCATGTTAAACCTTTTGCAGGAACACTACTTCTCAGCCAAATTGACCAAATGAGAAGATGCTGATCTTGAAACCACACCTGGTCTTCGTCTATGTCTTGCACATTGTACTGCCTAGCTTCCTCAACCCTAGTCTATAATTTAACAAACAAAAGAAACTCTACTAAAACCACGTGAACTCTACAACACGTTACAAGGAAACAACATGTTAACACTACTAAACGTGATGGTATGCAAAAATTCAACTATACTAATCATAATGTCAACTCTACTACACTTCATGTTAACTCTACTAAACGTCCATTTATACACCATGTTAACTATACTAAACTTTTGGTTGACATTAATCAACTATACCAATAATACTGTCAACTCTACTATTCACAAATTTAATACCTTTAGGAGCTTCTCCATTGTTGTAGTTAGAATAGTGGTCGTGCGAGTAGCCTTGGTCCCCCTCTTAGCGAACCAACGTGTTAACATCACCCTAATTGCGTCTAAAAGCTGCAAAATGGGGAAAGTTCTTGCTTGGGATAAGGCATGGTTGATTGATTCTGCTATGTTCGACGTTGTAAAATTGTATCTGTTTCCAGGAAAATAAACTCGACTCCACAACCGAACATCAGCTCTTTCCAAATACCCATGAAGTCTTGGATCTAACGCCTCAATCTGAGCAAAGATAGCATTGAACTCCTCAACCCTATACGCAGTGGCAGCTTTCTTGAACAACTTAAAGGACTCTTCCCCTCTAAATTTCGACTCTTCCCCTCTAAATTTCGACAAAATGTTTTTACGTAGGTGGTAGGTGCAAATTCTCCGAGAAGAAAATGGGTACACATTATGAATGCCTCTACCAATGGATTTATGCCTATCTCATATGATGGCAAGTTCTTTGTCATCAGGGATAACACGGTTCAGCTGTCTAAAAAACCATTCCCAAAAATCATCATTCTCGGTATCAACAACACCGAAAGCCATAGGAAATATGTTGAAGTTACCGTCTTGCATTGTCGCAGTTAGAAGAGTACCTTTATACTTCTCTTGCAAAAAGGTACCATCAACAACAACAACCTTTCTCATATAAGGAAATCCTCTAATACTTGCATCGAATGCTATGAATAGAAACTTAAAACCTGTCTTGACCGTCGACGTCTAGCTTGATAAGGGTACCGGGATTTGCTCTTCTAATCACAAACAAGTACGAAGGAAGTTCTTCAAAACTACTTTCACAAGTTACTGAAGCTAGTGCACATGCTTGCTTTAGAATACGGTGTGCCTTCCAGTACTTCATCTGCATAAAATACAATAACTGTCACCCATTGTCAACATGAGAAAACAACTTATATGTCAATATGAGAAAACACTTTACTACCTTACATACTGAACTCTACCAAACCACATATACCATTATGTTAACTCTACTACCTTACAGACTGAACCCTAACAAACCAAATATACCAAGAGAAAACACCAACTATACAATACGTTAACTCAACTCCCGTATATATTCAACTCTACTAAACTAACGGTAAACAACATGTAAACTCTACCATGAGCTTGGACTAACTCTACTAACCTATATTCAGAACTCTACTAATCTATCATATGAACTCGACCATCATATGATGACTGTACCTTTAGATCGAATTGTTTGTTCAATGAATCAGCAACATGATTAGGTAGAACAGAAGGCCCAATACCAACGATGAATTCGATGTACAACCGCCCTAGGACTTCAGCAGATGCTTGGCGTGCCCAACCTGATCTCTGTGTTACAGAACAATTGTGTTCTCGACTATACTTCCAGACAAAGAAACATGCACTACCGTCAATACGTGAACCTCACACTCCCCACTGACAGTTTGGTATCCAACATTTCACATCCAACACTGACTTCGATGATTTCACAACATCAAAGTCAAACCTCTGTAAGATTGACAGAATCTTCAACCTCGTCTCGAGGTCTTTTTTTGATGGGAATCTTTGCCCGACCGCCAATTCTACTGATGACATTTCTATGTCGAAATGCTCAGCACTATACCCCAACTCTTTGGTTCTTCCCGAGAGGTTTTTCTTCTCTTTTTCCTTGGATTTCCTACGAACACTAATGTAATCTTCATCATCTGAGCTTGCACCATCCATATCATCGCAATAGTCGAATCTGTAATCTGCATCATCGTCCTCAACATGTTCAAATTCGTGTTTCACATCTTCCGCACTACCCACATACCTTGGTCCAACTCTACTAAGCAGGGGATTTACTCTACTACATTCAGGATCAACTCTACTTGACTGTGGGTCAACTCTACTTGACCGTGGGTAAACTCTACTACACGTCGCTGAAACACGTGCTTTAATGGAAATCTCTACACATAGACGAATTGCTTCTTGACGTAATTATTGCACAAACACACGCAATTGCCTTTTGTTACTCACAAAGACAGGGGGAGTATCTTGTGGCAGTGCTTGCATGACTAGATTTGGCATGTAGCTTAATTTTACCTCATCACTTTGTTGATCCAAACCGAAATCTTCATACACCATCCCCAGAAATTCATCATAACTAAGATCTTCGCCAATTCCTATGATCCGACTGCCGTAAGTTTTGTCCACCATAAACACCCACTTGTTTTGCTTAAAACTCCAACTACCAGAAACCAAAACGATTTCATCCATAGATCTTAAAAGCGTTAGGGTATAACAAGCCCAATATAAATGAAGGATACGAAATGAGTTGGAGAAAAATGGAGCAAAGCTTCAATGAAACATATGAAAATGACCATAATGGAGGAGCTCCGAGCTCCACTGGCGTCACTAGATGAGCAGCAGGTGAGGTAATAAGTTATGGTAAATTCGTAATTTACTAAAGACTAGGTTTCAACAACCAACTCTAATTTACCAGTATCTTAACTCTTCTAACCTTTGTCATTCACTCTACCAAACATCGAACACAACTCTACTAACAAACTCTATTTTGAGTCACCTATAACTTTACTATACACAACAATATGTACCGTCAACTATACCAAAGGTAAAGGTAAACACAAATGTATCAAGAGGGAAATGAACTCTACTATGGGCAAAATGGTATATAATAAATGAACGCTGACATGACAAATTTCATTAATGGGAGTTTCATTAATGACAATTTCATAATTATGTTTTTGTTTACTCATCAAAAAAGACAAAACGGTATATAATAAATTTAAAAACCTATTCTACTAATTTAAAAATATTTACTCTATTTAAATAATATTTCATTTAATTTGCCTTATTTCAGTCACTCGAATTAAAATTACAAAACTTTCCTTATTTCTTTTGATATTGTACCAAAAAAATCTTGGATAAGTTTCCTTATAGTGGAAAAAAAACTTATGTAAAATCTGCTGTCTTTTGAACAGAAAAAATATGTTTACTGTCTTATTAAATTGTGATATTCTCGACAATTTTTTCTTTTTCTTTCAACTATAAACTATTTATAATCTTTCGTATATAATCGGAAAGCAATCTTTATGCGGTGGGTTTGAATTTCTGTTGAACAAGAAGAAGCTGCCAAAAGATAACCGAGATCAAGTCAAAATCTTCTATTACAACAAGACAAAAAAAATTAGGGTTTATCCATAAACAATTCCCAGTAGTTCTCCTACAGTGGAATCTATCAGATTTTGAAGTTCTAAATCATATACCCTTTCCTCCATAGATCTTCCTACAAAGCAGCTTAAACCCTCGCAGTTTCCTCTTCCCTTTAGAAGCAAGTAAAGCTTTTTTCTCCTTCCTTCAGAAAAATCCAATTTTTCTTAGTTTCATTTGTATTTGAAGTTTGAATAACGATTTGTTTTTATCCAAATTGTACCTTCTGTTTTTGACCTTTTCTCGATATTCAGGCAAATCTCTTCGGGTTCTTTCAACAAAAGTTCGATTCTTTCGACAAGGTCCGATGAATTCTCATCTCTTCCGCGTAATATGTATACTCCATTCCACAATCGCACTTACAAGTGGAACCCTGATGATGTTCTACACAGATAAAGCTTCGATCTTTGGACATGGTAGTGATATTGCAAACAAGCTCAAAGGATCAACACCTCACGACGAGCAACTCATCCAGATTTCTCAGTCATTTTCGGGTTTACTTCTCTTTGCAATAGGATTGATACTTCTCATGGTGTCATTTGTTAAGGATAGTGAGTTTCAGAGCTTCTTTGCCGGAGGTTCTGTGATTCTCTATATACTTATGGCTATATGGAGAGTTATGTTTGAGTGGAAGATTGAAGATCTTGCTTATGAATGCCCCAAACAAGCTCTTGGAGACGTTGCTCTGGCTGTCTCTTGGATTTTCTTCCTCGTTTATACATGGAGAGAGAAGTATGATTGATGTTTTGTTTTTTTTCCTTAAACTAGTGAGCTACTATGCAAAAAAATGAAAGATTTGGTAGATTCCGGATATCAAAAGAACCAGCAGAGCTTGGGGAAAGTGAAATCTTAGATCAAAACCATTGTTGGTTACATAGATTCAGATGATCAAGTGTTAGTGAATTATCGGAATTGTCAATGAAAATGGAATTTTCAACTCTGAAACATCACAAGTCTTGGTTTCATCTGAAAGGACATTCTGGAATCTCATTGTATGTAATCTCTGTGTAAATAATCTGTTGCATATGGATTCTTGTTTCTGAAACTATGTCTCTTTTTTCCTGGCAAGTGAATTTCAACAATTTGGCAAGGAAAGTGACTAAATCACTCCGATGTTAGTACAATCTACAACAAGAATGGTGATCACCAAACTATAGAAGTTTCCATTCAGAGATAAGTTGTGTCGAAAACCAGACTCACAGGAACTCCATTAACTTCATAATCAGTCCAGATTGGAGCGTAATGAGCTGAAACTGCCAATTCCAGAACCGACGCAGAGTACCATCCCCACAAAGATTGCAGCTTGATTTTGTTCCAGCCTTAGATTGGATGATTGTAAGGGTATTAAAATGGTGAAGTAGAGAGGCCTTTTCGTAATGCTTTCACATATGCTTCTTAAAGAGTCCATATACCTTGATAAAACTCCTTACACTGCGCCTCAGTGTCTATTATAGTTGACAAAAGTTTAACTTTCATCTTGAAGAGTAAAATCTCTTTGCAACTTCTAAAACATCATCTTTCTTCTCTTATCCTCAACATCACTACCAAACGGAACATCTACTGCTAGTCCACAAGCTATCGATGAATGTGTGAGAGAAGATAAGAATTTCAACTTCGGAGTGGCATTATTCTCCAAATCTACTTCAGATTTCAGAGACAGATCCATCCACCACGCTGGTGTTGTTGTCTGTCTGATATCTATCAATGATGGTCCGAATTCAAAGCAAGGTATGAGCAAGCAAAACATTCTTCTTCTTCAGCTCATGATTTCCCATACGAATAACATTATCTATCAAAGATGGTGAAAGAAGCTCAGAGATTTCAATTCATTACTTGTCGCCATTATTCTTGGTCTCGATTTGTTTTAACAGATATAAGAAATGGGCCTGGCCTACTATAGAGGAAGTACGCAGGCCCATAGCTCAATTGGTAGGAGACTTGGAATTGTAACTTGTATCTAGAAACATTCAAATCAAAACTTTTCTTATTTGGTGGCTTTTACTTTGAATTCGCCTTCCTTGTCCAACCCAGAACCCAAGTGTTATTCTTTCTTTTTTCACACCGTGTCGTCCCTCACATTTTCACCAGTTCTCTGCTCTTTCATTTTTTGCTCCGTTACTCCATTCAAAGGTTATTCTTTTTTTGAATTTTTTTATATTAGGAACTCTAATATGGTACAAGGGAAGGAGTGAACATTTTCACCTTCTGTTATTTCTTGGATTTAATATTTCTTGCTTGCTCGTTCATTTGAATTGTTACGGAATTGGTTTATGAGCTTAGTGTTGTGTTGTTGTTCTCTTAAAGGTGAAATTTTGTAAATTTGAGGTTTAGGGTTTTAAGATTCCTGTAGTGTAACTTTTTAGTGTTTTATCAGATTTATTTGTCATTTTTTGGGGTCAAATACTCAATTCTCTCATCCAAATTTCAGATGGGTTTTGCGCATACAAAAATTCTGAAGTTTAATGAACGCTTTTAGAATTTTCAAGCCGTATCAGAAGTTCTAGATAGTGTGTTTTTGGTATATTTATTGGGTCCTTATTAACTCTTATTGAGATCCAAGTATGTTTTGGTCTTCGTTTGTGTTGGGTAATTAGCATATGCAAATGAGACTTCAGTGCTTGAGAATCATCAACTTGTGCATTGCGTAATTTACTGTTTAGATGTTAACTTGTTGGAGGTAACATATTGATTTTTAGGGGAGCCGTCTTGATTACTCCTTTCGTGTTTCAGTACTCCATTCTGAATAACAAATAAGAAGTGGAGAAGACTTTACACAATATTGTTACCTATCTTAGTTTTATGCTCGTTGTTCAGTGTTATGTTCATATTTTGATTGACCTTGCTGTCTGCAATATTATGACAGGATGGGTGATCAATCAGCAAATAATGGTTTGATTCTCCCACCCATTTCAGACCCAACCAAGGCAGCTTCCTCGGAAGAGACGAAACCAAAGAAGAGGATATGTTGTGCTTGCCCTGATACCAAGAACCTTAGAGATGAATGCATCGTCGAGCACGGTGAATCGGCTTGCACAAAATGGATCGAGGCTCATAAGAAGTGTCTCCGAGCAGAAGGTTTCAATGTCTGAAAGGGTTTTTCAATATCATTATTTAAATAGATATAAACAAATGAGCAGCATAGATTGTTCATTGCCCAAAATTGTTTAGGGTAAATAACAGGAGATTGATTCTTCATGAGCTTATGTATACATTTGGATACAAAATCGCATTATGTTTTAATTTGGTGATGAACATGCAAAGAAGCCTCTTTTCAATTATCTTACAAGTATTTGGTTTATAGGGAAGGCAAAGAAGCTGAGTACTTATACGAAATATGATGTATTAAGAGGATAAGTGGCCATAAGACATTACATCACACCATAGTAGAGAAATTTGAGCTCAATAGATGAGTTCAAATAAACTTTTATTCATATTACATTTTGATTTGTAAAGAAGCATTCTAATTTGGGCAGCAAGTGCAGTTGACGCAGCTGCACGCGGAACCGCATTTGCACTTGCAATTCGCATCGTTCTCACCTGTACCAACTTCCATGATCATGGTCTCCTTGTAGCTGCACAAACAAATCAATTAGTTACATCATCATGATCTTATTGCATCATCACCATCAAAATCATCTATTATTATTACCTATCCTGAGTCTCGACGATATCGAAGGTGTAGCTGTTTCCCTTCTTCCTACAGTCACAGAAAGAGAAGGCATAGGTCCATCAAGATCTAAAACAACATATGAAGAACAGAATACAAATACCATTGTTTCAAGATACAGTAAAACAGAGAGGTAACCAAAAGAGTATAGATCTTTTCTCATTTAGCCCGACAAGATCGATGGCTCAAAGAGTCTGAAACAGAGATTTTCTGATCACACAATGTATATACAAGAAGCAGACTTTGTCTTTGATCTGTTGTTACTTGTTAGGATCCCTAAAAGTTTAGATTTTTCTGTTTATCCAACGAAACACAGAAACAGAGGTTTGGTTATCTGTTGGTAAAAGAGGAATAGAAGATACTTACCCGCACTGGGTCTTGTCAGCACAGTCGCAGCTTCCGCAGTCGTTCGACATGATTGAGTTTTTGAAAAAAGCTTTAGTTATCTCTCAAGTGTTTTGAGGTCTTGTGTGTGTGTGTGCTGTAGTCTCATACTTGAATGGCTCTGTAATATATAGATGGATAGAGAGTGGAGAATCTCTGCAACTTATGTGACAACCGAATCTTATTGGGGTTACGGAAATGAGAAGCCTTTCGTTGGCAACCTCTCGTGTCCATTTCACTATTGTTCCTTATTCCTCCATTTCTTTCCAACTTAACACAAAATTATTAAGTCGCGAATCTCGATGGTGAAAACTAAATTGGTTTTTTTTTGTTTCTTCCAATTATATATATTTTTTTGTCAGAAACATCACCAAAGTTTACAATATTAAACCATTAGCTGATTTTCTAATAGAACGAGCGAGAACATCAGCTTTATGGTTAAGAGATTTCAGAATTATATAGAGAGAAGGCGCGAAAAAGAGACTTTAACCTGAGAAAATTCTCCTGATAGGATTGGAAGGCCGACCACTCCTCTAGATGGATCAAAAGCTTCAACACATCCGTACAATCCGTAGTCATCTCCACCTCTAAGTTCTGGATCAAAATCATGGATTCCATAGCCCAAAGCACAACTTCTACTTCTGAATGTAATGCAGAAATACTCCTTCGTATTCGTCGTACCCCCATGCATCCCCCTGAAACAGTTTCAGAAAAAAAATCCAGCCAACCCCGGAATAAATATTAGAACTTATCCAAACAAACCATCGAAAACCCGTAAAGGCCGGGTTAGCGATCAAAGGTTTGGACACCCCTAGCAATATCGTAGCTGAGCTAAGCGATCTTAGTTGGCTAGCATGACAATTTTGACATCTAGCATTTGACCATTCCGCCACATCTTGCTCCGCTTGGGCTAACACTTCACGGGGGTCTTTACTCTTCCGAGAAAAGCAGCAATCATTTCTCGCTTTCCAGATGTGCCAAATCAACCATGGGAAAATCTTGACATTTACCGAGTCCGGACTTCTCCAAAGAAGATAGTCAAGATTATACTATATCGAGTTCCCCGGGAAAACATCTACGGGGGAGGGAACAGGGGACAGTGCCCATGATTGAATTGCCGGAGGACACTTAAAAAGGACATGATTAATGGTCTCCTTAGCTGTCCCATATTTGCTACATCTAGGGTCACAATTTATTCCCCGATTATTCAGGTTCTTCTTAACTGCAATACAACCTGATAAAGTTTGCCATATAAAGTGGCGAATTTTATTTTGACAATCCAATTTCCAAATTTTCAATTGTATTGCCCAGAAATTTGGTCTCTGGGAGTCAACATCCATTAGAGAGATACTCTCCTTAGTTTTATATCCAGATTTGACTGAATACCGACCGGTCTTTGTATAATGTCAACCCCAATAATCTGGTCTTACCCGTCATGAAATTGTTATGCCCATAATTAATTGAACATCAGCATGGATAAAATATTGTCTTAGTAGAATCTCTCGCCAGGTTCTGGTTTTAGAATCAATGAATTGATCAACGATAAGTTCCGAGTAAATATCTGGATCTATACCAATTGCTGCTCTCGACTAAATGTATGGGATCCATGGGTCTCTCTATACCGTCGTAGATCTACCATCACCAATCTTTTTAATTAACTCTTTAGTAACAAGTGGTCGAGCTGAGCTGATGCTTCTCTAACCATAAACAGGGTTTGAATTCGTTTTTGCCAACATCGGGCAGTGATTTTTATAATATCGACCGCGCATAATTTGAGCGAACAAAGAATCAGGATAATCAAGCCTAATCCGCCTTCCTGTTTCGGACGACAAAGTTTTTTTCATTTCATCCAGTGCATTCCTTTAGATGTTTCCAAATTCGTCCACCAGAATTTCGCAATGGCTGAGTTTAATTTTGTCACGATTGTCTTAGGTAATCTATAACATGACATAACATATGTCGGCAAAGCCGTTAAGACTGATTTGATCAGGATTTCCTTACCTCCTTTGGATAAGAACTTCGAAGACCAACTATTAATTCTTTCAAGAAGTCTCTCCTGGACAAAAGCAAAAACTTTGGTTTTTGCTCCTTCAATATTCTCTAGGATTCTGAGGTAAGAGCCCATACCACCCAAATGATGGATCCCCAGAATTTGGTGAATCAAGATCTTATCATTTTCTGGGAATGAATGACCAAATTGTAAAGAAGACTTATCAAAGTTGATTTGTTGACCTTATATTCTTTCATAGTCTTTTAGAATCTTTATAATGTGGCATGCTTCCTTCGTAGAAGCTTTATAGAAGAAAAGGCTATCATCAGCTGATGTAGCCTCGGAAGCGCTTTAAGGGTGGATAGATGATTGAAAGGGCAGCTGTTCGGAGAACATTCACTAGCCGGTTCAATGGTGTTATCATAGGCGGTTGATGGAAGTGATTTGTGAGGCTTCAAGGCTATTCGGAGAACGTTCACCTCTGGTTCTCTGGAAGATGAGGTTGTAGATGGATCGAGCTGCGCTACAAAGGGTGTGAAAAGCCTTTGATAAGCAGTACACTTTCCACACAAATGCTTCTCAGAATCGGATGGCAAGTAAGATAGTTTCTTGTCCCGGACAAGAGAAAAGAGATTGAGAATTCGTCTCAATTTCTAAAAGAGTTTCAAGAGTTTTGTTTATCAATAATGCTTCCTCTTATTCATGTTTCAAGAGACTATAAATAGAAAATGAAAGACTCAAGACAAGAAGGGGGACTCATGAGCTTCAGTAAGACCTTTGAATATCCAGCCATTACAAGTTGGTTAATGCTCACCTTAACTCACATTTCCTCCCACTTCTACCACTAACTTGACACTTAACTTCATGTATCTAGACACTAGAATCTTCAAGACATTTATTGGACTCTAAATGGACTGAAAATACAACAAGCTTCACCCCTTTAAACTTCATTTTCAGCCCATGTTCTTCTTGGATCACTTATGGATTTCAATTTAGTCTTCGAGCTTTTCTCTTGCTGTGTGACCTCTTATTGACACTTCTTGGACTTCTATGGACCGTGGATCACCTTGATATTGAGATGAGAGTGGGCTAAATGGCTTGCCTCATTAAAACTTTTCTTTGTAAAATCCATTTGGGACAAAACCAAAGATAAGGAAAAAGAGTACAAGATCACTTAACCAATCTCAATACCTTAATGATTCCGGTCTGGTTCTGGTTCGAATGTGAAGATTAGAACCTCTTTATAAGTTCCAAGCAAAGGCAATTCTATGTTGGTAGAAATGCTGAGAGCTTCATCCAAGGTTTCCTCTTGAATAAAACTCATTAGCATTCCCACGGCTTTGGTGAATCCTTCTCTTATTTCCTTTGACTTTGAGCGTGTGATTGGACCCTTGGGTGTTGGAATGGTGAGTTCTCTAGCTGCAGCTGGTCTAGCATTCATGTCCTCATCATTCTCTCCTTCTTGAGAATGTTTGTCCTTAAAACTGCACCATCATCTTCATACAAGGATAAATCAGCAACATTAAAGCTAGAAGAAATATTCATATCACCTGGCAGCTCCAGCTTATATGCATTATCATTAATCCTTTCCAGCACTTTAAAAGGCACATCTCCTCTAGGCATCAATTTAGAACTTCTCTTTTGAGGAAGACGTTCTGGCCGCATATGTACCGATACTCATTCTCCTGGTTTAAAGACAACATGCTTACGCCCTTTATCTCCTTGACATTTGTAAGCCTCAGTTCATTTCTCCAAGTTGTCCTTAACCTTTTGGTGTAGCTTCTTAACCATCTCTGCTTTGGCTTCACCTTCTTGACATGAAATACTTTCAAGCGGTAAGGAAGCTAAATTAAGGGGAGTTAAGGGTTGAAAACCATATACCACCTCAAATGGAGACTTCCTTGTGGCTGAGTGAGTAGCATGGTTGTATGCAAACTCAATGAAGAGTAAACACTCCAACCAATTACTCAAATTCTTCCCAACAGTTACTCTCAATAAGGTAGACAATGTGCGGTTCACTACCTCAGTTTGCCCATCGGTTTGTGGGTGGCAAGTTGTTGAGAATAAGAGCTTGGTTCCCAATTTCCTCCACAAAGTCTTCCAAAAGTGGCTCAAGAACTTTGAATTCCGGTTTGATACAATGGTTCTCGGTATCCCATGAAGCTTTACTACCTCCTTAAAGAAAAGACTTGCAATTTGTGATGCATCATTCACCTTTGCACATTGAATGAAATGTGCCATCTTGGAGAACATGTACACTACAACAAAGATAGAATCCTTATGTTTAATCTTAGGTAATCCAAGCACAAAATCCATAGAAATATCTACCCATGGTGAGCTTGGAATCGGAAAAGGCATATACAATCCATGCGGATGTGATTCGGATTTTGCTCTCAAGCAAATCTCACACCGATTGCAAAACTTCTCAACTTGTTTCTTCAAGTGTGGTTAATGGAAATGTTCCTTAACCACTGCCAAGGTCTTATCACGTCCAAAATGACCCATCAATCCACCTCCATGAGCTTCCCTAATGATCAAATCCCTCATGGAACTTTGCGGTTCGCAAAGTTGTTTTTCTTTGAACAAGAAGCCTTCATGCCAATAGAATGAACCATAAGCACCCTTCTCACACTGATTATACACCTCTGCAAAGTCTGGATCATCAATATACAAGCTCTTAAGAAATTCAAATCCCAATACCTTAGCTTCCACTGTTGAGATCAAAGTATAACGCCTTGACAATGCATCCGCAACAATGTTCTCCTTTCCACGCTTGTACTTAATGACATAAGGAAATGTCTCAATGAATTCCAGCCACTTAGCATGCTTTCTCTTAAGCTTTTTTTGTCCTCTTAAGTACTTTAAGGTTTCATGGTCTGTATAGATCACAAATTCCTTAGAAAGTAGATAGTGTTGCTAAGTTTCCAATGCTCTTACCAAGGCTAGAAGTTCCTTGTCATATGTTGGATAATTGAGGGCTACACCACTGATTTTCTCACTAAAGTATACCACAAGTCTTCCATATTGAGTCAATACTCATCCAATCCCAAAACCTGAAGCATCACACTCAACCTCAAACATCTTATCAAAATCGGGTAAGACTAATACCAATGCTTGAGTGAGGTTGTCTTTGAGTGATTGAAACGCCTTCTCTTGAGCCTCTTCCCACTTGAATGATACATCTTTCTTAATGACTGAAGTGAGAGGGGCTGCTATGGTGTTGAAGTTCTTCATAAATCTTCTATAGAAACTCGCTAAGCCATGGAAACTCCTTACTTCACCAATGGACGTTGGTGTTGGCCATTCTTGGATTGCTTTGATCTTTTCTTGATCAACCTGTAAGCCATTTGCACTTACCATGAATCCAAGAAAGGTTAACTGGTTAGCACAAAAGCTACAGTTCTTCTTATTGGCAAACAATCCTTCTTTCCGCAATGTTCTTAACACCTTATCCAAATGTACTAAGTGTTCATCCAAATTCGTGCTATAAATCAGTATGTCATCGAAATAAACCACCACAAACTTACTGATATAAGCCATCAAGACTTGATTCATGAGTCTCATGAATGTACTTGGCGCATTAGTGAGGCCAAAAGGCATGACCAACCATTCGTATAAACCTTGCTTGGTTTTGAAGGTTGTTTTCCATTCATCTCCTTCCTTCATCCTCACTTGGTGATAGCCACTCCTCAAGTCTATTTTTGTAAACACAGTAGCAACCACTTAGTTCATCTAACATATCATCAAGTCTAGGAATAGGATACCTATATTTGATGGTGATGTTATTGATGGCTCGACAATCCACACACATCCTCCAACTTCCATCCTTCTTTGGTACCAACAAGACCGGTACAACACAAGGGCTACAGCTCTCTCGGATGTATCCTTTGCTCATGAGGTCGTGAACTTGCTTCTCAAGTGCCTTAGTCTCCTCAGGATTCATTCGATAAGCTGGTTTGTTGGGAAGAGCTGCACCCGGTATAAAATCGATTTGGTGTTCAACTCCTCTTATGGGCGGCACACCGGCTGAAATCTCCTCAGGAAACACATCTTGGAATTGTTCCAAGACATTCAGAACCTCCTCAGGCAGGTCTAATGCATTTGCCTCAGCTTCAAAACACTCTTTGAATAGCATCAATATGATGCTTTCCTTCATGTTCACCGATTTACTCACTCCGGATGATGAAAGGTATAAGTTTGGTCTTCCTTTCTCAGCTTCTTTGGACATCATAGCTTGCATAGAATGAACCTCCATAGGGCTGAGAGGGGCTAGGTTGATCCTTTTGTTGTTGTGAGTGAAAGAGTAAAAGTTAGACTTCCCATGATGTTGAGCATCTTTATCATATTGTCAAGGTCTTCCTATCAATAGATGACCAGCCTGCATAAGAACCACATCACACAACACATTATCCTTATAGTTCCCAATACCAAATGATACCTTAGCTTGCTCGGTGATTTTCAGTTCAGCCTTGTCATTTAACCACCGAAGTTTGTAAGGTGTTGGATGCTTCTTCTTCTCCAAGCCTAGTTTATCCACCATCACTTGACTAGCCACGTTAGTACAAGAACCACCATCTATAATGAGATTGCAAACCTTGTTCTTTATAGTGCATTGTGTATGGAAAATGTTTTCCCTTTGATTGATCTCCTCAATCTGCATTGTAGTGTTGAGAGCTCTTCTCACCACCAACAATTCACCAACATCCGGATAAGCGATCTCTTCATCCGTGTCCTCCTTTTCTTCTTCTATTTCATCCATGGACTCATAGTCACCACTTGAAGTGATGATCATGACCCTCTGGTTGGGGCAATCATGAGCATAATGGCTTCTCCCTTAACATTTAAAGCACACCACCTCTCGGCTTCTAGGTGTAGAGCTTTTGTCAAAATTTGGCTTAGGTGTTGTCCGAGAGCTTTCAGCTGCCTTCCCTTTGTCTCTAACTGGTGTAGAGCTTACTGATGCTGGCTAAAAGGTTCTGGTTCTAGCCATGGGTCGCTACTTAAGCTGATGCTCCACTTTTGTTGCAAGATTACACTTCTTGCAAATTTCTATACGGTTGTCTTTCCACCTTTCTTGCAATTCTCTCTTGCAAGCCGTCTATGAATTGAGCCATCAAGGATTCTTCTGATTCTTCAAGCTCCAGCCTGTTCTTGAGAAGCTCAAACTGCTCATAATACTCAGCTACTGACCGGCTGCCTTGCACCAACTTCCGGAACTTCTTTTGAAGCTCTCTATGGTAATGCGGTGGAACATATCTCTTTCTCAAGAGAAATTTCCTGTCAGCCCATGAGTCTATGGGTCTGAATCTCATCCTTCTTCTTTCTTGCACCTCACGATCCTACCAAATCAATGCTCTTTCTGAAAATTGGGCTGCTACAAGGGTTAACTTCCTTGGCTTCGGATAGCCATAACATTCGAAAATGTACTCCATTCTTCTTTCCCAATCCAAGTAGGTACTTGGATCTAATTTTCCCGTGAATATGGGGGCTGTCAGCTTCACCTCGTATTTCCTGGTCTAGCAATTCTTTCCTCTCTCCTTCTTTGATCAAGAGGATCTCTTCGTTGCGGTCTTAACACCAAAGGATCGGGTGGATCCTCCACCAATTCAGGCGGTTCATCATCATCCCCTTCACTTTCTCCTTGCCATGAGGCTGGTGGAGTAGGATGTTTCTGAGCTCGTGCACGCCTTGGAGCCATCTCCAAACGCCTAAACCTCTCCTCAATTTCTTGGCGTAAAGTTTGGTTCTCTTCTCTAATCAACGTGAGCATTTGAATGATTGTTGCACTGTCTGCAGCCATAGAGTAAGATCAGTGAGTATAAGTCTTATCTAGGCTCTAATTACACTCAAATATCAACTCAAAATTTGCCTTGGTTCAATCACAAAACCACCGGTACAAATCAAGTAATGATTTTGTAACGGTCGCCGATTATCAACAAGAAATTTGATCAGTTTTGTATTAAACTTATCTTGACGATTTTGGCTTGGTGTGAACTGGTTTTGAAGATACAATGGAAGGTGTTGGCTCTGTTTTGGCTCTGATACCAAATGATGTAACCTCAGAAGAGCTTTAAGGGTGGATAGATGATTGAAATGACCGCTGTTCGGAGAACATTCACTAGCCGGTTTAATGGTGTTGTCGTAGGCAGTTGATGGAAGTGATTTGTGAGGCTTCAAGGCTGTTCGGAGAACATTCACGTCTAGTTCTCTAGAAGATGAAGTTGTAGATGGATCGAACTGCGCCACAAAGGGTGTGAAAAACCTTTGATAAGCAGTACACTTCCCACACGAATGCTTCTCACAATCGGATAGCAAGTAAGATAGTTTCTTGTCTCGGACAAGAGAAAAGAGATTTGAGAATTCGTCTCAATTCCTAAAAGAGTTTCAGGAGTTTGTTTATCAATAATGCTTCCTCTTATTCATGTTTCAAGATACTATATATAGAAAATGAAAGACTCAAGACAAGAAGGGGGACTCATGAGCTTCGGTAAGACCTTTGAATATCCAGCCGTTACAAGTTGGTTAATGCTCACCTTAACTCACCTTAACTCATATTTCCTCCCACTTCTACCACTAACTTGACACTTAACTTCATGTATCTAGATACTAGACTCTTCAAGACATTTATTGGATTCTAAATGGACCGAAAATACAAAGCTTCACCCTTTTAAACTTCATCTTAGCCCATGTTCTTCTTGGATCACTTATGGACTTCAATTTAGTCTCGGGCTTTCCTCTTGCTGTGTGACCTCTTATTGACACGTCTTGAACTTCTATGGACCGTGGATCACCTTGATATTGAGATGAGAGTGGGCTAAATGGCTTGCCTCATTAAAACATTTCTTTGTAAAACCCATTTGGGACAAAACCAAAGATAAGGAAAAAGAGTACAAGATCACTTAACCAATCTCAATACCTTAATGATTCCGGTCTGGTTTTGGTTCGAATGTGAAGATTAGAACCTCTTTCTAAGCTCCAAGCAAAGGCAAGTCTATGTTGGTAGAAATGCTGAGAGCTTCATCCAAGGTTTCCTCTTGAATCGAACTCATTAGCATTCCCACGGCGTTGGTGAATCCTTCTCTTATTTCCTTTGACTTTGAGCGTGTGATTGGACCCTTGGGTGTTGGAATGACGAGTTCTCTAGCTGCATCTGGTCTAGCATTCATGTCCTCATCATTAGCAAATAAGATGTGAGAAATCTGTGGGCTTGCTCTCTTGATAGATATACCCAAAATAAGCTTATCATTTTATGCCTTCTTTAACTTAGCTATAAGGACTTCGGTACATAGTATAAACAGATACGGTGATAACGGATCCCCTTGTCTTAGACCATGTTTAGGAATTATTTTTCCTCTCGGTTCACCATTCAAGAGAATTGAATATTCCGCGCTGTTTAGTGCATGATGCATTGCATTTTGTCCAGTTATGGCTAAAACCTAATTATAATAGAAGGCTTTGTATTAAATTCCATTCTACACGGTCATATGCTTTGTTCATATCTATTTTTATTGCCATAAACTTACCCTTTACTGCTATGTTTGTGCGGAGGACATGAAACATTTCTTGCGCAATTAGAATATTATCGGAGATCAATCGGCTGGCTACAAAGGTAAATTGTGTTTCCGAGATTAATTTCGGCATCAATTTCTTTAGTCTTAGACATAAAACCTTTGAAATAGTTTTATAGCCCACATTACAAAGACTTATTGGCCGGAATTCCGTCATTTTCGTCGGTCTTGAAGTTTTCGGAATTAGATATATATTCATCTCATTTAAACCTTGTTCAAAAGAACTAGAGGATAATATCATTGACCAATTTAATTATATCTAATTTAACCACCTCCTATGATTTTTGAAAAAAGAGAGCGATCATTCCATTGGGTCCCGATGTCTTGCCTGGATCCATTAAAAAGTAGCCTTTTTAATCTCTTCTTCTGATATCCTACATAAAAGCATTTGGTTTTCAGCGTCCGTGATGCGTGGTTTGATTTCAGATAAGAGATCGTGGCCACATTCTCGACCATTAGTGAAAAAAGCTCTGAAAAATAACGGGGGGGGGGGGGGGGGTTGGGCTTCTGCGGTAATATCCGCATCATTAGTTACCCAGTTCCCAGAACTGTTAAAAAGTCCAATTATTCGGTTCTTCGCTCGTCTTTGTTTTGTCTGAGCATGGAAGTACCTACTATTTTTATCTCCCTCTTTAAGCCACTTATTTCTGCTTTTTTTTTTCCAATAAATTTCCTCTTCAACATAAGTCTGTTTCAGCTCCAGTTTGACTTTCACAATTTCATCCGGTGTTGAGGAATTAGTATTTTGTAAATCCACCGCAACCTTCTACCATTTAATAATCATCTGTATACTAGAAGGAACATATTTGCTTCGCCAGTATGATAATTCCTTCCTACAATTTTTAATTCGCCCTGTAACCGTAACTCGACGACGACATGGTAAACCTTTCCAACCTTTCTCAATTGTTTCCTTGAAACCATCTTTTCAAATCTATATCTTATCAAAAATTAATTGGTGTCATCGTCTATAGTGTTGATCGTTGAATCTACCCACAATTGGATGGTGATCCGACCCAATTATATAGGGAACCAAATATATCAATATTTATGAACCTACCTTGTGTAAATTGGAGTTGAGATTAGTGTGTTTGGTCAAAGTCACATTGCCGTGATCGAAGATGTCATACCTTTTATCAAAAAACAACATAGGTGACAACCACTATAGCTTCACTTGTGCATAATTTAAAATTTTCTAAATTCATAATTTGCAAATATATGAGTGTAAAGATTCGAACGGAACCAAATCAAAAATTATGGTTTAGATTGGTTCTGGAATTTTTGGAAATACCAGATAGATTTTATTATCAGGTATTTTGGGGTATCAGTTAAGATCATATATTATCCAAAAACAAATCGAGTATTCATAAATATCCAAACATTTTCTTTCTTTTTTATAATATAACATAGATTTTATCTTTTCATTTTTTTTAAAATAAAAATAATCACACTTTAGAATTTGAATTATCTTCTTCCTATTTATTCTTCAAATTTTTTTTGTATTTTTTAAAAGTTTTTTTATATGTTTTATATTGGGAAGTAAATTATTTTTAAAAAAAATCAAATAATAGAGGTGATAATAATGTAAATTTTATTATGTGTGCTCTTTTATATGAATTTTTATTTAGAATTTAATTTTGATTTGCCGATTTGAAATTATGTTTTTAATTAGGATCTAGGTTCCCCAAAACATCACCAAATTGTCTTCTTATGTTTTTCACATTGGATATTTCCAACTAAAAGAAAATGGGAATAACCACCAATTTGCTTCTATTTACAAACACTCATAAATGTAGTTTAAAGAATGAAGTGGTTGAGAATATGAATATGTTGTCACCATCTATAGTAAAAATATTCTTTTTTTTGTCATATGATTGATTGAGAATAAATATAGAGTGTTACAACAAAAGGGATTCAAAACAATCATAGCAGAGCTGAAAAGGCGACACATAAACTTGATCGGTGTCTAGAACGATTATCTCATTCAACCAAGTCGGGTAACTAGAAGCTACATAGGATTGTAGAAAATCATGCGATGTTACACTATGCGCGATCAAAAAGGCAGCCTGGTTCGCTTTGTGTGACTTAAAAGTGAACTGTCAGGCCTGCGGTATTGTGAGTGATTTCATCACCAACTCACGCTATCTCGAGAAAGATGGCCAAGTAGCTGGTCTCGCCACTGCATTAACCATCTCGGGAGCTTCTATGGAAAAATATTCTGCTTGACTTTGAGAGTATACATATTGTCCACAACACACAAGCAACTTTGGAGTTGAGCCCTAGTGTTGGAATCAATGTTTGAGAAGGATCTTCTACTATGAAACAGAGATGTGCCTTACCAGTTCCGTAACATCCAATAGGCCCCACCTAATCTCTTTCCTATGTCCCAAGTGAATCCAATATTGTACTTCAGCCATGGTTTTGGAGGCAATTTCTAGTTAATGGGCTTTGCAATATCTCTGTTGATTTCAAGTGAGATGATGTGCTCTTCAAATTCTGGAGCTTGAAACCATGATCCGCATCTTCTACAATGAAATAGAGATGTGCCTTACCAGTTCTGTAACATCCAATAGGCCCCACCTAATCTCTTTCATATGTCCCAAGTGAATCCAATATTGCACGTCAACCATGGTTTTGGAGGCAATTTTCAGTTAATGGGCTTTGCAATATCTCTGTTGATTTCAAGTGAGATGATGTGCTCTTCAAATTCTTGAGCTTGAAACCATGATCCGCATCTTCTATGATTTTGTTTGCCAATATGTTTGCTTGGTAAATCATTCCCTCAAATAAAAGGTTGTTGCGATTTTTCAAAAACATACATATTATCCAAGGTCCAATCATCCAATTTTGTATAGGTAGAGAAAAGTTTTCCCTATTTTTCATGATGTGATGCTGGTTATGATATTTTGAATATGCATCGAATTCTCCTCTTAGAAATGGGATGTGCGAGAGGGCCCATACAAGCGTAGCGAATAAATATGTGAACATCATGTGGTTGATGGTTTCTTCATCATGACCACATAGTTGACATCTTCTATCAATAAGAATTGCTCTTTTGTGTAATGTTTATGGGATAACAATTGAACCACAAAGAGTTTTCCAAATGGAAACCTTGATCTTATGTGGACATTGAAGTTTCCAAGCTAGAGCTTTCAGGTCATTTAAAGATGGTTGATGCGTTCCCACCAGAAATAAAATGGGTTTAAGCTCTTGGTTGGCGAGTTTGTAGCCCGAATTAACCGTGTATGCCATACTCTTTGTGTATTTCCAGGTCCTTGAAATCCTAAGATTGTTCTGCTGGCTTTGTCTTCAAGAATATATCAATATTAGATTGGTAGAATATATTATGCAGCCTTCAGATATTTCAGTCACATGATCCATGCCATAAAAGGTGACTCACCTTTATGTAAATATTCACAATCGGGCTTTTTATAAATGATTGGGGCTCTTGAACCATTGTCTTCGAATCCAATTGTCTGACCATACTCTGATGTGTGGTTTCCATTTCATATCATCAGTTTGAAGCCTCTCCCCAACAGTGATCGACCATGTAAGATGCTCTTTCAAGCGAAAGATGGGCGATGTTCTAACTCAGTATGCATAAAACCTCAATGTGGGAAATATCTACTTTTAAAATACTAGGAAAAGAGATAGTTTGGTTAATGTAGAATCCGCCAAGCCTATTTGGCAAGAAGTTCATGGTTGAATAGAGCTATGTTTTTAAACCCGAGGCCTCAAACTTCTTTTTCTTGGCATAATTTTTCCCATGTAAGCCTGTGGAGTTTATTTTGAGACTCAGTAGAATTCCACCAAAATGTTGCCATTGCGGTTGACAAGGTTTTGTAATTATATTTTGGCAACTTAAAGCACCTCATTGCATACACATGCATAGACATCGCAACAAATTTCAAGAGAATGTCGTTGCCACCTTGTGATAGACGTTTCGAGTACCAGCTTAAGAGCATGGTCTTGAGTTTGTGAGGTATATACGCCATAAGCTGTTTCTTAGATCTCAGAAGCACTTTGGTAGACCCAAGTAAGAACATGTACCTCTGTCTTGATATATCTTAGTTGAGATTTAATTCTCTGTTTCAGTCTCAAGTCCACTTTCCTTCCAAAGGTAATGGCTGATTTCCAAGTTGTTTTGTTAGATCTGAGTCAAAAACCATCATTAGATTGCTTGAACCTCACATGACTCTTCATATCCACTGTATACACATCGTTTGTTTACATTTATCATTAGCTCTTCGTGTGTCTTTTCATATTCACCATCTGATCTTCGTGTGTCTCTTTGTATTCACGTGTTTGCCGCACCGAGAAACTAAAACAGAGTGTTAAGATCATTAAAAATTGACTGGATCTAGCAGTTGAGAATCTAATTTGTTCTAGGTTGATAGATCTTTGTTTTTACACTCCAGTTTGTGTTTGGATGTTCATCTTCTATGCGAAACTGAGTCCTAAAACTTGTATAAGTCTAGTTCGATTGATAACTATTGAATATGAGTCATTTTTGTGTCTTGAATATCACACTCGATCAAGTGTACTTGTGACTATTGGTCGAGTTTGTTGATTGCTTGCTGAAAACATTTCAAATTCTTTTCTTATTACCAATCAATTATTTTTTCAAACTTTGGAATCTTTTACTGGGTTTGTGTGTTTTAATTTGCAAGAAAACATGTTTCACGAGGATGAAGAGACACCACAGAGCATCAACAATAAGCTGCTGATTGAAACTATGGAAATGTTGTTGGATAAAAAAGCTAGAAGCGGTTTTGGGCTAGAGATTTGATGCTTACCGGTAAGAGATTCTATATGATAGTCATCACAAGTCTCCAACTTGGTCTAAGCATAGAAACTCAGACAAAGAACCTCTCCAACTCTTCTCTGGTCATGACAAGACCGATATGGAGCATAAAAAGTCTAGTTACAGCAAAGATAAGTTTGTTGAGGAGTATTATGGTCAGAAACGTGATGCATCCAAGAGGAGCCACAAAAACTAGAAAAAGAAGGATGTCCCTCATCGTATGCTAGAAAATCTTTGAGGTTTACAAATCAGAATTTCATCATTCCAAGGAAGAAATGATCCAGATGTCTATCTAGATTGGGAAAACAAGATTGAATTGGTCTTCAATTGCCAACATTATATTAAGGAGAATCGTGTTAGAGTGGTTGCCACATAGAGGAGGAATGGTGAGTATCCAATCAGTACGTGGAAGGAAATGAAGATTGCCATGAGAAAATGATTTCTACCAACTCACTATCACCAAAACTTGCATCAGAGGCTTACCCAAGGAAACCATTATGTTAAAGACTTTTATCAAGAGATGGAGATACTCATGCTTTGAGCTGATATAATGGAGGACAGAGAGCCCATAATTGCTAGGTTCTTAGGAGGATTAAACTGTGACATACAAGATAGACTTGAGATATTATGTGGAGATTGAGGATATGCTACATAAGGCTATTTTATTTGAGCAACAACTTTAATGTAGGCAACATTCGTGGCAGTTACTCTCACAGCTCCAACAACACTCGGCCTAGCTACTCAAGAGAAGAGAATCCTCATGAGTTCTCAAAATCAGAACTTGTCAAAACTGAATAAAAACTCACCTCTAAGGCCAAGAGTTCCAAAGAAAAGAATGAGATCAAGCCTAGGTCAAGAGAAGTTAGATGCTTTAAGTGTCAATGAAGAGGACACTATGCCAATGCTTGTCCAAACCAGATATTTATGATGTTGTTGCCCAATGGCGAGTATGAATCTGAAGAAGAAGAGCTCAATTCTACACCATCTTCTCTTGATGCTTGTGAATCTACACCAACTATGAAGCTGCACCATTGAAAGGAAACATAATTGTTGCAAGAAAAACTCTTAATCTAAATGTTAAACTGAGGAACATAAACAAAGGGAGAACCTCTTTCATAAGAGGTATATGGTAGAAGGAAAAATTTACAGTATAATTATTAATGGAGGAAGTTGTACCAATCTTGCAAGTGAGTCTGCGATCAAGAAGCTTGGTCTGAAAGCTAGCAAGCACCTAAAGCCATACAAGTTACAATGGTTAAGTGAAGAAAGAGATCTGAGTGTAACTAAGCAAGTGTTGGTGTCATTGTCCATTGGTGAGTACAAGGATGAAGTTCTTTGTGACATACCACTTATGGAAGCACATATCCTTTTGGGAAGGCCATGAAAATCAGATATGAAGGTTATACATGATGGATTTACCAACGGACACCCCTTTATTCACAATGGCCGAAAGACAATTCTCATTCCTTTGTCTTCACACGAAGTCTACAAGGACCAGCTGCAGCTCACACAAATGTGTGGAACAGATATTCAAGGCCGCAATCCAACCAATTTCTACACCAAAGCCGTTCCAGTTAAGCACTCTTTGATGGCAAACCGTCCAATGATTCTTTTTCTCTTCAAGGAAGCTTTTTTAACTTTGCTAATCTATAACTGGTTTTGCCAAGGAAAATGACTTCTCTTTTGAAGAAATTCGAGGATGTCTTTCCTGAGGAGATCACCAATGGTTTACCACCTATAAGAGGCATAGAGCACCAAATAGACTTTGTACCTGGTGCCTCTTTACCAAACAGACCAGCTTATAGAACCAACCCCGTGGAGATCAAGGAACTACAAAACCAAGTGAATGAGCTGGTGGAAAAAGGTCACACTCGTGAAAGCATGAGCCCATGTGTGTTGATTGTAGAGCAATCAATAACATAACGATTAAGTATCACCATCATATCCCTAGACTTGATGATATGCTTGATGAATTACATGGTTCTATTGTCTTTTCTAAGATAGATTTGAAGAGTGGCTATCATCAGATTAGGATGGAAGAAGAAGATGAATGGAAAACCACATCTAAGACTGAGCAAGGGTTGTATGAATGGTTGGTTATGCCATTAGGGTTGACAAATGCACCTAGTACTTTCATGAGACTAATGAATCATGTTCTTAGAGCATTCATAGGTGAATTTGTTATGGTTTATTTTGATGACATCTTAGTCTACAACAAGTCTTTAGATGAGCATATAAAACATATTATAAGGGTTCTAAGAGTGCTTAGGCAAGGGAGGTTGTATGCTAACTTGAAGAAATACACATTTTTCATGGATAATCTTTTTGTTTCTAGGCTTTGTTGTTAGTGCAGATTGCATTAAGGTTGATGAGGAGAAGGTGAGAGCAATCAAAGAGTGGCAAACACCTAAGACTCTAAGTGAAGTAAGCAGCTTCCATGGTCTGGCCGGGTTTATAGGAGGTTTGTCAAGGATTTAGCACCTTAGCTGCTTCTCTTAGGGAAATCATCAAGAAAGAGGTCACTTTAAGTGGACTGAAGCTCAAGACAATGCCTTTTAAGCTTTAAATTATAAGCTTATCAACGCTCTTATTCTTGCTTTGCCCGATTTCCTTCAAATATTTTAGAATGTGATGCTTCTAATGTGGGTATTGGAGCTGTGTTGATGCATGATAAGAAGGCAATTGCATACTTTAGTGAGAAAGTTGGTGAAGCTACTCAGAATTATCTAACTTATGACACGGAATTGTATGCTCTTGTGAGTGCTCTACAAACTTGAAAATATTATCTATGGCCCAAGGAGTTTGTTATACACACAGATCATGAATCTCTTAAGCATCTCAAGGGGCAACACAAGCTTAACAAACAACATGTTATGTGGTTGGAATTCATTAAATATTTCCATTGTCATCCGCTACAAACAAAGTAAGGAGGTACACTATACTTTCTACTCTTGAGACTAAGTTACATGGTTTTGAACACTTGAAAGAACTTTATAAAATTGATTTTGACTTCTAAAGTATTTTTGTCGAGTGTTATAACCATGCCTCAGGTCATTACTTTAAGCATGATGGTTCTTGTTCTATGACAATCATCTATGTGTTCCTAATTGTTTAGTTGGAGATCTCTTAGTCAGAGAAGCACATGGAGGAGGTCTGATGGATCATTTTAGCATGGCTAAGACCATCAAAATCATGCAAGAACATTTCTATTGGCCACACATGAAGCGTGATGTGGAACATATCTGTTCTAAATGTGTAAGTTGCAAATAAGCTAAATAAAAGGTTCAACCATACAATTTGTACACGCCTTTACCTATACCTAACCATCCCTGGACTCATATATCTATAGATTTTGTAGTTGGTTTACCTAGAACTAGTGTGAGACCCGACCTATTAGGCCCAAAGAATAAGTAAAATCTATGTATGTGTATATATACAAATAAAAGGCCATATGAGATCCCTAGAAAACACTAAAAAGATCCAAAAGAAACCTTAGATGTCATCTTTATCCTTCTGTTTTGATCTGAATTGACCACGTGAAGAAGAAAGGATCAACAGAGGGGTTATACAACTCGAAATAATCTGAAACTTGGTGAGTAGATTCTCAACCTCTACATCGACATATAACCCAAAATGGTTTGTCAATTGGAAGTTTGGTATGAAAGTTATGGTCATTTGTTTAGGAAGATTTGCGTTTATCAAATTTTCAGATAAGGTTACTTCAAAAGCAAAGCATTTTCCTAGAGAAATATAAGGAGACAGAAAACTATCAACCTGTTGTTGGAAGTCTCCGAGAGTTTATTTTCCAGATATGGTGTCCAACTTGAATTTTAAGTTAAATAGAATCTGCGAATCAACTTACAGTCCAACGTGATATTTCTTATTTGTTTTTTATTTAGGCCAAGGTGAGGGTGTGATATGTGAAAATATGCTTGCATGCTCTTCTTTGATGCTTCATAATGCATTAGGTATAGTGTCTGATGCAGTGTTTGATGCTATGTGTGATGATATATTTGGTTGTGATGTGATGATAAGTAGTATATGATATTATGTGATATATTATATAACGTGATGTGTGAAGGTGAAGAGACGGACTGTGGACATTTGGTAGTCGTAAAGCGGCGGGCCGTGGACGTATGGTGGCCATGGATTCAAAGATGAAGTAGCAGACCGTGGACGTTTGGTTGCCATGGATTCGAGGCGGACCGTGGATATTCAGTGGCCTCAAGATTTGTTGAAAGATGAAGTGGCGGACCGTGGATGTTTAGTGGCCATGGATTTTGTGTAAGGAGCAGACTATGGATGTTTGGTGGTTCAACTAAAGTATAAAGATAATATGTGTATTTAGTGTTTGTATTTGATTCTATACTTATGTTGATTGTTGCTAGAAGTAGAAATATGTTGTTGTGTTTCAGTGGGCAGAGATGATCTCCTCACTGGGTAATTCGTTACTCACCCCTTTATTTTCACTTTTCCAGGTTATTCAATAAGTTTCAGAAGCAATGGTTTAAGATTTTTAATCGTTGGTGGATTTCAAAAAAAATTTTTTTGGCAAGACCAAGGAATAGCACGCTGTCTCCCAAGATCCCGAGCAGGGTGTTGTTACAACTAGGACTGGAAAGGATTCTATGTTTGTTATGGTTGATATGTTCTCTAAAATGGTTCATTTCATTGCTTGCCATAAAACTTATGATGCATCCAACATAGCCAATCTCTTCTTCCAAGAGGTCATTCGTTTGTAGGAATGCCTAGGACTATAGTCTCTGATATGGATACTAAGTTCTTAAGTCATTTTGGAGAACATTATGGTATAAGTTAGGCACTAAGTTAGTCTTTTCTACAACTTTTTATCCCCAAAGTGATGGAAAAACTAAGGTTGTGAATAGAACATTGTCTACATTGTTGCGTGCTTTAATTAAGAAGAACCTGGGAAAGATTGTTTGCCTCATGTAGAATTTGCTTGCAATCATGCTATGTATTATGCTACTAAGTTCTATCCATTTGAAATTGTGTAAGGTTTTAAACCTTTTTCTCCTTTGGATCTAGTTCCTTTACCCATGAGTGAAAAAGCTAGCTTAGATGGTCAAAAGAAAGTAGATTTAGTGAAGAGACTACATGAGAAAGCCCACAACAACATTAAGGAACGGACCAAGGCTTACACTAAATGAGCAAACAAAGGCAGGAAGGAGTTGACGTGTGAGGTTGGAGATCAAGTGTGGGTACACCTAAGGAAAGAAAGGTTTTCGGCTGAAAGGAAGTCCAAGCTAATGTTAAGGGTTGATGGTCCATTCACTGTGACTAAGAGGATCAGTGACAACGCTACCAATTGAATAAAGATTCAGCCAATTATCTTGATCATGGGATACGATTGAGAAATAGGAATCCGTGTTATCAAAAGATTTCCTGCGATTCTTTCTAGTATGGAATGAGTCAGTTATCCATTTTGGTATCTTATTGAACAAAAATGGTGATATTATTCCTCCATTGATACAAATTTGAGGTCAAATCCTTTTCAAGAAGGGGAGGATGATAAGATCATGACCAACTCAAGTAAGAAGAGGAGCTCCAAAACTTCATGAAAGAGGATATAATGCAAGTATCTGCTGGAACAATGGCGAGATCAAGGACCAAGCTCTACAACCAAGCTATTGGAGGAGAAATTAGGTGCATTGAAGCTCAAGAAGAAGACTACTCAAGTCCAGCCACAATGGTTCTGATTTGCATTCAACAAATGGGTGTGTAATCAATTTGTACTATTTTCCCTTAGTTTTTTTTTGTCTCAATTGGTGTTTCCACTAATGTTTTTAATGAGGTAATTGAATTACACATTTCATGAGTCACATTTTTTGGATTAGACTCGGCCCATCATACTTTTTAAACCCTAAGGTTTTGGCCTTGTCTTTTGTGATTTGAACAAGTTGTAATCTCTTTGTCATTTCAATAACTTTCTAATCAAAAATGTTTCATGAAATTGTTCATCTCTTTGATGTTTCATATCCAAACAACCAACAAAATATTAATGGTCTTCCGCAACCTTTGTGCGACCTAACGATCCACTATTGGCTTCTTCTTTTTCTCACGAACAAGACCAAGCCGCACCTATATTCTCTACTCCTTCTGAAGTGTCGATCTTGCAAAGACTTTATTATCTCGTGTGTAAGAGAAAAATCTTGGGAGAATATGTTTTGTCCGATTGCTCTTGATATAATCCTCCTTGAGTTGAGGACACATACAACATTGTCTTCAAACAAATTTATTGGCTCTTTATTTATAACCATTCGGTTTGATTCTTTTATGTGTTGAGTCATGGATCTAAGCCACACGCATTCTCTACATGCTCGAAGTGCAATTGTTTCCACATGATTTGAGGAAGTAGTAACTAGAGTCTGCTTTTATGAACACCAAGAAATTTCAGTACATCCAATTGTGAAAATATATCCGGTTTGGAATTGGGCTTCATATGGGTCCAATAAATAGCCTGCATCTACAAAACCAACTAAATTGTAACTAAAATTTATATTATAAAATAATCTCAAGTCAGTTGTTCTCTCGATATAACAAAATATATGTTATATTCCATTCCAGTGTTTGTGCGTAGATGACGAACTATATCTTGCAAGCAGATTTGTAGCGAATGATATATCTGGTCTAGTGCAATTTGCAAGATACATGAGTTCACCAATAGTGCTCATATAAGGTACTTCAGGACCTAATACCTCTTCATTATCTTCACAAGGTTAGAATAGATTTGTATCGATATTAAGTGATCTATTAACCATTGGAGTACTCAAATGAGTCGCTTTATCCATATAAAAGCACTTTAAGATCCTTTTCGTATAATTTGATTAGTGTACGAAAATTCCATTTCGAAGATGTTCGATCTAGAGTCCAAGACAAAATTTTGTATCTCCAAGATATTTCATTTCAAACTCTTTCTTCATATGAATTCTTGTCTCATCAATTTCCTTTTGAGTTCCAATTATGTTCAAGTCCTCAACATATAAAACAATGATCACAAACCCAAATATAGATTTCTTAATAAAAACGCAAGGACATATCATTTTGTTGTTATATTCTTTACTTAACATATTCACTTAAGCGATTATGCCACATGCGTCTAGATTATTTTAATAGTAAAGTGATCGTTGTAATTTGACTAAACATATTTCTTTAGATTTTGAGTTCAATGCTTCAGACATCTTTAATCCTTATAGGATTTTCATATATACTTCATTATAAAGTGATCCATATAGATATGTTGTCACAAAATCCATTAGATGCATTTCTAGATTTTTAGATGCTCCTAAGCTCATCAAAAATATGAAGGTAACTGCATCCATTACCAGGGAATATATTTCTTCAATTCCCGGTCTTTGAGAAAAACTTTGGGCAATAAGTCAAGTTTTATATCTTGTTACCTCATTTTTCTTGTTTCTTTTTCGAACAAAGACCTATTTTTACATGTTCTGGCGTTATAATAATAAATCTAAAGAATTTTCTTTTATAAAGGGAGTTCAATTCAGTTGTCATGGCAATTTTCCACTTATCCCAATCAAATATTTTCCGGCATTCTAATATATACCTTGGATCTGGATCATTATTTTCATTATCAATTTTTTTTGATACAGAGAATGAGAAAATTTCATCATCATCTTTTGTTTCATATCTAACCCAAATATTTCCGTTTTGAGTATTTGATAGAAATCTCATGTTTTTCTTTATTTTCGTCTTCTAGACTTTTCTCTGTATAATTTGGTTTCTCTGGACCATTTTTATTTATTTCTCCCTAAATTTTTTTCTTTTGGGGATTCTTATCTTTTGTTCAACTGAACCTTAGGTTCATTTGCTATATTTCTATCATTTTATTCGGCCTGAACAATAACTCTTAATGAAACATTCATAGCGGGTATATATGATTTTGTCACCCTTTTTGTATCGGTGAACGCATCTGGTATCTGATTTGCCATATTTTGTAAATGCATAATTTTCTGAACTTCTAGTTCACGTTGTTTTGTAGAGGGATCAAGGGGCCACAACGACGGTGTGTACCATGTGATGTCTTTCGGAGGTTCTTTAGTTTCTCTCTCTAATGCTGGAAATTCATCTTCATTAAAATATCAATTAGCAAAATGTGTCGTAAACATATTACCAGTTTTTGGTTTGAGATACCGAATTATACTTGGTAATGTATACCCAATATATATCCCCAATTTCCTTTGTGGTCCCATTTTTGTTCTTTGTGGCGTGCTATAGGGACAACTCGGTCTTATTTGAATTAGTGCCGCACCATGCAAAATTACATGACCCCATATTGAAATTGGGAGTCTTGTTCTCATTATTAACAGTCTAACAATAATTTGTAACCATGTGATCAATGACTCAACCATGCCATTTTGTGTGTGAACATGTTAGACTGAATGTTCAACATCTATTCTTAATGACATACAATAGTCATTGAAGGCTTGAGGAATGAATTCACCACTGTTATCAAGTCTTATCTTCTTTATTGTATAATCAAGAAATTGTGCCATCAACTTGATTATTTGGACAATGTATTTTGTAAAAGCCATATTTCGTGTACTCAATAGCCACACATGTGACCATCTACTAGATGCGTCAGTTAATACCATAAAATATCTAAATGACCCGCATTGTGGGTGGATAGTCCCATATATATATATCACCATGTATTCTTTCTAAGAATACGAGAGATTCATTCCCAACTTTGGCTGGTGGTGGCCGAATTATTAATTTTCCAAGAGAACAAGCATTAAATGGAAATTTTTTTGCTTGAAAAATCTTATGGGTTTTCAGCGAATTATTATTTGTATTTTCCATAATCTTTCGAATTATGACTGATCCAGGGTGCCCTAAACGTTCATGTCAGATTTTGAATGTACATGTAAATTTCGGGTTTATTGTAACATATGATTTTGTCATATTTATCTTTGTGAAATATATTTTGGAGGATGAAGCTGACAGCTTTTCCAATATACATTTCTTCTCCTAATTAACTGATGTAATGCAAAGATATTCAATGCCGTTTTTGTTCATAGTTTCTATGTGATATCCATTTATACGGATATTTTTGAAACTCAACAAATTTTTACAGGATTTAGAGGAATATAATGCATTATCTATCTCAATTTTTGTTGCCCTTGGCATTGAAAAACAAGCTCTTTTAGAGCCTATAATAATTTATGCATCACCAGATATTGTATTCATGCTTCCAACGGAATTGTTCATTTTAAAGGAGGAGAAATAATTTTTATCTTTAAGTATTTTGTGCATTGTAGCACTATCTGCCAGACACATAACTCCATTATTGTTTTCGAATTTCAACATTTTCTGATTTGAAAATATTCATAAAAGATGCGTTAATATAATAAAACAAACTTCATATTACAACACAAACTATTTTACGAACAAAAACAAGGCATAAACAACATTATATTTTTTTATATGCAACCATAACTATTTATACATCATGTCATACTTTTTTCTTCAGGAAGATTTTAGTCTTTTTGGCATTCGTTGATATCTATAGAATCAACAACGAAATTAGCTACAACAAGATATGTATCATTATTTATACCATCAAAAGAAGGCTCGACTTCATGGTCAAAAGAAGGTCCAACTTCATTATCCGAGAAGGTCCAGCGTTGCCATAAATGAAGTTGGTTTCCTTTTTTTCTTTTTTTTCTTTTGTGACTTTTGGTGTAGATCGACAAAATACTTTAGCGTACGACAAGTACGCGACCAATGTCCTTTCATGCCACATCTATAGAAATTTTCTTCATGTTGCTTTTTTCCAACTTTCTTTCCTTTTAACCTTTTATTATTTCTTTCATTATTGAAATCATTAGGACGAGACTTTCTTTCTTGTCCACGTCTATATCCTCGTCATTATCCTCCTCGTCCATGACCATGGTCCATATCCTCGTCCACGCCCATAATTATTGTAATTTGATGATGTAACATTCGCTTTTGGGAATGATGTTGTCTAGTAGGACGGGAGTGATGGATTAGCGTTACAAATGTATTTTTTTTTTGCTACAAGAAGAACTTGCATTAATTCTGAATACTTCTTGTATCCATTAGCTCGGTATTGCTGTTGTATGACTAAATTTCTAGCTAGCAATGTTTGGAGAGTTTTTCTGATCATATCATAATCACTAATCTTCTCCCCACATAACATTATCCTAGAAGTAATTCCTAACAAAGCAGAATTATATTCACTTACACTTTTGTAATCCTGAAATTCGAGGTTTAATCACACATGTTTAGCTTTCAGTAAGATCATATATTTCTGGCGATCAAACCTATCTTTGAGTGATTACCAAAAATCTGCAAGATTTTCTTTAATTATATACTCATCTTTTAAACCATCGTTGATATGGTGAACCAAAAATATAATGGCATTAGCCTTTTTCTCTTCTGAAGTTGTTTTCGACTTATCGATGGTATCAAGGAGTTGTCGTCCTTTTAAGTACATCCTTGCTGCAACTGTCTATCTCATATAATTATTTCTATATATATATCAAGGGTAGTGATCTCGAGTTTAGCCAAATTCGACATAATTATTGCTGAATAATCATAAATTTTATTATTTAACTTAAAATTATTAACATAATATCATTAAAACATAACATAAAATAACATATGATTTAAATACATAAAAATTAAATACACATGTGATTACAAGGACATATAAAATACAAATAAGCAAACCAATATTCATCCAAAATTCTCCGAGAATATATTCACAAAAGAAAAACACTGTAATAGCAGAGATAATTATACCAAATGTAAAAATTAAAATCCAAAATTTTTTTTTCTTATAATACAAAATTAAACCGATTTTCTTAGAGAAAGAAAAAAAATTTAAGATGAAGAAGATAATTTTTGAGTGAACAGATAAGAGAAAAATAAGTGTATTTATAGATGAAAGATTTGTATCTAGCCATTGCGAATAGTATTTAGAGCTGTTGAATATATATATATATATATATATATATATATTCTTTTTTTTCTTTTTCATAATCGTTTGAAAATAGAACCAAAATAAAGTTACCAAAAACTAATATTTACCAATAATAACCTGGTTATAAGAAATCAAATTATAAAAGGGATAATCACATATTAGATATTAATTGTGATACACTAAAATAACAACAATTTAAAATATATTATTTGTCTTCTGGAAAATCAAAGCCCATAATGTAGAATCTACCTAAATTTTCATCCTTTAGCAACCAACTCTCAAAGTCTTATGTGCCTTTCCTAACGTGATTAGTTCGGCCTAATGAACCTTTGGTCCATTATATAATGTTGATCTATAATAGCACAAAAAGTGAAGATGGAGTCTAATGAAATATTAATTTTAAGTGATTTTGATTTAAGTGGTAAATCATATGTTATTCTAACATAGATTTTTACAAATCCTCTAAAATATAATGTTATTGAACTAGTGATTTTTAAAAATATAATCAAATCCACTGAAAATTCTTTAAGGGTATGATTTTAACTGATTTTATAAAATTATAAAATTATTTAGAAAAATTTTCTACTTAAAAACACAAAACCCAAATCTCATAATTTTCGGTGAAATTTTAGAAGATTTTGTTATAAATTATAAGAACTTCCCTAAATTCGTCTAAAATCATTTAAAATTTCATAAAATCTAAATCATTTACAATCATCTAAAAATCAAGTTCAATACACCCCAACTCACACCATATGATTGCTAGAATTTATAGCATTAAAGAGATTAAGCATTAAACTTACGCTTATGATATATAACTGGAATAGCAATGAACCTTTACATTTAAAATTACAAAAGTAGGTATTATAATATATATATATATATATATAGTTGTAAACAAATTAATGATTATGTCCTATATATATCAAATATTGGGTTTACATTATATATATATATATATAATCGATTTTTAGTTTTAACTATACATAATTTTAAGCTCAAAATTTTAGTAGTATTTACAGAGTTAATTAAATTAATAACGGTAAAATTATATTTTTGCAGCTTTTAATGCTTACTGCTTTCAATTTCACGATTCCGGCAACGAAGGTGTCGATATATTTACATTCAAATCGAAAGATTATTAGGGACCAATGATCAGATTTCTTCAAGTGCAAGATTTCAATTTGTTAAAGGTCACGGGAATTCCCTTTGATTACAAAGTTGAAGATATTTATAGTTTGGTTAGAGAGTCCTTAGGTAAAGTGTTGGCAATTGATGTGGAGAAAGGGAAAACCCAAGTGGAGTTCCCTGTTCAAAACCATTAATGTTTTCATCCTCCCTTGAGTTAGGTTTGGGCATATTATTTGAGATCCAATCCATGATCCGTGTTTCGTCCCGAAATTTTGGATATCCAGGATGAACGGATCCAGATCCGGGTAATAAAATTACGGATTCACGGGTACGGATCCGGATCTAGATCCGGATAATAATGTTTTTTTTTCTCCGGATATCCGGATCCGATCCAATTTAAAATATTTAGTGTATGATTTTTATAATATGTATTATTTCTACTAAATAATATTAAATGTGTTGATGTGTAGATTTTTTTAAAAATTTCAAATCATGAACTATATACTCTCTTTGTCTCATATTATTTGATATTTAAAGTTAATACACAAGAATTAAGAAAACTTGTAAAATTACTTAAAATGACTCTATATTGTAATTAATAGTGTAGTTAATATGAATAAGTGATATGGTCAAATGAGAAAAATAGATCAAATTTTTTGTATTGGAAATTGAAACATCATATATTTTGAGACAAAAAAGTGGAGCTAAAATATTATTTATAATGAGATAGAGGGAGTAATATTTTTAGATGCTATTATTTGAATTTAACATACAAAAATGTTTTTTTTCTAAATTATTAATAATATTTTAATATAAATTATAAAAAATTGATATTTTCGGTTAGAAATTTTTTAATTTTTTAATAATTTTTTTATAATTTTTAATACCATAATCTTACTTTATTACAATTACGATATTATTTTTTATGAAACATTATTTAATGTAATAATGATTCGGATCTGGATTCAAATATCCGCGGGTATCGAATCTCAGATATCCAAATTGTTCGGATCCAGATCCGGGTATCACAAAATCATGGATATTCAACCTGTGCCAGGACTACCTTAAGTTTAAGGAAGGGAAGGAATCTCTGCTACTATTTGAGTATGAAAGGTTGGAAGGATACTGCAACCTTTGCTACAAGATGACTCATGATTCTGATCGTTGTTATAAGGCTAAGAAGGATAAAAAACCATCATACGAAGATGTTAAAGAGAAGAGATTGAATTCAAGGAGAGTCAACAACTACAAAGGTGTTGTTTCACTTGGAGGGAAGCCAAGCTATCCTAGTAGGAATGTTAATGGAGACAGATCAAAACAGATTGAATCCTCTAGGCCTGAGTGTGTTTCTGATGGGACTGTTGGGAAACAAAATCCAAAGCGTTCTTTGCCCTCTTTAAGTATTGTTGAAACTGGGAAACAAATACAGACTGGGGAAAGCAGTAATGCCTCTCCCAACTTCATCATGCAGCAACCCTCTAGTACTATGGATCAACCAGGTCTCTCTTCATCAAAGATGTTTCGTAGGTCTCTTTTCCCTGTGGAAATTAATAGTGCCCTTGTTTAGAAAAACGTGGAGCAATCGGCTCCTCTCTTGGTTGCGGAAGAGGCTGACAAAGATGACCTCCTTAGAGAGGAGAATGAAACTGAGGTTTTTATTACTAATTATGTTATGTCTTCCCCAAATGTTGTCACAAAATTGTTAGCTGGAAGTAGCTTCACGAAGGAAGAAATGGAAATATTCAAGGAAGATTGCAAAATCCAAGAAATTGATGCAAAAGAACTAATGGTAGCAAAACCACATGCAATATCTAGCAAGACATTAGCTAAGGCTTCAACTCCTTTACGAGGTGTTAACACTAGAAAAATGAAGTCCTTAGCCATGTTATCTTCTCGGAAAACTCCAAAAACAAATAAAGCAAAGAGGGGATAGAGTAAGGAAAACCAAGAGGACTCCAAGAAACATTTTAAAAAATGTTTGAAGTCCATATGTTCGAATTGGCAATAGATTATCTATAAGTTATTTTAGAGAAATTTGGAAAACTCAAAGATCGATTGAATTAAGTGGAAAGATTCAAAGTCATTTAGATTATGATATGTTAATCTCTATTAAACCAATTGGATTAAGTGGTGGATTGACTTTATTTTTTCCAAATAGTTTTAATGTCATTTTAAATTATAAAGACGAACATATGATTATTATTGCCCTTCAAATTCAAGGCCAAATAACCCACATAACATTTCTCTATGGCAAACCAAATCATAGCCTAAGAGATGAGGTATGGGAAAGATTAATTCGTGATGCTCTCTAGCTCGTGACGGATAATTTTAATGAACTCTTCAGAAATCATGAAAAACAAGATGGGACATTAAGACATGTTTCCTCATTTCTCTCTTGTAACAATAGAATATGTTAACGAACAACATATGATTTAGCATGACATATATGAGTTACCAATAAATTTGGCCGGTATTAGGGGAAACAATCATCGATTCTATTTCTCCACTGCAATAATAAGAATCCAAACTCGTGTTCAACATCAGAACCTCATTAATGTCTCTTTTATATGATCGCTCAATATATACATAAAATTTATATTCCAAAAATGATTCTATTAATGACATATAACCGGACACTTACTCGGAATCCCCAATATCTTCCATTTGCGCTTGTTTTATCGTTCTTGCATTTTTACTAAGCTTTGGCTGGTTTGAAATTTGCATTTCCAGATCGTAATGGGTAAGGGCAGCTGTGTGTGCTAATATAATGCCCAAAATAATATATGATTTTTTATTCCTCAGTTTTCTCTATGCTTGTCATCAAAGATGACTTCACTCTTAATACATTTCAAAACTAACGTTCCACCAGCCCCAACAAATCAATACTTGTGTCCCCCTATATTTTCTCACAACACCTAGTCAGAGTAAAAGCATATTAGTCAATTCAACATGTTGGCCATTGTTATTTTTTTTTTTTGTCAAACATTGGATCGACAAGATTCGATCCATAGCATAGTCCAACTCTTAAAATTCCTATTTAATCTACCAACTTGTAGAGGAAATGAATCAAACCCTAAATGACATAAGCATTAGCTGAATCATCTTAACTAACTAAGAAGAACTCGACACATTGTTAGTTTCTTTATTTCGAGATTTTCATTGCTAATATCTACATTAACTGTTTTTCCATGGATATATAGTTAAATCATTCTTAGATTTTAGCCAAAAAAATTAAAATCTAAAAACTACAAAACATTATCACAAGAAAGTGTCAAAAATATTTTTTTCATATATATTTTGAGATACTTAAATATTAAGTTAACTTATAATTTATAAATAGTGTTTTGGAAATATATACATTTGTTGTATATATTAAGTTTTATTTAAACAAAAACAAACTCGTATATCGCACGGCTCCATATCTACTTTACTTAATTACCTATCTTTTATGTAAAGTAATAAATTAGAACTTAATTTTCATTCTTAATATAACTATTTAATAATATCAATTATCTAACATAATAATATAATAATAAAGAATGTGTATTGAAACTGATTCTTGTTTTTTTTGTTAAAATCATTATTGAAATAATTATTTATGAATAACTTATCAGATTCTCTGTTATTGAACTTAAAATTTATTCAAAATCATTTGAAATGATTTACTAGCCCTGCGAATTCGTTTATACCGGTTTGGTTTAGGTCGGTTACTTCGGTAATCAGTTATTTAGCCAAAATAAAAGTTTAATCGAACTGACCTGAAATGTTTTTTGGTTCGGTTCGGGTCGGTTTTCGGTTAGTTCAAGTTGCCAAATTCCCAATCGCATCTAACCAAATTAGCATCTCCAAATCTGAAAAAATTGCACAGAACCAGAATAAGAAGAGAAAAGAGAAGAAGGAGAAGAAGAAGAAGAGAAAAGAGAAGGAGAAGAAGAGAAAAGAGAAGAAGGAGAAGAATATTAAGAAGAAGTGGAAGAAAAGGAAAGCAGAAGAAAAGAAGAAGGAGGAGGAGGAGGAGGAGAAGAAGACGAAGAAGAAGGAGGAGGAGAAGAAGACGAAGAAGAAGAAGGAGGAGGAGAAAAGTTGAGTGAAAAATAAGAATTAAGTGATGAAAAAGAAGAATCAAGTGAAGAAAAAGAAGAATGAGTGAAGATGAAGAAGAAGAAGACTCACAGTGAGAAAGAGGAGAAGAAACGGCGTGGAAGAGAGAAAGAGAGAAAGAGATTTAGAGTTAATTAGGTTTGAGAAAATTTTGGTTATCGGTTAACCGAACCAAATCGACCCGAAGATATAACCGAATTTTCTATATTAATTATTCCGATTAAACCGAATGAAATAGAGATAACCGAACCGATTTGGCCAAATCTCGGTTCGGTTTGCTTCGGTTAGTTTTCCCAGCCCTATGATTTACAGTCTTGTGTTATTCAATTAATAATTTATCAAAATCATATCCAATCTATTGTTATTCAAACATAATAAATTTTAAAAAAAAGACTATCGAACATGATTTTGGGAGATTTGGAATAGATTTTTAGTTGAAAAATATAGTTCAAAATCTCACTCATCTAAGGTGTGATTTCAAAAATAAATTATTGATATATGTGAATAATTGCTCGTTTTCCATGTACATTATGCATCACTTCTATCATTTAAGATCCATTCATCTTCAGTTTAGCTTAACTTACACTCTTTTTGCATTTTAGAGTTCTAGATGTAGAGAGTCGCATATTTTCTATTTTTTGAGTCTTTTTAGGTGATTTTGGAGCTACATTGGAGATCGGAAGCTTGGAGATGGATGTTGGATCAAGAGGATGTAGCAAATGTGCAAGAAAACGAGTGAAAAACTTTTTGGTCAAAAATATTGACCTCAGCTCAACAAAAGAGATCAAGATTTTGGCCTGGGATCCACTTTAACTCATCGTGATTTCTCTATCAGACCTCAGCTCAATATTTCATATCAATATTTTGACCTTAGACCCACTTTAAACATCATGTTCTTTTTATTTTATTCAGATCCAACCCGGTTTGTCTCGGGTCGACCCAATTTGTTTTTAGGAGACTTATAACCAGTTTCTAGCCACTTTTCTTTAGACGCTTTTCATTATTTTGTTTGAAGATTTATTAGAGATTATTGTGTTGTACAATTCCTGAGAAGATTTCTAAACCCTAATCTATTTTTATTTTCAGTTCATTAAGAGTTTTCTTATTTCTATTGCTTTGTTATTTTTTCTATGTCTGAGTAGTTTACCAATCAAGGTTAGAGATTTCAAGGGATTTCATGAGTTGATAAATTAGGGCTGAATAGGGATTATCTTAAGGTTCATCATCTTTTGTTGCTCTTAATGCTTAAGTTAGCTTAATCACCTAACTTATGAATTTAGGTTGTTTAACACACCAAAAGTGTTTGATTGAATGCCTGAAAGAACATTAGATGAGTAAATTGTCCTTAGCCAACGAAAGCTGATGTTAAGGCAATTTGCGAACATATCAAACTCGTACTTAATGCATATCTAGAACTCTAGGTTCAAACGACAGTTTATAATGCTAAGTTGCTAGACATAGAAGTTGATGCCACGACAGTGGGTTTGCTTTAATTCAGTGTTTTGAGTTTAAGAACGAATTTAACCATTCCCTGAATATTGTCCTGATTTATTGCTTTGAATTCCTGAGGATTTTCCTAAACTTGATGGTTTTAGTTATATGAATTTACACCGTTTATTTACATTGCTTTTATTACTTTGAACATCAACAACCATATTTTGTCTTAGCTTAAGTTTACTCTAAAGATTGATAGTGTAACAACTTGGTCTTCGTGGATTCGATCTCTTATCTACTACTTCATTGCTATGCACTTGCAGTAGGATTGTAGGGTTTAAAACTATGTGTATTAAGTTTTTGGCGCGTTGTCGGGGACCAATTGCGTTACCTTTTGATCTAAGACTGAACTTTAGTCTAAAATTTTCTTTGCTAACGTTTTTATTTTGACTTTCTTCTTTGAATTAGGTATAATCTAACGTGAAACCTTACATTGATTAGTCATACGATCCTAGATCAATAATTTTGATCGATTCAATCATGTGAGAAGAAAACGTGAAGCCTCTGGAATTTTTCGTCGAGAAGAGATCAATATTTTTGATTAATAAATTGAGAAAAAGGGTAGACATACTCTGCAAAATTTTGTCGATCCTTGATCAATATTTTTGATTGATGAACCAATCCTCTTCGAAGACCGTGAGCTGTACCAAGTAAGTCTTAATTTCTTTCTGGTTCGATTTAAGTGGTGCTTAACCGGTTTAAACCGAATTTAGACCAAAAGCTTTTATTTTTCCTCCAACAATCACGATTTAAAACCCTACAAGTTTTTTTTGTTTTGTGCTAAATCTATTCAAGGTCACCATCTTTTCTAGCCAAATTCACAACTCTCTTTAAGGTACAAAGCCACCAAAGAAAAAAAGGAAAAAAGCAAACATAGTGGCTCCAAAGAAAGGCTCAAAAAGACCTTTAATGGCTCAAGAAAATACAGATCCTCGCTCCGTAAGGTACCAATTTCACCATCTTGTATATACTTTTTTTTTGTTTTGTTAGGGTTCTCTTTCTTGGTTTTGCTTTCTCACCGAGACGGTGAGAAGTAAGTCTGGGGAAGAGGACGAGTTGCTAACTTTCGCTTTAGTTGTTTTGAGTCTTGCATTGAACATTGCATAAAAAATAAGAAGTCAAAAAAAATCATATCGTTGCATTTGCATAAAAGTTGACTCTAGAATTATGTAGGATTACATTGCATATGCATAGGGAACAATGATAGAATCACCTTGTTGGGAGCTTAGCTAAATCATTACAAGAAAACAGGTGATGGAAAAATAACGTTGCAATTTTGCTACATCATTACAACGCTATTGCGACGAAAAACGTAACATCGCAACCGCATCGCAATGTTGCAATGTATTCCGAAGTCGCAAACTTGCGACACACTTGCGATGTTGTTGCGATATGGTTGCGATGCACATTCAGCTATCACAAGGGCGTAACAATATTGCGACGTTGAGGCGATGCGGTTCTTCCATAGCAAAATTGCGAGACGACTGCGATGAGATTGCGATGTTACTTATTTCCATCGCAATTACATAGAAAATTTTCCCCTTTTCCCTATAAATAGTCCACCATGTGATTGTATCTTCACACCAAATCTCATAAACACTTAGAGTGAAAAAGAATTCGGGGAGAATTGTAGGAAAAAAATTTGAGAAATTTTTGTTTTAAGAGAAAGAAATGGCGTCAGAACATGAATTGTTTACATTACAATGATGGATGTATAATCGAAAAGATCTGGAGATCGGAGAAGTGACAAAAGACTTTTGAGATGGGTTGCGAGCATTCATAAACCAGGCGGCTAATAACCTATTTACTCCGAATGACAGTAACATCTTTTGTCCATGTGTAAAGTGTGGGAACACCAAATATTTGAATATCAATATGGTGAAAATGCATGTATATAATAGAGGATTTACCCCGAACTATTATGTATGATTTTCACATGGGGAGGGGTATAGTCTCGGTGCAGGGAGTAGTAGTACGAGTGCTGATGTTGATGATCAACCTTGTTATAATGCTATTATAATTATGTCAAAAATATGTTTGAAAATTATGAGAATCTACAAGGAAATAAGTATCATGATATGGTTACAGATGCATATCATGGATCTATTCCAGTTGGTAGTGAAAATACTATTGAAGAATCTAACGCTGAAGAGAAACAGTTCTATGATATGCTTGATGTTGCTAATCAACCTATCTATGAGGGATGTAGAGAAGGTCTATCTAAACTGGCATTAACATCTAGGTTGATGTATATTAAAAGTGAAGGAGACATAATCGAGAGAAGTATGAACCAAATAGTGGATGCGTTTAAAGAGTATTTGCCAGCAGATAATAATTCTATTGAGAGTTATTATGAAATGCAGAAGTTAGTTGCGGGTCTTGGATTACCATCCAAAATGATTGATGTTTGCGTTGACAATTGCATAATTTTCTGGAAAGACGATGATAAGTTGCAGGAATGTCATTTTTGCGGGAAGCCGAGATATCGAGCAACAGGTGAAAGGAGTCGTGTCATATACAAATGTATGTGGTATTTGCCAATCACTGATAAATTGAAATGACTATACCAATCGGAAAAGACATTAGCGGCAATGAGATGGTATGCAGAACACTCAATAAATGATGGAGAGGTTACACATTCGTCAGATGTAAAAGCCTAGAAACACTTTCAGACGGTACATTGTGACTTTGCTAAAGATTCTAAAAATGTTTATCTTGGTTTATGCACAAATGGATTTAGTCCATTTGGTTTATCTGGGAGACAATATTCTATATGGTCTGTCATATGGACGCCATACAATTTTCCACCTGATATGTGCATGCAAAGCGAATTCTTGTTTATGACTATTCTAGTGCCATGTCATAGTCATCCTAAGTGATCTCTTGATGTGTTCCTGCAACCTCTGATTCACGAGCTGAAATAGTTATGATATAGAGGTGTTCGCACATTTGATTTCTCGCAGCAGCAGAATTTCAAGATGAATGCAGTTTTAATGTGGACGATAAGTGACTTTCCTGCGTATGGAATGTTATCTGGATGGACTACAAATGGAAGGTTATCTTGTCCATATTATATGTAATGGTCTGATGCATTTCAATTAAAGCATGGTAAGAAATCTTGTTGGTTTAATTGTCATCGTCAGTTTCTCTCTACGCACAAGAAGAACAAGATTGTGCGCATTCCTCCTCCAGCACACATGTCAGGGGATGATATGTTAGAGAAAATTAATTATTATGGTGCTCACGAAACATGTAAACGTGGGGGTAATTGGCACACTCCAGCAAATATGCTTGACGGATATACAGAATCTCATAACTGGCACAAAAGAGTGTCTTTTGGGAACTCTCTTATTGGAAAGATCTCTTACTACATGACAACCTCGATCCGATGCACATCGTTAAAAAAATTTCGATAACATCATGAACAGAATTTCAGGGAAAAAGTAAAGACAATTTAAAATCAAAGACTGACCTAGCCGAAATATGTTCGAGAAGCGAATTACATATTACACGAGATGGCAAACAACCGATTCTCAACTTTCGTTTGTCCGGATAAGCGAGACATGCATTGTTTAACTGGATATCTTCAGATGTGAAGTTTCCCGATGGTTACGTGTCCAAATTCTCCCGATTTATCAAGCAAGGGAAAAAAATCTCTAGTATGAAGAGTCATGATTGCCATGTATTCATTCAGCAACTACTGCCCTTTGCATTACTTGAGCTTTTACGCATAACTGTAAACGAAGCATTTGTAAGTAAATTTTGACTTGCTGGATATTCCACATATCTTCACTCAGATTGAAAGACTTGCTGAAAAAATTAAGGAAGAATACTGAGAAAACCACAAGTACTGTCGTGCAACTCAAAACTATATACTGAAAAATTGTGAATATGTAGTACCATTTGAGATGTATATATACATATCAATTTATTAATTAATTAAATTTAGTTTTGTTAATTAATATAAACTTTATTTACTTTGTAGTGAATTCGATAGACATATATGAGAAGCCTTCCCTGATTTAAATGAAACAGAATATGAAACCTACAAAGAACGTGATTTTACTAGATGGTTGAACTATTATGTACGTACGATAATTGTGTACATTTAATCAAAATTAAAGAACCACATAATGTTTTAATATGTATATATGATTTGTAGGTGAAGAATGGATGTGCAGGCAAACCTTTGCCATTATGGTTGCATGAGATTGTTGATGAACCAATTGCAAGGATCGTAACAGCCCCAATGTATTTTACGCGCAGATACACTTTTCATACTTACGACCATGGTTCCAATAAATCAACCGCAAATTATGGAATCCATGTGCCAGGTGAAACTGACTTTAACGATATTTTGAATAAAATTATAGAAGTCACATATCCAGGAGTTCTTGGACTGATATGCATTTTATTCCAATGTCGTTGGTACAATACAATGGCGTATCGAGGAGTGCGCACTAACCAGTTAGGGGTAACCGATGTAAATGCAAGCCAAACATATTCGAAGTTTGACCCTTTTATTCTAGTATGTCAAGCAGAACTAGTGTGTTTTATTCCTTATCCACGTATAAAGCAAAGACGTGAGACATGGCTATCTATGATAAAAGTGAATCCAAGATGTTGTATTGTCGGGGAGGTCGACGATGTGGCTATGCAACAAGAAAGAGCATCGGAAGTTTCTATAGCTGTCGAATCCATAGAAGATATCATACATGCACAACAAAAAGTAAAATACATTGTTCAGGATGATTCAGGGCATGAAAATGCGGACTGTGACGAGTTCGAAGAGACATCCGAAGAAGAAAACACGGAGGATGAAAACTCTGGTAATGAAAATAACCTAGCTGTTGTAGTTTATATTTTGTTGTATCTTTAATGAATTTATGATTTTTTTATTAAAAAAATCAGCATTTGCGAGTCCATTGCGAAGCCGGGTCATAGAATGTCACAGTGGCCTCGCAAAGCGCTGAAACCAAAAAGGGTAAACCGCTAACCCCAGCCTTACCTCAAAAAAAACCAACTTCCGTAACAACGTATTAATGTGCAATTCGAAGAGGCCGAGAATACATCGATAATCATTCATCAGTTACATTAAGTACGTTTAATTCTTGGATTTAATCCCTAACATGTTGTATAAGTATTTTCAATCACGTATATGTGCAACGCACTTCGTTTATTCTTTGTCTAAGTGTTCTGCGAGTCCACTACATATCAATCTCATTCTTTACGTTTAACTCTCCACAAAACTGACAATGTTATATAAGTGTTTTCAATCACGTATTTATGCACCGCTCTTTGTTTCATTTATGTGTAAGTGTTTTCTGAGTCCACTGCGATGTCTTGTGCCAGTACGTCACAAAAGACTTGCAATTTGCGAGGCCAGGTCATAGAACGTCGTAGTGGCCTCGCAAATCACTGAAACCATTGAACCGTTAAACCCCAACCATACCCCAAACACAAAATCGACTACCGTATGAATGTATGAAAGTGCAATTCTAATCAATCATTCATCAATCACATTAACTACATTTAATTCCCAGAATTCAATCATGTATATGTGCAACGTCTTTCGTTTGTGTGTCGGATTCCAGCATTGCGACTCCTCTACGATATACCATTAAACATGTCGTCGCAATGGCATCGCAAATAGGGGCAAAACCCTAATTTTTATTGCAACCGTGTTGCAGGTTGCGACGCCACTGCGACGTACCTTTAAGTGGTACGTCGCAGTGCTCGGGTTTTAATTAAAACCTGAGGCACCTTCTTTCTTTTTCTCTTCTTCTCCTTTGCGATTTGTGACTCTTCTTCTCTTCTCTCCCCCTGCGATTTCCGGCCAATCCTCCTCCTCTCTCTTCTTTTCTTCCCTTCTTCCTCTATTCTTCTTGTTTTCTTCAGTTATGGCGGTCTCTTCTCCATCTCTGCCTCGTCTCCGCCTTGCCCAGCCTCGTCTTCTCCTCGTCTCCGCCTTGCCCAGCCTCGTCTTCTCCTCGTCTCCGCCTTGCTCAGCCTCATCTACTCTTCGTCTCTGCCTCGTCTCCGCCTTGCTCAGCCTTGTTTCCTCCTCATCTCCAATGTAAGCTATTTCAACCATAAATCTACATTTAAATTGTTAGATTTTAGGTTTTGGAAGTTAGATCAAGGTAATGTAAGTTAGGATTATTAGATTTATGTGTTACGATTGTAAAAATTGCTAGATTTTTGGATTTGAATCTAGATTTAGGTTTTAGGATTGTTAGATTTTTTTTTTGCATTTTTACAAAATGTTTTTGAATTTTTTAATTAGTTTTGTGATTTTTAAAAACGTTTTTAAAAACATTTTTAAAATATTTTTTAATTTTTAAAACAACTTTTAAAAAGTTTTTGATATTTTGAAAACGTTTTGTGATTTTGAAAACGTTTTTTCCTTTTAAAAAACGTTTTGTAATATTTATAAACATTTTTATGATGTTTTGTAGTTTTAAAAAAAAATTCTAAGACATTGTGAATTTTAAAAATATTTAAGCGTTTTTAGAACGTTTTGTAATTTTTAATAATGTTTTTATAATATTTTTTAATTTTAAAATAAACTTTTACAAACGTTTTGTCATTTTTAAAAATGTTTCGTATTTTGAAAATAATTCGTATTATTTTGAACTTTTATTATATTAAAAACTTTTTAATATTTGTGATAATTTTAAGAAAATTAATAACGACTCCGGACATCTAAATTATTGTGATTTCAGATATCCAGAGTTCGCAACCTCTACACTAGGTACCTTATCGACGCTGGCGGATCTTACCCACCGACGCCTCCCGGATCGCAACCTTAGACGTCCCTAGAAGAGGGCAGATCTCAGCATACGTCGTCTCCCGACTCGAGACCTGTCTCGTCGACGCTGGTGGTAGTTTCAACTCTCAGCCGGGCTTCACCCCTATACGGGAGACTGATTCCGCTCCTCCAGCTCCGAATGTGTACCCCAATTTATGAGTCACAAATTTATTTCCTTGTAGCAACGTTACTACTGGAGTCTCTTGATTACGGGTGAAGTCTGTCACAAGTTCGAGGAGGTGTTGAAGAGTCGCATGTGCGACCAGTTTGGTCATTGGAAGGCTAAATGGAGGATACACGGGAATGATGCAATGCCCCGATCTTTCGACACAAGGGTCTGGGACGGTCTTGTTCGCTATTGGCAAGATCTGAAGTCCGAGAAAAATAGCGTAAGTGCGCGGGCGGCACGGTTAGTTGATCCTTATGGCGACGGTCTACACAAGCATTGCTCGGGGTAGACTTCATTCAAGGCCCGACCCCACAAGAAGGTAGGAATTTCGTTTAATATATTTCCACTACATTATATAAAATTTTATTCAATAATATATACTTCTCTAATACTTTCAGCAAGAAGAAACAGGGGATCATCACCCTGATATGGTAGAGACTCTCTACTAGAAGAAATGGAACAAGGCCATAGTCTTTGTCGACAATAGGGCCGAGAGGATCTACAACGAGATCACTGCAAAGATGCAGGAACTGACCTAAGATTGCAGTGATGAGAGCAATAAATCTGCCATGCTATCTACCGCACCAAAGAACCAAATATGCGCCGAGATAAGATTTTTCTAATTTATTTCATGTATTTTCCGTTTGAATTACTTACACTAACGTAATAATATATATTTTTTCTTATCATGTTATTCCCCATAAAAAGGGGAGATTATTTGGACCGGTCGCTCACTCATATCGAGGATAAAGCAATGCCTCTCGCCACAAGGATCTCAATCTCAAGCCTCTACGGATTCCACTGGTCTTAGGGAGGTCGTAGATCAAACGCAAAAGAAGATAGCAGAAGCAAAAAGTGTGATCACGTCCCAGGCGAAGAAGATATCGCAATATAACGAGCTCTTCTCTTTTTTTGGCCTCAAAGGATGAGCAATTAGCTGTTAAGCTGAAGGAGCTACACTCCGATGAGCCCGGATCTAGTTCGGAGAACGCGAACCAAAGCGCAGAATAGAACCCAGACGTCTCCGAAGACTTTTAGAATTTTTTTTTTAGATAATTAAAACTATTTTGGTAAATATTATAATTTTAATATATATTATTTTTATTTCTATTTTTATAATTTATTAAATAATTTAAAGATATTTTATTTTCTAATTAATTATATTTTTAAATTAATTTTTTTTTTCTAGGCCGTCGCAAATGCGGCCTCGCAACGGCCTCACAGAATGGGCCTCGCAATGGCCTCCGAGAGGGTCTCTCGCAAGTGTCTCACAAGAGACGCCTCGTAAAGACCTCGCAGAGGTTTCCTCGCAACAGACTTGTAATGGCTACCTTGCAAATGGCTCGCACATCCTGCGACAACTCTGGGAGGTCATAATCCATCGCAGGTTTGCGACGTCATCTAGTCGTTGCAATGTTTGCGACACCACTGCGATAAATGTTATTTGCGACACCACTACAATGCCCTTTTCCATCGCAAATCACAAGTTTTCTTGTAGTGATACTTAGGGAATGGCTTGATTAGTGAATGTGTTTTGAGCTTTGAATTTTCGATCTTGAAACTCGTTGAATGGATGATACTTGCTTGATTTGATGCCAACCTCGTGCTTAATGGACTTAATGAATTTTAATTCTCTCACTTATGGGCTTTTGATGCATGACCATGGTCACCAAATACACACTTAGACTTCCTTTTGTCACTTTGTCAGCCTTGTTAGTCTAACTGGCCATTTTCATTCTTAAAGTGGTACCCAACCTTAAACCCTACCTATTCTTTTGAAACCCCTTGTGATTTGATTGAGTGAGGTCTCTTATTGATAATTCTACCATATGCAAAATGTTGAAATTATAGGAACAACAATGATTATCTTCCATTGCTTGCTAGTATAGAGATTCATCAAGGTTAGCTTTAGGTGGGTTAACTTTGATTGTGTTTTGTGTTTTTGGTGAGATAAAGTTGAGATTTGCAAAACTGGAATGAAATGGGAATAATGTGATCGAATTTTGGGAATACATTTTTGGGTTGATTTGACTTGAGAAGTTACTAAAGTAAAATAGCTCTTGATGTGAAGTAATCAGAAAGAAATCCTCTATCTAAAAAAAGAAGAAAAAAATCAAATAAGTGAGTAGAGGATTAGCAATAAAATGGTTGAAGAAGAGCTAGTGACTAAAAGTTTTAAGCAAATAAGCTTCTCAAAAGGTTGGATGATGTGATGAGCAAAAGGGTAGAATGACATGATTTATTTGGGCTTTGGATTAGACGAGCTAAGTTTGGGTAAAATGGAAGCTAGGATTTGTATGCATGAATTGTTTTTGTCTTTGTAAAATTTTGCACAATGTCTAGCATTCCGTTTTATTGAGAGTTAGTCACCCTAAAAGCATTGAACCTCCTTGGACTCACATTTTTAGTGCTTTAAAGCCTTTTTTGTACTGAAACGATTGGACTTGATCGACTGCCCATTTGTGAGACTGCACTTAAAGTTTGGAATTAATTGAATGTGAAGGTTGGTTGAGAAAAGAGTTCGTGGATTCTTGTGATTGCTTGTGACTTGAAAGAATTTTGATGTCTAAAAGTTAGAGTTCATTAAGATCCTTGTTTTTGACTTAAGGTAGTCATTTTCTTGGGTTGTGGCTCTAAGTATTGTTGAGTTCCCTTGGTTTTGAGTTCCCACGTTCAACCTTTCTTTCGGTTTTGTCTTTATGTTTGCTTGAGGACAAGCAAAAGACAAGTCCAGGAATTGATATATGTGAATAATTGCTCATTTTCCATGTACATTATGCATCATTTCTATCATTTAAGATCCATTTATCTTCTGTTTAGTTTGATTTACACTTTTTTTGCATTTTAGAGTTCTAGATGTAGAGAGTCAAATATTTTCTATTTCTTGAGTATTTCTAGGTGATTTTGGAGCTACATTTGAAACAGGAAGCTTGGAGATGGATGTTAGATCAAGAGGATGTAGCAAATGTGCATGAAAACGAGTGAAGAACTTTCTTGTCGAAAACAAATGAGATCAAGGTTTTGGCATGGGATCCACTTTAACTCATCGTGATTTCTTTGTCAAAATGTATTGACCTTAGCTCAATATTTCAGATCAATATTTTGACCCTGGACCCACTTTAAACATCACATTCTTTTTATTTTATTCGGATCCGACCTGGTTTGTCTCGGGTCGACCCAATTCGTTTTTAGGAGACTTATAATCTAGTTTTTAGCCACTTTTCTTTAGACGTTTTTTATTATTTAGTTTGGAGATTTTTCAAAGATTATTGTGCTCTGCAATTCCTGAGAAGATTTCTAAACCCTAATCTATTTTTATTTTCAGTTTATTATGAGTTTTCTTATTTCTATTGCTTTCTTATTTTCTTTCCTGTCTAAGTAGTTTACCAATCAAGTTTAGGGATTTCTAGGGATTTCATGAGTTTATAAATTATGACTGAATAAGGATTATCTTAGGGTTCTTCATATTTCGTTGCTCTTAATGCTGAAGTTAAGGGATTATCTTAGGGTTCTTCATATTTTGTTGCTCTTAATGCTTAAGTTAGCTTCATCACCTAACTTATGAATTTAAGTTGTTTAACGCATCAAAAGTGTTTGATTGAACACCTGAAAGAACATTAGATGAGCAAATTGTCTTTACCCAACGAAAGCTGATGTTAAGGCAATTTGTGAACATATCAAACTCAAACTTAATGCATATCTAGAACTCTAGGTTCAAACGACAATTTAAAATGCTAAGTTGCTAGATATAGAAGTTGATGCTATGACAGTGGGTTTGCTTTAATTCAGTGTTTTGAGTTTAACAACGAATTTAACCATTCATGAATATTGTCCTAATTTATTGCTTTGAATTCCTGAGGATTTCCCTAGACTTGATGTTTTTAGTTATTTGAATTTACACCGTTTATTTACATTGCTTTCATTACTTGGAACATCAACAACCATATTTTATCTTAGGTTAAGTTTACTCTAAAGATTGATAGTGTAACAATTTGGTCTTCGTGGATTCGATTTTTATTTACTACTTCGTTGTTATGCACTTACAGTAGGATTGTAGGGTTTAAAAATTTGTGTATCAAATATATATATTTGTTCTCCAAATGGAGAATTGTGTCGGCAACATTTTGAAAGAAAAAGCAGCATCGGTCATAGACAAAAACAAGAGAATATAATATGTAACGGAGCTTTTAAAAGAAAATCAGAAATTTGTCACATCTTAGTTTACAGGGTTCATAAGTGGTAATAACTAAGAACTCAGAGATAATTTTGGATGAACAAAAACATAACGAAGATATGAAACTCAAAATGAAAACCTCATGGATTTCCATAGACGGGCAAAGAAGTGATAAATAGGATCAGAGAATGAATAAGTAATCAATAGAAAATGCAGAAGTCACTAGTAAGCTTTCTACAGACAACAAAACTTATGATTTAACAATGGAACTTTAGTAAAATTTTCAAATAAAGCTTGGGTAAAAGTAATCGGTAGTGGCATAACAAGCACCATAGCATATAAACCAAATGACCAGAAAAATTCTCCAGCGTACACCACTCTGAATATCTCTAAAAATGTCAAGCCTAATTGTATAGCGCCAATTGGGTCAAGCCTAATTACTAAGCCCAAGTCAACAGCAGCCCGACAACATGGCCCAATAAGAGAAGAATCCCATTTAGACGAAAGCCCAATAAAAGGAGAAGCCCGCGTTCGATGCCACCTGTAATCCACTGACGAGCAGACGCACTCAACATGCAAGATGACACATGTCCTCCACTGAAGAACACATGCTCATCTTGAGCCTACTATAAAAGGGGACTTAGAGGAAGAAGGAGAAGGAGGAGGGAAGAACATTCGACCAAAAAACCCAGAAAAACTTAGAACATTTGAAGATCGACGAGCCCAAATATTTCATCAACAATCGACAAAATTAGGATTCGAGCAACTGATCGACGAACGCAATATACGAAGTATAATTCGATGAGCACAAAAGATTAGTGTAGTCATCAATCGACGAGCCCAAACACCCTAGTGGTGAGGCGTTCGACGAGCCCAAAACACTAGTTTAGTCATCAATCGACGAGCCCAAACACCCTAGTGGTGAGGCGCTCGACGAGCCCAAAATATAGAGCAAGGATCGACGAGCGTAAGTTGTATAAACACCTTAGTGGGGAAATATAGTGACAAGCCCAAATCCAATTAAGGAAGACAGAAGTGAATATATCCGATCGACGAACGCACATAATTAACAAGAAAGAACAGATAACGACGAACATCTGCTATTAGAAATAAACATATTATACAATCACCTAGGCGTCAAAGGAGAACAGACGCTCGTTACCGCCAAAGACTTCACATACGAAAATCTTCACCTGCGAAATATATCAACAAAGCAAATGACAACTTAAGGATTAGAACTACGAACGGCTTGATTCCTTCATAGGATATGTAGGCAACCGAGCACGGTGCAGCCAAAAATCATAAAGAACGTTCGTACTCTCGAATGTGCTAAGATCGGTACGAACAATTGGTGCTGTCTGTGGGGACTAGATTATTCTAGACGCAAGAAGTCATAATGGCAGTTGACGAGCCGGCGGACGGAGTTCGAAGCAGCGACGAACAATCATTATGAATGGGAGACATCAACAGCAGACAATCTCCACCACAAGGAATTGCTGCTCGCGACGAGCCGGAGAACGACCAGATTCGTCAAATGGTGTTGCCAGCGTCATCCGACGAGCAGATGAGCATCCCAGAACTTCCCCAAACTCTCCTAAAGAAGTCGGAAGAAACAACTCGAAATATGAACAAAAAGTTTGAAGAATTCCAGAATAAGATTGTAGCACTCGAAGAAGCGCGAGCAAGGGCTACCCCAACAAGCATCGACCACTCCTCTCATCAGAGAGTCTGGTTCGAAGAATTATCAAATTCAGGCGTTCGGCAAAACCAACAGCCGGTTGAATTGCAGGAAGAGCGGATGACGAACCAACGTATTGAAAGCCCCCAATACCAAGAATTACACATCAGCCCAATAGAACCAGCGTTTTTAGCGTGTGACCGTCTAGAGGACCAAGCCGCAACCATCAGAGCGATGAAAGAAGAGATTCAGAGAATGGTTTCACGACTCTATAGCACGACGAGCTCAACCCCAGAGATCGATCAAATGCTCGCCAAGTCGCAGAATACACCATTCAGCTGACAACTATTGGCAGTTAGAGTTCATCATAATACCAAAATAAAATGCCCAACATACAATGGAAAGACAGATCCGAATAGGTTCTTAACAGCCTTCGGAATCGCGATGGGCAGGGCTCAGTACACACCACAAGAATACGACGCTGGGTACTGCTAAATGTTCGTAGAAAGTCTGACCGGAGACGCGCTAGATTGGTTCTCGAAGTTAGAACCGTACTCGATCAACAATTACAGACAACTTTCGAAAGTGTTTCTTAAACACTACTCGATGTACATCCAGCCGGCAACGACAAGCGCAGATCTATACTCCATCTTCCAAGAAACAAAAGAAACCTTGCGATCATATCTCGAACGATTCAAGGCTATCGTGTCGAAGGTAACTATTTCAGATGATGTTGCAATTCCTACTCTCCGAAATGGGTTGTGTGAAGGTTCAAGCCTGAAAGACGATTTACACATCAACACACCGCGGACACTAGAAGACGCTTTACACCGAGCTAATAGGTTTGCCGAAGTAGAGGATCGAAAGGATCGATTCACCAATCAATCAACAGCCAAAGATTCCTTTAAGGAAAGTTAGCAAAACAAAAGCAAAGATTCTCGACAACAACATAGGAGAAATTACATCAAAAACGATGGCGGGGCAAACACATTTTATGTCGATTCACCACCTCATGGATCAACACAAAAGAATCCAAAACCTCGTTGGAGCAAGAATGCTCCTACTGACATCCCAGATACACAGGCATATTGCGAATTCCACAAGCGAAATGGGCATTCAACTTCTCATTGCAAACAGCTACAGCGGATTATCCTCGAAAGATATCAAAGAGAGCATCCAGTTAAAGGCGGATTAAGTACGAGCCATTACGAAAGAGAAAAAATAAAACAAACACATCAAAAAGAGATAACAATAGCGCACAAGAAGAGCGCAACGCTTCAACAAGCGCAAAAGCACCGATAAATTCATCTAAGCGACCACACGACGACGAGAAAGATAAACTCCCGCCACCAAGAAAACGGATAAATATGATAATGGGAGGAATTGTTGCATGTAAAGATTCGGTCCGAGCCATCAAAATCTACGAACGAGAAGCAGGAACGGCGCAAGGCCATCAAAACCAAGCCAATGAAAATAGGCAAACAAAATGGGTTCCCGCACAAGATATATGCTTTACAAAAGAAGACATGACAGGCCTCACTACACCGCACAATGATCCACTTGTGATTTTGAGAATCTCCGACTACGATGTATCTCGAGTGTTAGTCGACACCGGAAGTTCAGTCGACCTAATTTTCCAGGAAACACTACAATGCATGGATTTGAAAGACATAAAAATAAAACACTCGGTGCGACCATTGACAGGATTCGACGGAGACACAACCATGACGTTGGGAACAATAAAGCTTCCCGTCTTCCTCGGTGGGACGACTACGTGGGTGAAATTCCTCGTTATCGACAAACCGGCAATCTACAATGTTATCCTAGGAACTCCGTGGATATACACGATGAAAGCGGTGATCTCAACCTACCGTTCGGAGTGTGTACCGTTTGAGGAAATCAACAAATGGCGAGAACATGCTTTATTACGGAACACAAGCTCCGGAACAAAGAAAGAACTTATATGATCACTAACTCAACATGCGCTCAGGAAAGCCGCAAACTCGATGACGATATCCTAGACAAGATCGAGCAAGTAAATATTGACCCCACCGACGATAAAAAATGTGTCGGAATCGGTTCAGAAATCTCAATCAGCATAAGGACTGAACTCATCAAATTCCTTCAACAAAATGTTTCGACATTTGCTTGGTCGATTAAAGACATGCCGGAAATAAGTACGGATATAACGACGCATGAATTAAACATAGCACGCACTGTGAACGAAGAAATTGAATGATTAATCAAAGCTGGATCGATAATCAAAGTACGATACCCGGAATGGCTCTCGAACCTAGTGGTTGTAAAAAAGAAGAACAGAAAATGGCGAACATGCGTAGATTTCACAGACTTGAACAAAGCTTGCCTAAAGGATAGTTTCCCATTACCGCGCATCGATCAATTAGTAGAAGCAACATCCGGCAACGAATTGTTATCTTTTATGGACGCCTTTTCCAGATACAACCAAATCAGAATGCATCCTAACGATCGCGAAAAAACGTCATTCATCACGGATCGCGGAATATATTGCTACAAAGTAATGCCGTTTGGACTCAAGAATGTCGGAGCAACATACCAAAGATTGGTTAATAGAATGTTCAAAGATCAAATAAGCAAAACTATGGAAGTCTACATTGACGATATGCTCGTCAAGTCAGCAAAGGCAGAAGACCATTTGGGCTATTTACGAATATGCTTCGAGACCCTCAACCAATATGGAATGAAGTTAAACCCGACAAAATGCACCTTTGCCGTAAAGTCCAGTGAATTTTTTGGGATATGTAGTGACCAAGCGCGGGATTGAAGCCAATCCAAAGCAGATCAAAACGATAACAGACTTGCCTTCGCCAAAAAACAAGCGAGAAGTTCAGCGACTCACCGGAAGAATTGCAGTACTAAACCGCTTCATCTCACGATCTACGGACAAGTGCCTTCCCTTCTACAAACTCCTCCGCAACAACAAAAAATTCGAATGGAACGATGAATGTGAATCAGCCTTCGCAAAGCTAAAGAATTATCTGTCTATGCCTTCGGTGTTAGTAAAACCCGAAGATGGAGAAACCTTATATCTCTACATTTCGGTGACACATGCGGCAGTAAGCGGAGTACTAGTTCGAGAGGATCGCGGAGAACAAAAGCCAATATTTTACGTCAACAAGTCGTTAAATGATGCCGAAACCAGATACACAACAACGGTAAAACTTGCATTGGCAGTCGTGATGTCTGCAAGAAAGCTGCGCCCTTATTTCCAATCTCACGCTATAATGGTTTTGACCAATCATCCTTTACGCTCGATTCTACACAGTCCAAATCAATCCGGAAGGTTAACCAAATGGGCAATCGAATTAAGTGAATACGATATCGAGTTCAAAGGAAGAGCTAGCGCAAAATCCCAAGTTCTAGCCGACTTCTTAATTGAATTAGAACCAAAGACACGAGAAGATTAACGTAACGAAGAAAAATGGGCATTATACGTAGATGGATCTTCATCCCGCACGGAGCAGGAGTCGGGACACAATTAGTTTCACCCGAAGGAAGCATCATCGAACAATCATTTTGATTAATGTTCGCAGCATCCAACAATGAAGCAGAATACGAAGCCCTTATAGCCGGGTTGTGACTTGCTCAATCACTAGGAGTCCAAAAGGTGGAAGCACATTGTAATTCTCAACTCGTCACAAGTCAATTCAGCGGAGAATTCGACACAAAAAACGAACTAATGGACGCTTATCTCAAAGTTGTGCAAGAACTAGCGAAGGGATTTTCGGAATTTCGTCTCTCAAAAATCCCACGAGGAGAAAATACTTCTGTCGATGCATTGGCCGCGTTAGCATCAACCTCGGACCCGGACCGACATAGAATAATTCCCGTCAAAAGCATCCAAGTTCCAAGTATAAGTTTACCTAAGGGGTCATGTTTGATCATAACAGAAGAATGCCAATCCTCGGAAGAAATTCCCGAAGAAGACCAAATTACCAAAGATCATATAGACTGGCGACCAGACAGAACCCTTCCAGAAGACAGATGGGCGGTGAGACGGTTAAAAGTCCGAAGCGCCCACTATACTATGCATAAGGAACATCTGCTAAGAAGAAGCATCGATGGAACTTTGCTAACATGTATTTACGGAAAGGAAACCATACGAGTTATGCAGGAGGTTCATTTAGGAGCAGGAGGAAAACATTCCGGCGGACGATCACTTGCTCTTAAAGTTCGACGGCTAGGATACTTTTGGCCTACTATGAACTCCGATTGCGAAAAGTTTACCGCAAAATGTGAAGCATGCCAACATCACGCACCTACCATCTATTCACCGGCAGAATTTCTTGCAACAGCCGCCACACTTTATCCTTTCATGAGATGGACAATGGACATTATCGGACCACTACCTCCTTCCCGACAAAAACGCTTCGTACTAGTACTCACCGACTACTTTACCAAATGGGTTGAAGCAGATTCTTACGCAAAGATTCAAGATTCAGATGTTCGAAAATTCGTATGGAGAAACATTATCTGTCGCCATGGACTCCCATACAAGATAGTCACGGACAACGGCCCGCAATTCATCTCCAACAAATTTGAAGACTTTTGCGCAAATTGGCGGATTCGTCTCAGTAAAGCAACACTACGAAACCCACAAGGAAACGGACTAGCCGAAGCATTAAACAAAATTATCATCAATGGACTTAAGAAGCGATTAGATGACAAGAAAGGAAAATGGGCGGACGAACTTGACGGTGTACTATGGTCATATAGAACAACCCACCGAAGCACAACAGGAAAAACTCCTTTCTCATTATCACATGGAACGGAAGCCTTGGCACCGGCCGAAGCAAGTGTTCCAAACTTACGAAGGACAAAACTTCCGAGACGACACAAGTTGAATAACGCAATGATCAAAGAATCCCTAGATCAAGTGGAGGAATTACGAGACTAAGCTCTACTAAAGCTCCAAAATTATCAACAACAAGCAGCTAAGTATTACAACGCTAAAGTCCGAGGACGCCGTTTTGAAGAAGGAGATTTGGTGCTACGCAAAGTATTTGAGAACACAATGGAGCCAAATACAGGGAAACTTGGCAAAAATTGGGAAGGCCCTTACATAGTCTCAAAAATCGTCAAACCTGGAGTGTACGAGCTTTTGAGGATGGATGGAACGGCAATACCTCGAAGCTGAAATGCGATAAACCTACGACGTTACTACTACTAGACAACCCGGAGAACATGTGTTATATCACATGAGAATTTTACTAAGTGTTTTTATTTATGAATATTTGTAAGAAGAACTACATTCGGCTTTATCCCATTCTAAGAGGGTACGTAGGTAACCGAACACGGTGCAGCCACTTGTATAAAAAAAATATATATGTTTGCATGAGTAGGTCGCAGATTCACCAAAACAAAGAGAATCTGGCCAAGTCTCTCGCAACGCGTATACGAGCCCAGTCCTCAAAACGCAGCTACGAGCATAAAAACCTTGTGCCACGTGTATACGAGCTCAGTCCTCAAAACACAGTGCCAAGTCTCTCGCAACGCGTATACGAGCCCAGTCCTCAAATCGCAGCGACGAGCATAAAAACCTTGTGCCACGTGTATACGAGCTCAGTCCTCAAAACACAGTGCCAAGTCTCTCGCAACGCGTATACGAGCTTAGTCCTCAAAACGCAGCGACGAGCATAAAAACCTTGTGCCACGTGTATACGAGCTCAGTCCTCAAAACACAGTGCCAAGTCTCTCGCAACGCGTATACGAGCCCAGTCCTCAAAACGCAGCGACGAGCATAAAAACCTTGTGCCACGTGTATACGAGCTTAGTCCTCAAAACACAGTGCCAAGTCTCTCGCAATGCGTATACGAGCCCAGTCCTCAAAACGCAGCGACGAGCATGAAAATCTTGTGCCACGTGTATACGAGCTTAGTCCTCAAAACACAGTGCCAAGTCTCTCGCAATGCGTATACGAGCCTAGTCCTCAAAATGCAACGACGAGCATGAAAACCTTGTGCCACGTGTATACGAGCTCAGTCCTTAAAACACAGTGCCAAGTATCTCGCAACGCGTATCCGAGCCCAGTCCTCAAAAACGCAGCGACGAGCATAAAATCTTTCACAAAAACTAGTCCAACGCTAGGCCTCGACAAAAAGACAAGCCTAGCCTCAACACAAAGACTTAAGAATTTTCATTACAATTCTAACTTAGCCAGTTTTCATCACAATTCTCATCACATTAGCTAATCTTTGATTTTAAGATAAACAACAGGAAAACATAATGCGAAACTGCTTTGAAGAAGTATATGAAGTGCTAAGGCGCAAATTGCATAAGGTCCAAAAAGAAGTTCATTCATATCATCATTAAAGACTAAGTTTGAAAAAGACAAGTCTTCAAAAGAAGAAGAAAGATTGGACGAGCGTCAAAATGCCAAACGTCATTACAATAAAGGCAAAGAAAAGGAGAAATGCAAAACGCCGGAAAAAGACAAAAAAATGTCTAAGTATAATTAAGACAAAAGCTACAATCTACTAAGCCTGATCTTCGGCTCGACTTTGGAGAGCCTCGACCATAGTCACTTGATCACCTGCGAGACCGTCTTCGTTCTGGTTCTCTGAAGCGACGAGCCCAGCCTCGGCTTCACGCTGCTCACCGGATAGACCATCTTGAGCAGGAGTAGGATCAGGCATTGGGAGAAGATCTTCGTCTTCAATGTCGAACGGTTGCACGGCTTTAACTTGGAGCTCGTATGACTTCACATCTTCTTTCATCAACTCTATAGCTTGTGGAATCTCGACTCCCTCATCCTTAAGGAACTTAAGGCAGTTGAGAGTACCCACACATTGAGCAAGAAGAGCCGACGGTGTTTTGACCTCGCTAAGGAAAACGAGACGACGACGCAACCTTTCAAGACAAGCAGAAAGAGGATCGACAGACGACCGCAACTGCTCGTTCTCAGCTTTGAGAGAATCATACAGCTTCCTGAAGCGCTTGCTCGTCGATTGAAGCTTTTGGTAGCTCCCCTTTAAAGCTTCGAGCTCGTCTTTCAGGCCAGCCACAGTTGAGGCGTTCTCCTTCTCAAGACCGTCGATCCTGCGCTTAAAATCCTCAATTTGAGTTTTGAGGAGAGCATTCTCATCTTGCTCTCTTTTAAGCTCGTCCCTTAGCTCTTCAGAACCACCAGCATTACCTAAAGCTTGACGAGCAGCTGCAAGCTTGGTTTGATAGTCGACGATCATCTGGTTCAAGAGTGAATCACTCTATAGACAAAACGACGAGCATTAGTGAAACACAAACAAAAGAATAAGCGAATATTAACGACCAAGTACTTACCCGTATTCTACTACGAACATAATTTAGATATGTTTCTTTTTCCTCCAGCTCGTCGAGAGGAGGAAAAGGAGACTCTGAATTGCTCACAGAGTAAAGGTATTCTCTGCATGCTCGTCGATGATTGACAAACGCGAGCGGCTCGTCGTAGTGGAAATCCAGATAGTCTGGATGAGCAGACGAACTCGCTGGCCCTGTTCCTTTCGACGAACGGACAGCAGTTTCACGATTTTTCTTTTTTGACTTCTCTGCTGCCAAAGAAAGAATCACTCTGCGAGAATCAGATCGACGAGCAGAAGAATTGTCTTATGGAGCAGAAGATCGAGACGAGTGATGAGCGCTTGACTTCGGCGCGGATCTAAGACGATCAAGAGTCTTCTTTGCGCCACATGGTATTGCCTGCTCCTCGTGTCCCTGTTCGACCACATGTCTCTTCGAAGGACTTTGACGAGCTGACGCTTCGGCCTTCCTCTTCTTTGCTAAATCTCGGAGACGAGCGGAGTAGTCCATTTCTTTAGGTTCTGTAAAATCGCTAAGTTAGGAAAAGAAAGAAGAAAAACTCAATAAACACTCATCGCAAAAACTTGCCTTTACCGAGATGAGCAACTTTTCGACGAATACGGGCTTCTAAGATTGCTGGAAAATGCCTGTGTGAAAAGTCTCGTATCCTGTCAATTTCTGCTCGAAAACTGTGGACGAAGTGGACGACCAATTTGATGACGATCTGCACAATGTAAATGTTATTACACACAGTTAGAACCACTAAAGAAATTAAAATTAAAGAGGTCAAAATCAGACCAATGAGGGCACTCCAAAGTCCTTGATAATGTCGACGAACGTCGAACACAGAAGCTTCGTTGATCCTAACATAGAAAAACCGACGCTTCCAATTGTAAATCTTGTTCGGCGATCCGCAGATAATTTCAAACTTGGGCTTCATACTCACATAATAAGCCCCGGGGTAGTCCGTACAACGTGCTATGGTCGACACTTCTTCAAAAAGTTGAATGTCGACCTCTACCCCGCATCTGCTCGCCATCCAAGAGAAGGTTAACAAATTATGGACTGAAGTGGGAGCCAACTGAGTGAAGGCAACTTTACGTTCGTCGCAGTAGTCGACGAACAGCTGTGGGAGTGGGAAAGTCAAACCGCACGTGAAGAAACCGTCAGGGGAACGCCATGGACGATCAGAAGGTTGGGGAATAAGGAACTCGATATCTCCCAACTGACGGCTCTCTATCAATTGACGAACAGACGCTTCATCACAGGCAGAAGGAAGACCCCGCAGTGAATCTAGCCAATCTTGCAAGTTCCTGATCTCACGACGAGCAGAAGTAGAAGGACCAGGCATACGCTCGGCTCTTGGGGAGTTGTTGGAAGCACTTCCTTGAGAACTGTTTGAAAAGTCGACGAACCTCTGACCAAGTGGAGACATCATTGGCTCGTCGTCGCCAAGAGGAAGACTTCCCATCTCCAGAAGCATATCTTCGGCTTTCAACTCAACATCTTGAGCCAGCCTATGCTTGTCTTGGTGCCCACTTGTTCCACCAAGTCCCATATGAAAACCTCTAGTAAAAGGAATAAGAGCAAGGCGATTGGGATCGTCTAGATCTTGTTCTATCTCGCGTTCGTCGTCATCCAGCGATAAGTTCCCCATTCCCTCGCCTCGTTGAGCAGATTTGCGCTCGTCGACGAGCATCCTTTCTTCAAAATCTAGAAGCTGAGCTGTTTCACCCCCTGATTGACGAACAACAGTATCACCTTCCTCAATGTCATGCCCTGAATGTTTGCCTTCAAAAGGCCTAGAAGACGAGCCCACGTCTAAACGACGAACGTACCCCTCACGTTCGACGACCCTGAAAGAACCAATATCTCCTTCTCTGAATGACGAGCCTTCGGTGGGAAAAATTGTGGTTACATTACCCGTAATATCGACGAGCACATGTTCGGTAGAAGCAAAACTTTCGCAAGACATCTTTGTTTTTTGGCGAATTAAGGACTACGAAGCCGAGCACAGATCGAAAAACGACGAACCCAAAACCCGCAAAGGAAAACAAAAAGCAAAAAAGGAAAAAGGGAAAAGAAAGTCTAGAGAGAGAAAATACCTTGAAGGAGAGAAGTTGCAAATGAGACAAAATGAAGAGGGAAGACTCTTATTTATAGCCTCCTCCAAACCCTGGTAACCGTTCGGTTTCTCAAAAAAATGAACTGCTCATCGGAAGCATGACACATGGCACATGCATCAGTTCGTCGAAATGCAGATGAACTGCATTCAACGAACTTGGGGGGACTGATTGTATAGGGCCAAGCCCAATTACTAAGCCCAAGTCAACAGCGGCCCGACAACATGGCCCAATAAGAGAAGAAGCCCAGTTAGACGAAAGCCCAATAAAAGGAGAAGCCTGCGTTCGATGCCACCTGTAATCCACTAACGAGCAGACGCACTCAACAGAGCTGACGCGTGTCTCCTTAAGCTCGCACATGCAGGATGACACCTGTCCTCCACTGAAGAACACATGCTCATCTTGAGCCTACTATAAAAGGGGGACTTAGAGGAAGAAGGAGAAGGAGGAGGGAAGAACATTCAACCAAAAAACCCAGAAAAACTTAGAACATTTGAAGATCGACGAGCCCAAATATTTCATCAACAATCGACAAAATTAGGATTCGAGCAACTGATCGACGAACGCAATATACAAAGTATAATTCGACGAGCACAAAACACTAGTGTAGTCATCAATCGACGAGCCCAAACACCCTAGTGGTGAGGCGTTCGACGAGCCCAAAACACTAGTTTAGTCATCAATCGACGAGCCCAAACACTCTAGTGGTGAGGCGCTCGACGAGCCCAAAATATAGAGCAAGGATCGACGAGCGTACGTTGTATAAACGCCTTAGTGGGGAAATATAGTGACGAGCCCAAATCCAATTAAGGAAGACAGAAGCGAATATATCCGATCGACGAACGCACATAATTAACAAGAAGGAACTGATAACGACGAACATCTGCTATTAGAATCAAACATATTATACAATCACCTAGGCGTCAAAGGAGAACAGACGCTCGTTACCGCCAAAGACTTCACATACGAAAATCTTAACCTGCGAAATATATCAACAAAGCAAATGACAACTTAAGGATTAGAACTACGAACGGCTTGATTCCTTCATAGGATACGTAGGCAACCGAGCACGGTGCAGCCAAAAATCATAAAGAACGTTTGTACTCCCGAATGTGCTAAGATCGGTACGAACAAACATGGTCTTGCACATCTATGCATATCTGACTTATATTGTTGTCTCTTGATTCTATAAATTGTGTTATTCATGATGCCTCCCTAACAAAATGGCTTCCAGTTGCACTAACAGAGCTAGTAGATGCCTTCAATTCACTATTAGGCCACTGATGCATCATAGAAACATTATTTGCTGCAAAGAAACTGATTGCTTTTTCGATTCTTCCATTTTAAAAGAAACAACGGAGACAAAACATATTCTACCAACTACTAAACGTATACTAAATTTGATCAAAAGCCAAGTCTATAATCCAAAAAAAAAAATCTCAAACTTCTACAAAACGTAACGTATATAATATTCCATTAACACTCAGATCGAAGGGGGATTATAAATTTTTGAATCGAAGTGTAATTGAAAGTGTAATTGAAAAATCCATTACAGATTCACTTCTTATGTAGATCTTTATGAGGAAAATGCACTCTGTTTTTCTCCATATGCATAAAATGTTGGTCAACATTCAATAGTTGAAAGGAATCAAGACAAAATTATAAATGTGTAGGGAGTAGAAAGAATCAAGAAGGATCAATATAAATATATAATTGATCTTTTACGTGTGAAATACTCTCTCTTTATTTGATTTCATAAGAAAAATAATCACTCTTGAAACATAAATCACTCAAAATCTCGTAAAATCTCGTAGTAGTTTATAATTAAACTAGCTAGCGACCCGCTATTCGGGGGAGATTTGAATGCAATTGTGAGATGTAGAAATTTATAATTTAATAGAGTATTTTATTGTACGTTAACTAAAGAAATTATATATTTTCATCAAAAACAACATGTTGACACCCATAAGCTCTCCACGTTAAAGTGTCAAAAGTCTCATATTAGAAAGGTTAAAGATTCTTGGGTAATATATAAGTATGTGGCAATTCTCCTCTCTTGAGCTAGTGAGTTAGGCCCATACTAATATGGTACCAGAGTTTGGCCCAATTCTAATGTGTACCACCCGTGGATGTCCAGTCCCACAAACTTCACGCTTCAGATGCCCAGTCTGAACGTGAGGGGGATGTGTTCAAGTGTCAAAAGTACCACATTGGATAGGTTAAAGATTCTTGGGTAATATGTAAGTATGTGGCAATCCTCCTCTTTTTAGCTAGCTTTTGGGAGTGAGTTAGACTCATATAATACTCTACATTTTTTTTATATTATACGGTTCACAAAATTGAGAGTGTCGACCAACTTTCAATTGGAAAAATATGGATGATAAGTTTTCATATTGATTTGATGAAAATTTGAGAAGGTAAAATTTTAGTAGGTGCAATGCTAAGTTAGAACTTCCAAATAATCTATTTAAAAGAAGAAAGAAGAGAGAGAAGTCACATTTTGTTGATTAAAGAAAATATAATTTAATTTTTTGGTTAAAAACTACTTAGTTGGTACAGCTTGTTTAATTTAATTTTGTTTTCATTAAGTACAAAATTATTTTCCTACACATATGGAATGAGAGAATATGAAGATACATCATCAACATCTGCCTAAACAAAAAGTATGAGACTAAATAAAATACGTCTAAATATATTACAATATTTAACTATTACAAATGAAATTTCTAACTCATTAGAAAAGTATATTTTCACTATATCTAATGCTCATAAAATATTAAGATATTCATCATCACTAGATTCGTTAATAGTCTACATATATTTAATAAATTTAATTTAATACCAATTCCATAATAATTTTTCTGAGAATTTAATTTTAATGGTTTTTATTTAGTTTTTCATGACGTATATGAGTTTAATACAAAAACTCACTATATCTTCTTTAATTTCTAAATTAAAATAAATTTTAGTAACTTTTCTTCATTCTTTATGGTCTACAAATCTACATTTAAGTTATTACATATCTGTTTATAAATTTTAAATTTACCAAATATTGTGGTGAACTTATAAAAAGAAAATAAAGTCAGATATATGTTTATAATTTTTTTAATTGTGACATTATATTTTAATTACAAAATCATAAGATTTATGTTTTCATATCATATTTTTAATTTTAATATTACTTTAAATTTAAATAATTAGTACATTTATCTATTAAATTGTGGTTTAATATTTATAAACTTTTTTAGTTATTGTTTAAAATTAAGCGTTTGTTTTGAGGGAATGATGATGTGGCAGTCTAAGAAAAGAGCAAGATTTAATTTTTTATATATAGATATATATAGATCTCCTAAACCTTTAGGATTTTGTTACAAAAAAATATTAAAAAAATCAACTTAAATCATCTACAGTCACCTCAAAACTCATACAAATCTCTCAAAATCTATCAAAATCTAAATCTTATCAAATCACTTAAAATTCTAATTTCAATACACCTCCTAAATTCTTAAAATAAATATTTGCAAATATTAAGCATCTAACATATATAGTATTTATATATACAACTTTTTAAAATATTCTCATTACTATAAAATCTTATAATTAAATCTATATAAATCAAATATGGAATTAATTTAAAAATCATAAAATATATTTTTTTAAACAAAATTTTAATATATAAGATTTTAAAATAAATTTAATCATATACATAACATAGCTTGTATTAACTCACTAACATCCCAAATAAATTTAAAGTAACATCTTGAAAACAATATACCACAATATAAATACATATTTAAAATTTTAAATAAACACGAATAAAGAAAATATATACAAAAGTCATAATGTGACAAAATGTAAATAAACACATGCCGAAGAATAATATTTCATGTACAGCACAAGCCATCATATATTATATAACATATATAATAAGTTATAAATTAAATTCTAATACATTCAATATAGATAAAATTAATATAAATTTGCATACACAAATCAACTATCTCTATGCTCGTGAGCTAGTGATCGGGTTCTTGTCTTCTAATGAAGCCTAATTGTCTAGCGTGTAATCAGGCTCGTTTTCTCCCCGTCTCTATAGGAAGGCAACATAGGTATTTGCCTAGGATCCATAATTTAAAAGACTCAATTTTTTTTTTATGATAAGATATGGAAAAAAAAATTATAGAATAAAAAAGTCCATCATAGACAAAATGTTTAAGAAAAATGGCCCATCATAGGAAAAAGGATTTAAGAAAAAAAGGCACATCATAGAAACAAGATTTAAGAAAAAAAAGCAAAACTTTTATAACCTAGTTAATTAGTAAGAAGAAAACTAATCTTCCCATCATAGAAAAAAGATTTAAGGAAAAATTGCCCATCAATGAAGCAAGTAGAAGGTGTGATGTCTTTCTTTGAGAAATATAGAAATGATGGATTTAGCTCAAATAAGACTATAGCTAAAAGTTTTGCTGATGATATGGATGTTGAAACTGTATTTCCAAGTAGGCGTCGAAAGTTTAGAAACAAATAGGTTGATGAAAACAATCATGATGAAGTTATTCAAACACCCGAAGATTCTTTTAGAACTCATTACTTTTTGGTTGTTGTGGATATGGCAATTACTTTTTTGAGAACTAGATTTGAGCAAATGAAAACATTTGAGACTACTCTTGGATTCTTATATTATTTAGTGAAGTTAAAGTCACTTGATGATGTTGAATTAAGGGAGATTTGCACTAATTTTCATAATATATTTTCTCATGGTGGTTCATCGGATATTGATTTAGATATTTTTTCTTAGTTGAAAATAGTGCAGGTGACTTTACACGATGAAGCAATGACATCTATTGAGGTTCTTGAGTTTGTAAAGAACATCAGTTGTTATCCTAATGTGGCTATTGCTTATCAAATTTTATTTATCACTCATGTGACAGTAGCATCAGGGAAAAAAAAAATTTCTAAGCTAATTTGTAAAGAATTATTTGAGATAATCAATGTCTCAACAAAGATTGAACGGTTTAGCAATTTTATTCATTGAAAAAGAAGTTTTGGAAATTGTGGATCTTGAAACAACTATCAATTATTTCGCATCAACAAAGGCTAGGACAAAAGGTTTTATGTGACCATTTTTTTCTAAAATAATTGATATTTTTTCTTCAGATTTATTGAGCTTTTGGATTGAAAGAAGTTGGACAAACCATTAAAATCTAAATCAATAATTAAATCGACAAAATCCGATCGATAACCAAAATTCTTTAATTGGAGATAGATGAGATTGAAATCCACTACATGGTGCCAAGTTAGATTAGAGACAGACTTAGTTAATGATACCAGAAACGGTTAATCTTACACTACTGTTTAAAAATAAAAATCATTATATACTTTAGAACTCAATTATATCTTCTCATTAGATTTGCTATGAATGTTCTGCTATTAGAAAAGAAAAAACAAGCATAAACAGAATTCGCTAAAAGAATTCCCATCCGTTGGATATAACCAAAACTTGTTGTGTTTTACATCTAACGGTTCGAAATTTATAGTCTTGATTAAATTCACCTACCGTGTTGTATAAGCTCTGACCGGACTATGTTAGAACCATCATTATAACCGTTGATATTTTGCATGTTGCTATAAAATATAATCTCAACCGTCCGTTAGAGCTGGCCCCACCTGCGTAGACTTTCCTATTGACTTGTTGAAAATAATAACGCACAATTGGAAATTTTCTTAAAATTATTACTCCTAACATTAAATGATTTTAATTAGGTTTTGGTTATTAATCTAGAATTAGGATTTGAGGGAGAAAGAAAAGCTGAATTGGCTGTGTACTTGTTTGTGTTCAGCGCATTCTCACTGTGTTCGTATATTAATACGGCGCGAAGGTGGAAGACCCCAAAGCTCTTTTCTCTGATCAATTTTTCTTCTTCTTCTCTAAGTTTTGAGGAAAAATCACTCTGTTTCCGTTTTGTCTTTTGGCAAAATTTTCTTTAGTGGTGATCGATTAATGGAGCCGGACGTAGTGGAGATCGCTTCTCCTGTCGCTTCTTGCTCCAGAACTCGAACGCCGTTAAAGGTTAATTTTTTCACCAAATTGAATCCATTGATATATCTCGAAGGGTAAATCTGTTTAACTGTACCCAATATTTGACTGATTTACCTAATTCTAAGCTTAATTGACTTTTGGGGGGGGGGGGGGGGGGGTATCGTGGTGATGTGCGATTGTGCGATCATCATCTTGGTTTCTCTGCGTTTGGGAGTTTTGTTGATTGAAGGGTTTAGTGAGTCCTCCTTTATCTTTCTATTCGCCTTACTCTAGGTATTTTTGGTGCTTTTGAAGGATCGTATTTCGTCTCGGCGATCACTTTCTGTCATTTAATTTTCTGATCACTAAGAGCCATAATTGACTCTTTGTGTGTTCTTTATCTGTTAAAGTTGTCAAATTGGAAATTTTTTTTTTGCTATGAAGTGTGATATCAAGTTTGTGAAGGGTTTTTCTCTTTGGTTCTCTGCGAAAATTCCCTTTCTTTTCCCTTGTTGGCTTTTACAATTGTGTGCAATTTTTTCTATTCATGGTTAAGTGTCCATGCTCAGTTTGTATATAACATTTGTTGAATTCCTCTTATCACTTGTGCAATGTTTTGATGTGAGTTTCCTATGCATTGTAATTATTGAGTTTTTTTTTCTTCCCGGAATATCTATTTTAATTTTTCGTTTGGGCTCCTTTGCGTCTTATCGTTCTTTGGTGGCCTTGCGATTCAATTGGATATTATGTTTATCTTAATCTGGAATTTGCGTGGGATCATGATCTTGCAGGCTGTAACGCCAGAAGAAGTGATTGACGTGGAGCAATATGAAATGCAAAACGGTGGTAAGAACAAAGGGAAGGCTATAGAATTTGAATCCCTTTCATACGATGAGCAAGCTGAGCATGTTGCGGTAGGTGTTTGAATTTTCCTTCGTTTCTTTAATGAGTCTGTTTTTGCAGTCACAGCTAAAAAAACGTTTTCAATTATTCTAGGGGTCTCCTAGCGATGATTATGGTTGTCCAGGATCCTCTCCAATATCAAATAGTTTGCTAGACCCTGATTCTTTGATCTATGAAGACAACTATGACTATCCTGATCAATTTAGCTATGAAATGGAGGAGGAGACTGATAATTACTCCATGTATCAAGACCTTTTTGATGCTAAGGATGTCCCAACTGGTGTGGAAGTGACAATGGATTGGTTTTCAAATTCTGCTGGCAAGGAAACAGCGAAATCAAGTGGAAGCACCAAATCATCTGGTGACAATAATGGGAGTAAATCAGATGCTACCAGCAGCAGTTCCAAGAAAGCAACAAAAGGAACTGGAGTCCAATACCAATTTCCTTATCCAGAAACGACAACCTATGTCGCTCAACCATGGAATGCTTTACCTCACAACTCTCAAGGAATCATACCAAACTCTACTTATGCATTGCCACAGAATATTCAGGCTTTCCATCATTCTTCATCACCTTTTACTTTTGGTTCGTCTACCTCCAAAATGTATTCCTATCATCTTCAACCTCAGACTCCTGAGACGGTAATGGGAGAGGCTCCGGATCCTGCTCCTGCTCCTTCTTCTGGTACATTGCATCCGATGCCATCAAATGCATCCAGTTTAAAAGGTTTTATGGGTTCTCGGCCTAAAGTGGAAGTTCTCTCTGCTCCGGATTCTTCCAGAGTCAAGAGAAATATGGAGGATTATCTGGGGAAATATTTGTTTTTCAAAAGATTTGACGTCGTTGAAGACTTTTCAGATCACAAGTGTGCTTCTAGGGGAACGACATCAAAGCAGGTTGCGACCAGATGGGCATAATTCAACCAATATTCTGGAATTGTTTCTTTCGTTTTGTCAAGATTTAACTGTTTCTTTTTGTCTTATCAGCATTCAAAGGATTGGATGAAAAGGATCCAAGAAGAGTGGAGAATTCTTGAGAATGATTTGCCAGGTATACACGCCGTCTTATTGATCAATTTCCGTGGCTTGATACTATACTATCAACGGTTTTCTTACATTCTATTTTTTATTGGTTTACGCAACAGAGATGATATTTGTCAGAGCTTATGAATCTAGGATGGATCTGTTAAGGGCTGTAATTATCGGAGCCCAAGGAACACCCTACCATGATGGTCTGTTCTTTTTCGATATCTACTTCCCGGATCCATACCCATCTGTGCCTCCAGTAAGTCAACTGCACGTTCTCAAGTTGAGTTTTTTATAGTCTCTTAAAGGTTATTTTTTGATATGTGAAATGTCGTTTGGTTTTACAGACTGTTCTTTATCATTCTGGTGGACTGAGAATCAACCCGAATCTGTACCACTGTGGGAAAGTATGTCTGAGTCTTCTCGGCACTTGGAGTGGTAGCCAGAAGGAGAAGTGGATCCCCAACAACTCAACAATGTTACAGGTTCTTGTTTCAATTCAAGGTCTAATCCTAAATCAAAAACCTTACTTCAACGAGCCTGGCTACGAGAACACAGCAGGTTCTGCAATGGGTGAATCCAGCAGTAGAGCTTACAGCGAAAACACATTAGTACTGTCTTTAAAGACTATGGTTTACACCATGAGGAGACCACCCAAGGTAACAACAAAAAACCTTATACAATTACGTTGCCTTTACAACGAAAATAACCTCTTAAACCTTCTCATTCTGACTAAAAACTTGAGATTGATTCTTCTGGTGGGTTTTGAATGCACAGTACTTTGAAGACTTTGTGTATGGTCATTTCTTCAGCTGTGCTCACGACGTGTTGAAGGCCTGTAATGCTTATAAAAAAGGAGTGTCACCGGGATATCTGGTGAAGGGAGGAAGTGTTGAAGATGTAGAAGATATTAATCAGACGAGCTCTATGAAGTTTAGGACAGATGTGGCTACCTTCGTGGAGACAGTGCTGTTGAGGGAGTTTATTCTTCTAGGTGTTCTTGGTCTCGAAGTGGAAGAAGAAGAGAGTCTCTGAGACTAGTAACGTTGCAGAGAGTACCAGATCAAGCTCCAAGAGAGACAGAGTTTCTTCAAGTTGAGCTCCATGTCTCTTTTTTCTTTTTTTCTTTCTTAATTTCATGGAAAGAAAACAGGCGACTTAGTTTTCCCTCTTTCTCTAATGATGGATTCTCTCTATCTATTTTAAATTTATTTATTATGACATTAACCGTAATACTATTGAGAACTGAGAGGTCTTCTTATATGTACAGTGGCTTTTATCATTATGGTTGAATCTCTGAAATTCTTTTGCAAATAGTCAGATTTAATGCATGGTTTTATTTGTTTTGGCTTGAAGCTATTTGCAAAAATCATAAGAATTAGCCAAGTCTGCTTACCTGAATAATTGAGAGCTAGCCTAGTTAGTATTATATGACAAAGACAGAAGATAGATGAACTTGTACTTTGGTACTTAATAAAATCTAATAAAACGGGAGATATACACGTGGACAGAGTAGGCAAAGAAGTTTCTCGAATGGCCTAATCGACCGTCCACGTGTCTTCTCAAAAATCCTAAACCCTTGGCTCTTTCTATATTAGCCGTCCGAAACTGGCACTCCCACACACGACGATCATTTATGGCTTTAGTTTCATCACCGGTGGTGAGATCACTCATCCACGACGGAAAGTCAGTGGCAAATGTACTCTTCCGTGCACTTACTGCCAATCTCACAGCCGCCGAGCCAGTGCATAACATTAGACCGGCCATTCGGTCTCTACTTCGGTTTAACCAGACACCGGCATGCCAATACCCGGTTTTCTCTGAAAATGATCCGGTTATGTAATTCCGTGTCAGGTTCATTGAGCAGGAGGCCGTTTCAGAGAGAATAGAGAAACTTGAGGTAGCTAATGGAAAGCTAGTTGTGGATAACGAGGACGGTGATTCACAGGAGGAGGAGACAGATTTTGATGAGGAAGAGTTTGATGATTTGGATATCGACGACGATGAAGAGTTTGAAGATATGGACGACGATGATGACGAAGAAGAAGAGAATGACAAGTATACAAGGAAGAAGAAGTAGATACCAAAACAATGCTTCTGTTCTTCTTTTTGGTTGAGATTAATAGATCAGACATAATTGTTCGTACCAGTCTTAGCACACCTTCTATACGAACATTTCCTAAAAGTGGCTGCACCGTATTTGGATGCCTACGTACCCTCGAAAGGGATCAAGCCGGTCGTAGTTCTATTCTTTAATTTTTCATGTTTTGGTTGAAGTGTTTCTTCGTGGGTCGAGACCTTCGTATATGATGCCTTTATGTCAGTGTCGAGCGTTTGTTCCTCTACTTGTTATTATTGTTTCTTATTTTCCTTGTCCTTGCACAGCTTCTGTATGTTTTTGTTTAACGTACGCTCGTCGATTATTCTCACAACTAGGGTGTTTGTAATTTGTGCTCGTCTTTATGAAGTTTATGTTCGACTTTCTACTGCGTACGCTCGTCGATTATCTTCACCACTAGGGTGTTTATGTAATTTATGGTCGTCTTCGCTTAACGTACGCTCATCGATTATCCTCACCACTAGGGTGTTGGTAATTTGTGCTCGTCTTTATGAAGTTTATGTTCGACTTTCTACTGCGTACGCTCGTTGATTATCTTCACCACTAGGGTGTTTATGTAATTTATGGTCGTCTTCGCTTAACGTACGCTTGTCGATTATCCTCACCACTAGGGTGTTTGTAATTTGTGCTCGTCTTTATAAAGTTTATGTTCGACTTTCTACTGCGTACGCTCGTCGATCTTCAACTATTCTGGGTTTTTCCTTTGAATGTTCTTCTTTCTTCTGGGCTCTTGTTCGAGTGTTCCTCTTCTTCTCTCCCCCCCTCTTCTCTTCATCCAGATCCCCTTTTATAGGTGGTTCAAGATGAGCACAAGCTCTTTAGTGGAGTACATGTGTCCTCTTGCATGTTGCTTAAAATGTGAACTTCAGGAGACACGTGTTGGCTTTGCGATGTGAGTCTGCTCATCAATGGAGTACAGGTGGCGCCAAACGCTGGCTTCTTCTTTGTTCGGCTTTTGGTTTAGTGGGCCTTTTTGGCTAATGGACTTTATTACTGGGCCGTACCAAGTTGGGCCTTCTATGTAGTTGGGCTAAGGCCCAATTACCCGTCTACAATCAGTCCCCCCAAGTTCGTTGAAGGAAGAGTATCTGAACTTCGACGAACTGATGCGTGTGCCAAGTGTCGCGTCTTCATTGGTGCGTTTGTTTGTGGGAAAATGAACAGGCTTCAAGGGTTGAAGTCGCTTTCACTATAAATAAGTGTCCCTTTCCTCACTTTTCTCTATTTGCATCTTCTCTCCTTTAAGGTACTTTCTCTCTCTAGGTTTTCTTTGTTTTTTGTCTTCTTTTCCTCTCTCTCTTTTTTTTGTTGCGGCTTTTTGGGTTCTCCGAGTTCCGAACTCATGCTCGACTTCGTCGTCTCATTTGTCGCTTCTACATCATGTCTTGTGAGAGTTCTGCTTCCACCGAGCGTGGGCTCGTCACTCGTGAATCGCGTGTTCTTCGTTCAGATGTGGGCTCGTCTTCGAGGCTTGTTGAAAGGGAAAATTCAGGCCGCGATTTTGAAGAAAGCGGTGCAGCTGCTCGTCAATTGGGAGAGGAAATAGCTCCAATTGAAGAACCAGTGCTCGTCGACGAGCGCGCACAACCTGTTGATGAAGGTGGAGCGGCTGCTCGTCGATGCGAAGGAGAAGCAGCACTATCCATTGATGACGACGAGCACATGGTCCCGGATCATGAATGTGACGAGCGTGGAGTGAATACCCGTCGAATTGGGGAAGGTAGAGCTTCATCCATTGATGAAGACAAGCAGATGCTATCAGAACAAGGGCTCGACGAGTGTGAGGTAGAACAACAGTTCGACGAGCGTGAGATAGAACAAGGGCTCGACGAGCAGGAGCATTCGGATAGTGGATCTTGATCTTGAAACGTCTGCTCGTCAATTAGGTATTGACGCTGCCTCTTCTGGCCACGACGAGCATATGGTGAACGAGAGCCCCGATCATCTTGCTCTCGTTCGTTTTTCTGGAGTTCATCAGATGGAAGTTGCTGGAACAAGTAGACAGCAAGACGAGCATGGGCTTGCTTTTGAGGCCGAATTTGAAGTCAAGGACACGCTTCTTGAGATGGGGAGTTCTCCTCTTGGTGACGAACCTATGCTATCTCCACTTGGTCATAGATTCGTCAATTTTTCCAGTAGTTCTCGAGGTAGTGCTTCTAATGACTTTAACAAAGGTGAGCACGTGCCCGGCCCTTCTTTGATTGTTCGTCGAGATATCAGAAATTTGGAAGAGTGGCTTGATTCGTTGCAAGGTCTTCCTTCTACTTGTGATGATGCGACTGTTCGTCAATTAATAGGGAATCGTGGTCTAGGAAATATTGAGTTCCTTGTTCCACAACCTCATGATCGTCCATGGCGCTCTCCTGAGGGTTATTTCTGCGTGTACGAAGGTTTTTTCTCGTGTGGTCTAAGTTTCCCTCTCCCGCAGTTGTTCCTTGCTTACTGTGACGAGCGTAGGGTAGCCTTTACCCAGTTGGCTCCTACTTCAGCTCATAATCTGCTGACATTATCTTGGATAGCGAGCATGTAAGGGATAGAAGTCGATTGCCAGTTTTTTGAGGAAGTATCGACCATTGCTCGTTGTCTTGATTATCACGGGGCTTACTATGTAAGCATGAAACCGAAGTATGAGATTGTCTGTGGTTCGCCGAACAAGCTGTACAACTGGAAGCGTCGGTTCTTCTATATCAAAATCAATGAGGATTCTATGCTTGATGCTCGTCGGCCAGTTCGAGGAACTTGGAGTGACCACGTTGGTCTAGTTTTGACCTCTTTAATTTTGCTATCCTTAAGTTCTAACTATTTGTAATAACTTTTGTATTTTGTAGATCGTCATCCAGTTGGTCGTCCACTACGCCCACAATTTCGAGCATAGGTCGACAGGATTCGCGATTTTTCGCATCAACAATTTCCTGCAATTGTAGAGCCTCGTATTCAGCGAAGACAGGCTTGTCTTGATCGAGGTAAGTCTGGTAACTTAAGTGTAACATGATTTCTTCCTTCTCTTTTAATTATAATTTTTTTTTGTCAGATCCTAGCCAGATGGATTATTCTGCTCGTCTTCGTGATATGGCCAAGAAGAGAAAAGCTGAAGTGTCTGGTCGTCAGAGTCCTTCGAAGAGGCCTTCAATTGACAAGGGAGGTGAGGACTCTTTTAAGAAAAGATCTCCTCGGGCTTTACCTGCACCGAGCGCTGGCAAGACCGCTGATTGTCAAAGGATCACACATCAATCAGGTTCTCGTCGTCCATCGGGGGCTTCTGTTCCTGAAGGGGATGGTTATGCTCGTCAGTCTGGCTCGAAGGATTCTCGCAGAGTGGTCCTTTCTTTGGCAGCTGGAAAATCCAAAGAGAAGAAGCGTGAGGCTGCTATCCGCTCGTCGAGGCAAACGGGTTCTGCGAGTTCGTCTGCTCGTCCAGATTATCTGGACTTCCATTATGACGAGCCCATGGCATTTATCAACCATAGACGAGCATGTGGTGAATATCTCTATTCGGTGAGAAATTCTGACTCGCTTTTTCCCCCTCTCAACGAGCTCGAAGAGAATGAGGCCTTTTTGGATTACGCTCGAAGCAAAATGCGGGTAATTACTTCGTCTTTAATATGCTTATGTATTTTCTGTGTTCCGTATTTATATGCTCGTCGTTTTTGATTTGCAGAGTGATCTAGCTTTGAATCAACTGATAGCTCAATATCAGGATAAGCTTACAGCTGCTCGTCAGGCTTCAGAGAGTGCTGGTTCTGAAGATTTAAAGAGTGAATTGAAGAAGGATAAAGACGAGAACGCTCTTCTCAGGGCCCAAATTGGAGATCTTAAGGAAAAAGTGATCAGGCTTAAGAAAGAGAATGCGTCCGTAGTGGCTGATCTGAAAGACGAGCTCACTAACAAGGATAGTGAGCTCGAAAATTTGAAAGGAAGCTATCGCAAGCTTCAGTCGACAAGCAAATGCTTTAGGAAGCTATACGACGCTGCCAAGTCCGAAAATGATAAGCTTAAACAATCTCTCGACCCTCTTTCTGCTCGTCTTGAAAGATTGCATCGTCGTCTCGTTTTCCTTAGCGAGGTCAAAGCACCGTCGGCTCTTCTTGATCAATGTGCGGGTACTCTCAACTGCCTTAAGTTCCTTAAGGATTAGGGAGTCGAGATTCCACAAGAAACTATGGACTTGATGGAAGAAGATGTGAAGTCGTAAGAGCTCCAAGTCAAAGTCGTGCAACAGTTCGACATTGAAGACGAAGATCTTCTCCCAACGCCTGATCCTACTCCTGCTCAGGCCGATCCTTCTATCGAGCAGCATAATCCGAGGCTGGGCTCGTTGCTGCGGGGAGTCAGCATGATGATGGTACAACTGGTGATCAAGTGATTGCTGGTGAAGATGTGCGTGCGAGCGAGGTTGCACCAGCGGACGGCGAGGCCCTCGAAGGTCGAGCTGGGGATCCAGAAGCCTGATAACTTGTAGCTTTTATGTCTAAGTTATACTTAGAACATTTTTCATCTTTTTCGGCATTTTGTAGTTCCTTGTTTATGCTCGTCAGACTTTTTGTATTTCTGGGACTTTGTCTTTTGTTGCTCTTTGAATGAACCTTTTGGAACTTAGGCGATTTTGCAATCCAGTACTTTGACATGTTCTTTAAAGCAATCACATGTTTTGATTCCTGTTATTTGATTTTGAAATTAGAGATTAGCATAGAGACGAGCTTGTTACCTTAGTAAAAACAAGCTTGTCTTCACGAGATGAAATTTGATTTGTATTTATGTCGAGGCTAGGCTCGTCTTTTTTATGATGCTGGCTTTGTATTAGCGTTGTGAAGCTTTTAGACTTGTCGCTTCATTTTGAGGACTAGGCTCGTATATAACGTGTAAGGATTTTGTGCTCATCGCTGTGTTTTGAGGGCTAAGCTCGTATACACATCGCGAGAGACTCAGCACTGCGTTTTGAGGACTAAGCTCGTATACGCGTTGTGTGAGGTTTTCGTGCTCGTCACTGTGTTTTGAGGACTATGCTCGTATACACGTTGTGAGAGACTTTTGTGCTCGTCACTGTGTTTTGAGGATTATGCTCGTATACACGTTGTGAGAGACTTTTGTGTTCGTCACTGTGTTTTGAGGACTATGCTCGTGTACACGTTCTGAGAGACTTTTGTGCTCGTCACTGTGTTTTGAGGACTATGCTCGTATACAAGTTGCGAGAGACTTTTGTGCTCGCCACTGTGTTTTGAGGACTATGCTCATATACACGTTGTGAGAGACTTTTGTGGTCTTTAGGTCGTCATTCATTGTTGACCTGACTTTCTTTTCTTTTGGTAAACCTGCAACCTGTTCGCATAGACATATATATATATATATATATTTATATTTATACAAGTGGTTGCACCGTGTTCGGTTGCCTACGTACCCTCTTAGAATGGGATCAAGCCGAACGTAGTTCTATTACAAATATTCATAGATAAGAGTACTTAATTAATTATACATGTGGGATCACATCTTCTCCGAGTTACTTAGTAGTAGTAGCGACGCAGGTTTATCGTGTTCCAGCTTCGAGGTATCGCTGTTCCATCCATCCTTAAAAGCTCGTATACTCCCGGTTTGACGATCTTCGAGACTATGTAAGGACCTTCCAAATTCTTGCCAAGTTTTCCTGCATTTGGTTCCATTGTGTTCTCAAATACTTTGCGTATAACCAAATCTCCTTCTTCAAAGTGACGTCCTCGGACTTTGGCGTTGTAGTACTTTGCTGCTTTTTGATGATAATTTTGGAGTTTCAACAAGGCTTGGTCTCGCAATTCCTCGACTTGATCTAGGGAGTCTTTGATCATTGCGTTGTTCAGGTCATCTTGTCTTGGAAGTTCTATCCTTCGCAGATTTGGGACGCTCGCTTCGGCTGGTGCCAAGGCTTCTGTTCCGTGTGATAACGAGAAAGGGATTTTTCCTGTCGTGCTTCGAGGGGTCGTTCTGTACGACCATAACACACCGTCAAGTTCATCCGCCCATTTCTCTTTCTTGTCATCTAAGCGCTTCTTAAGTCCATTGATGATGATTTTGTTTGACGCTTCGGCCAATCCGTTTCCTTGTGGGATTCGTGGTGTCGTTTTGCTGAGACGAATACGCCAATTTGCGCAAAAATCTTCAAATTTGTTGGGGATGAACTGCGAGCCATTGTCTGTCACTATTTCGTATGGGAGTCCGTGGCGGCAAATGATGTTTTTCCATACGAATTTCCGAACATCTGAGTCTTGAATTTTCGCGTAAGAGTCTGATGATGTCCATTGCCCATCTCATTAAGGGATAAGGTGTGGCTGCTAATGCGAGAAACTCTGCCGGTGAATGGATGATAGGCGCGTGATGCTGGCATGCTTCACACTTTGCGGCAAACTTTTCGCAGTCGGAGTTCATGGTAGGCCAAAAGTATCAGAGTCGTCGAACTTTGAGGGCGAGTGATCGTCCTCCAGAGTGGTTACCTCCTGCTCCTAGATGAACTTCTTGCATAACTCTTAAGGTTTCTTTCCCGTAAATACATGTTAACAGAGTTCCGTCTATACTTCTCCTTAGCAAATGTTCCTTGTGTAACGTATAGTGAGCGCTTCGTACTTTTAGTCGTCGTGCTGCCCATCTATCTTTTGGAAGAGTTCCGTCCGCTATGTATAATTTGATATCTTCTCGCCAATCTACGTGGTCTTTGGTGATTTGGTCTTCATCAGGATCTTCTTCCGTGGGTTGGCCTTCCTCTGTTATGATCAAACATGATCCCTTTGGTAAACTTATACTTGGAACTTGGATGCTTTCGACGAGAATTATTCTATGTCGATCCGGATCTGAGGTTGATGTTAATGCGGCTAATGCGTCGGCGGAAGTATTTTCCCCGCGTGAGATTTTTGTTAGACGAAATTCCGAGAATTCTTTTGCTAATTCTTGCACCACTTTGAGATAAGCGTCCATTCGTTCATTTTTTGCGTCGAATTCTCCATTATATTGACTTGTCACGAGTTGAGAATCGCAATGTGCTTCCAGTTTTTGGACTCCTAGTGATTGAGCTAGTCGCAATCCGGCTATCAGAGCTTCGTATTCTGCTTCATTGTTTGATGTGGCGAACATTAGCCGAAATGACTGTTCGATGATGCTTCCTTCGGGCGAAACTAATTGTATCCCAACCCCTGCCCCGTGCGCGGATGATGATCCGTCTACGTATAGCATCCATTTTTCTTCAGCATGTTCGTCTACTCGTAGCTCGGGTTCTAATTCAATTAAGAAATCAGCCAAGACTTGGGATTTTGCGCTAGTTCTTCCCTTGAAATCGATATCGTATTCACTCAATTCGATTGCCCATTTGGTTAATCTTCCGGATTGATTCGGACTATGTAGAATTGAGCGTAAAGAGTGATTCGTCAAGATTATTATAGTGTGGGATTGGAAGTAAGGGCGCAATTTTCTTGCAGATGTTACGACCGCTAAAGCTAACTTTTCCATTGTCGTATATCTTGTTTCGGCATTATTCAACGATTTGCTGATGTATAATATGGGCTTTTGTTCTCCTCGATCTTCTCGTACTAGAACTCCGCTTACTACCGCATACGTTACTGAGATGTAGAGATATAACATTTCTCCTTCTTCGGGCTTCACCAATACCGGTGGTGTAGAGAGGTAGTTCTTTAATTCCGTGAAAGCGGATTCACACCCGTCTTCCCATTCAAATTTTTTGTTGTTGCGGAGCAATTTGTAGAAAGGGAGACATTTTTCTGTAGATCGTGAGATGAAACGATTGAGTGTCGTGATCCTCCCGGTGAGCCGTTGAACTTCTCGCTTGTTTCGAGGCGATGGCAAGTTTGTTATTGCTTTTATTTGCTTCGGATTGGCTTCAATTCCGCGCTTAGTTACTACATACCCCAAGAACTCGCCAGATTTCACGGCGAATGTGCATTTTGTTGGGTTCAACTTCATTCCATATTGATTGAGGGTCTCGAAGCATGTTCGTAAATGGCCCAAATGGTCTTCGGCCTTTGCCGACTTGACGAGCATGTCGTCGATGTAGACTTCCATAGTTTTGCTTATTTGATCTTTGAACATTTTATTAACCAATCTTTGGTATGTTGCTATGGCATTCTTGAGTCCGAATGACATTACTTTGTAGCAATATATTCCGCGATCCGTGATGAATGACGTTTTTTCGCGATCGTTAGGATGCATTCTGATTTGGTTGTATCCGGAAAAGGCGTCCATAAAAGATAATAATTCGTTGCCGGATGTTGCTTCCACTAATTGATCGATGCGCGGTAATGGGAAACTATCTTTTGGGCAAGCTTTGTTCAAGTCTGTGAAATCTACGCATGTTCGCCATTTTTCGTTCTTCTTCTTTACAACCACTGGGTTTGAGAGCCACTAGGGATAGCGTACTTCGATTATTAACCCAGCTTTGATTAATCGCTCAATTTCTTCATTCACAGCGCGCGTTTGTTCAACGCCCAATTTCCTCTTTTTTTGCTTAACGGGCTTAAACGTCGGGTCTATGTTTAGTTCATGCGTCGTTATATCCATGCTTATTCCTGGCATGTCTTCAATCGACCATGCAAATGTTAGTTAAGATTTCCGAACCGATTCCAACACACTTTTTATCATCGGAACGATCTATATTTACTTGTTCGATCTTGTCTAAGATATCGTCCTCGAGCTTGCGGCTTTCCTGAGCGCATGTTGAGTTAGTGATCATATAAGTTCTTCCTTTGTTCCGGAGTTTGTGTTCCGTAATAAAGCATGTTCTCGCTATTTGTTGATTTCCTCGAACGGTACACACTCCGCCGTTAGTCAGAAATTTAAGGCATTGGTGGTAAGTTGAGATTACTGCTTTCATCGTGTATATCCACGGGGTTCCTAGGATAACATTGTAGATTGCCGGTTTGTCAACAACGAGGAATTTTACCTAGGTGGTTGTTCCACCGAGGAAGACGGGAAGTTTTATTGTTCCTAACGTCATGGTTGTGTCTCCGTCGAATCCCGTCAATGGTCGCACCGAGTGTTTCATTTTTATGTCTTTCAAATCTATGCGTTTTAATGTTTCCTGGAAAATTAGGTCGACCGAGCTTCCGGTGTCGACTAACACTCGAGATACATCGCAGTCGGAGATCCTTAATTCTATAACAAGTGGATCATTGTGCGGTGTAGTGAGGCCTATTATGTCTTCTTTTGTAAAGCATATATCTTGCGCGGGAACCCATTTTGTCTGCCTATTTTTGTTGGTTCGGTTTTGATGGCTTTGCGCCGTTCCTGCTTCTCGTTCGTAGACCTTAATAGCTCGGACTGAATCTTTGCATGCTACAAGGCCTCCCATTATCATATTTATCCATTTTCTTGGTGGCGGGAGTTTATCTTTGTCGTCGTTGTGTGGTCGCTTGGATGAATTCATTGGGGCTTTTGCGCTTGTTGAAGCGTTATGCTCTTCTTGCATGTTATTATTATCTCCTTTTAACGTCTCAGTTTTATTTTTTCCTCTTTCGTAATGGTTCGTACTTAAGCCACCTTTATCTGGATGCTCTCTTTGGTATCTTTCGAGGAGAATCCGCTGCAGCTGTTTGCATTGTGAAGTTGAATGCCTATTTCTCTTGTGGAATTCGCAATATGCATGTGTGTCTGGGGTGTCGGTAGAGGTACTCTTATTCCAACAAGGGTTTGAATTCTTCTGAGTTGATCCACGAGGTGGCGAATCGACATAAAATGTGTTTGCCCCGTCATCGTTTTTGACATAATATCTCATATGTTATTGTCGAGACTCTTTGCCTTTGTTTTGCTCACTCTCCTTGAAGGAATCTTTGGCTGTTTATTGATTGGTGAATCGGGATTTACGATCCTCTACTTTGGCAAACCTATTAGCTTGGTGTAAAGCGTCTTCTAGTGTTCGCGGTGTGTTGATGTGCAAATCGTCTTTCAGGCTTGAACCTTCACACAATCCGTTTCGGAGAGCGGGAATTACAACATCATCTGAAACAGTTACCTTCGACACGATGGCCTTGAATCGCTCGAGGTATGATCGCAAGGTTTCTTTTGTTCCTTGGAAGATGGAGTATAGATCTGCGCTCGTTGTTGCTGGCTGGATATACATTGAGTAGTGTTTAAGAAACACTTTCGAAAGTTATCTGTAACTGTTGATTGAATATGGTTCTAACTTTGAGAACCAATCCAGCGCGTCACTGGTCAGGCTTTCTACGAACATTTGACAGTACCCAGCGTCATATTCTTGTGGTGTGTACCCAGCGGATATGTCTTTCCATTGTATGTTGGGCATTTTATTTTGGCATTACGATGAACTCTCACTGCCAGTAGTTGTCTGCTGAATGGTGTATTCTGCAACTTGGCGAGCATTTGATCGATCTCTGGGGTTGAGCTAGTCGCGCTATGGAGTCGTGAAGCCATTCTCTGGATCTCTTCTTTCATTGCTCTGATGGTTGCGGCTTGGTCCTCTAGACGGTCACGTGCTAAAGACGCTGGTTCTATTGGGCTGATGTGTAATTCTTGATATTGAGGGCTTTCAATACGTTGGTTCGTCATCCGCTCTTCATGTAACTCGACCGGCTGCTGATTTTGTCAAACGCCTGAATTTGGTGATTCTTCGAACCGGACTCTCTGATGAGAGGAGTGGTCGATACTTGTTGGGGTTGCCCTTGCTCGCGCTTCTTCGAGTGCTACAATCTTGTTTTGGAATTCTTCGGGTTGTTTCTTCTGACCTTCTTAGGAGAGTTTGAAGAAGTTCGGGGATATCCATCTGCTCGTCGAGCGATGCTTGCAACGTCACTTGACGAACTTGGTGGTTCTCTGGCTCGTCGTGAGAAGCAATTTCTTGTGTTGGAGATTGTCTGCTATTGATGTCTCTCACTCGCAGCGATTGTTCGTCGCTGCTTCGAACTCCATCCGCTGGCTCGTCAACTGCCATTATGACTTCTTGCGTATAGAATAATCTCTGTCCCTATAGACGGCGCCAATTGTTCGTACCAGTCTTAGCACACCTTCTATACGAACATTTCCTGAAAGTGGCTGCACCGTATTTGGTTGCCTATGTACCCTCGAAAGGGATCAATCCGGTCGTAGTTCTATTCTTTAATTTGTCATGTTTTGGTTGAAGTGTTTCTTCGTGGGTCGAGACCTTCGTATATGATGCATTTATGTCAGTGTCGAGCGTTTGTTCCTCTACTAGTTATTATTGTTTCTTATTTTCCTTGTCCTTGCACAGCTTCTGTATGTTTTTGTTTAACGTACGCTCGTCGATTATTCTCACCACTAGGGTGTTTGTAATTTGTGCTCATCTTTATGAAGTTTATGTTCGACTTTCTACTGCGTATGCTCGTCGATTATCTTCACCACTAGGGTGTTTATGTAATTTATGGTCGTCTTCGCTTAACGTACGCTCATCGATTATCCTCACCACTAGGGTGTTGGTAATTTGTGCTCGTCTTTATGAAGTTTATGTTCGACTTTCTACTGCGTACGCTCATCGATTATCTTCACCACTAGGGTGTTTATGTAATTTATGGTCGTCTTCGCTTAACGTACGCTCACCGATTATCCTCACCACTAGGGTGTTTGTAATTTGTGATCGTCTTTATGAAGTTTATGTTCGACTTTCTACTGCGTACGCTCGTCGATCTTCAACTATTCTGGGTTTTTCCTTTGAATGTTCTTCTTTCTTCTGGGCTCTTGTTCGAGTGTTCCTCCTCTTCTCCCCCCCTCCTCTTCTCTTCATCCCAATCCCCTTTTATAGGTGGTTCAAGATGAGCACAAGCTCTTTAGTGGAGTATAGGTGTCCTCTTGCATGTTGCTTCAAATATGAACTTCAGGAGACACGTGTTGGCTTTGCGATGTGAGTCTACTCGTCAGTGGAGTACAGGTGGCGCCAAACGCTGGCTTCTTCTTTGTTGGGCTTTTGATTTAGTGGGCTTTTTTGGCTAATGGATTTTATTACTGGGCCGTACCAAGTTGGGCCTTCTATATAATTGGGCTTACCCCTCTACATAAACCTTGTTGATGAAATGGTTCTTCTTGTTCTTCTTTATCACATTTTTCTTTTTCTTTGTCGTAAAATCTGCGTAGAGTGTAATAGAGTTGATTTAGCGAGAGGGCTAAACCGGATTGGTATAGTTCTACTGCCTAACCGAAGTCTGGGTTACAGTGGAATTAACTAAACGACGTCGTTGGACTATAGAAAGTGATAAAATCGTAAGAGACTTATTATCCATATCGCCTCGCCTATCTGGGTGTGTGCTCTCTATTGCTCGATCACTCCTCAAATCATCACACTACCTGGGCCAAAAACAAAATAAACATCTCTCCCTCTCTCTGTCTCTACCACTCAAAATCTGCTTCCATGGCGTCGTTGCTTGATTCTGTCACCGTGACCCGCGTGTTTACACTGCCGATTACGGCGTCAATTTCATCTGGACGGCCAATTTCTCCCGCCAAGTTCATGGAATTCAGAGGTTTGAAGGCTTCTTCCCGGAGTTTCGTGGCTCGGTCGGTGACTGTGGGTGCCAATCGCAAATCCAGATCCGCCCGCGGTGGAAGAATCTTCTGCGAGTCTCAAGACACCACAGCTGCAGTCGAAGGTAGACAGCTTTACTTCCACTTCTTGACGTCTCGTCATCCGGATTATGTGTGAAATTAAGCCTTTTTTTGATTGGTTATTCTGTATGAAATAACCATCGGGAAGCTGTCTGGTATGAATTTGTGACTCTGAGGTTGATAAGTTTTCCAATTTAGGAGTTGACTAAGGAGCATCAAATTGTGGACACGTTTTCTATTTTAGTTTCGATTCCTTGAAACCTGGATTCTTTAGTAACTGGATTTTTGTAAGACTCGTAGCAAGTCATAGGTAGAGAGATTAGAGCATTCGATTCTAAAACCCTATTGGACATTGTCGTTTGAGGACTCAACTTCTCAAAGGTCTTGGATTTTATTAGTCTCTTCTATAACACACTTTCATGATCATCAAACCAGGAACTGTATAACGTTTATCTCAGAATTGAGGAAACACATGATTTGATTATACAAAAATTCGAAATTAAGCCAAGTTCCTCTTAATACTCTGTGATTTGGCATATGGTTTGATATAACTCAAGAAAGAACCAGCTCTATATGCTGTTCCAAATTACATATTTATCTGCTAGTCTGATTTGCATGATTCTATCACTACTCTTAACTTTCTTGTTTGTGGTTGATGATGCAGTACCAAACCTATCTGATTCAGAATGGCAAACACAGGTTCTGGAATCAGATGTGCCAGTTATGGTCGAGTTCTGGGCACCATGGTGTGGACCTTGCCGTATGATTCACCCCATAGTTGACCAACTGGCAAAGGATTTCGCAGGGAAGTTCAAATTCTACAAAATCAACACGGACGAGAGCCCAAACACAGCAAACCGCTACGGGATACGCAGCGTTCCCACCGTAATCGTCTTCAAAGACGGTGAGAAAAAAGACAGTATCATCGGAGCTGTCCCTAAAGAAACATTGGAGAAAACTATAGAAAGATTCTTGACCGAGTAAAAGAAAAAAAAAAAACTCTTTGTCACTCGTTTACTCTTATCTTCTTTGATGTAAAACTCTGCAAAGTCTTTTGAGTTTTGACTATGGTGTGTTCTAGTGGACCAACTTTGGTTCTAGTTAAAACAAAAAAAATCCACCGACGCCAATGAAAAGAGAAGCACAACTTCACGTGGAACCACATGCCATAAGCTCTAAACTCACCGTACAACCAACCTATACGTACATAGTTGCATATGTTTTGAGTTATATAAGCTTCCGTACACTTTTCATTGTGTGTACTACTTAGTAGATGTGAGTGTTCGGATCGGTTTATTCGGTTCGATTCGGACTGAATCAAATAAACCTGATCCGAATCCGAGTTACTACTAAATTAAAATGTGAACGGGGTATTTTTTTTTTTTAGATTCGGTTTTCGGATTTTTCGGATTGGTATTCGGATTCTGAGATAACCGAGATATTCAATTTCGGTTAACCAATTCAATTTCATTTAACCAATCTTATTTCATTAACCAATTCAATTTCATCAAACCAATTTTAATATTTAATTAAACCAACTTAATTAAACTGAATGATAAAAATAATTCATTTCAACAATCTGGAAAAAAAAACTTTCGGCGATTCTCGAACTCGAAGAAGACGACTCGATTCTCGTAGACTCGAAGACGCAATCGGCTCGATCGAAGACTCGAAGATTCAAGCCCTAGCCGCCGAAATATTCGTAAGTCTACCAGCCTCCTTCGTAAGCTCCAGGTATCGCTCGAATCCCTATTATTAGGTTTTGTATTTTTGTTTTGCAGGTTTTGCAAATTAGTTAGGTTTAGGGATTTTATTAGGTATGTGATTGTTAATTTCAAATTTTTGTGCTCACATTATGTTAAATTTTTGATTTTCCGATTGAATCCTAATCGGAAAATCAATTTTTTTGGGGGGGTTTTGACAAATTCTTACGTATATGAGTTTATTAGGTATATTAAAACCGAATGGATTGTTAATTTCAAGTTTTTGTTAATACATTGTCTTCAATTTTTGATTTTCCGATTGAACCCTAATTGGAAAATCAATTTTTTTTTGCGGGGTTTTGACAAATTCTTATGTAGATTGATATATATTGCAAGTTGTTGACCTTTTTTAGTTTTTGTGTTTAATTAGGATGTCTTCTCAAATAGGGCAGAAACATCAATTCCCGGACCAGAAGCACCAACTTCGGAATCTAGAACGAAGAGGAAGACAACAACAAGTGATTCAGTTTCAGGTAAGTCACCAAAACCTAAGAGAGTTTATCTGAAAAGGGCTTCATGTTGGGAGCATTTCATTCAAAGGGAAGATGATCCAGGTAGGTGCAATTGTAGATATTGTGGTCTAGAGGTAGGTTGTGACTCGAAATTATCTGGTACTAATCCAATGAAAGGTCACTTAGGTAGATGTAAGTTGTTTAAAGACTTTGGTGATATGCATAATCAAAAGATGTTAAGTGGTGATAATGCTGGTGACATGAAGGTAGTTAGGATGACCCTGAGCTGTTCAAGAGAGCAGTGAATAGGCTAGTAGTCATGAATGAGCTCCCATTTTCATTTGTGGAATATGTGGGGTGGAGACGATTCTGTTTTGATATCTTGCTGTTGTACAAGACTTTCTCTAGAAGGACATATGCTAGAGATATAGCTGCGATGTATGTGGCGGAGAAGGCTGCATTAAAGGTGTTAATTTCAAGCACGGAAGCATAATGTATCTCTCACCACAGACGTGGGTCTCTCTTACAACCTCATACAACTACATGGTGTCACAGCTCATTGGGTTGATGACAATTGGGAACTGCAGAAGAGGATTCTATCCTTTAAGATCATCACAGATCCTATAGGAGATACAATTGCGGGTCAGCTGATCCAATGCCTAGATGAGTTGGGTATTGAGAAGGTTTTCAGCATCACAGTTGATTATGCAAGTGGAAATGACAAGGCACTGAAGGTTTTCAAGGATCAATTGGGGATGAGAGGGCCTCAGTCTATAGTGGCAGATGGAGAGTTTCTTCATATGCCTTGTTGTGCTCACATTCTCAATTTAATAGTGGGAGATGGTCTGAAAAAGCTAAGCCTAGTATAATTGCTATTAGGAATGCATTTAAGTTTGTGCGGTCATCTTTCAGTAAGTTAAAGTCTTTCCAGCTTAGGTGTGACACAGCTAAGACGATCACTAGAGGTAGCTTGCCGTTAGATTGTGTCACCCGATGGAATTCCACTTACCTAATGTTGACTGCTGCCATTAAACTTAGGGTTCCATTTAAGAGGATGCGTAATGAGAACTAGCTGTACTACGCTTACTTCGAAGAAGAAGATGAAAAGACAAAGCTGAAACGAGTTGGACCACCAACTCCAGTTAAATGGGATAAAGTCTAGAGGTTAGCTAAATTCCTTAAAATCTTTTACCTACGTACACTAACTTTCTCGGCTTCTCAAACAGTTTCTAGTACGCTTGCATTCAACGAGATTGTGAACATAGAGAGGAATCTAATTGCCAAGTGTGCCTGCAGTGATGAACGAGAAAAAATACAAGCTAGGATTATGAGGGATAAGTTTGAGAAGTATTGGGATGGATTTGGAAATATGAATCTGCTTGTGGCTGTTGCTAGTGTATTTGATCCGAGGAACAAGCTACAATTTGTTGCCCTTTGTTATGATCAGCTTTATGGAAAAGGTACGATAGAAGCTAAACAACTCAATAATTCACTTCTTTCTGTATTGAAGAAGTTGTTTGCTCAGTACACTATAAAGCTGAGATAGTGGAAATGTAGAAGGAGAATCTTCTCAATGGTAGGTCATGTCTTAGATTTAGCATTGTTAGATGATGATGATGATGATGATGATGATGATGATGGTTGTGAGCGGATGGATTCAATATACAACAAGATGGTCAACTCAGGGAGTAGTGAAGACAGCTTTAGGAGTTAGATATATATCTGGCAGAACGAATTGAAACTAGAGCTGAAGTTAAGTTGGGTTTACCATTTGATATTCTGTCATGGTGGAGAAAGAACAGTTCTAAGTTCCCTATTTTATCCAAATTGGCTAGGGATGTTTTGGTTGTTCAAGTTTCTTCGGTTGCTTCAGAGTCTGCTTTTAGTACTAGTGGCAGAGTGTTAGATCCTTATAGGAGTTCTCTAACTCCATATATGGTTGAGGTTTTGGTTAGCTCATAACAATGGTTCAGATGTACTGAGAAATCTGAAGCAAAAGTGGCAAACTTGGTAGAACAGATGAAAGATATGGAGTTCCTTGAATCTTTAGGTAAGTTATTCTTTTATATTGAACACTCTTTTTATCCATACCATTCTAATAAACTGTGTTTTGCTTGTGTAGATTCTGAGAATTGAATGTCAGTAGAGTTGAATGGCGAAAGAAAGAGTGAAGGTAGTTTGTAAAACTTAGGACTTCTAATGTTTCTGTCTTTCTGATGTGTACGATGTGTATATTCGGAACAAATCGGACTATTTCGGAACATAAGTTTGTATAATTTTTTTTTAATCGGATTCTATGATCCGATTTAATGAAAAATCAGATCACTTCAGAATAATTTTTTTCGTAAACTCAAACCGAATAATCCGCGATCCGAACCAAATCGAACCGACATACTTATTCGCATTATTCGGTGAATTTTAGAATTTTCGAATAACCCGAAATACCAAATACACCGAACCGAATAACCCATATAAACCGAATGCCCAGCTCTACTGCTTAGGACATTTATTTAATGCAATGCGAGTTAATTATATCTATCTTATATATTTATACGTATTTTCGATTTCTTATCCAATCATGCATGTAAGTGTTTATGCTATGTGCCTTGTATATATTAATTAAACGAACGATCATGAGGAAACGCGTTTCAAGCTATATAACATTACGTGTTTTGATATATCGACTAGGAAAATATGTTCCCTGTGTTTAGACAGACCTACATTCAATTATTAGAGAATTTTCAAGCGCAATAAAAAAATAAGGATCCAACTAAGAAAGATAACGAACACATGCATGAGATTATATATGGTTCATGTAAGTGAAATAAGTCATAAAAATCACCGACAAAACGCGTTTGATATCTTATTCAATCCTTATAAAACGAGTCCAAAAGTCTTTCTTCTTCATCAAGCAATCTCACTTCAAAACTAAAACCTCTCGATCTTTGCTTCATCAAGAAAAGAAATATATTATACTTTAGTATATGGATATGAAGGGGAAATATTTGGTAACGGTTATACTCTTGGTTGGTACATTAAGTGTGGGGATGTGTTCTAATGGTTGGATTAGGGCTCATGCAACCTATTATGGCGTTAATGATAGTCCTGCTTCACTTGGTAAAAATTTCATTATACTTTTATTTGTTACTTTTTTAAGTATTTGTATTAGTAAATATAATATTTATAAAAATAATTTATATAGGAGGAGCGTGTGGATATGACAATCCGTACCACGCCGGATTCGGAGCTCATACGGCGGCATTAAGTGGTCAGCTATTCCGAAGCGGCGAGTCATGCGGTGGATGCTATCAAGTGAGGTGTGACTTTTGGGCGGATCCTAAATGGTGTCTTCGAGGAGGCACCGTGACGGTGACGGCAACAAACTTTTGTCCGTCGAACAACAATAACGGTTGGTGCAATCTTCCACGTCATCACTTTGACATGTCTTCTCCTGCTTTCTTCCGCATAGCTCGCCGTGGCAACGAAGGCATCGTTCCCGTCTTCTATCGCCGGTACGATGCTTTTAGATACTAGTTGTTGAGTCAAAGCCACTAGATCATTAATGTAACAACATTTATATGATGGGAGTTACATAAATAAAAATAATTAATATATAGAAGCATTCAATATATATAAATGCTAATTCTTGAATTGATCATGTAAATTTGAAAATAGAGTGGGATGCAAACGAAGAGGAGGCGTGAGGTTCACAATGAGAGGGCAAGGGAACTTCAATATGGTAATGATCTCAAACGTTGGCGGTGGCGGCGCGGTGAGAGCGGTTGCGGTGAGAGGCTCCAAGGGAAAGACTTGGTTTCAGATGACTCGTAATTGGGGTGCCAATTGGCAAAGCTCCGGCGATCTCCGTGGACAGAGACTCTCCTTCAGAGTCACTCTTTTTGACCGTAAAGCAATCACGTTTTTAAACGTTGTTCCTTCTTCTTGGTGGTTTGGTCAAACCTTCTCTGCTCGAGGCCGCCAGTTCGCCTGAGTGCAAAACTATGTCAAAACGCAACGTTTCGTACTTTTATGAATGGGCCTGATTTCAATTCTTTGCTTATTTACGAACTTGCCCTTGTTTTAATTGGGCAATGTTTTTCTTTAATTGCTAAATAATTTCATGATTAATTTTGTTTATCCATGTGGTTTCTCATTCATGTATGAAGGAAGCATTACTCGAAAATATTGATGGAAATAACATTTTTCTTTTTTTTTTCTTTTTGGTCAGTATAACATTTTACTTTTTGACAAGGGAAATAATCATTTTTCTTATTTTTATTCTAAAATAAAGTTTGGAGGTAGATAAACTTTTTTTTTGTTTTTGCCAATGAAATAATTCTCTCCTAGATCATGGTGATGGTAAAAGAAATATTAAAATTATAGGAAAAACAGACAAATAAATATAGAGACCAAAAACAAAGAGAAAGAAAATTGAGGAAAACAAGGTGCTGGTGCTGGCCCATGCTTTTTCTGCTGCATTAGTTTTCTCCATTCTCGAAGAGTTGATTTTTCTAATAGAAAATAGAGAATTTTTTTTGTCCTATGCCCCTTTTAATTAGAAATTGTATTATGTCCCTTTGTAAATGTCTTGTGTGGAGTGTCTTTTTTTCATCCGAAAAAACTGTCTTATCTCTAGACAGAGACTCTCCTTCTGAAAATGTTTGGCTTGTAAGATGTAAGTGTTGGTTAAGTAGTGTTGAGTTATGGCCGAAAATATGAAATGTTTTAAGTTGTAGGTTTTTTGCTTTGTTGTGTGGGTGGTTCCTTTTATTGTTTCGTAATGTAAGGGTAAACAGTAGTCGTAATATTATGTATGTTTTTTTGTATTTGGTAATGAAGGCAAAAATGATATGGGGACGTCTAATATGGACAATATATGAGATGTATTACAGGCATTGATGTAGTTTGTGATGAAAATTGATTGAATGTCATAGGCATGGTAGGCGTCTACAAAATGTAGGGTAAAAATTAGAATTAAATAAGGTGACGTAGAAGATGGATGCAAAGAACGAGGTAGTAGAACAAACTAGACGTTTTCCCCAGACAAGTGCATGAAGACGTCTAGAATGGACAAGAAATGGTAAAATCGTCTTTCTACATCACGAAAGGGGGCTAAAAAAACAAAGAAAGTAAAATTGGACATGTAACATAATTTCGGAGAAAAAGGAGGTACTGGACGCAAATATTTCTAGAAAATAAATGGTATACTTAAAAAGTTGAATATCAGTAAAATACTAAAACCTAACTTTACAGAAAAAATATTCTGAGATTAATAAAATTATGGTCCTTTCTATTTCTGTCTTAAACTATAAACAAAGAAAAAGTTGCTCTCAATCTGGTGATTAGGATGATTCAGTTAATGATTTGACACCAGAGTTCGATTTATACCCGCTACATTATGGTAGTTTACAAAAAAGATTTTAGGGATCGAATTTTGTCGATTTAATTGTTGACAAAAAAAAATTTAATTAATGTACTTTAAATGAAATGAAGTGAATGGCGTTACAATTACAAATCTCATAATCCAATAAGAAAAAAAAATGTATTTTAATTTTATAAGAAAAACAAAGCAACAAAGATTATAAAATAGAATAAGTCTTATTACCTACGCTATATAGTATTTTAGTTAATAAGCCGGCAATAACTTATTATCGATCAAAAAATTATAAAATAGGTTAATACTAAGGAACTATTTAAAAATGGTCAAAACATCTAAACCGGACATCTATTCTCTTCATGTTTCACGGATGATAGATTGAACATAACCATTTAATTTGCATTTACCAAAAGGAAAATTACTTTTATATACCCAAATCCATTCTAAAAGACATAACTACCCTCCCATTGCTTTCACACTCTTCTTGAACAATGAACAGAGAGAGAAAGAGAAGACAGACACTCTTTAGTAAAGGTTTCTCTCTGTGTATTCTCTCTTAAATTCCTTTTTTTTGGTCTCGAGGGTTTTTCAGACCGTGAAGAGATTGAGCTTTGGAAAAAATGAGAGGACCTTTGGGACCTCTGATTGGAAGATATACTTCAAGTGATGGGGGTGCTCCAAATGATGGGATAATTAAGCACAATAGAAAGTGCAGAGATATTACGTTTCTTGTCATCTCCATTGCCTTTTGGGTTTCAATGATTGTTAATTCCAGCTTTGGTTTCAACCAAGGTAACCCCTTAAGGTAAGATTCCATGTATTTTGCTCGAAATCTCTCTCAACTAAGAACGGCCTCCTTAAACCTCAAATGGGGTTCTTAATTCTTCCTCCCTGTTTTACTAATCTTGGCTGATTTTAACTTTTATCATACCAAAGATTGTACCTTTTGTAGTTCTATATGTGGGGTAAAGTACATACTTTTAGTCTTAGGAAAGATATTTGGTGTGAAGACATTGAAAGTGGGTGATGAACTTTGATTGTGAAAAGTTTAAAACTTTCTTCATCATCCATTTGCGCTAATTGTTCTGTAAATTGTGTTCTGTTAATCAAAATCGATGAGTGGTCATGTCTTATATGAATTGTTCTTGTAGACTCACATATGGATTGGACTATGAAGGGAATGTATGTGGTAGCAAGCATCGTCACCGTGACCTTACTCAACTTGAGCTTAGATATTGGTTAAACCCTAACCAAGTTTATGAAAGTGGTTTGAAAGATGGGGAACTCAAATTGGCTAATGCTAGGACTATTTGTCTCTTGGATTGCCCTGAACCATCTGATGATACTCTCAACTGGGTCTGTGATTACCCAGACGGCGAGATTCGTCTCAAGATGGATGATTGGATCGACAGGACTTATGATTACTTTGAATTTCTTACGCCAGAAATGAGGAATTCATCTCTTCAGCTTCAGGGTCCTTGTTACCCTGTAATCTTCCCTACTGTGAATGGTAAGAGTACATATTATATACACGAAGCTTAGTCTTTTTTTTTTGTATTAACATTTCATAACAAGATTTGTTGTTTAATTCTGTAGTTCATTGGAGCTGCCAATATATAGCTCGAGCTTCAAATTCATCTTTACGCCATTGGCAGCAGATGGGTGGTGTGAATATTCAAGAGGACATGATCATAGACAAGTTGATTCGAAGGTCAATGAATTCGCGGGCTTCAGTTCTGAAGGTTAGAGAATGATCCTCTTCTCTACTGATACTCTTAACATTTCCTTGTGATATGATATTTTGAAGAATGCTCAAAGCAATTGTTTGTGCAATCGCAGCGCTATGTGGCTGATATTGGGAAGTCATGGCCAGTATTGATTGTTTGTGGAGGTCTCGTCCCACTGTTTCTATCCATTATCTGGTTGCTTCTAATTCGACATTTTGTTGCCGCCATGCCCTGGATTACTGTAGTCCTTTTCAACATGCTTTTAATATCAGTGACCATATTTTATTACTTAAAAGGTTGGTTAAGAAATCAAATTATTACTGTCTGTCTGTCTGTGTTTGAAGTCATATGGACTCAATATGCTTATTCCACTTTGATCTTTTGTAGCTGGATGGATTGGGAATGATGCTGTAACACCTATTATTGGTGAGCATGACCCATACTTTCATGTGTATGGTCGAGTAAGTTAACATTTTCTGCTTTACGCTGCTGTCAAGTTCACTAAATTTTGAGATCATTTGTCCCAAATTTTTCCAAGCTTATTTGCGTTTGGTTCTTTCCAGGAGCTGACTCATGTTCGCGGAGTGGCCATTCTGATGACTTTTATCTCAGTTGTTGCTATCCTCACTTCAATTGCCATCATTCGCCGAATTCTTATGGCAACATCAGTTCTCAAGGCGAGTATTTATGTCTTTCTAATTAAATGAGCAGTTTAATTGTGCTAGGAAGATCATTTGTTGTATACTTGTGAAATCCAGGTAGCTGCTAAAGTAATTGGAGAAGTTCAAGCGCTGATTATTTTCCCAGCTATACCGTTTGCAATGCTTGCGATATTCTATATGTTCTGGATATCAGCGGCTCTATATCTATTCAGTTCTGGTCAAGTTGTTCAGAACAACTGCAACAACACTAACTGCTGCGCATATGATCTTGTGGCAAAGAAAGTAAACTGTGACCATTGTTGCGGTTATAGCATACGATACACTCCTCACATCACCATTGCCATATTCTTCCACCTATTTGGTTGCTGTTGGGCCACACAGTTCTTCATTGCGGCTTCTGCGACAGTGATTGCCGGCTCTGTTGCTTCCTATTATTGGGCTCAAGGAGAAACATCTGTAAGTTCTATAATTTTAGTGCATGTATGAAACTTTCAATTATTACTAAATATTGCTTGGTTTCATGGCTGGAAAATGCAGCCAGAGATACCATTTCTTCCCGTTTTTGCCTCAATGAAGCGGCTTGCACGCTACAACCTAGGATCTGTGGCTCTCGGTTCACTCGTTGTCTCTTTTGTGGAGTCTGTGCGGTTCATTCTTGAAGCAATTCGTCGTAGAACAAAAGTAAGTGGGGCTTTACCAGATCACTGGTTTTGGAGAATGGGCCATTACACTTCACGTGGTTGTCTTAAAAGCGTTGAGTGGACCATTAAATCCGTTAACCGCAATGCCTACATAATGGTAATAGAAAATCTCCCCCGTTTAACAAAAACCGTATTCCTTAAACCTCTTCGTGAAATATATTGGTGTCTTTTCAGATAGCTATTACAGGGAAAAATTTCTGCAAATCGTCTGCAATAGCGACAGAGCTGATCATAAGCAACATTCTTAGGATAGGGAAGGTTAATGTGATAGGAGATGTTATATTGTTTCTAGGGAAGCTTTGTGTGAGTCTCTTCAGTGCTCTCTTTGGCTTCTTGATGTTGGATTCGCACAAGTACCGGTCTTCTCACAACAAAGTCTCATCCCCACTATTACCTGTTTTGGTAATACGTTTTCCTTTCCTTTAAACTATTATAATTATCAAGACAGATGATTTTTGAACTTGAAATGGGTTTGTTTGCGACTCTCTGCATAGGCATGTTGGGCTTTAGGGTATATTGTGGCAACACTTTTCTTTGCGGTGGTTGAGATGTCCATAGACACAATTATTCTCTCCTTTTGCCAAGACTCAGAGGAGAATGATGGGAAGGCTCAACACGCACCGCCTCTTCTACTTGAAACTTTAGATAACAATCAGGCGGAAGAGGTTCAGAGACTTACCCACTGATAAATCTCCATACTATATAAGTTTTGTTTCTTCTTCGGTTGGCCGGTTTATATATGGTTTTAAAAATTGAATATTTTATCTCAAAAACTTTATAAGCATATTGTAATTTTAGATGGCTTGATAATTATTCGATTCTTAAACCAAAAATCATAATTTTGCAAAATGCCTCTTTTTGCTTGGTTACAGTAACAAATCAGGATATGTCAATTGTAATAGGATGAAGCAAAAGAATTTGAACCAATGGTTCTTACTTCTTGGCAAAACTCAATTTCTTGGGATCAATTTTGTCAACACGAATCATCATCACGAGGCCATTATCTTCTTCAGTCCAGGCAATGGACTCTCCCTCCAGCAGCTTTGTAATATACTAAGAAAAACAAAACAAATAGAAACCATTTCAAGTTCTTTTCGGAGATGAAGGCAGATGAGTAAACATAGTACCCGTCGTTTGCTCTTGGAGTTTTCCTTGTCACCCAATTCGACTCGAAGATACTTGAAAGCTATACCACAAATAGAATACAAACTCATCAGACAGACTTTTTGTTTCCGTTAGAACAAAAAGAGTTAAGAGAGAGGTATTTAGAACTTTACATGAAATGCCAGAAAAATATATAAGTTGACGCTTAAGAAAACGAAGAGCTTCCTTTACTTCATGTTCATTCACATTTACTGTAACTACCTCCTCTGCTTTGTCTTTCCTGTAAGCATGTCTTTATGTTTTACCAACTCTTCTTGCAAATAAAGTATAGCAAACGATGACAGTAGACTATAATAAATGGATAGAGAAGGTAACTGACTTGACTTCAATCATCTTTGCTATAGACTTGTCATCCGCTTCTCGAGCTTTTTCTCCGAAAAAGTGTCCCTATGTATTGTAGAATTTGATAATTGCCCTAAATTTTATATGAAATTTGAAAAATATACTTAATTTTTTTAAACATTTGATAAATATATTTTTTCTTAATAAAATGACCAAATTACCCTCATTTATCTTTTATATTATTATTCTATATATATTATATTTAAATTATAAATAAAAATGTATATTTAATTTAAAATGCAATGCTATAAAAATTTTAAAATTAATATAAATGAGTTTTCAAAAAGTTGATGTGTTGTATATAAAAAAAAAGATGTAAATACGTCATAAACTTAAAATTCTATTTATTATATATAGTTTAAATTTTAATATAAATTGTATATATATGTCATTTCAAAATGCATCATATATATCTCAAAATTTATCAATTATTATTTACGATTTAAATTTTAAGATCCATCATATATATACATTATAAACAAGATTTTTTTTTCAAAATTAGTAAAGTTGCTTTGTTTGAATTGTCGACTTATTTTTTGGACTCGTTGATTTTTTTTTATTCGTTGACTTATGGTTTGTTTGGTTGACTTATTCTATTGTTGACTTATTTGAACTGCTGATTTGTTTTTTTATTTGTCGTTGATTTATTAATTTTTTGTTGACTTGTTTTATTTCGTAGATTTTTTCTACTCTTAGTTGACTTATTAGTAAAATTGATTTGTTTGAACTGTCGACTTATTTTTTGGACTCGTTGACTTAATTTTTTTATTCGTTGATTTATTTTATACTATTGACTTATAGTTTGTTTGGTTGACTTATTATACTGATGACTTATTTGATCTATTGATTTGTTTTTTTGTTTTATTGATTTTTTTTGTTAATTTGTTTTTTTCGTACACTTTTTCTACTCTTTGTTGACTTATTACTGTCGATTTATTTTTTGGACTCGTAGACTTAATTTTTGTCAGTTACTGATATTATGAATATTGGATCCGGATATTCAGGTATCTGTATAATTTTTGGTTTATGTTTTTAATACAAAAAACATAATTTTATATACGAATACATATACTACTTTGGCGGATACTACATATAAGGATATGGATACGAATATCTTTAAAAATCATAGATATCCACTCCGTTACAAGATTAAATGTGACATGAAAATTATTAAATCTGTTATAATATAAATGTTTTACTAAATTTTGTCTTAATTTTTTTATACGAGTTAGAACTTTGTTTTATTTGAAATTGAAATTTTAGCTCTTAAAGTATAATAAAATAATTAATATTAAAATACATAAATTTTTAAAAATTAAGTAATACCTAAACTATAAAGAGATGTTCTAATCAAAAAAATCTCAACAAACTCAAGTTGTTATTTTAATCATTTAGTTTGTTGAGACTTTCTTTTTAAACCTAATTACTATGTTGTTTTAGATCGAATTAACTCTTATTAATGAAGAAGGTTAAAAATGTCATTTTTGAAAAAATTAAGTATTTTTCAAATTTTAAAAAAAGTTAGTATAATTTTCAAGAACATTTAATATATACGATCAAATAATTCCTAGTTATTATATAGAACACAAACAAGACATTGACCACTTTCAGCCAAAAATTTCTTTCCAAATTGTACCTTCGCCATGAGTCTGTATGCTCGCTCGGGCTCTCCTTTGGAGAATGCTTCTGCAGCCTGCCGAAGAGAAAGAGGTTTTAGTTAAGCAGCATCAAATCATGGAAATCATATAGCGATTGGAAACACATAACAGTGTTTCGGGAAAATGATTCCATGTTATTTTAAAGACTTACAGCTCCGTAATATTCTTTCATTTGATTCCAATGTTCGTGTACTGCTTTACGATGTGCCTTAAATTCATTTTCATCATCGTCATCTATCAAAGAAGAAAATTAGAAGGTAGAGAAAACTCTTGAAAAACAAGGGAAAAACTGAAAAAAAGCATACATATAAGAATATGACACTGTTACCGTCTTTAGATGTATGTGACGATTGTTTCACAGCAACTACTCTCTCTTGAAAAGGATCTTCCAGAGGTTTAGAAACAGGAAGGCCAACAACTCTTGCCCTCCTTTCTCCAAATTTTCGAGTTATTTTTGGCTCTTCCTCATATCTTGCTGTACCTGAAAACAAAGCGTCTAAAACTTCCTTCTCAAGTCCAGTCTTCGCATTGCCTCCTTTCTGTGAACTTGTTAAGGTTCTTTCTCCATCACTGCATCATCTCAAAAAACATTTTGAAGAGAAAAAAAACAAATGAATTGCCAAGGAAAGGTATTTTATAAAGATTGATTAAAAAAAACATGCCTCTGAGAAAATTCTTGCAGTTCCACTTGGTCGCAAGATGTAGATCGCTGTCTTTGAAGATCAACTTTTGACATCTTTATGAAGTCGGAAACATAACAGCAAAGTAAAATTTAGAAGAAAACATTATTCTGTAACGAAGACCAAACTGAAAGTCATAACAAAAGCTCACAAATTCATTGGAAATTCCAACATCAGCACACTTCTTGGTATCAGACAAGTCAAGCAGTTTCTCTGTACTCTGCAATATAATGAAAAGTATAGTGTGGATGCCAAAAGAAGAATTTGCAGCAAAGGCAGGATCTATAAAATACTCACAAGAAGCCATATTCCAAGACATGATAAAGGAACCGTCAAAGTAGCTCAAGGGTATAATTGTAAACAAAATCTTTAACTTAAATAGAGTGATGTAACAATAAAGGCCACAGGTGATCTTAGTGAGCTTCAAGGTATGAACGAGTACATAATTATGTAGCCAAAAAAAGGTAAAGCAAACTATATTATTTAAACCCAAAAAAAAGAAGAAGAAGATAATATAGGCATATGCGAAAGCAAAAAGCTGCTAAAGAAGCATAATATATTATTCTTTCAGAGCTAAAGGCATCCGCTTACCTTCTTCACATCATATCCACATGTTCCTGAAATCAACCGAAAAAGCAGATTAAGTTGAGAAGCTTTGGTCGCCAGTCCTATTAAAGAAGAAAAAGATGTAAAGAAGAATCAAGCAAAAATCTAGAGAATGCATACCAAGAACTTGGTGGATGACATCTTCGCTAGCTTGAAAGCCTTCTCCAAGCATCTTTATGATAAATTCCTCGACATCAGTTCGAGCCCTGCTTAGGTTTGGCCCGTTACTTTGTGGCATTTTGTTGCTTTCTGGCATTTCGTCACTCCATATCTCAGTTTCTGGAATATCCCTTGAGTTTATCTTGATCGGTTTAGTTGCTTCTTTGGAGGGATTTGATAAAGGCCTGGTTCTGACATACTCCTTACAACTAGCACCTGTAACAATACCAACTGAGATGGAATTTTTTTTCGGCCTCCACACTTTGGCTTTGCTATCCTTGTGGCCTTGAACTTCCTTGCGGACATAGACATGAGTTGGTTTTGAGGTTTCTTTCTTCATAATGATTTGGTCACATTGAGGTGTCTTTTCTGTCATTGCAAAGAGAATCTCACCAGCCACATCGATATCCTGGCTTGCTTGGCAGTAAGCAGCAGTTATGTCATCCAGAGAAAAACGAGAACCGAAAGCTTCCAGAAGTACTTGTAAGCTTCTAGAATCCGGATCACTCTGCGAAGAGCTAGCAATGATTGACATTTCTCCTTGTAGTTCAATGTGCCAAACAAATGGCTCTGTTGATTTAGAAGAAGTACAGTACAATCAGCAACAGTTATGCTAAATGCAAAACTAAAATTGTTCCCTACAATACAGCCAAAATGTAACGCAATTAGAGGCTGAACAGAATACGAATCCTGTTACTTTTAACATAGATTGGGTTAAAAAATTCATACTCACATGCATTGAACAAACACATGATGGGCATAATTTCTGCGACCTAAATACATAAATGGAACTGCCCAACTAAATGATGAACAGCAGCATATTTACCTCTACGCAAGACTAATCAATTATCTTTTGTAAGTTAAAATGTTAGCCAACTGAGGGAAATCAATGGCGTAGTGAACAAAGCAAACAAAATCCGAAGAAACGATTTTTTAACTGGGTGTCGAAAATCATAGCGCAATGGGGAAACGCATACTTAAAGCAAAGAATGTGAAAACCTTGAGATACAGACTAAAAAGAATTAAAGAAAGAAGGATTCTTTCAAAAGGAACTCGTTTGGAGACAGCATTACGCCATAGATGAACCACGTTACCAACAATCAGCAATGCGAAAAGAGAAGAGCAAATGGAGAATGTAGAAGAAGTTCGCTACAGAAATCGATGAAGCTGCGGCAAAAGACGATGGAGCCGTACAGAGAAGGTTATTTAGATCAACAATCAAAATTGGGTATTGCTTTACAAAGATCGAAACTTGTAAAAGTGGAGAGGAAAAGAGAGAAATTTGTCCGAAATTATTCAGTTTAAGGTACTGAAATGGCTAGAGTTGGGTGCATGAGGAGAGTCGCGCTAAATCTATGGGCTTTTTGGAATGACAAGTTTGAAAGTCGAAGAAGAGCCACCAAAATTGCAAAAGTCCGAAAATAAATGAAACATTAATTTAATGAATAAGGGTAACATATTTATATGCTATTGAAGGAATTTATGATTTAGTCCTCAAGTTTGTTTTTATTGTGGAGTAATACCCTATAGTTTTTGTCTGATTAAAATTTGACTCCTTATTTGAATCTTTACAAATTAGCCCTCGTGTGTTACTCCGGTTTCTTCGTCACCATCGTCATTCACTCCTTGTCTTCTCAGTTCTCACTCTTCCGTCGCCGACGAACTCTGGTGAGCTCACATTTTTTATGCTTCTCCAAATCACGAATATAGGGTTGTCTCTCTCATAAGTCATATCTCTGAAACATAGCAAATTTTCTTCTCCAGAGGCTATTCAATTTGCTGTTCTTGAACCATGATTTTTGCGTTTTATTAAGTGGCTAAAGTAGCTTTTAGGGGTTATGAATTGCAGAGAAAGTATTGGGTCGAGAGGAATTATCAACGATAAGTGGTCAATGAGGATTCTCTGAGGTTGTGCAATCGGAAGTGCAATCGGTATGATCGATTCTCACATGTTTGATCTTTGAGATTTTGAATTTTGTTTCTAGAATTTATGAGCTTTTCTTTCTTTGAGACACCTTTGAAAACCATAATTGTTTAGATTTATACATGGTTGCTGTAGAAAGACAAACTCAGAACAGGGCACACGCTATGACTGAGAGTATGACAGCTACAGAATCACAAGGTGATGATGAGAGTGTATAAATCTTTCAACTAGTGCTACTTAGAACTTAGAAGATCTCAGTTTAGCTTTTTTTTTCTTTTCAATTTTTTTTAAAAACATGGTCTTCCAAGATTGTGTGGATGCAGTTTCTTGTTGCCAAATAATTGTAAAAATGTTTTTGGGAACTTGAAGAGTTGAAGTTGCTAAACATACGATTTGTTTCATCCAAAAAAAGCCTCTTTCTTTCATATGTCATACTATGTTTGTGAATTTGTTATACATGCACATTTTGCATGATGTGTCTTCTCGTATGTAAAGTCTTCCATCCCTATAAAAGCGTGAGGAATCCTTTATTCTAAATGCATATCAAAATCAACTTATTATATAGAAACAATGGCACAAGGACATTCAGGTAAATGCTTTGGGTTAGTCCTCTTACTATGCTTCTTCAGTTCAACTTTTGCACGCAGGATTCTTAAGGATCTCCCGATGATGAAGTCTAGCAAGCTACTTATAAACCATGAAATGAATCCTGGGATGGTTATGCTACATCTAGACCATGATGTACAACCTGAACACAAAGTCAAGCCTGATCATAAATTGTCGATTTCTTGGCACTCGGATGAACCTGAACACAAAGTCAAGCGTGATCAAAAACTGCAATCTATGGCGGGTGAACCACGAGATCTTGAAGGCAACATCAAGCTTGATCATAAAGAGTTGTTCATGAGTGAACTTGTCCACAAACTGCAGACTATGAAAAGAGAACCAGATCCTGATCACAAAGTCAAACCTGACTATAAATCACATTCTATGTCAGGTGAAATAGAACATCCTGAGCATAAACATAAGCCCAACTATAAACTGCAAACCATGTCAAGTGAATCAAACTATCTGGAACACAAAGTCAAGCATGACCATAAACTACAGTCAATGTCGAGTGAATTAGAATATCCTGAGCACAAAGTGAAACCTGACCATAGATTGCAGTCTATGTCGGGTGACTTAGAACATCCAGAGCACAAAGTCCAACCTGATCATAAAGTGCATATCATGTCCAGTGAGTCTGTCCACAAACTGGAGACCATGGCTAATGAACCAGAAGATCATGCTCACACAATTAAGCCTATGGGTTATGGTGTAGGTAGAGGCTATGGAAATGGTTATGGTTTTGGCTATGGCGTTGATTATGGCAGTGGAGGCAGTGGCTTTGGGGAAGGATATGGCTCTAGTGGAGGCAGTGGTTTTGATGAAGAAATTGGGTCTGGTGGTGGTTCAGGCATTAGCATTGGAGAGGGAATAGGATCAGGGTCTGGCCAACCCAATTGTGGTCCTGGCACTGTACCCTCAGGTGGTGAAGGGATTCGTATCGGTGTTGGACATGGTTCTAGTGGTGGACCCAGTATAGTTGTACCAGGGACAACAATCCCTCCAATAATAGTTCCAGGTGCACAGATTCCTGGTTTTACTATTCCAGGAGTGACGATTCCTGGCTATGGTTCTGGCTGCCAAAATGGTGGTTGCACCCCAAACACACCATATTACCAAACACCTACTTACCAACCACCAAGCTGTTCTCATTGTCCACCTTTCACCTCTGAAGAAGACAAGCAAATGACAGACAAAGGAACCATGACCGAAGCTCTTTCACCCATTCCACCCGAGATGCATTTCTAAGCTTTCAGTGTCCATGAAACACAAAGTTTAATCACACTCATAATGAAATATATTTTGGTTGAATAAAACCCGCTCTGAAAGTTGAATAAGACAACGTTATTGCCAAAGTAAATTTAAAGAAAAGGAAAATTATTTAAGAATAGTATTGAAGAGAAGAGACGAGAATGATAAAAGAATCAAACAACTGGCCATTTGCATTTCCATGGTTGTCAGAAAGATGAATTTTAATTACAAAATCCAGTTAGTAATGTGAAAATACGAATTCTACCTTTGTCGTATATCTATTATTTTTAGAAAAAAAGGAGGTTAATTTTTCTTAAAGCAAAAAGCTTTCCGAAACAATAGTAGGACTGTAATAAGAACATTTCATCTCCGATCCACGACGGAGAAGAAGAGCGAGAGTGCGCGTGTGTGTGTTATAGTTAATGGATCGGATTCTGAAGGCTGCTCGAACATCTGGTTCGCTCAATCTTTCCAATCGCTCTCTCCGGTAAGATCCATTTTTAGATTTCTTTCTCTTTTTGATTGCATTGAATTTCAAAATCTGGCAATCCTGGTTATGGAAAGTCATCTACTCCACTAATATTTGGAAACTGCTGGCGTAAACCTTAGAAAAGTTTTGATACTTTACTGGGATTAGCTGGTTTGAATGTGAGAAGTTTCGATTATCTTTTTGGTCTGCTTTAATCGTTTGAAATGGGTTAAAATGTGGATATCATCATCTCTTGATCAGGACTCAGTCAAGTATTTGGGTTCTCTAATTAGCTTTGAATCTTCGATGTTCGAGGTTCGAGGTTTTGATCCTAGTTGCTTAGAAAAAGCTTTTTATATTATAATGTGCTTACGAAAATCCATACTGTATGAGCTGCAAAGTCTTTGCTTGCACCACTGTTTATTGATTTGGGATTCAATCTTCAGCGAAGTACCTACAGAGGTATATCAATGTCTGGAAACAACCGGAGAAGGTGAAAACTGGTGGGAGGTGATAAGTTTTTCTTGATTTTTTGAATCCTTATGCAGAGTCCTGTGATCCACTTTCTTGAAATAAAACATTCCCCAATCTTTGCAGGCTGTTGATTTGCAGAAGTTAATTTTGGCACACAATGACATTGAGGTTTTAAGAGAAGATCTGAAGAACCTTGCCTGTTTGGTTGTGCTAAATGTCAGCCATAATAAACTGTCTAATCTTCCAGCAGCGATAGGGGAGTAAGTATTTCCGGATCTTTGTAGTTAGGTTCCACTCTGTTCAGCTTGTTAATGTCCTAATGCTTGTTCTCATAACTTATTCATAGGCTTACAGCGATGAAGTCATTGGATGTGTCCTTCAACTCAATCTCAGAATTTCCTGAAGAAATTGGTTCAGCAATTTCTCTAGTCAAGTAGGTTATCTCTATCACAAACAAATTGGTTCTTCTGGTTTAACTTATATTAGAGATTAAACCCACACAGTTCATAATTTATTAAACTCTTTGTGATCGCTTCAGGCTTGACTGTTCAAGCAATCGGCTTAAAGAATTGCCAGAATCTCTTGGAAGATGTTTAGACTTATCCGATTTGAAGGTTGTTCTATGTTGCTTCTGGATCAGTTGATTTTTGTTTTACTTCCTTTTTCACGGCAATGATTGTGCTTGTTGTTATCCACAGGCCTCAAATAATCAAATTTTCAGTTTGCCAGAAGCCATGACGAACTGTTCGAAGTTATCCAAACTGGATGTGGAGGTATTAGTGACCATTTCTTCCTAGTGTCTGAAGCGGCTACCTAGCTTTTTTTCTCTGGAAGAGAAGGCAGTGGTATTTAAGGCTATGTTTGGGTAAAGCAAGATGATTTATAGATGTAATTACACCTATTGCAGGGGAACAAGCTCACAGTTCTCTCTGAGAAGCACATAGCATCATGGGCCATGCTTACAGAACTTAATGCATGTAATGACACTCAATTTTTCTTGACATTCGTACATACTGAAAGACTCTGGGACACACTTTAATATCTTTCTACTCTGCAGCTAAGAATATGTTAGGTGGTCTGCCACAGAATATCGGAAGCCTTTCGCGTCTTATCCGGCTTGACCTTCATCAGAACAGTAAGCATAAATCGAGGAGTAAATCCTCTGCCATAACCTTTGTTCCAGTCATATGAAAATTATTTCTTTTATGTAGTTGCTGAACTGTTTCTGTATTCGATTCACACAGAAATCTTGTCAGTTCCACCATCAATAGGCGGTTGCTCCTCCCTTGTGGAGTTCTATTTAGGGTCATTCTCTACTACGGTTTATTCAGAAAGATTGTTTGCAATTACATGTTATCTATTTAAAGACTTACACTACTGACACTTCTTCCTGTACGTTATTTCAGAATTAACTCTCTCTCAACATTACCAGATGAGATTGGAGACCTATCACTTCTGGGAACATTGGATCTTCGTTCTAATCAGGTATTATGCTCATTTCTTTGATCGATATTGTTTTTAGACATGTTTATTTTTGGTAACCTTTATCTAGCGACAACCACTTGCTTCTAATTAACACTCTACACACTTGTGCTTTCTCAATAGCTCAAGGAATATCCAGCTGGTGCATGTAAATTGAAGCTCTCGTACCTAGATCTTTCAAATAATTCATTGACAGGATTGCATCCTGAGCTCGGTATGATTAGCAAACAGTACCAACCATTTCCGCATCACCTGCTTGCTATTGAATTTACATATGAAATCATAAAGATTAGCAATTAGCATAAAACATCTTGTCCTCACATTTATAGGAAACATGACTACTCTGAGAAAGCTTGCGCTTGTTGGCAATCCTTTGAGAACCCTTAGAAGGTATCATTTTACTGTCTCTGTCTGGTGTTTAGACTGCCTGGTGTTAGTTTGCTTGCTGCTTCAAAAGGCCAATATTTCTTTCTTTCTTTGTCTCTGCTCTTCAGCTCATTAGTAAATGGTCCTACAGTTGCCCTGTTGAAGTATCTTAGGAGCCGCCTTTCAAATGGTGAAGGTACCTTAGTCCTACATATCTCTCTCTCTCTCTCTCTCTCTCTCTCACATCTCAATCGTCATGGCTAACTGTCAAACGGTTTCCATTTATAGAAACTAGTGTAAGCACTCCAACAAAGGAAAATGTAATCACATTAGCAGCTCGTATGTCCATATCTTCGAAGGTAATGAAATCAAGAACCTGAGCACCATCCTAGTAAGAGTTCCATGTTCAGAATAGAAACAGGATATTATTATCTAAACTGATTGCACAAACTCAGGAACTTTCTCTGGAAGGTCTCAAATTGAGTGCTGTCCCATCAGAAGTTTGGGAATCTGGTGAAATCACGAAAGTTAATCTTTCTAAGAACTCGATTGAGGAATTGCCTGCACAACTTTCTTCTTCTGTGTCCCTTCAGGTGATGGGAATCCCATAAACATTTCTCATATATACAAAGAAAATGCTACATTTGCCTTTGCATAAAATCTATCAATTACTGTCAGAGATTTCATATTATCTTTGTAATTGCAGACTTTAGTTTTGTCGAGGAACAAGATTAAAGATTGGCCCGGGGCAATCTTAATGTCACTTCCCAATCTTATGAGTTTGAAGTTGGACAATAATCTCCTGAAGCAGGTATGGTGATGTTCATAAGAAGAATATTATAGAAGTGATTATAGCTTCCACCAAGACGCTTATACACTTTTTTATTCTTGTTTGCTCGTAAGATTCCGCTGGATGGGTTTCAAGCAGTCTCTGGGCTTCAGATTCTAGACCTAAGTGGTAATGCAGCTTCTGTCAGAGAGCATCCTAAGTTCTCCCACTTGCTACAACTACAAGAGCTGTATTTGAGGTTGGTTATAGTACATTATAGTATTCATTGTCCATCTGGTATTCACTAGTTTAAGAATATACCTCACTTGCAGCCGAGTGCAGCTATCTGAAGTCCCGGAGGATATACTCAACTTATCTAACCTGCTTATTCTTGACTTGAACCAGAATTCACTTCAATCGATTTCCAAGGTATATGGCGACATGCTCTACTTAGTAGTTTTACCTATTGAACTGCTGAACCTGTAGTTTAGATTTGGAGTAACCTAGCATCAATCAGCTAATTAACCAATATCTTATCTAATGTAATGCATTGGCTCTGTTTGTTCAAGCAGGGTATCAAGAACATGACTTCACTCAAACATTTAGACATATCCAACAACAACATTTCAAGTCTTCCTCCAGAACTGGTAAGTCTGTTGCCTTTGCCTTTCTATACTGAAACATAGGAATGGATCTAATATGTAATACCAAGTCCTGTGTTGTTCCCTAGGGTTTGCTCGAGCCAACACTTGAAGTTCTACGGCTTGATGGGAACCCATTAAGAAGGTATTTCTTATATTCCAGTTAACATAATAAACTCAATACATTCAAACAACTCCCCTGATTGATTTCCATTTGTTTTTAACTCACATTATTAAAACAGCATTCGGAGGCCAATTTTAGAAAGAGGAACAAAAGCTGTCTTGAACTACCTGAAAGACAGACTTCCAGATCAGTAGCTTCGCCAGCATTAATATACACATCGATGTTGTTGTTTGTAACATTTGTTTGAACAAAACCAGATTATATCTTGATGAGAAATGAGACCCACTTAGTAGTCTCCTTTGTGTAAGAGAATATGCTTTTGTTGATGTATCCAGTACCTATTGTTGTGTCATATGTGCTACAAACTCAAGTCTCCAGTGACTTAAAGAGCAGAAATCCTTTTACTAAGTGGTTGTTTTTGTGTCTCCATCCTCATTGTCTAATGCTAACCTAAACTTAAGAATCTTGTGGAGTTTGGCAACAGGTTCGACTATCTTCTGTGGTGTCTTGTCTTCACTTTCACCTGCTGGAATTTCTGCAGACAAAAATGGAGTAACCGCATTTCAAAATCAGCACAAGGATACTGGGACAGACAAAGAATTTACTTGAAACAATGTTCAAGTAAACAATATGTGTCCCTTAAAAGCTACAAGGTGGAAACGATATGTGTTTCATGTTTTTGAGAAAGGCTTTTGACATCATAAGGAGAAAAGGTGAAACTAACCCTTCTCCGAGAAAGCAAGGCATGTACCAATGGTTTCTAAATATTCTCCAACCTTGTGAAACCATAAAGAGGGATCAAATCTAACACGATTAAGAATGGTTTAAGGCTTTAAGCAATGGGGACTGAACATGGAAGACTTTAGTTGCAACTTAGAATTTACCAGCTTAATTTTCCCATCAATGGTCAAAACAGGATTCAAAGTATCCAAACCCTGGAGAATAAAGGAAAAAAAAAGCAAAATTTACAGATCACGTTAAACCAATGCAAGAGCGTAATTAATCGATCGCAAAAAACGAAAACAAAAAGGACAGGATTTAACTGATAAAGTGTAAGGAGCATCTGATGGAATGTCAATGTGCCTTGCAACGTCATCAAGATCAATCAGAACATATTCGTCCTCCACAGCCTCTTCTTGGTTGAGTTTCACGGATTCATTCTCCATCTCACTCTCCTGTATCAATTGAGTTTTTTTTTTTTTGGGGAAAAACGATGCTTGAAATGAGGAATACTCCGATAAAAAGGTTCGTGAAATTTGGCGTCAATCCGTTCGGCTTCTTCTTCCTCGTGATCAGTGTAATAAGAGCTGTAACAGGATCCCAATTTTTATGCAAAGTGCAGGAAGATGAACCCTAGACAGTTTAGAAACAAGCTAATAAAAGGAAATGTAGAGGCAAACAAAAAGATTTTTCAAAGTTAAGATCTTTACAACTCGAAAATCCTGAATCTTGTATTTTGATATTGGTTTCAGATGAAAAATTTCTCAGAGACATTTCAACAAACGGTTGGCGCGCAAAATAGATAATCAGAAATAGCACAAAAGCCAAAAACTGGCAGTAGAGGAACAATGAACTGTGCGAGTTTAACGTACCCAAAGCCAGTCAAGCGGATGACGGAGGAGAAAAAGCCGAAGGCTGGCTGTGAAAAAGCTGATGAGGAAGAAGAGCGATTTACTACTTTGATTTTGTGGAAATATGAATAAGGAAATCGAGTAATATAAATCTATATATACTAAAAGAAGCTATTTGTGGCTTCCTAGGAAATTAGCAGCTATATTCAATTACGAATCCAAAAATTAAGGAAGAGTGGAATATATAAAGATGACTACCGAGTGTTAACGTTTTTCAGTTTGAGCCCTAATTTGGAAGACCTTGTGTTTTAGTTTCCATGTTTTTTTGGTTAAACTAGATCTCGACAAAGCTGTTTGCATCAGGTCTGACCTGTATCCACAATAAAGTTTAGTTATGTATTTCACAAATCTAAAGCAATCTATTCATGTTTTAGTGTGTTGTGGTTCGGAAATGATATTTTTCAATTTTTAGGACCAGATACTGTCCCATCAGCTACGGGTAAGTTCTCTTTCTGCTTTTCTTTACTTAAAAATATTCCATTGTTGTTTGGCATGCTACTTATTATTCACATATATGATCATTATACTTTTTTTGAGGTTTCACTTATACAATATAGCTTATGAATTTGAGAAAACAAAGCAGTAAACAGGACTGATGAACACTACTTTATAGCCTGCTTGCTCTATGGTCACCCTGTTTCCTATCTCAAGGACCTGTTTGAACTGGTCCCGTGTTACTTTGATTTATTGAATCTAACTTAAACAAATCCTTGATCAATTTATTTAGTCCATGCATGCAAGAAGGTGATCCAGCTTGGGTTGGCTATGTCTATGTTTTTCTTATATTCGTTGGGGTGGAATATAACACAACAGTTGTAGATAAATGGGTGTCCATATTAAACAGTTATGAGTCACTGTTAAACTTTCTGGTATGAGTTGAAGCTTGAAAGATAATTTGGTTAGAATTACTTTGAGAGATGTGACATTGAAGTTCTCGACGAGCCATTATACGCTGCTTTAATTTCCTTAAGTCACAGAGAGATGAGCTTCTCTTTAAGATGGTCTGACAATTATAGTTACTCGATTTAGGTTGGTACTTATGGCAATTCTTAATCCAAAATAATATAATTTACACATTTTCTAATAGGAGTCTAATGGAGAAAGTTGGTAAAGGACACCATTTGTGGACCAGGAAAAAAGAAATATAGGTTATGTAAGGTTATAATCACTTCTCTTTCTTATTTAGATACTTGATTACTTTCTATATTGTGTGTTTCTGGCCTGCTTCTTCAAGATATATATGGAAACAGTGACTTCTTGGTTATCCAAGAATTCATTAGTAAAGGAAATATATATTGATTCGCAACCCCCTTAACATATTGGTAAGCTTCTCAAACTCACTTCTACTGTTATGTTTTCTTAAAGATTTCATTGATGTATTATGAATTCTTGATGTTTTTTGAAGCCAACGTCTTTGATCCCCAGTTATGAATTCTTCGATAATGAGACCAAAGTTAGGATGATTTGGTTTTCATTACTTGAGAAACTATTTACTTTTGTGTGTATCACCTGGTATGTAAAATAATTGTCTTTAAGAAAATATGATAATACTCTCCAGCCAAGCAACAAAACAGACTGTGTCAAGATGACTAAGCCTTAATTAAAAGAAGATTCTGCAAACTCTTCCTGACAGAGAGGACGAATTGCCAAAAGAGAAGCTTCAGAAGCAAGATATTGATTTTTTCTCTCTTCTAATTTTCTGTTCATCTTCACACGTCTCTCGCCGTTTTCTTATATAAAAGCTCCTATTAGACTTAAAGACTTTTTGGTTTCATTTGTTTAGTGGCAAGTTTCGGTGGATTTTCTTCTCCCAAAAAGTCGAGAGCTTTTGCTTTCCAGGTAAGGATCTTATTAGCTTGTTCTGTTCCTGTTGTCTCTCCTTCCAAACCCTATTCTTCATTTCGATTGTACGGTATTCAATTCAATTCTTCTCCTTTTCTGTTAATTTGGGGTTTCTTTAGTTGATTGATTGCTGATTTTTCTGTTCTGCGTATAATTTTGCAGGTAAATTTCAAAGAATCGTGTGTATTCGTTGGATTGATCCTTACGATCTGACCCTTCTCATGATTAGTTTTCGATCTTCGAATAGACCAACTGCGAAATTCTCATCCAAAACTCCGTTTTCTTATTCTATTTCTTATCTCTTTCTACCATCTAACGTTTTCTTCATACGCTACTTCAATTGCTCTAGATTTCGCCTAAAAATCTGACCTTTGTCCTTTCCTTGTTCGCAATCTAAAAGCATAAACCTTTTTTCCTTTTCACCCTCTTGCAGCTTGAAACCACCTAAATAGTCTTGTCTTTTACGTCCGATTAGGTCTTTCGAAACTCTGTTCTTAGAACTAGGAAAGAAGAAAATGGCTGACCGAAACTGGTTGATTTCGTTCGAGGATCTTCCTTCTCATTTGATCTTGGAGGTTTTGACCTCTGGCCGGCTTAGCGCGGTTGATCTACTTAGCCTGGAATTAACTTCAAAGGTTTTCGGAGGGAACCATGGATTGTACCCTTTGAAATTTAGGTCACTAGCTGATTATGCTGCGTCTCAGCTTTGCTCTATGCATCCTGTCTATGTGGGAATGGGTTTGGCTACACAGAAAGAGCTCTTTGCGAATTGTGAAGGAAACTGGAAGCGGCTTTTGAGTTTTCTACAGTCAGTTGAGCAATCCTCGGATATGGTTGAAACCTCTGCAGGCAATGTATGTTGTCTTTTAATTTCTCTCTTTGATTTCATCGGTGAATATTTCTTGTAGTCAGTAGTCTTAGGTAGCTTAATGAGGTCGAGAATCCTCTGAAATAAACATGTATAAGTATTAGGAATATAGCTCTGAGTGTTATGGCAATTTTTGGTAAATTAAACTCCAGGATTGATTTGGTTTAGAAGTCAACATATGCTTTTCTTTCATTCTTTCTGCAGATGCAAATTGCAACAGGAAAGTATCACACGTTGCTAATCAACAACTCAAAGGTTTACTCTTGTGGTGTAAGTTTGTCTGGTGTTCTTGCTCATGGCCCAGAAACTACTCAATGCGTAGCATTTACCCCTATAGAGTTCCCCTTCTCTGCGCAAGTGGCTCAAGTCTCAGCCACACAGAACCATTCTGCTTTCGTATTGCAATCTGGAGAGGTTTGTTTCAATAAAAACCTATCGTGTGAGTATATTGTCACTGGCCTGTTTGTTATCAACAGTTTTATTTAAATATTGGCACAGGTTTACACATGTGGGGATAATTCATCGCATTGCTGTGGTCATTTAGATACTAGCCGTCCAATATTTAGGCCTAAGCTTGTCGAGTCTTTGAAGGGAACTCCGTGTAAGCAGGTAAAATTGATGCCTACTCATCTAGACCAATCAATTTTCTAAATTGAGTTAATCGAACATAAATAAACTCATCTTCTATATCAGGTTGCTGCTGGGCTGCACTTCACTGTATTTTTATCGAGGGAAGGGTGTGTGTATACTTGTGGATCAAATACACACGGGCAGCTTGGTCATGGAGATACCTTGGACAGACCAGTACCTAAAGCTGTTGAATTTCTTGAAAGGATTGGCCCTGTGGTGCAAATAGCAGCTGGACCAAGCTACGTTCTGGCAGTAACACAGGATGGCTCGGTTTACTCATTTGGCTCTGGTTCTTACTTCTGTCTGGGTCATGGAGAGCAACAGGACGAGCTCCAACCGCGTCTTATTCAGGCTTTCAAAAGAAAAGGTATTCATATACTCCGTGTCTCTGCAGGTGATGAACATGCTGTTGCACTTGATTCCAATGGTCGTGTAAGTGCTCTGTTTCCATCACTCTCTGTCTCTATTAGGTCAGAAATCAGAGCAATCTTGTTAAATTGTTCTTTATGACGCTTAGGTATACACATGGGGTAAAGGTTACTGCGGTGCTCTAGGCCATGGAGATGAAAACGACAAGACCACTCCCCAAATTTTGGAAAATCTCAAGAATTGCCTTGCTGTCCAGGTAAGCTTCTTCCACCATCTGTTTCATTTCATTGTCTGAGATAATGATCCCTTTACACCTTGTTACTGTATTCTCTAGATTCTTGAGCGTATGTTAGTTTCAAGGATTTTTCAAATATAAATTGAGGTTAGAGTCAATTTAGTCTTCTATATGGTAGAGAAAAATGAAGCTGAATTTGTTTGCTTTTGGTTTGTATGAAGTTTTGATTGTTTAGAATCAGTTAAACCGGATTTAGAGAGGCCTAATCATGACTTTGATTTATCTTGCAGGTGTGTGCAAGAAAAAGGAAGACATTTGTTTTGGTGGAAGTTGGATTATTGTATGGATTTGGGTGGATGGCGTTTGGAAGCCTTGGGTTCCCGGACAGAGGAAATTCAGACAAAGTTTTGAAGCCAAGAGTATTGGAGTGTCTGAAACCACACCGTGTGTCTCAAGTTAGCACTGGTTTGTATCACACCATTGTGGTCACTCAACGTGGTCGCCTTTTTGGGTTTGGAGATAACGAGAGAGCTCAACTTGGTCACGACTCACTTCGCGGCTGCTTAGAACCTACCGAAATCTTTCTCCATTGTGGCCGTTCTCGTAGCCGACTCTGTTGATCCAAGGCAAGTAGATAACCCTGTTTGTATGAACCGGATTCAGATTGGGATTAACCGGTTAGTGTATCTTGTATGATTTGTATCGAGAAAACGGTCAATAAAATACTGAACTTTCCCGTTTTTGCAGAAAAAATACCAAACTTTTTTATTTGCCGAAAGAATCACGACAAAATGTTGACCAAGCCATTTTGATACTCAATTTAGTCAGCGTAACAGAAAACTAACCTCCGTTAAACGCGGTTTAGTTCAAGTTAACTGGTCCGTTAATGGTTGTATCAAAACGATGAGTTTTGCTAAAAAATTCCCAAATCAAATTTCGTAACCCTAATTCTTCGATCTCTTCTCTCTTTCTATCATCTCTTCGATCTCTTCTTCTCTTCGATCATCTCTTTCTCTCATTCTTTAATCTGTGGTTTGTCTCTTCTTTTACCGTAACATGAGTTCGATATCAGAGAGCTCCAATGGTGACAAACATGGAATTCACGTGCAGTGTGGATGTGGTGCTGAGGTCAAGCAGTACACATGAAAGACACAGGAAAATCCTGGGCGTCCCTTCTTTGGATGTTCCACAATGAAGAAGGTAAATTTATGAATCACTGAGATTTTTTTATTTGAAATTGAGTGTTTTTTTGCGAAATGTAGGGCCACCTTTTTAAGTGGGTAGAGGAAGCAATGCTTGAGGAAATCGAAGATATGAGCTCAAAGATTCATATGGTTGAGGGTTTAAGATCAACAGTTGACGCCATTGAGAATGAGCTAAATAAGCTTAAAACATAGATTGATGTTACAAAGGAGATGGTGTATGAGCTTCACAAAAACGGATTGGAAGGGAGAAGAGAGTTGAAGATGATTAAGATTCTCTGTATTCTCAGTATTTTATTGACCATTTTCTCAATGTTAATTGAAATTTTTTCTTCTAATTGGATGATGTTGATGTCGTAAGTGACAATTGAAGTAGTATGTATTGATTGTAATTGATGATCTTGTTGTGTTTTATGAATTTGGTTTTGAATTTGTTTGCAACAACAACGATTCAGTTTGAATCTCGTCTAATTCAATTTGAATCTCTTTTAATTCAATTTGATCAACAATTTAATTGGTTTTGCCTTTGAATTTGGTTATGGTTATTGAAACTAAGATCAATATGGTTGTCCTTCCATTGGGTGCCACAGAAGATAGAGTTTGTGGAACAATCGATATTGAAAAGGCTTTAATTGGTTTTGGCTTGAATTGATATTTGCTACAATTTCATAATTTAATTGATATCTAAAACTGAATTTTTAATTATGCTACTGCAATTTCAAACTTAAGGTCTTACATAAAACATCAAAAGCAAAAGATAGAGGTCTTCTGAAAGCAAAAGCAAAAAACAAAGGTCTGTGAAAGTAAACATCAAAAGCAAAAAACCATCTTTAACATAAACATCATAAGGCTGAAACCATCTTAAACTTGTGAGCCTCCGGATTGTTAACTTCCGGGTTGTGAACAGATTATTTGTGATCCGCTAATTTGTGAACCTACGGCTTGTGAAATCCCTCCTTGTGTTCCAAGCTATATAAACAAAAAATGAAGTGTCATAGTTGTAAATACAGAGAAGAACACAAAATTAACTTCAACAAGCAACTTATTGTTTTCCTTGGACGTCCTCTACGTCTTTTGGCTATAGGCTCTACTTGTTGATTTAAACAAGTAGCCTTGTTGTGACCCTCTTCTTGACATTTAGAACATGTCATAACCAGATGACCTTGGCCTAACTTAGACTTGCTACCTTTCGATGTAGACTCATTTTGTCCTTTGCGTCTGGCATAGTTGCTTGGTCTCCTACTCTTGCCTATTATATTTGGTGGTGGTAACACTGGCAATCTATTGACCCTCGGCCATTACTTCATCCCTTGGACATGCTCAATACTGTGTTCATATGTGTGCTGCCAATTACGAGTTGTGAAATACTCGAATACAAAATCTTCAACCTTTTGTCTTTTGGCGCATGTTCACATGGAATGCAATTGAGCTGCCATTTCCCACAGCCACATGTTCTAGACCTCATTTCAACCCGGTAAGAACAACCATGAACCTTAACCTCATGAACATCACCCGTGGAAATGAATCTCACACAATCCCTAGATTTTTCTATTGCAGCGTCGATCTCATCATGCACACTTTTAGTGAACCGAGTCCTCAACCTATGTGAAATGACACATCTCCGAGCAGTTCTAACCATACATTGTCGTATTATATCTTCTAACAAGTCTAAAAGTGGTTTTCTCCTAGATTCTCGTATAGTCCTATTGAATGATTCATATAAATTATTCAAATTGTCATTACAACAGGAACCAACCTTGAAGAAAGCTCGTGATCATGAAGGTGGATTGAGCTTTAGAAGTGCATCGTAAGCCCCTTCACTACACTGCTTCAATGCTTTTAAGTTATCAGTATAGTCTCCCATTGTATAACTTCTTGCTATTTTCCAGAATATCCTCTCTATTTGCATGTCATGACTATCCCATTTCCAATTTCCTAGAATGTGTCTTGCACACATTCTATGTTCAGCCTCTGGAAGCTGAGTATGAACAACCTTTACCAACCCCTGAAACAATACAAAAAGCAGAGCAAAACATAAAAAAAACAGAAATTAATGTTACTACAAAACAGAAGTTAAGGCAACCACCTTTTGTTAATCAGAAATGATGGTGTACTCTTTTCCATCACCAAGTCCTAGGTCAACCTTCAAATGATTCACAAACCAATCCCAATTGACAACGTTTTCAATCTCAACCACAGCCCAAGCTATTGGCACGATTCTGTTATCACCATCTCTCCCTACTGCCACATGCAACTGTCCTTTCACATCCCACTTCAAGAACGCACCATCAAATCCTATGATTGGCCGACAATAAGATTTCCAAGCATTTCTTTGTGCCTCAAAACATATGTAAATTCGATAAAACCTCTGTAAACTTCCTGGGGTTGCACCTGGAGTAGTTTCAATATCAATAATGGTTCTTTTATTGGTCCGGTGAAGCTCAGCTTCGTAATCCCAAATACGAGAAAAATGTGCTTCATGACATTTTCTCATCTCCTTCATGATCCTAATCTTGGCTTTCCGACACTGTTAAACACTAACACGCAGATTGTAACTCCTCAATATCTCAGCTGCCATAGCTACTACTGTCAACTTAGAATCTAACCGGAATCTATCCTCATACAACTGAGCAATGGTTGAACTCTACAACATCTTAGAGTACCCAGACTTACTACAAATATGTTCACTCTCATAGACCTTAATTTGCAGCATGTGTTTGCTCTTCTCATATGAGCAATACACTCTCCAAGAACAATCTTGATCTGAGCATATCACACCTAATCTCTTTTGCGTTGACATGTACAATTTATTGTCAAACCCGGTTTTAAGAGAGTACCTCAATAGTGCAAGCTTAAATTCTATAGCAGAACCAAAGGTTTTACCTAGCACAATAATCTCATCTTCACTTCATGAATCTTCCTGTTCTTGTTGTTCTCTCATGTGTTCTTCCTCGTCGTCTTCACTAGATGACCATTGCTTTGGAATTTTGTCATCTTTCAACACTTCATCACCGCTATCATCACTCTCCGTTTCATCATTTTTGTTGACTAAATGTCCAAGTTAAGTAGACAGAACAATGATGCATCTTCATTCACGGGTACAATCTCATTCCCAACCGCATTAATATCTTCATCTTCATCTATTTCTTCGTCCAAATCGTACTCTTGTTCATTGTCGCCCACTTCTTCTTCACCTTCTTTATCACCCAAATCGTCCTCTACTTCGGTTGTCTCGAAATCTTCTAATTCACGGTTTCCAAATCTTTTTCTTTTGGCTTTGTTCTTCATTGGCATCTCAATCTCACACAATCCCTCTGAAATTCACGATTGCTCAAAGAATGAGATCAAAGAGATGAAGAGAAACAGAGAAGAGATCGAAGAATTAGGGTTACGGAATTTGATTTGGGAATTTTTTAGCAAAACTCGTCGTTTTGATACAACCATTAACGGGCCAGTTAACTTTAACTAAACTACGTTTAACAGAGCTTAGTTTTCTGTTACGTTGACTAAATTAAGAATCAAAATGTCTTGGTCAACATTTTGTCGTGATTCTTTTGATGAATAAAAAAGTTTGGTATTTTTTCTGCAAAAAGGGGAAAGTTCAGTATTTTATTGATCGTTTTCTCGATTTGTATCTGTTTAAATTTTTTAGAAATGTGAAGAGTAATCGAAGAATTTCTGGACCAACATACTGCAGAGAATCATGATATGAGTTTGTAATCTAGAAAGCTGACAATTTCAAGTGCCCTGAGTCGTTGTGACAAAATTCAAAATTTGCAAAATAATTTTAGGGTTCAAAAACATTGTCAAAGCCTTAAATTGGAAACACATCAAGATACAAGGCTTGTAACAAAAAAATAATCATAATTTTGTTATTTTTAAAAGTAATAAATTTTTTTAAGATATTAAAATTAAAATTATCATATTCTAGTTTATTTTTATTATCATATGACTGATTTAATTTTAATTTTTTTATCAAATTTTATTTTTCAAAACAACAAAATTATTTTCAAATCCGAACCTAAAGATTAGTTGTTAAATTAAATATCTAATCATCTATTAAGTGTATTGTCGGTGTGAGATTCACGATTTATTATATACCAGATTAAAAATAGAAAAATAGAAAAAGGGAAACGGATAAGAACACGTCAATCTTATCTTAGAATCCTAGTCAGCATTTGCTAGAGAAGAATCCTATAAATCCTCTCTTACTCTCTCATTCATTTTTCACATCACAGATTCAAACAATAATATTCAAACTTTGAATTAAACATTTATAAAGAAACCATCTAAAAGTAAGCCATTTAAAAAGAGAGAAAAAATACTTGATTAAAAGACCTATTATATAACAAAGCTTCTTTCTCTCTCTAGATAGGGGAAGAAAGTCTTTCGTTGGGTCAATTTCTTTGTCGCCGATCAACTGTCATCTCCTCTTTATTTTTTAACTACTCTACTTTCCATCTTCTCCTCACAGAGAGGTTTGGTTTAACCTCATAGGTTCGATTCATCATATGATCGAAGCAAGCTCAATCCCATTTTCAAATCCACCCTCAATTGAAGACCAGATCTCAATTGGTCTCTTATCTACCGGGGCATGCCGAATTGAGCTCTTGCTGTTGTTAATTCCGTCAGGCCACTTTCCTTTCAGTGATAATTTGGCTTCAATCGGTCTCTCTCATCCAGATTTTTGTCTGTTTCGCCTACACTTTTTCAATTTCAACTACCATTTTTACATGCGAGTTGTCTACTTGCTACCACCTCAATAAGACTTTACTTTCAATTGCCTCACAAAAATCTCTAGATTTCAATCTTTCATTACGACTTCTACACTTCATATGGCTCTCTGTCCATAAATCGGGTCCCATAAAGAACTATTGGCACATGCAAAGAGAATAGTCACCGAGCTTTAATCCCAGCAATCGGCCTCCAAAATGATCTCCTCACAGATTGAAGAGACGAGATCGATGCCGATAAGTGAAGAAAGACCAATTGATCTTCCACATAATGGTAACTGCACAATATTCACAGATAATCGCTTAAGCCTTATCAGAAGAATTTTATGTCCGGAGAAGCAAAATATGGCAAAGATGATGATGAATATTCCCAGGATTTGGCGCATGCATAATCAGATTCAAGGTTTGGTTTTATCCAAAGATACCTTTCAATTTAAGTTCAAAACAGAGGAGGATTTAAATTCTGTAATCAGATTCAGATGTTGGAACTATGAGGACTGGGGCATAGTCGTTAATAGATGGGAAAAAGAATTCACTGACAAAAAATTACAGATGATTCCGATGTGGATTTGTCTTCTCAAGATTCCGTTGGATTTTTTTACTCTAGATACCTTCTCTGCAGTGGCTAACACAATTGGCGAGGTTATTGAAGTGGATTTTGATCCAAACAAAACGCACTTACGTGATTTTATAAGAGTGAAGATCAATTTTGACATTCGGAATCCTGTTCGGAAAAAAAAATAGTTCGCTTACCATCAGGACATGTGATAAATGTCGAGATTGAGTTTGAACGCGTTCAGAAATGCTGCTATAACTGCCTGGGCGCAGCCCGTTGGCGAGGAAAACACTAGAAATACAGTTAAACCTACTCCTCTCAAGCACCTCATACCTTATCATGTCCGAGTAACCAGAGTATGACAGAAACATTGACACAATGGAATGATGAGTTTGGAAAAAACATTATTCCCAAGGGGACGATTCCAGGTCAAGAGTTTCATGATATGCTGAGACCTACACGAGTAGAGTCTACAGGGGCTTCAGATGCAAAGGGAAATACTAAACTTTTCAAAAGCTGCAAGGAAGTGAAGGACAAGGAACTCTCGGCTCTCAGTATTAAAAATACTTATCATTTAAGATGAAAAGTTCTATTGGCTAGAAAGGTACAAACATGTTTAGACGATTCTCGTTCATTAAGTATTGCAAAGATGTTATGTATTCCCAAGGGGACGATTCCAGGTCAAGAGTTTCATGATATGTTGAGACCTACACAAGTAGAGCCTACAAGGGCTTCAGATGCAAAGGGCAATACTAAACTTTTCAAAAGCTGCAAGGAAGTGAAGGACAAGGAACTCTCGGCTCTCAGTATTAAAAATACTTATCATTTAAGATGAAAAGTTCTATTGGCTAGAAAGGTACAAACATGTTCAGACGATTCTCATTCATTAAGTATTGCAAAGATGTTATGTATTCATGATGGATTCGTGGGTGCCAAAAAATGGAAGAGAGGCAGAGAAGATAACTTAATGGTGTTTCAATCTGGTTCCTTTGGAGGTAGCTCTGAGGTTAAATCATATGTATGAAGACATAGATACATGCCTAGTAAATGGAAGAAACAACCGGTTAAGACGAAACAAACAATTACCCTCAAAGGAAAACAACCGAAGGTTGAGATAACAATTATGAACTCTGACAGGAAAGCATATGAGGCAGAAGAGAGTTTTTCAACTAAAATTGCGTGAAATGCATCAATCATTAGGTGGTTCCAAATGGGGAACCGCCAAAGCAGTTATAAGCATAATGAGCTGGTATTGTCAAGGTTTGGGGAACACCTTGACAATCCAAATCTTACGGGATATAAAGCGTGAGCATTTTCCAGACTTGTTGTTCCTCATGGAGACTAAACATGTTATAAGACTTCAAAGATCGTTAGGATATGATAACCACCATATCGTTGACCCTATCAGACTTAGTGGAGGCTTGGCTTTGTTTTGGAAAGACTCATATCAGGTTGTTGTTTTGTAGTCTGATAAACGAATCATTGACATCAGAGTGTGCTTAGGACCCATGGTTTTCCTTATATCCTTTTTGTATGGGGAACCAGTCATACATTTACGACAAGAAGTCTGAGACATGTTAAAGGATATAGGAAGCACACGCAATGATGCTTGGATGGTGATTGGTGACCTTAATGAGATTTATGATAATTCTGAGAAAATAAGTGGTCCTTCTAGACAAGAATCCTCCTTGTATGCCTTTAGATTATGATTTTTGACTGCTGGTTAAAGGAGATTGTATGTGCAGGAAACAAGTATTCGTGGGCTAGTGAGAGAAATAGTATGCACGTTCAATGTGTTTTGGATCGTGCTCTGGGGAATGCAAAATGGTTTCATATGGTTCCTTTAGCTAAAGGTTAATATAAAGAACGCATTGGCTCGGATCACCGCCCGTTATTGATCCACCTTGCTAAAGAAGCGTTAACGAAGACAGAGAGATTCATGTTTGATAAACGATGGCTGAGAAAACCAGGTGTCAAAAGACGTAATAGCAGCAGCATGGTCACAAAATTCCTCTAGAACATCGTCAAATTTGTTCGAGAAGATTGTTGGATGTCGCCGTGCACTCTCAAAATGGAAAAGGAGTGTAGATTACAACTCTAAGTTAAGAATATCACGGTTAAAAGACATACCATGATAAGAAACTATATTGGACCAGGAAAGTAGTAAAATGGTACCATATATGTGTCTCCTTCGTGATACCAAGCAAAGGCTCTCCGGAAACAGAAAAATAAAGAAAAATGGCTTAAAGATGGGACCGCAACACAAAGTTCTTTCATGGTAGTGTGAAAAATCAAAGGTCTCAAAACTTTATTCCCATCTTGATAAATTCAGATGAAGTTGAGCAAATTACAGAAGGATCTAAAGGAGAAGTTGCGGTACAATACTTCAGATCGCTTTTCTCCTATACAAATCCGAGACCTGCAACTGAACTCTTAGATGGGTTGTTAACAAGAGTGACAAGTGAGATGAATACAAAGTTAACAAAGCCAGTTACGAGTACAGAAATTCGAGAGGCTGCGTTTGGTATTAAAAGTAATAAAGCTCATGGCGTTGACGGCATGTCGGGTGTGTTTTTCAAGAGTTTTTGGGACATTATTAGTGATACGGTTGAGACATAAGTGAAATATTTTTTTGTTTCTGGATCAATGCCAAAAGAGTGGAACTTCACGCAGCTATGCCTTATCCCTAAGATCCCTAACATGTCTAAGATGTCAGACCTTCGCCCTATAAGCCTCTGCTTAGTTTCTTATATGATAATTTCTCGAGTTATGAGTAAACGGCTCAAACACATACTACCCACCATTGTATCAGACTCTCGGGGAGCTTTTGTAGCAGAGACATAAATATCCGACAAAAGACAAATGGTTCATGCGTTAAAGACAAATCCAAGATGTAATAAGGACTTTATGGCAATAAAGACTAATATGTCAAAAGCTTATGATAGAGTTGAGTGGAATTTCCTTGAGGAGATTTTCCGTCGGCTAAGTTTCACTGATGTTTGGATTTCTTGGATAATGGAGTGCATTAGATCTATCACTTACACGATTCTGTTTAATGGTCGGACGTACGGTCATATAAGGCCAGAACAGGGACTTCGCCAAGGCGATCCACTTTCCCCTTTCATTTTTATTATATGTGCAGAGGCCTTAGTACATTGCATGAAACGAGCTGAAGAAGAAGGAAAATTATTGGGCCTTAAGCTAACAAAATCTTGTTCGTCGATTCAACAACTTCTATTTGTAGACGATAGTCTATTCTCGTGCAGGGCAAATTTCCGTGAAGGGGCATAAATTCTTAGAAACCTTAAGATTTTACGGTGAAGCTTTAGGACAAATAATAAATTTCCAAAAATCAGCTATCACTTTTGGGGAGAAGGTCGACTCCATAATGAGAAGAATTTTTGGGCTTTACATGGGCGTTACACAAGAAGGTGGAGAAGGTAAATATTTGGGCTTACCTGAATGGCTAAACGGGTCAAAGAGAGAGCTGCTAGCTTTCATCACCGATAGACTAACATTGAGGCTAAGTGGATGGTATTCTAAGACACTCTCCTGGAGGTAAAAAGACACCCCTAAAATCAGTAGCTTTATCTCTGCCTACCTATGCCATGTTATGCTTTAAGTTGACAAAGTTTCAATGCAAGAAGCTCACATCCACTATGTCCAGATTTTAGTGGAGTAGTAACGAGAACAAGAAAAATATATGTTGGGTTTCATGGCAGAAAATGTGCAATTCAAAGAAGGAAGGCGGCTCGGGTTTTCTTGGTTTCAATCAGGCTCTCTTGGGGAAACAAGCATGGCGGCTTATATGTGATCCAAATTGCCTGCTATCTCGGGTTTATAAAGCACGGTATTTTCAGAAAAATGAATTCCTAGATGCATCGAGTGGTTCTAGACCTTCTTATGCATGGAGAAGCATCCTTTTCGGTTAACAACTACTTGAGAAAGGTCTTGTGAAATCAATCGGCAATGGACAGTCTACCCATGTATGTTAGATAAATGGGTATTTGACAAATTTCCAAAAAGACCCTTTAACAAGAAAAGGACCATTGATCTTAATCTCCATGTCTCTAGTCTTGTCCTCCCAAACAACACATGAAACTATGATTAGTTAAGTGAGTTATTTCCCCCTCCCGAAATCCAAAAAATAACAGCTTTTCCTCCAGTCCTTAAGGAAGAAGACGCATGGATATGGCCATACTCTAGAGAAGGAAAATACACAGTTAAAAGTGGTAACTGGTTAGCAAGCGAATTAGTTTCAGGGAACACCTCATCAACTTCATCACAAAACAGAGTCAATAAACTGAAAAGCAGGATTTGGCGCATAAAGACACTACCTAAGATAAAGTTTTTCATGTGGCGATCGTTATCAGATACTATTACGGTGGCTGGCTGTTTTTCTTCTCATGGCATGACGGTGGACAAGACTTGTAAACTCTGCAAGAAACATAATGAGACCATTTGGAATATGCTTTTCGAGTGTGATTTAGTAAATCAGGTTTGGAGGAGGATTAATCTTCCTCAGCTGCCTGGTGGAGTGCTTAAATCGATTGAAAATTATATGCATCTCTTCTTGGTCTACCTTGGAAATCATTGCATAAGATCGGATGCTCGGGAAGCTATGCCTTGGATCCTATGGAATGTTTGGAAACAGAGGAATGAATTCATCTTTAAAGGACTAACTCAAAATTCTGACTTTATAATTGCCAAATCAATTGGCGAAGCCGGAGAGTGGTACGAGACAAACACAAGACCTAGTGCTACTAATAGTACGCAAGCTTCCTTGTCATCTGTGTATAAAGGCTGGACTAGGCCAAGGCCATATACCCTCAAAATGAACTTAGGAGTGTCTTGGTTAAGATAAGATCATTTGGTAGGAGTGGCCTAGGTCCTACGTAACCACACAGGCGAGGTCCTCTTTCATGTTCGGGATACTTTGTTTTGTGGTGTTGTATGGGGCCTCTAGTGCCTTGTAGATTTGCACTTTGTTAAGGTTGAGCTATGGACAAAGTGTGTGGTGATTTACAAGGCTATCAATACTCCTCGTGAGTGGCCAAGATATAGGGCATACATAGACCAGATTTTGAAGCTGAGGGAGAAATTTCATAGCTGTGACATAATGGTATCAAGCCCCTTAACCAATGCATCAGCTGACATGGTCGCGAATAGTGTTACTCAAGATAATCGTCTATATTCTTACATTGCAGCAGGGGGGTCAATATGGTTGCGATCTACTCTTGAGCTTGAGAGAAGATAATTTACTTTTGGCCCGGTTTTGCCTATATCTACATGGTTTTTGACTTTTGTTGTATAGGTTCCTTTAGGCGTATTTATAACCTTGTATTGTCTCTTGCCATCTATCGCATGTTTTTAATATAATTTCTTTAAGGCTAAAAAAAAAGAATTAAACATTTTTGAAAATGTTGGCTATCTTTCACAAAGCGTTTGCTCACCCACCGGAAGAGCTCAACAGTCCGACCTCTCATTTCTCAGCCAAAACTCCTAAACTTCTCAGAGAAACTCTCTCTAACTTCCTCTCTCACCAACAACACACAGCTTTCTCCATGAACTTCGTCGGTTCCTTAAATCCAGTACACAAATTTGGGATTTAAATTCTTAACTGTTTTCTCATGTTGTTCTGTGGATTAAATGGGGTTTACTGTATGCTTTTGGGGAGTTTGAACAATCTGTGTACATTGAATTGTCAATATGGACTAATGGGGAAGCAGGACCGGCCCTGAGTTTTTTGGTGCCTAAAGCAAGAATAAATTGATGCCCTTATATATTATACGTTTTTTAACAGTAACATAATTAAAGATTGCAAAAACACCATGAAAAGTTAATATATTTAAAATAATGTAAGAAACATTAATACACTACTTATGTAAAATATTTTAGTAAATCTACTCTTGAAAAATAATCCTTCTTGCATTTTTTCCTGCAAAATTATTTATCATATTTGTATAATCAAGTTCCTCAACCAAATCTTTCTCGATGGATATCATTACCAATCCATTTAATCGTTTTTGAGACATAGTAGAACGTAGATAATTCTTGATGAGGTTCAACTTTGAAAAACTTCTTTCTGCACAAGCAACTGAAATCGGAATGGTCAATAAGATGCGATAAGCTATCCATGTGTTTGGATAACAACCATCCATTCTTTTCAAAAACTCCAACACATCGACTGCTTCTGTAATTTCTTGTGGCAGCAATCCTCTTACAAGTTTAAGTTCTATAAATAAATCTTTCACTTCTACATCTGAAAGTCCCTCATGCTTAAGAGAAGCTTCAAGCTTCATACAAGATACCATCAAATCATCATCCTTTGATAGCTACCTCAAGATCTATATCCTTTGATTGCAATGTTTTGCTCACTATATTAAAAACAGAAAGAAAATCATACCATACCACCATTCCAAACAGGAATTCAAAACCTCCAATTCCATGTGTTTCACTCACTGCAAGAGACTCAGCATCACTACGATGTCCTAGATTATCACTATTTTATGCCAAGTAAAACAAAGCATCTCTAATCTCTGAAGCTTGAAATCTGAATGGTTTAACACTATCAATGCGACTTTCCCAACGAATTTGTGATAATTGTTTAAGTGTACTACCATTCACCTTCTCTTTATATACTTCCCAATTGTTGGTTGAAGCTGCAAATAAGCAATATATACGATGAACAATGCTAAAAAACGAAATAGCTTTCTTAGATGAGGAAGCCATATCACAAAGAACAAGATTGAGACTGTGACATCCACATGGAGTGTAAAATGCTCTTAGATTTACATCAAGTAATCTTTCTGAACACCTTTATGTTTTCCTTTCATATTTGCCCTATTATCATAACCTTGTCCTCTTATATCATCAATATTCAACTTAAAATCAGCCAACACATCTTGAAGAGTGTTAAATATCCCTTCTCCTCTCTTGTCTTGATTTCCAAGAATGTAAAAAAAAACTCTTCAATCAGAGGTGAAATCGTGGAAATATCAACACATCGAATTAGAATGGTAAGCTACTCTTTATGGCTAATATCAGGAGTAGAATCCAAACTGACTGAAAAATACTTTGCATCTTGAATCTTCTTTAAGATATTCATCTCAATTTCATTTCCAATCATTTCTATCAACTCATTCTGAATCTTATGACTAAGGTAATGGTAATGAGTTTCACCTTTTTCAATCCGTCGAATGTGTTCCTTCATTAATGGATCAAAGCTTCCAATCATCCTAATAAAAGCCAGAAAGTTCCCACTGGATCACCAATCTTCTCATTATGTCCACAAAATGCTAAATTTCTTTCAGCTAGAGTCTTTACCACTACAATTACTCTCAACATCACATCTCTCCAATGTTTACTTTCCTTGTTAATTGCCTCCTGCAAATGCTTATCAATAGTCTTAATTTTTTTCAATCTCATTTCTAGCTCTGCCCAACGAGTCATAGAAATGATATGATGATGAGTTGTTTCATGAATTTTCAGCCTATGTGAAGCATTTCTCCAATCATCATATCCAATACTAGCCAAAAGAGGAGGACTTGTTTCTTGAGTAAACAATTTACAACAAAAACAAAAAATCTTATTTTTTGCTTTTGAATAAACTAACCATTTTCTGTCTTGCTTCTCTCCATTGCTCATCTTTCTAGTATAAGAAGAATAAGTGAAACACCTATCGATCTCATCTCGTGGAAAACAGTAACCAGTTGGTGGTCTTTTGGGTGGACCTTTCTCAACCAAAAAATGTCTCATTCTTTTATCAATCTTTCCACAGTTCCCAAGATCATCCATATCAACATTCTCATAAAAACTTTTAATGTCATCAACTTTCTCATGTTCTTCCATGTTGTCTTTCTCAAACTAATCTCTCTTCTCATTCGTACACTTTACTTTAGCTCCAACAGATTCTTCTATATTCCTTTGGTTTGCATCTTCTTCAATAGTATTAATCCCTTCGTCTTCATTGTTTGTTTTTGATTTAGTACTCTCATCAGTCTCAAATTTTTTTGTTCTTGTCACATACTTAAGAATATCATTGGTTTGAGATTTAACCAATTTATCTTGTCTTTCTTTTCTTTTTCTATTTGCATATCCACATGGTTGGTTGCGAATCTTGTTTTCCGGTAGCATTTTTTCTACAAATTATTATATAAATTACTAAATCAGAATGACTATTGACTTAAATGAGAAAACAAATAAGAACAGAACAACCACGAAGACAAACAACCCAACACAATCACAATTCACATGAATCATAATTTATTAACCTCACGAGTCACCTTTTGTTTAAAACGTATATATATAATAACTACATAAAACTTAGAAGCAAGTGGAATTAAGCGAATCAGCCACATGAAATCCAATATTCATATAACTACATGCCAACAATGATGATAAGACTTAAGAGACACAATCATGTATAAACAAATATATACACATTGAGATTGACATTGATTTAGTGAAGGAATCTGAACTTTAGAAAAGCTTTCAGTTTCACTAAGAAAGAAAATGTTTTTGATTTTTTTTGTAAAAAAAGGAGTTATAGAAAAAATAAATAAATCTTATTTGGATTTGGAATTGAGAGAGGAAAAAATGAATCAACAACCAATTATCAAAGATCGATGAGTATTTAGTCTGAGATTTAAGTTTCTCGTTAAAACTTAGAAAGTTTTAGTAGAAGAACAGAGAAAAGGAATCGTCGTTAGGTTTTCTTCTTTCCAATTCATTAATAATTTATTAAAATTTAATATTTTAATATTTATAAGCAGCCAATGATAATTAACTAATATAAATTATTATAATACAGTCAGCAGAATTTAGAAATAGTTTTCTATATCTGAACGAAAAAAAAAATTGTAGTATGTATATTTAATAAGACCACTACATTGAGAGATATTATTAAATTTGATGCCCCAAAACTTTTTATAATATTTGGCGCCTAAAACCTAAAACTCAGGGCCGCTACTAGGGGAAGAACTCAAACGAAGCAATGTTTGTGATCGAAGCTTACCGCACACTTTGTGATCGTGGTCCTTACCCAGCTGATCAAGTTCTCAGAGGCCTCGAAGGAAGCTTCGCTTTCGTCCTCGACGATTCCCTAAACTCCTCTCTTTTCTCAATTTTGGTGGTACATATTTCTCTATTTTAAACAAAAAAAGAAGAAGTAGTAAATGTACAAAGTGGTTTGTTTGCTTGTTTTCTGTTTCTGACTTGTAAAGTTTTGATTTTAAATGGTCAAAGCTCTGATGGAGGAGAGAGTCTTTACTGGGGAATTTCAGGAGATGGCTTTGTTGTAATGTCTGATGATATTAAGATCATAAAGCAAGGCTGTGCGAAATCATTTGCTCCTTTCCCTACTGGCTGTATGTTTCACTCTGAATCAGAGCTTAAGAGCTTTGAACATCCAACCAACAAGATGAAGGCAATGCCTAGAATTGACAGTGAAGGTGTCATTTGTGGAGCTAACTTCAAAGTGGATGCTTGTTCTAAGATCAATAGCATCCCCAGGAAAGGAAGTGAGGCTAACTGGGCGCTAGCTAATTCTCGCTAATTTTCTTTCTATTCTTTTCTCTAATGTACTGTAAATACCCTTTAATGTTATCACAATATAAGAAAATAAATGCATAGAAAAGAGCTTAAAACATGCACTTTTTACTTGTAACTCAATAGAGTATAAAGTCCAGTAATGACAATTGTGTTGATTCTATGAATTTGGAAGTTTACAACCGCAACATAAAAAGCTTGGTCGAAATTTCTCATTCATCCTTCCACATGTATGCAAACTCATCAGGCTCCAATGGGTTCGAGAGTTCATGCATCTTTCTTCTAGTTTTTGCCTTGATTTTTGTAGAGGGGCAATTGGGCCTTGGCCCAATTACAAAATGGCCCAACCTAGCTGCGGCCCAAATGAAGTTGAAAGCCCAATAAGTCAAGCCCATCAAGAAGAACACATGCAAGATGACACATGGATTCCACTGAAGAACATGTGCTCATCCTGGACCTCTATAAAAGGGAAGCTAAATGAAGAAGAAAGGAGGGGGGGGAGGAGAGCATAAGAACTTCAAACACAACAAAGAACATCAAAGGAAAAACTTAGGAGAACGAAGAACATTCAAGCCTCGACGAACAGAAGATATACGAAGATGAGCATACGAACACCCTAGTGGTGAATGAGCTCGACGAGCAGAGGCTATACTAAGACGAGCAGAAGCTGTGAAGAACTGCTAAGCAGATTGACAAGCAGAGGCTACACTAAGACGAGCAGAAGATGTGAAGCACTGCTAAACAGATTGACAAGCAGAGGCTACACTAAGACGAGCAGAAGCTGTGAAGAACTGCTAAGCAGATTGACAAGCAGGGCTACACTAAGACGAGCATAAGTTGTGAAGAACTCCTAAGCAGATTGACGAGCAGAGGCTACACTAAGACGAGCAGAAGCTGTGAAGAACTGCTAAGCAGATTGACAAGCAGAGGCTACACTAAGACGAGCAGAAGCTATTCAAACACCCTAGTGGTGAATGAGAACAGACGCTCGTAGCTGACATAAAGACTTCATATACGAAAATCTCGACCCACGAAAATTACTTCAGCAAAACATATGACAACCTAAAAAATAGAACTACGACCGGCTTGATCCCTTTAGAGGGTACGTAGGCAACCGATCACGGTGCAACTACTCTCATAAAAACGTTCGTATAAAAAGTGTGTTAAGACTAGTACGAACAATTTTCTTAGCAAATTTTCCAGCTTTATTTCTTTTCTCCAAAGCTTGAATCTAAAAGGAAGGAAATTAACTACTTAAAAATACTTTTAACTTTTACAATGTGCTCTACTACATCAATTTGTATATAGAGCTCAGTACCTGGTCTGGAGATACATAGAACGGGTTCTCATAAAGTGTGGGACCTCCGAAGCTGCCTCCAAAAATCTTTATTGGATTTAAACAAAACCTTGGACCAACCTCAATAAGGGTCATTTTATCCAGACCACCTCGTGCAATCTTGTCTGACTCGTTATGAGGTACTGATATCTGCAATGGAAAACTCGGTTAGTCAAACAAAGTTTTCCAACTGAATTTAACTGCGAGTATTCCCTTATATGAACCAACCTGGTAATTACGGAACCATATATGGTCATCGACAATGGAAAAAACAAACACATGGTCATGATAAGGTTTATACTTTCTGTGTTCCTTAGGAATTCCATATATCTAAAAGAGAAAACAGAAATCGTTAAAATATTAGAAGTCCCAAGATATAAACAAAACTAACGGGGACTACAAAAAGCCTTATCCACAATTTGAAAAGAAAAAAATGAAAATGAGACTGACCTGAGTTAACATCTCTTTCAGAAGTTTCCAGTGCGCATCTTTATCAAAATTGGATGAGAATGTCAAAAGTGGGCGTGAACCTTTCAGATGATATCCAGTGAGTTTTATCTCTTCCATTGTGTGAACTTCACCATATAAAAACACAGCTCAGAGACTATCCATGATACGAGTTGATCAAAACCACCAGCTCTTGTCACTTATTTTGAAACCAAAACAGAGGAACTAGAGACATTACCAGCATTAACCAAGAACTTAACGGACGGTCCACTTGGGAACTTAACCATCCACAGGTAAAGATCTTTATGCTTCCTACACTGAAACGAAAACAAATAAAAATGAACAAACTTGAGTTACATGGAAGACATTGATTTTGCAGACCAATGTGAACCAGAAAGAGGATTTCAGCATTTATGCGATTGTTCTATTTTCTATGGCATTAAAGGTTTAAGTTGCGTATCATACCAAAGATGCAGGTAACTGGAAACTTTAGTAAGAGAATTAGGAAAAACCTTCCAGAAGAAGCAAAGAATAGAATCTCTGTAATTAAGGTACCCAAAAAAGATGGAAAATTATACCTCAAAAAACAAACAAGAAGAAGCGCCCTTAAGTTCGATGAGCTCGTTAAGAGTGACCTTTACTGCTCTTAGCTTCCACCTTACTATTCTTCTTACAACGAGGCAAAAGTCGATACCTTTTGACGAATGAAGAATAAACAGAGTTACTTAATGATTCTTCTCCACCAATAACATGACTAAACCAAATCAAAACCCAATGTAAATTTTAACACGCTTCACCTGAAACTGATCCTACGGGAACAAGTAACGAGAACCTTCTCTTTATTCCTGAATCCAGACGCAGACGCAGACGCTAGTTTAGATTTCTCAGCATCTTCGTTCTTATCTTTCCAACCCAAGAGTGTCCTTTTAGGTCTCTCGGCAGCAGAATCGTTCTTCACCTGTGCTGCCGCTTCAGTCTCGCTGTGCTTTCTCTTCTTCCCCATTTTGATTTCCTCTATGGATGATGAAGAAACAACGCTAAATCTCTTTTTAGGGTTTTACACTTTCACTATCAAATCAAACCTAAGAGACAAGAAACATGAACGGCACCGTTCGTAAATTAACGTAAGAATCATAAATGGCTAGGTCGCATGTTTAATGGGCCTTTCAGAGCCTAGATAAGTAGATCAAAAACAAAAAAACTCTATAATGATCTTCTGATCTAAATCAGAAAAACTCCACAATGATCAGTATAGTTTTTTTTTCTCTCGATTTTCCTAGAAAGAAATCTTACTAACAGAAAATAGAAAATAAAAAAAAGCTCGCTAAAATAAAACAAACCTCACTCGATTATCTTCACGACTCTATATACTTTTTTTTATCAAATCTCGAATGGACAAACCAAAGTTCTGAAACGTTTGAATCTCTCCCCTGAGACCCGCAGTGACAATCACCATTCCCCATGAAGCTGACACATTCCTTGAGTTTCCATTTGACGCCGATAAATTTGTACTCAGGCGATTCCCACTATTGTTCCTTCTAAACAATAATTTCTCTTCAGGCCATGTTGTTGATATTCTATTAAAAAAGTATCCATTTGTTGTGCTCAAAATGATCCCATTGCGTGGACTGTTCCATCCCCGACAGGTCCACGGGTATAGGTGGATGGTTAGCTGTGGAGAATTCGTCAAATTTATTGGTGTTTCCGTGAAGCCCGTCTCTGTTTTGAGTTCCCTATGCTTCACTTGAGGCCATTCCGGGCGATGAGATGGCTGCAGAAACGTCTTGGCTATGGAAATGCTCGTAAGAGTTTGTAACCGCCACGTTCTTCTTGCTATTACTCCTGCTTGGTCGAGAAGCAGGGGATTCATACTTTCATATGTATACATGTGAATCCTTGCTAGCTGAAATTACGTATTTCCCATTTGTTGTGATTGAGGCAGAGATCAGGCTGTTCGTATTCCGAAACCCTGTCAAACGATATGGTAACAGAAAAGATCAATTATTTGGCTCGCCAACGAATTAACAAAAATAAAAGCTTGGAGTTTTGAAAGGCGTGTGCATTTGTTTGGTTACCTTTAAGTTTGTTTACTAGATCAGTTCCATCAACAACGCGGATCCGTGAATCAGAAGATGTGACAAGCACTTCAGATGAGCTCCCAGGCCAGGATCAATTGCTGAAAAGCATTTATTGATACGAAAATTTGCTCAAATACATGCTCTTTTTTTTGGGTGGGCAAAGAGACAAAAAAACCTGAAAACTTTCTTTTAAATACAGAAAATCTCGTTGACTAAACCAAACACTAAACCAAAATTGATTTAAACCAAAACTAAACCGGAAAAATTCAAATCCCTAATTCTCTAACTCCCCACGATTCCCTTTTTTCCTCCACGACAAAAAAAAGAACAAAAAAGAACTCCATTGTTGTTTCTTCTCAAAATTCTTCTTCTCCGGTCCGTTTCGAATTCCCCTCTCCTATCTTCGGCTTCATCTCGAATTCCCTTCTCTTCCACGAATTCTTTTCTGGGTTTCGAATTTCCCTATCCTCCATGAAGTTTCGCCTTCATCTCAAATTCCCCACAAAATTTGTTAATGTTTGCAACAAATCGAACGTTGTACTCCTTTTTTACCGGAATTGGTTTTTCAAAATTTTCTATTTTCTGTTGATTGAAATTAACAAAAAATGTGTTCTCTCAGGCGTTGAGACTGTGAATTCAGAGTCTGCGACTGGAAAATTAACGATAACCGGAGAAGTAGATCCGGCGAAACTCCAGGAGAAACTTGAAGAGAAAACCAAGAAAAAAGTCGATTTGATTTCTCCTCAACCCAAAAAAGAAAAAGAGAACAATAATGATAACAATAAGGACAAAAACAAAAACGAAGAAGACAAAAAAAACAAAGAAAAGAAATCAGAGGAGAAGAAACCAGACAACAACAACGAGAAGAAACCCAAAGAGGTGATTAATTAATCTTTGCTTTTTACTAAATTGTTTGAATCTGATTAGTATAATGAGAGGATGTTTTTGATTCTGTTTACAGCTATTAAATTTTTTGAATATTGTGTTGATCTTTCAGCCTCCGGTAACAACGGCGGTATTGAAGCTGAACTTCCATTGTCAAGGTTGTATTGGGAAAATCCAAAAAGACTGTTACTAAAATCAAAGGTTAGTGAACACAAATCGCGTTTTTTGAAACCCAGTTTAGGTAAACGCGAATACTCAGAGTGTTTAGTTTTTTGGAATTTGAAGGTGTTGATGGGATAAGAATGGACAAAGAGAAGAATATAAAAGTTACATATGTACTTACTAACGTAAAAGTTAAAACCAAAACCCGCAGGGACTTCAGTTTCGGAGATGCTCACACTAGTTCCCGAGATGGCCACACCGGCTCCCGAGATGGCTACACCAACTCCCGGAACTCAGATTTCACCTGTGGTATATGGTCCTAAACCATATGGTAGTACTGAACCACTAAGACTTGTTGGTGATGTTTGAACTTGATTATTTATATTGCTTTGTTGGATTGAACCTAGTTGGAACTTTAAGTTTAATTGAACTTAGTTGGAACTTAACGTTTAATTGATGTTGGAACTTTAAGTTTAATTGAACCTAGTTGCACTGTAGTTGTACCTTAGTTGTACTAAATTGTATCATATTTAATAATTTAATTTAATTTATTAATTTATTTTTATTTAATATTTTAATTTAATAAAGATATGACACAAAAATATTTGACACAAAAATATATGACACAAAAAGTACCTAGGATAAAATAAATATCTAACACAAAAAGCAAAAAATACCTAGGATAAAACAAAATCTGACACAAAAAGCAAAAAGTACCTTAGATCTTCCACTAAGCGAGCACATCCACAAAAGCTCAGACGAATACATGTCTCGTTCTTGCAGTTTTTGTTCGATAGTTGTACCTTAATTGTATCAAAATTCTTAGTTGTACCCAGAACATAACATAGTTGTACTTTGGTGGTTTAACCTTTAATTAGTTGTACCATACTAAAACATAATTTATTTTAGTTGTACCAGTGACAGTGCATTAATAGAGTCTATGCATTATAGTTGTATAACAAAACTTTTCGTAAATAACAGATTTTCAAAATTGTGGAAAATTCAACCTCTTCACATCTAAACAAGCATTAAAAGTATAAGACACTTATTTGAAAATGCTAGTGATATGTAACCAAAAAATAAAAACTTGAATTTTTGTTTTAATTATATATATTCCAATGAATCCTAGACAAACATGGATAATCTTACACATTACAATTACGTTAATAATTAGTTAAGAGCCACTACAAAACCAACCAAACATGCCTCGACCACTTTGACTCGATCCCCCCACTTTGACTCATTTCTCCCTCTGTCTGACTTGATCCCCGTCCTCTACTACCAAACCCACATCTCCGACCTCTTCCACGATGTTCTCCAAATGATGGGAACCTCGTTTGTTGAATTCTACCTTCATTTTTTTTCATAAACCGGAGGTAATGTCGTTTTTTCTTGTACCTCGGGGGGAACAACATAATCTTTCTTATATGGAACTGGATAAATTTTCTGGTGGTAAGCCAATGCCCACATATCCTTCAAGCGGATTCTCTTCAAGCGGATTACCTTTAAGCGGATTTTCTTCAAGAGGATTATCTTCAAGCGGGTTACCTTCAAGCAGATTTTCTTCTAGTGGATTTTCTTCTAGCTGATTATCTTCAAGCGGATTCTCTTCAAGGACATGTGAGTCAAGCGGGTCACCACGGTTTACCATCTCCGCAACATTCCTTGGTTCTTCTTCGTGAAGAGTTATCATACCACACTTATTCACTTTGGTGCTTACACCAACAACACTTCCTTGATCCTCTCGTAAACCATCCTCATACCCCTGACTTAAATCTTTCACAACCTCCACATTCAAAATACTCCAACGTTTCTCATAACTCAGTGTCATAAAATAGGCGAAGACTTCTTCATCATTCGATATATATATGATATCATCGGAGGCTCCAAGTGCAATGTGATGTAGCTCAGTATCAAACTCGTAATAGCTTCATATTTCCTAAGCTTCTGGTATACATGACTAAGCAAATCATAATACGTCACCTCCTCAAACGATTTCTGAGTCACTACAACGTATACTTTATCTTCACTTGGAATCCATATTGTTTCAACTCCATCTTTTGAATAATGTCCTCCATACAAAAAATGTACGATTGTGAATCGGCTTCTATCAATTTTCTACAAGAAAAACCTGTTATTTCAGAAAACAGTTACACATAGTTGTACCAAGTTGTACCAAGTTGTACAAGTTACACATAGTTGTATTTAGTTGTACCAAGTTGTACCAATTACATATAGTTGTACTTAGTTGTACCAAGTTGTACCTGCGATTTTAAATTTTTTATACCCACGATTTTGACTTTTCTATAGTTTAGATTCATTGCGATTTCAACAATGGAACCCATAAATAATCAACTACTAATAATGTAGCACTCAAAATCGATCAATAAAACGAGTTTCATAGCCCAACGTGCATATAAATGAAGTTAATTGTTTTTTCAAATTTTTTTTTATTTCATTTCTCTAATTAAAATACCCAGTTACATTATATTTTACTCATACAAAACAATAAAAAAGTATAAATACTAAAAACGCATCGAAATTTACCTCACACGAAGCTTTCTCTTTCTATTCATTGGAGGTTTTTCGTTGGAAGAAGAAGAGAAGAGAGAAGAAGATGAAATGTTAATACACTTGGTTTAATTCTATTGGTCCAATTTAATTCTTCTCATTAATTTTTCCACCAACCAATTCTTTTCTCTCTCTTCCACATCACCCTCAACCCACACCATTTTCCCTCTCTTTTTCCCTCTCTTTTTGGACTTTTCCCCTCACATTTCATTAAGGGCAAAATTGTATTTCAATAGGTTGAGACATGTATTGAGTTTGAACAAATGTATTGAGATTTTTTTGACATCAATAAGTGTTTTTCAGCAACTCACCCCCCAGACACATACTATGGTATGAAATGAGACAAAGCAAGGAACTTTTAGATCTATCTAGAACAATGCCTTTTGTTTCATTGAATTTTGCTCCTGAAGAAATGATTTTCGCGTTACCTGGAAACCAGTTATCTTTTTCAGATGAGCTTTTTTCTTCTTCTTTTGTAGATTTATCTGGCTTTTCTGCTACATCTTGTTGTCTGAAAAGAAGATATCACTTAATGTTAAAACATCAAAAACAACCAAAAATCCAAAATCTAAATCTTGACAATAACTTCATCATTACCGGATGCACTGTACATGCGACAACTACCTTTGTATGAACCAACCAATGCGCTCTTCAAGTTTAAACAGAGATAGTTTAGAAAGCTAAGAAATTGATTCTTCATGAGATGCGAAAAATCCAATTAGTTGACAAATTTAGTTTACCTAGCCGTCTGGAATATAGCACGCCGAAGTGACCATCTCATAAAGATCATACCAGTCAACTACTTGACGATCCGGAATGCTCCAGACACGAACTTTTGCATCTAAGGATCCACTGATGAAGTATTTATCATCAACCAAATTAAATTGAATGCAAGTCACTATTCCAATCAATAATCAAAACACACAAACTATTTCCATGATGGTGCAGAGACTACTAACCGTAATCACTGTGTAAACATACTTTCAAGCAAGTTTGGCTGAACAAGTGCCATAAAAAAATTGTTTTATCCATTGATGAAGAAAGTAGATGCTGAAGAGACTAGTAATAGAGAAAGCTTATTAACTATTTTCTTCCAATCAATTTCTTCCAAACAGAAACAAACAAAATAAAGTGATTATCTAACTTGAGACTTAGACCAAGCAAGGTCAAGCACATCATTTAGATGTCTTTGAAAGGAACAAGTTGGTATGGGCGAGGCGGGGTGGAGATAGCCAGGAGTGTGGTCAGCGCAGTCTGGTGGGACGAACTGGGAATAACTCAACATATAGGCTGCTAGCCATATGTGGTTCACAAGAATTTTCTCCAGCATCTTTGATACGAGACCTAGGTCCATGTTGTTCTTCCAAGTATAAAAAGACCCTTGATATCACAGGTGAAAGGTACCCACATCATGTATACAGTTATGGAATGCTGACATTTGACTGTCTAATTGGGTGACATTGAGTGATGAGTGCTCTGCAGGATGTAAAATTTGGTTAAATCTCCTCCAATTAGCCATGGACTTGAATGGAGATCATACTGGTTATATAGTAACCACAACTCCTCCCACAGTGAGAGTCTTTCTTCATGGTGGTTACCCGCATAAATGGTTATGAGGATAAATGATGCAAGACCATTTATTGGAATGTTGTAAGTTAATGACTGCTGGGATTGATGAAAAGCTAAAATTGTGACTGGATGTTTCCAAATCAAGATAATGTGTCCATCATCATCTTTCAAGTGATTAGAGGTATAGCTCCATCCCTACTTAATTGTTGCATTACCTAACTTAAATTGTGCTCCTTAATGTGAGTCTCCAATATTACTCCTAAGTATGTCTTTCTGGCTTTTAGCCACTTATTCCACCGCTTTTGATTGTCCAAGTCGTTGAGATGAGAGGTTCACTTCTTGGTCGAGGAGTGAGTCCTCAACGGGTAATTGTTAGGTTAGGTATATGGGAAGGTTGAGAAGGAGAGGGGGAGGTGGGGATAATGTCCATGGGTTGGTGATCAGATTTGGTTGGGGAAAGGGGAGAATGAGAAGTAGAAGGTTTAGATTTATTTTGGGGCTGGGGAGATTAAATTTGGGGCGTTTAGAGCTTTTAGTGGCTGAAAGGACGGCATGGGAGAGAGCAAGTTTATCTGGTCTAACATTTGGAGTGACTCGGAGATCTGGTGGAGAAATAATTGGGTTGGTTGGGGGAAGTAATAGATGATTGAACATGTGGGTTTAATTAGCTGAACAAGTGTGAAAGAGGGATTGGGCAGCTGAGATGACACATGGGCTGGTTGGGAAGTAATTTTGGGGCCAAGTTTAACTGGGTGACCTATAACTTTGCAATGGATGCAGGTTGGAGGAACCCATGGATACACAACGTAAAGCTTAATGAGGTGACCATTTTCCTGTTGTTGCTCGATGTGAGTTAGGATCGGTTTCTTAAGGTCGGCATGAACCAGAATATGAGCCTCAGAGATATTTGTGAGAGATTGGGTGTAGTCATCCACCTCACGAGGTTCACTAATAAGGCCAGCAATAAAACTTCATCCTTCATGGGTCATTAAGTCAAAATGTACATTATTAAATGTTGGTTGTTCTCGTTCCTTTACAGTATTAGTCTATTTTGCAACTATGAACAAAAAGTCATCAATGTATATTTTCTTTTCTGAAATTCAATCTCTTAGATAGTTTTTTGGGATTCGAACTATAATTGATCTTAAACCTGAGAGTACATAGAACTCCACTCTCTTTGTTTTACTCTATATGTGACTAAGGACACTTTGTGTGACTCATAAAGGTGGGAATTTTCCAGAGCAATGTCCCACTATGAACTCTCTTTGAGCAGTAATTCCACGGTTGAACACTTCTTCTAAGGTAAAGAGTATAGGTATACTTCTGGGAGAGTAAGTCAATCGAGCAAGTCTTTGTAGTTTCTTATTTGCAGCTTGTCTAAGTGTGGAAGCATAAGAAGCTTGAGCTGAATGGGGAAGAGCGTTGGAGGGAGAGGGAAACAGAGACATATTATGGTTAAGGTTTAAGTTAGGGTTAGGGCTGGAGCTTGGATTGTGATACACGTTCTGGTTGCAAAGACAAGTCTCAATTCAACGAAGTGTTATATGTAAGAGGATGAGATACTTGATCAGCTTACACACGGATTGGTGGAAGTGAAATGGACCACACAAGTGGTGTTGAACTCGTGATACACCAAGGATTCTTCAAGTGTACAATACACACGAGAAGAAGAATTGGATCCGCAAGGGAGGCTGTGTTTTGTTTTCAATGATAATTATTTCATTAGAAGTGTTTGCCTTGGTTTAAATACCTAGGTCTTTAAGAAAACAACATGTAGTTCAAATCAAAACTACAAGACTTAAGAAAAACAACACAAAGTTTTCAAATAAGGAAAGTATGATAGAAAATTATAAATACGCTTCTAAGGCTGCGGACAGACTTGTGAATGATGTGATGATCCGTGAACAAGTCTTCCTTGCACACTAGAGGTGTTGCCTCATTAAAACCTTCTTCGGAAAACCCATTGGGACAAAACCGAAGGTAGGAAAAAGAGTACAATTCTCTAGCATGACTTTATGCATCCTCATTTCTTGGTAATAGTAAGGATGCTAGAAGCGGTGGTGGTGAGGCTGAGGAGTGTGCTTGCCTCGGCTGATATGGTGGTCAGTCCATGCTTGATATGCTCTTCACGATTGTAGTGCTTGGCTGGTGAAAAGTCTTCTTCACTCAATGCTTTAATTGTGACTTGATCAACGAACTGGGAAAACTTGTAACCAATGGCTTTGGCTTTAAGGCGAGTTAAAGGACTGCTTGGCACCTATGGAACCATACTTGCTGTAGTTTCTTCCTCATATACATGCTCAGCTTCACCTATGTCCTCATCATTCCCTCCCCCTTCACAGCGTTTTGTCCTCAAAACGGGTTCATTACCTACATCAAAAAGTTCCAAATCAGCAACATTGAATGTAGATGATACATTAAACTCACCTGGCAGCTCCAATTGCTATGCATTGTCGTTGATTCGTTTCAGCACTTTGAAAGGTCCATCTCCACGGGGTGCAAGCTTGCTCTTCCTTTCGCTTGGAAAGCGTTCTGGTATGAAGTGCAGCCAGACCCAATCTCCTTCCTTGAAGGTTACTTGCTTCATGCCCTTGTTAGCTTGTTGTGTGTACGCCTCAGTTCTTCTCTCAATGTTCTCCTTTGCTCTTTGGTGAATTTTCTTGACATATTCTGCTTTGGTTTCACCTTCCAGGTTGACAATCTCGGCTGGTGGCAATGGTGTGAGGTCAATAGGTCAACGTGGGTAGAATCCATACACAATCTCAAATGGAGACATTCTGGTGGCAGAATGCACAACTCGGTTGTAAGCAAACTCGATGATTGGGATGCATTCTAACCAAGTCTTCAAGTTCTTCCCAATTATGGCCCTCAGCAATGTGGATAGTGTGCGGTTCACCACTTCTGACTATCCATCCGTTTGAGGATGATATGTTGTAGAGAAAAGCAGCTTGGTTCCTAACTTCTTCCACAAGGCTCTCCAAAAGAAGCTGAGAAACTTGGTATCTCGATCAGATACTATGGTTCTTGGAATACCTGCAACCTCACTACTTCTTTAAAGAACAATGTTGCAGTTTGAGATGCATTATTGGTCTTGGAACATGGTATGAAGTGAGCCATCTTCGAAAACCTGTCTACAACAACAAAAATAGAATCTTTGTGGTTTGTCTTAGGCAAGCCTAGCACAAAGTCCATAGATAAGTCAGTCCAAGGTGTAGTAGGAATTGGTAAATGTAAGTATAAACCATGGGGGTGTGCTCTGGACTTGGCTTTCTTGCACACAACACAACGTGCATAGTAAGCTTCAACATCTCTCCTTTGGTGAGGCCAGTAGAAGTGTTCCCTCAGCATGTCTAACATTTTGTCAACCCCAAAATGACCCATCAAGCCACCTCCATATGCTTCTCTCAATAGAAACTCTCGTATGGAGCCTTTGGGAATACACAACCTCTTCTCCTTAAACAGAAACCCATTAAACAAGTAGAACTTGGCGTGAGCTCCTTTGTCGTGTTCCTTAAAAATTTCCTTGAAGTCTTCATCTGCTGTGTAAAGCTCCTTCATTAACTCAAAACCTAACACTTTAGCTTCCATAACTAAGATGAGCGTGTGTCTTCTAGACACGGTATCAACCACAACATTCTCCTTTCCCTTCTTGTACTTAATCACATAAGGGAATGTTTCAATGAACTTCAACCAGCGAGTATGTCTCTTCTTCAGCTTAGTCTGCCCTTTCAAATGTTGCAAGGTTTGATGATCCATGTGTATGATACACTCTTTAGCCAGCAAGTAGTGTTGCCAAGACTCCATAGCTCTCACTAATGCGTATAACTCCTTATCATATATAGGATAATTCAATGCTGCTCCACTTAGCTTCTCACTAAAGTAAGCCACGGGTCTGCCTCCTTGAGTTAATACATCTCTTATTCCCACTCCAGACGCATCATACTCTAGCTTAAAGGTCTTGTTGAAGTCTGGTAATGCTAGAACTGGTGCATTTGTAAGTCTCTCTTTCAATCGTTGAAAGGCTTGTGTTTGTGCTTCACCCCACTTGAACACAGTATTCTTCTTGATTAGAGTTGTTAGAGGGCTGGCAATGCTACTGAAAGCCCTCACAAACCGTCTATAGAAGCTAGCTAGACCGTGAAAGCTTTTCACTTGACTTATATTCATTGGTGTTGGCCACTCTTTGATAGCTCGAATCTTATCTTCATCAACCAGTAGGTCCTGTGAACTAACAACAAAACCTAGGAAAACTACTTGATCAGTGCATAATGTGCACTTCTTTAAGTTGGCAAACAATCATTCCCTTCGAAGTGTTTGTATCACCAGCTCAAGATGTGTCACATGTTCAGGATAAAACGAACTATAGATAAGTATATCATCAAAGTAAACAACAACAAACTTACTGATGTATGGCCTAATTACATGGTTCATTAGGCGCATAAAGGTACTGGGAGCGTTAGACAAACCAAATGGCATGACTATCCACTCGTACAAACTGTGCTTGGTCTTGAAGGTTGTTTTCCACTCATCCCCTTCCCACATTCTGACTTGATGGTATCCACTCTTCAAGTCTATCTTGGTGAAGATTGTGGCACCACTCAGCTCGTCCTGCATATCGTTAAGCCTAGGAATTGGATGTTGGTATTTGATCGTAATGTTGTTGATGGCTCGACAGTCAACACACATTCTATAGCTACCGTCTTTCTTGGGCACAAGTAGGACCGGTACTGCACATGGGCTGAGGCTTTCTCGGACATATCTTTGTGCCATCAACTCTCTCACTTGCCGCTCAAGTTCTTTAGCTTCTTCAGGGTTCACTCTATATGCTGGTCGGTTCGGCAATTGTACACCTGGAATGAAGTCAATACAATGTTCTATGCCACGTATAGGTGGTAAACCAGCCGGTAACTCCTCTGGAAAGACATCGGATTATGTCTCAAGTAACTTGGTTACTTCCTGAGGCAATTGATTTCTTGTATGATCTGCACTCAATAGCTCTTTAAACACCATAAGAATGACGTTAGAACTGTTAGTACACATAGCTTTACAAACATCACTAGAATTTACTAAGAAATTCTCCCTGGTTTTGAACTTATTCTTTGCCATCTTCATTTGCATCTATCGCACTTGCTGTGGTGACAAAGGTGCTAAATTGAAACTACGCTTATCATGAACAAATGAATACAAATTAGTTCGTCTATTATGTGTGGTTTCTTTGTCAAACTGCCAAGGATGTCCTAATAAGAGATGGCCATCTTGTATTGGAACCACATCGCACACCACTTGATCATTGTATCGACCCACACTAAAGGACACCTTCACTTGATATGTGATGTTTAGCTCGGTTTTATCATTGAGGCACCTCAACTTATAGGGTTGAGGATGCTTGTTCTTCTTTAATCCGAGTTTTTCCACCATGTACAAACTAGCAACGTTAGTTCATGACCCACCATCAATTATAAGTGAGCATACCTTCCCTTGAATGGTACACTTTGTGTGAAATATGTTTTCACATTGTGCTGTCTCCTCAGGGTCTATCATTGTGTTGAGGACTTGCCTTATCATCAGCAACACCCCCTAGTCTGGATACTCCACCTCTTCACCAGAATGCGGTCCAGCTTCTTCTTCTTCGTCTTAAGACTCATAGTCTCCAGATGGTGTGAGTATCATTACTCTCTGGTTGGGGCATTCTCTCGCCATATGATCTCTGCCCCGGCACCTAAAACAAGTAACATCACGGCTGCGTTGAGATTGAAGGTTTGGTGCACTTGCTTGGGTTACACGGAAGTTACTCTTGGGGCCTTTGTTGCTCTCAACGGCTCTACCTTTGAACCGAGTATCTCATTGCTGCCCTTGGCCCTTTTCTACCGGTTTAGAATTAGCAACCCGACTAGTTTTAGGCTTAGGTGCATAAGAGGTGGTCTTATGCTTTATTTGTTGCTCAATCTGAATGGCTAGATGCAACAACTTTCCGAGATCATGATAGGTTTGCCTCTCCACTTTGCGTGCCACTCTTTCTTGTAATCCATATAAGAATTGAGCCATTAGTGTTTCTTGAGAATCTTCAATCTCCAACCGATTCCTCAAGTGTTCAAATTCTTCAAAATACTCTTCAACACTTTTGCTGCCTTGTGTCAATCGTCTAAAACATTTCTGCATGTCTCTATGGAAGTGTGGTGGCACATAATGTCTCCTCATGATGAATTTGAGATCATCCCATGCTGCTATCTGACCATACTGATTCCTTCTTTGATCATCAACTTCCCTATCCCACCAAGTGAGTGCATGCTCAGTAAATTGAGCTGCAACTAGGTCACTCTCCTAGGGTCAACATATCGATAATACTCGAAAATATGCTCCATCCTCCTTTCCCAGTCTAGGTATACTTCTGGATCAACTCGACCAGCAAAGGTTGGTGGTATGAGCTTGATGTCACGATACAGTTGTTCGGCTAATTAAGGTGGTGGCTGAGCTGGTGGCTGAGCTGGTGGCTCTTTAAAGTCAGGCTGCATTGGCGGTGGAATAGGTGAAGAGTTTCGTGAGTCTTCCTCCACATAAGGTCATGCTCGTCGTGATGATTCAGGAATGTCAGCTCTTCTTGGATTCATAGGGCCTTATACTCGGTCCATTCTAGCTGCGAAGTTAGCCAGTTCGGCTTTGATAGATGCCAATATTTGAATCATGGCATTTTGTATATCGGATTGATCCGAACTTTTGGCCATAGTACCTTGCACAAACAAAAATAAAAGAAATGAATCCAAATGTATGGTGCAATTTTATGTTGTATATGTGAATCGTGCGGTACAATTCAGAGGAATGGAAAGAAGACTTGTAAGCGATCAAGAATATACACAAATTAATGTAATTCACAGAATTGGAAAATTTCAAATAAAGCCTTTTTCAACTTATGGAAATTTTCTAGATACTATCTTCTTCCTCCTAGCACACGATTTTGGTTCCACCATTGATACAACACACAATTTTCATCCAGTCTTTACGTATGACAGAAGCTAACAACCTAGACAATTCATTCTGAAGTCTCAATCAATCACAGAATAAATTCTCTCGTAATTAAGAACAATTGCGGATATGGCTGTGTGAATGTAATGAGACGACAAGTGAATGCACTGCGGTTTTTATTTTCTTTCAATATAAGTATGAGATGGTTATAGTGCGACAATGGAAATCAGACACACGATGATAATATAGATGCAACACAAACCAAAATGACAAGCTATATGATATGCAAACAATAAGGAATTCATTTTTGGTTTTTTTTTATGAATGTAATGAAATAGAAATAGATAGGTTTAGACACAATCTGATTAGGAGCTTGAGCTCTGATACCAAAAGATGATACACGTTCTGGTGGCAAAGACAAACCTCAATTCAATGAAGTGTTGTATGCAAGAGGATGAGATACTCGATCAGCTTACACACGGATTGATGGAAGTGAAATGGACCACACGAGTGGTGTAGAACTCGTGATACACCAAAGATTCTTCAAGTGTACAATACACACGAGAAGAAGGAGAGGATCCGTAAGGGAGGCTGTGTTTTGTTTTCAATGATAATTATTTCATTAGAAGTGTTTGTTTTGGTTTAAATACCTAAGTCTTTAATTAAACAACATATAGTTCAAATCAAAACTACAAGACTTAAAAAAAACACAAAGTTTTCAAATAAGGAAAGTATGATAGAAAATTATAAATAAGCTTCTAAGGCTGCGAACAGACTGGTGAATGATGTGATGATCAGTGAACAAGTCTTCCTTGCACACTAGAGGTGTTGCCTCATTAAAACTTTCTTTGGAAAACCCATGGGACAAAACCGAAAGTTGGAAAAAGAGTACAATTCTCTAGCATGACTTTATGCATCCTCATTCCTTGGTAATAGTAAGGATGCTAGAAGCGGTGGTGGTGAGGCTAAGGAGTGTGCTTGCCTCGGCTGATATGGTGGTCAGCCCATACTTGATATGCTCTTCACGATTGTAGTGCTTGGCTGGTGAAAAGTCTTCTTCACTCAATACTTTGCTTGTGACTTGATCAACGAACTGGGAAAACTTGTAACCAATGGCTTTGGCTTTGAGGCGAGTTAAAAGGACCGCTTGGCACCTATGGAATCATACTTGCTGTAGTTTCTTCCTCATATACATTCTCAGTTTCACCTATGTCCTCATTAGATTAAGAGTTGGGGAAGGGAAATATGAGGTTTGCTAGACTGGGGTAGGGACAACCGAAGACTATAGTTGGTGGGCAAGGCCTGGTTAGGAGGATTTAGTGTGAGAGCCAATGGCTAATGAGGGAGAAGAAGACGATGGAGGGAGGAGAGGAAGAGAAGAAGGGAGGGGAGGTTCGCCGAATCGTCATTCTCTCTATTATTGGTGCGACTAGTAGTTAATGTATTTTCGTATAAAAGGCTTAATATATATCTTAATGCCTGACAAGTAATATATATGAGGGAACTCAATAAAACCTAATTGCATAGTTATTCTAATATAAAACGTCCTAAAAATATGGTTTACAATTTATTGTATTTAGATAAACAAATTTAGACAAGATACTATATGAATATCTTTATATGGTTTTTAATTTCTATATATAATCGTGTAAGATTTATAAATAATAAATAAGATACACAAGATATGGTTTTTAGTCTGTTTTGGTAAGAGATAAAATTAATATTAAAACGATGATTTATTATGTTAAAAATAAATTCAAAATTATTTTATTATATTTTATAAATAATTTAATGGAGCATGCTAAAAGGATATGTTTTAACAAATAAAACATTTATGAATTCTATAATATATTCTCACAATTTGATAATATAGAAATCAATGTTTTAACAAATGATGATTTGTTAGAATTATTAAAATCAACAAAAGATCCAAAAATAATATCAAAAATAATTGATAAAATGGATAGAAATTAATGAGATAAAATCTCAAAATTATATTCTTAATAAAAGAATAACAGATATAGAAAATTATAATATAAAAATAGATGATACATACCTTAGCCAATTTGGCCAGATTACTGATAATAATCAGATAATCCAAGAAAGAATAGAAGAATTTCTTTCTAAAATGGAGTTAATAACAACCTAGAAACCAATGGTTAAAATAACCTTACTAATAGATTATAAATTTAAGAAAGAATTCATAGCACTTATTGATAGTGGTGCAGATTTAAATTGCATACAAGAATGAATGATACCTTTTAAATATTTTCATAAAACAACACATAGCTTAAAAAATGCTAGTGGAAATAAAATGTTAATAAACTATAAATTACCAAAAGCATATATATGCAAAAATGAAGTCTGCATACCAGAAACTTTTGTATTAATAAAAGACATGTCAAATGAATTAATATTAGGAATGCCTTTTATAAATTACATTACCCCCTTGAGTAAATGGGATAATAAAGGAATAACAGGCATATATAATAATAAAGAAATACACCTTGAGTTCGTAACTCAAACATATTCTTAATACATAAATGAAATTAGAAATTCAATTCTGAATAAACAGAATCAAATAGAATTTCTAAAAACAGAAATATGTAGTATAACAATAAATACTACATTAGAAAACCCCAAATTAAAAAAAAAAATTGATTTAATAAAAAATCAATTTGAACTACAAATATGTAGTGATCATCCTAATGCATTTTGGGATAGAAAGAAACATATGGTGAATCTACCATATGAAGAAAATTTTCAAGAAAATCATATACCCACCAAGGCTAGGCCTTGCCAAATGAATTCAGAATACCTGAAATTATGTAAAAATGAAATAGAAAACCTATTACAAAAAGGTTCAATAAGACCTTCGAAATCTCCATGGTCTTGTACATCGTTTTATGTAAATAAAAATGCTGAAAAAGAAAGAGGAGTACCAAGATTGGTAATAAATTATAAACCTTTAAATAAGGTATTAAAATGGATAAGGTATCCAATCCCTAATAAAAAGGACTTATTAGAAAGATTGCTATCTGCAATAATATTTTCAAAGTTCGATTTAAAATCGGGCTATTGGCAAATCCAGATAATAGAAAAAGATAGATATAAAACAGTCTTTAATGTCCCAATTGGACAATATGAATGGAATGTAATGCCATTTGGATTGAAGAATGCCCCTTCAGAATTCCAAAAAATTATGAATGATATATTCATTCCATATAGTAATTTTATAATTATTTACATAGATGATATATTAGTATTCTCAAACAATATTGAGACGCATTTCCAACATTTGGAAATATTTAAGCATATAATAATAAAAAGTGGTTTGGTAATATCTAAACCTAAAATGTTATTGTTCCAAACAAAAATTAGATTTTTAGGACATAACATTGAAAATGGACAAATAATCCTTATACAAAGAAGCATAGACTTTGCTTCTAAATTCCCAGATATAATAACAGAAAAAACACAACTCCAAAGATTTTTGGGAAGCTTAAATTATGTTTCATCTTTTGTAAAAGATTTAGCAAAAGACACGTCTATATTATATAATAGACTAAAGAAAAACCCTAAACCATGGTCAAATGACCATACTAAGGCAATAAAAACAATAAAGGAAAAAGTAAAAATAATTCCTTGCCTTACATTACCAAATAATAGTTGAAAAAAGATTGTTGAAACAGATGTCTCAGACATAGGTTATGGGGGCATATTAAAACAACAAGATCCTGATAATAAACAGGATTACCTAATACAATTTTATTCTGGAAAATGGAATAACAGCCAGAAAAACTATGCTACTGTTGCTAAAGAAATATTAGCAATAGTAAAATGTGTACTAAAATTCCAAAGTAATTTATACAACCAAAAATTTATAATAAGAACATACTGCCAAGCAGCCAAATTTATTTTTAATAAAGATTGTAAACATGATGTATCAAAACAAATGTTTGCAAGATGGCAAACTTTGTTAGCCTCATTTGATTTTGAAATAGAATATAAAAAAGGTTCAGATAATAATCTGCCAGATTTTCTAACCCGAAAATATCTTAATGTCTTACAGGATGCATCAAGGATTTAAACCTCCCAATAAAGGGAGAGGAAGAGGAGGCCAAAACACAATGAGTATAGGTCAAGGCCGAGGTAATATCCTCATCCAACACGGCAATAAAAGGCTTATAGCCCAAAATATTGTAGGATCAACCACTAATAATGGAATAGATCCAAACCACCCGAGATATCAGGAATTCATGGATTTCATAAAATCCAAAGAAAATGAAACTACTCAAACTAGTCAATCGGAGAATTCATATTCAAAGGCCCTCACTAATGAGAAAAATGAGGTTTATAACAAAAACCCGAAAGAAGAAGTCATACTTCTCTTGGAACATTCAGATCTAAAATGGGAAAGAGATCCATGGCATCTGATGAAAAGATACTTTGAAAAATCATCAGGTCCAACACTCAGTTATAAACCGAGAATGCATTACGAGACAATACTTTTGTCTCAAAAATCGGCTGAAATTAATCATTTCTCTCCAGCCAATTCAAAAGAAATTTATAATTTCTCAAAAATTATTATAAAAAAAGTGATAGCTGCTGAGGAATGGAGACTTAGCACTATGAGGGATTCAGATTATATACACCCTCATTTAAAAATCCCAATGAAATATAATTACTGGGATTATATTGAGAGTTTTTTAAAAGTATTCTTATATGAAAATGAGAATAAAAAACACTCTTGGTTCATAAAAATTTGTTCACATGTTTTTGAACAACAGATATCAAATTGGTTCTGTAAATGGTGGATATATCATGGTCCAACAGTAGAAATTCTCCCTGAGGTCTTTAAATTATTATATTTGCAATGGGTAGATATATCTCCCACCTTAAAGGACCTCCAGATAAAAGATATATACTTTGAAGGAATATCTACTATGTATTTTTTCATAGAATTTTCTATCCCATGGATATTAAAATGGAGAGTAGAGGTCAGCATAGACGAGGATAATATTCCATGTCTAAAAAGAATATTTCATACAAAATTCTGGAACAAATTGTTACAAAAACCCCAGAAGAAAAATATCATGGACAAGAGTTAATAGACTCAATCAAAAACACTTTGGAAAATTATAAAACCAAAGAGGAATTGCTCATAGCACAAGAAATAAGAAGTCCTTTCAGACATATCGCACAGAAGATAAAAATGAAGAAAGGATTAATTTCAAAGTCGGAATTATTAACTTCATACATGGAGGAAGTAAAAAAAGATCTTAAAAGAACTTTAGAATTAGAATTTCAAGAAGATGATGTTTCAATGACATCTGCATCAAGAAGCATGGATGAAGATACATGCTTAGCCGGGGAAGCCCAAGAAGAAGACGATGAATACGATGTCGAAGCATAGTGGATAAAATTTCAAGACACTATCAAGGATCAAATCATGACCGCAGAGCAAGGAGAATCTTCCAGCTCAAAAGGGAAAGGAAAAGCAGAATAAAAACGACAAAAAGGGTCCAATACCGGATGTTCCAAGATAAGTCCCATAAAACCATGAGAAGGTTGGGCAATAAGGAACTAGTTTAAAGAACTATTGTAACTGGTCTATTATTTGCATCTAGACCCGTAAAAGCATAATCCAGTAGTCATAAGGGTTGAATCTATCTATCAGTCTTAATCACTCTGAGACGAAAGTCTTCAAAGTCTTTTGGCTCTTAAGTTGTGAAGAGACTGATAGAGGGTTCTTTCGATCCGGTGAAAAATGGTGTGATAGAGGGTTCTTTCGATCCAGTGAAAAATGAAAAATGGTGTGATAGAGGGTTCTTTCGATCCGGTGAAAAATGGTATCAGAGTCTGGCTTTTCATGATTAAAGATGAAATAAGATTACACCCTTTAAAATCAAAGATTTTAGATGAATCTTTTAAAAAAATCAAATATTAAAAATATTAAAAAAGAGGAATATGATATGCCTCAACAATTGGATCTCCTTAATAAATGGACGATTACAAAAATACAACCCAAGATAATATATCAAATGGGTACATTTGAAAAACTTGGTTTAAAACAAATAGTAAAAACCACATAAGAAACGATCACAATAGATAGTGATCATGCTACGTTTAAATTATTAAACGAAAATGATTTAGCCCCTTATAGGGATAACTACCGCTTTATGCATATAAGCTTAATACAAGTCGCATTCAAACCCTTAACATTAAGAGGTTTACCAGAGAGCTTTATAGCAGCTCTCCGAGATGGAAGAAACCAAAACTGGAAAAAATCCCTAATAGGGACTATTCAAACCAGTTTAGCTTATGGACCGGTATATTTTAATGCCTATCCAAATTTACAAATATCATTAAATGATGAAAACTCATTAAACGCTTTAGTATTAAGTGTAAAACTACACGGCTATGATTATATGCCAGGAACAGAAGTAATATGCATCTGTTATAGAATTTATTATAAACTATTACACACACTAAATCCTATGTGTAAAATAATGGATTATAAAAATGAAACAATTCTAATAGAAACAAATTTTGGTAAATCACATGTTACCACTAGAAGATCTATTAAATGGGATGAAATAGAATTCCCAAAAGAATGGATACTAGAAGAAGCAATGCCTCCAAAAAATAAAAGTAACAATGAAGTTACTGAAATAGAACAGTTCAATGATAGAACTGTAAAAATAAGTTTTAATAACTTAAGACAACAAGCAACCACAATATCAAAATATGATAAGTTGTCAAGATCAAATTCATCATATATTTCACCAATAAATTATATAATAACATCGCCCTCTAAAACATTAACTTCCCAAATCGAAGGAAATATATCTCCATCTAGAGCATCAACTTCTCAGATAAGAGAAAATACAAAAATAAATAATATAAAGATTGACGATGATAATATAGTCAATGCACACCCAATCCGAAATGGATTTTCCAACAAGAATTTTATAAATGAATAATGAAAAAATTGATTTTAGTCAGGGATCACTTGCAAGAAAAAAGATTCAAAATGAATTCTTTTTACCCAGATGGAAAAAATTCAGAGAATGATTTTTTTATCATATCAAACCACAAGAAAGAACGATAATACAAGAACAATTTTATTCAGATCTTTCAAAAATCAACAAGATAATATCATTTATACCATGGTTCATGACAAAATATTTAGAACCATATGTCTCGGTCTTAGAACGAGATTATAAATTAATAAATGGTCCTATAATAAAATAGGTATTACCACCTCAACAATCATTTCAGATTGAAAAGGAAGATAAAACAGTTTATTTTAATGCATTTTCGAAATTATTTGAAAATGACACGGCTGTAATAACAGCACAACATCTAAATGTGATGTTAAAACAACAAAATTATGCTAATATATATATGAGCATATTAGGAGAACAAATAATATCTCTCCATGAAAGAATTAATAAATTAATAGATGAAATACAAACTCAAAAATATATTGAGAAAGGAAAATATGTTGCTACACCTAGTATTCAACCACCATTATAAATAAAAGATTTTAAATTAAAAAGTCTAGATGAATTAGAAAAACTTCTAGACAAGAAATTTAAGGATTTAAAAATTAATCCATTAAATCTAGAAGAAGATGAAATTAATAAAATTTTAAATAAATATGCGGATAAACCAACTCAAAGGATGTACTACTATCCTAGACCAACTCGTCAAGATATTTTAATAGAGGATAAAGAATATGTAATATCGGTATGATAATTTAATAATTGTACAAATAAAAATTTTTATCTAAAACTTTATTAAATTATAGAGATTTAACTGTATATATATAAAGAAATATTTTGACGATAAAAGTGAAAATTAAAGAAACAAATTGACGGTCTCTCTCTAGAGAAAGAATCTTCTCCAGTGAGTTCTAGTGATCTTCTCTAACTCTCTCTTTTCTTCCTTTCATATCTTTCAGAGAGTCAACTTTGGAAATTTCTATTATTTTTTTTATATCGGTTTTGTTTTGTCTGATTATCTATCCGGGATCTTCTTCTGGTTTTGTTTTCCGATCATTTAGGTTAGTTTACATACGTCTTTGGGCCAAGTATCACGATCTTTCTTTCTTGCGCTCTATTTATCTTCAGTCAATGATTTCCTTTATATCTCAGCAATGATTTTGATTTCGCGATAAGTAATTCTTCGTCGCTTTTGCTGCTCTATGACGAGGAGCTTGATGGCAGATCAATCACAAGACCGATAGATGGGTTCTTCTCAGCAGTGAAGTTATCTCGGAGACAAAGGCGGTTCATCTTTCATGTAGATCTCTAAAAATATTTCATTGGAGGAGATGATCGATGTTGGCTTTCACAACTGATATAGGACCGGGACCTTCGTCGTTTCATGGTGGGGCTTTCCTCAGAGTTCGCCGGAGACTGCACGATGGCAATAGTACTGGGTTGACACGTGGATGGAGGCTGCCTCAGCATAAGCATCTAGGTTTCGGTCTAGATCTTTTTATGTTTTGGGAATGTGTCTTCGCCCATATCCCTTTCTCTAATGGCATAGTGTAAACATAAGTCCATATTGGGTTTTAATGAAATTTACACGATAAAAAAAACTGTATACATATTTAAATAACGAATTAAATTACATTATAATAATATAGGCCTTCTTATTAAAGTGAAAATAAAATACATCAGTTATGGTGGACTTAACCAAAATGGAATGCAAATGTTATAAATAGTATAATTATCCATTTATTACCGTCATTATCTTTTATTTGGATAAGCTTCCTTTCCAAGTTAACTTTTACTGACTCAACATTATTTTATCTTTTTTCTTTTACTATAATAGATGTTCAAGCTTTGTAATAAGGGAACTTAAGACATATAATAGAGATCTTCTTACTCTTCACTCTTTCAACATCTCTCTCTTTTACTCGCTTGTACCTCTCACTAACCATTCTATTACTACAAATATAAATATTATAAATATACGTCACAATCCATTTTTATGATAAATAGTGGTACAATTATTATATAACACATTATCAACACAAATTTGTTATGTCTAATACCACCGAAAAAATAAAATTTAATTTATGTTGTTATAATGCTCTTTTAAATTTGATTTTATTTATATAAAAGAACTATGTCCTTGAGTAATTCGGGATGATAGGCACTGTCTTCCCCAAATCGATCGTTAGATAGCCTTTCCTTCCATGATCATGATCATATGGTAGACAATGTCTCCTGAGATTAATATTTTAAAATTTCTAGAATATATTTATAAAACATTCCAATTTATATTTTCATTATATGAATTCTAAAATAATATGATGATATAATTTAACTTGATATTTAAATTGAATTCTCACCAAATTTATGTTTAATAATCTATTATATTATGCAGTTATCATGTCAAATTTGGCAAAACTCAAGATCAATGCCATTGATATATCTGGAAATAATTATGTGAAGTGGGCAGTTGCAGCTATGATGCATCTAAAAGGAAGAGAGCTCTTTGATACCATCGACAAGTCAAAAACGATTTCCGATGAGAAAAAGGCTAACACCATGATATTTTTATTCCATCATATCCATGATGGTTTAAAAGATGAATATATTACAAAAGAAGATCATGCAGATCCTTGGCAATCACTTAAGGAGAGGTTTGATCACCAAAAATATGTGATCTTACCAAAATCTCAATATAAGTTGTTGAATCTCCGGCTTCAAGATTATAAAAGTGTTAGTGAGTATAATTCCGCTTTGTTCGGAATTACTTAAATGATAATTTTATGTGGAGAAAAGATAAGTGACTATGATATGATCGAAAAAACTCCAAACATTTCATCATAAAAATGTAATCATGTAACAACAATATTGAGCTAAAGGATACATGAAGTATTCACAATTGATGCAAGTTTTTCTAGTGGCTAAACAGAATAATGAGCTTGTAATGTTAAGTCATCAATCTTGTCCTACTGGATCAGCCTCATTTCCAGAAGCGAATGTGGCATCATCCAATTATAATGATTGGAATGAACATGAACATAATCAATGTAATAACCGTGGTCGTGGACGAAGAGGATATGGACATGGAAGTGGAAAAACAAGAAAATCTCGTCCAAATGATTCTTATAGTGAAAGAAATAGTAAAAGGTCTAAAGGAAATGAAGTTGGCCTATGAAGCAAAATGATAATGTATGCTACATATGCGGCATGAAAGGACATTGTGCACGTACCTATTGTATGCCAAAACATTTGGTCGATTTGTACCAGGAATAACAAACATGAAAGAAAAACAAGGTGAAACCAACTTCATCTATGACGAAGCCGGACCTTCTTTTGATAGCACAAATAATGAAAGACTAAAATCTTCCTAAAGAAGAAAGTATGACATGATGTATAAATAGTTATGTTTGCATCAGAAAATAAACATAAAGAATCTAATGTTGTTTCTGTCTTGTTTTTGTTTGTTAAAAACTTTGTACAGTAATATAAAATTTGTTTTGTTATATTAACGCATCTTTTATGAATATTTTCTGATCAGAAAATGTTGAAATTCAAAAATGAAGATGGAGATATATGTGTGGTAGACAGTGCTACAATGCACACAATTCTTAAGGATATAAGATATTTTTTCTCCCTTAAAATAAAAAATTACGCCGGAAGCGTGAATACAATATCTGGTCATGCAAAAATCATTATGGGCTCTGGAAGACCTAGTTTCTCAATGTCATAAGGAACAAAATTTAAAATAAATGAAGCATTATATTCCCCCTTGTAACACCCCCGAACCTACCCAAGAACGGGAGTGCCACTAATGCGAGTTCGAGTCCCAAGCTAAGGTTACCAAAACATAGTCGGACCTTAACCAAAACTCAAAATACACATCCCGTCTTATATACTTAAGGCCTTGCAACCTAAGTACATTAATCCGTTAGGTTTTCCCCGGACTAAGGCCAAGCACACATAATACCGTTTCATAATACGTATTATACATAAATCCTTTATAAAATATTTGCAAACCGCAATATAAGTTTTGGCCGAATTTAAAAATTTCGTTTACTTTACAAACCGTCTTACATTTGCAAAAGGTAAAATCTACACCGGCTTTAAGTTGCTTTCCTTCCGCTCCGTAGTTGGGCTTACTATGGTTTCCTGCAAGGAGGAAAGTGAGAAGTGAGCACAACAACTCAGCGAGTTTGCGAAAACACAATTAACATAAACAAGCAATACACGCAATTTTCATGGTCACCCTTAGATCATGAACCAATCCGCGATCCGGTCCGCAATGCTAACCTTCAGCATTGCCAGATCGCACTAGCCTGTACACGTGGCACGGTCCGCTCCGCATCACCACATTCCACAACCGTTCCTTCCATTCCCAAATCAACCTCATCACGTCACAACCTTCTCACCCACTTTCCAACCTCCTCACAACCTTTCCTCTTACTCACAATCCACCCTTTACAACCTCATCCACAACCACCCTTCCCACAACACATCACAAACTCTTCCCATTTCATCACACACTCCACTCCTTACCTTCCCATTACACCTTATACAACCCCACAAACCACTTAACACACATATATACATCAAACAAGTATATAACACGCAATAAACACTTATGTAACAATGACCACCACTTAGACTTATTAAATCGAATAGCCCCTCAAATACTAAGCATTTACGGATTATCACCAATCAACACAACTCAAATATCATCACAACTCAACAATCCTTTCACGGGTTTACAACTAACTTCACCAACACCTCACGGCTTCACTAATGCACACAATTCAATCCTCCTTCATTCTCATAAACCATCTCATAATTCAACCGTAAATCCCACAAATCATTTATTGTTTATTTCCTCAATTCTCTTATAATTTTTTTTTTAGTATGGAACAACACTTAACAATTATTTCCTAGTCTTGGTAATCATATTTTTAGCAACCGCCCATATCTATGATCATCCTTTATCATTCTTAAATATTCATAGATTCAACCAACATACGTAATCATCAAGTCAATATCAATCAAATTTATCATTAACTTTTCACAAAATCAATCACTCAGAAATCACAATCCTCTTTGCAACCAATCAATCATAAACTCACCTTGATCGCTTCCTTTGGAAATAAGGCGGATTGATTTTTCTTCTTTCCAATACACACTCTTAAACTTTTGGAGTAATTTTGAACAAGAATTAAGAAAAGTTTTATTTTTTGAACATCAAGGATTCTCCTTGTTTCACTCGGATCCATCTTCTATTTATAGAAGAATTAAGCAAGCACTTAACCACCTTAATCATACAACCTAGGGGTTATAGGCTTTTCTCCTAATCATGCCAAGTGTCCACATTAGTGACTCATCCAACACTTACTTAATGGTTAATTTTCGGTTTAAGCTTTAGTCTCGGTTCTAAATCTGCAACTTTCCCGAGCACATCAAAACTCCGAGCACATCAAATCCCAACACTTAGTCTTAAAATCTTTTTCAACTCTTTCTAAGTCATTCCGCCTCTTCCTGACCAGCTTAAACACTCTTCATTCTTAGTTATTTCGCTTTCGATAAATTATCCAAAACCGCACTTGGCTTGGTTCCTTTTCCCTCATGACTTACCATTCGGGTCGCAGTCGGGGCATTACACCCCAATTCTTACAAAACCTTGTTAAGTTTAAAAGATATCTATAGAAACAGATATCATATAGAAACTATGAAGAAAAATGGCATTGAGTATCTTTGTATTACATCAGTCAATTCTGAGAGTATATGTATATTGGAAAAGCTTACAGCTTTATCCCCTGGACTATATTCCACAAAAATAAATATGGTTAAATCATATATTAATGTAAACTCGAAGATTACATGTGCGTTCTAAGTTTGGCATGAACGTTTAGGGCCTCCTAGTTCAATCATGATGCGAAAAATTGTGGAAAGTTCAAATGGCCATCTGTTGAAAAATTAGAAGATTTTTCAAACGAGAGAATTTTTATGTAATGCTAGTTCTCTTGGAAAGCTAATAACTCGACCATCACCAGCCAAAGTTGGGAATGAATCTCCAGTATTCTTAGAAAGAACACATGGTGATATATGTGGGCCTATTCACCAGCAATGCGGACAATTTAGATATTTTATGGTATTAATTGACGCATTTAGCAGATGGTCACATGTGTGTTTATTGAGCTCATGAAATATGGCTTCGCAAAGGTCATTATCCAAATAATCAAGTTGAAAACACAATTTTCTAATTATACGATAAAGAAATTAAGACTTGAAAACGCTGGTGAATTCACTTCACAAGTCTTCAATGACTACTGTATATTGAACATCCAATCTCGCATGTTCACACACAAAATGGCATGGCTGAATCTTTAATCAAACGGTTACAAATTATTGCTAGATCATTAATAATGAGAACAAAACTCCCAATTCTAATATGGGATCATGCAATTTTGCATGTTGCGACACTAATTCAAATAAGGCCGAGTGCATATCATAAGTACTTTTCATTAGAATTAACATTTGGCCAGAAGCCAGATATATCCCATCTCTGTGTATTTGGGTGTGCGGTTTATGTCCATATAACACTACCAAAAATAACAAAAATGGGACCACAAAAGAGATAAGGAATACATATCGGGTATGCATCACCAAGTATAATTTGTATCTAGAGCCACGAACTGGTGATATGTTTATGACACATTTTGCCGATTACCATTTTAATGAAGATGAATTTCTAGCGTTAGGGAGAGGAATTAAGGAAGTTCAAAGATATTACATGGTGCACATTGTCGTTATTGCACCTTGATCCCTCTACAGATCATCGTGAACTAGATGTTCAGAAAATAGTGCATTTACAAAATATGGCAAATTAGGTATCAGATGCGTTTACCGATACAAAAAGAGTAACAAAATCATATATACCCGCTGTGAATGTTCCATCAAGAGTTATTGCTCAGAGAAAACAAAATGATGGAAATATAGCAAAAGAACCTAAGGTTCAGTTGAAAAGGGGAGGCCAATAGGATGAAAGGATAAAAATCCCCAAAACAAAAGGAAAGTGGGAGACCTGAATAAAAGTGGTCTAGAAGAATCACATTCAGAGAAAAATTCTGAAGGGGATATTAATGTTGAAAATTATGAAATTTCCATATATTATACCCAAAATAGAAAATTAGAGATTAGAGATAAAGAAGATTATGAAGAAACATATTCCCAGTGATGGATGCAATTATCTTCAGATTTTTGATGAGCCTAGTAGCATCTACAAATCTTGAAATACATCTATTGGATGTTGTGACGACATATTTATATGGATCACTGGATAATGAAATATACATGAAAATCCCAGAAGGATTGAAAATTCCCAAAACATTAAGCTTCTAAAGAGATATGTTCAGCCAAATTACAACGATCACTTTACGGATTAAAATAATCTGAACGCATGTAGTATCCTTGTGTATTCATTAAGAAATTTTTATCTTGATTTGTTATCATAGTTGTATATGTTGATGACTTGAACATAATTGGAACTCAAAAGGAGATTAACAATGCTAGAACTCATATGAAAGAAGAGTTCGAAATACTAAGATCTTGGACAAAGAAAATTTTATCTTGGACTCCAGATCGAGCATCTTCAGAATGAATTTTTGTATATCAATCAAATTATATGAAAAGCAGCTTAAAATTCTTTTACATGGATATAGCGACTCCGTTGAGTACTCCAATGGTCAATAGATCACTTAATATTGATAAAGATCCATTCCGATCTTGTGAAGATAATGAAGAGGTATGAGGTCCTGAAGTACCTTATATGAGTGTTGTTGGTAGACTCATGTTATCTTGCAAATTGCACTCGGCCAGATATACATTTACTACAAATCTGCTTGCAAGATATAGTTCGTCACCTACGCGTAGACACTCGAAAGGAATAAAACATATATTTCATTATTTACAGGGAACAATTGATTTGAGATTATTTTATAACAGAAAATCTAGTGTAAATTTAGTTGGTTTTGCAGGTGCAGGCTATTTATAAAATCCACATAAAGCTCGATCACAAACTGGATATATTTTCACAGCTGGAGGTACTGCAATCTCTTGGCATTCTCAAAAGCCGACTTTGATTGCTACTTCCTCAAATCATGCAGAAACAATTGCACTTCATGAAGTATGTCAAGAATGTGTATGACTCAAATCAATGACTCAACACATACAAAAAGCGAGTGGAATAATCACTAAAAGGAAGCCAAAAAAAAATATTTGAAGATAACACTGCATATGTCACCCAACTCAAAGAAGATTATATCAAGAGCCACAGAACGAAACATATTCACCCAAGATTTTTTTCCTACATGCAAGAACTTGAGAATAATTAAGATGTGGATATCCAATATATTCGTTCATGTGACAATGCAACCGATCTATTCACGAAGGTGCTTCCAATTACGACATTTAGAAAACACGTTCATAGCATCATAATGCGTCGTCTACAAGATCTTTGAAGAAGAAGTTAAATTCATCATTTCAGTGAGAAATTATGTTACTATACTCTTTTTTCCTTGTCATTGTTTTTATCCCATTAGATTTTTCCACAATAAAGTTTTTACCAAACCAGTACATAATACATCAATAATAATGAATAATTAAGGGAGAATGTTATAAATAGGATAATTATCCATTTACTACTGTCATTATCTTTTACTTGTATAAACTTTCTCTCCAAATTAACCTTTACCGACTCAACATTATTTTATCTTTTCTCTTTTACTATAAATAGATGTTCAAACTTTGTAACAAGGGAACTTAAGACATATATTAGAGATCTTCTTACTCTTCACTTGTTCAACATCTTTGTTTTACTCGCTTGTACCCCTCACTCACCATATTATTACTACATACATAAATATTATAAATATAATATATACGTAACAATCCACTATTATTATAAATAGTGGTACAGTTATTATATAACAACAAACTTTTTGTATTCCTTTCATAACTAAAATTACTGGCGTATCTGTTTATAACGAAACTGAGATGCATTTGGGTTTTCATATTCCGTAATGGAAAAGAAAAGGCAGGATTTAATACCACAACTAAATTATACTATTAAATTTCTTTTGCGTACCACTTTCTTATGATTATATTTATGGATTCTGTTGCCATATATTCGCATCTCATTATTAGGTTTTACGTACTTAAAAAGCTCTTTTCACCTTCCTACGGAAAAAACAAAAGGATGAAAACAAAATAAAAGTCTGAGTGGTTTAGTAACGTTTTTGTTGTTTGGTTTTTGTTCTTCAAGATGGCAAAAAGGTTCCAAGTGGTAACCCAATTAAACCTAAAAGAATTCAAAACCCTAAATTCTGTTAAATTTCTGTTGGCAACAATGTTAATATGTTACTGCAAGAAACACACGAAGCAATGGTCAGGCTAATATATGTTGCATCAAGAATCGGCGAGATAAAGGAGCTTTATAAGTTGAAAGATTTGGGATTAAGTTTGATAAATATTGTGTAGATTTGCGCCGCGGAAACGTTGTTGGTTCCGAGATAGTGAATATTCTAAACAAGAATATACTGCAGAATGAAATTACATATATTGTAATGAAATTTTCTCAAAATACCAAACGAACATAAATACTAATTATGTTGATTCGATGAATGAACATTCATTAGCTTCAAGTAACGATCTTGGCATTTGATATTCGGATGCGTAAAGATAGAGAAAATGAAGACAGTTGTTAGCAGCAAGAAAGTTTTGAAGGATAATTCGTCTAAGTTTCTGAATCCAAATCTTGGAGAGTCTCAAGGAAGAGATCGATGAGAGTTTCATTATTCTGTTGTTTTGTTATTTTCACCAAATAATCTTAATTAATGCATGATTTTGTTATTTATTTGTTCGTATCGTATATAATAAGTTTTACTTTTAGAAGATATGATTATATTGTTTAATAAAAAAATATGATTACTCTTGACCAATGAAAAACAAGAAAAGAGAAGAAGATATGATTATAATATTTGTGCCTTATAGAGTTTGATTGATACGAGAAGGTATCGTAAAGAGAAAAAAAGCTGAGAGCGTTGGGAAAAAACATAATTTAGACCTAACCTTCGAGTAAGCCGCCGTCGTTTGTCTTGGGAACGGCGACTGGAAGCTTCGTTAGCTCCGGTCGCCGGTGATTTCCTTTTCCCCTTAATCTCTTTATTTTGCTGTGGTTTTTGGTGTTGTTGGTGGTTGGAGAAAAATTCAGATTTGTACCATAAAGGTGGTGGTGCTCTGATGGTGTCTTTGGAGGTGTATTTGCTGGAGTGTTGTTAGTTCAGAAGACGAGTGGTGAGTGATGTGGCTAGTTTTATCCAGATCTAGCAAGGTGGTGATGTTGTCTTCTTGATGACTTCATCGGAGCTTGCCACAGTGCTGGCCCACCACCGTTGGTTTTGGCTTGGTTTTGAACTCTTTCTCTCTCTACGGTTTAGTTTCATTAGAAATTTTTTTTTGGCTTTGTGGGTTTAGTTGTTGGTTTTAACTTGGTTTGAGTTATTAGGAGGTTAGTCATAGATTTGCAATGCATCCTTCTTCTCAGATTTTGATTATTTTATAGTATCCTAATTTATGTTCTTTTGTTCGTTGGTATCCTGTTGGTGTGGGGATGCATTTAAGTCGTAAATGTATTCTTGGTTATTCTCTAGGATGTTTTTGTATTTCCTACCTTTTCTAACTTGGGTATGGTGTGTTAGAGCTGGGTTCTTGAACTAAGCTTGGTCTTGTTTTATCAGCCTTTTTTACTGTTGTTTTTACTCCGGTTGGTTGCTTTTCTAGGCTCTCCCTTATTGTAGGTATCTTTTTCGGTGGCTCTTCGCATAGTCTTGTACAATTTATGGCGTCTTCAATTTTGTATAAATTGACTTCAGGTTTATTTTGGTTTTTTTATTTATTTCTAGTTATTAGGAATTTGTAGTTTAAATTATTTGTGTTTTACTATTCAATTTTATTTCATGTTAGTTTTCCTATTTTTAAGACCATGTTTCCCTCGTTGGAACTTTATTTTTGCGGTTTCTTTGTTTTCTGCTGAATTAGATTGTAATCATTTGTTTCATCATTGTAATCTTTATTTCTAGCCAAAATTTTGGCTTTAAAGCTCAATGCATACCAGAGTTAAAAAGAAAGTTTGATTGATACTCATTGTTGATACCACTAGTAGCGCAATAACGGTGAATAGGTTACTAAATGGGCCTGTTTCATATAGTAAAACGTATGGGTCTTAAAGTATATTAATCTAAACAAAATGTCACAGACCTTGTCGGCTATTGAAATTCATGGAGACCTAAACCAACCAATATGAAGACCGAATCCAAGAATTGACATTTTTCTCTTTATTAAAATGTTGCTAACTCTCAAATTAGGTATTGAAATTAAGAAAAATAAAAAAAGTGTAAACATGGATGCCTCAAAATAAAATGTGACAATACGTGGTCGAATAAGTGATAGTCAAAATACTATTAGTGTGGAGCTTTTGATTTTGAGAGGTAAGGTAAAAGATGTTATCGAACAAGGTCGGGCCCACTTTTGCCAGCTCAGACCTACTACTTTTAACACTTGGCTTACATATATATCAAAAGTAATAACATACATGAATCATGAACTCATCATAAATTCAAATAACGCCAATGAAAGACATAGTTGCCGGACAAAAAAAAAAATTTGTGCAATGTAGACGAATTGCATATTCTGATAACCGATTAATTGATTTATGTTGTTTATCACTTACTATGATTGCATATATGGTCGACCAATCTCTTGTTTCATATTGTGTTCCCAACATTTGTGTACTACTTAAACCAACATTTGCATTATATTGAGATTCTGACTACAAGAACTAATTGTAAATACAGTATAGTATTACCATTTGGTATGACTGAACTATATTTTGCAAATTAGGGATTCGTTTGGTTTATTGAAAGTTATGCTCAACTCAAATGACTTGTACTGTTATATTTGCATGCGTTGTTGTTACTGATTATGATGTTGAGTTTTTCGTCTGTGGGTATTTGATTTCCATCTGTTATTATATATATGTTTTGTGGTAATGGTGCATCAAATTTGGTTCATGTTCTGTCATATGATTTATTTATCTGTGTACTACTAAACATTAATGTCCAACTACTTAGTGAATTATATTTGTTGTGTCATACATTTGTAGTACATTTTAGTACTCGATAGTATTTCTATATATAATACCATTTATATTTATATAGTAATTATATTTATGAACCATCATAAAGTATTTACTGTTTGTTGTGTATTAATATGTCAGTTAAGTTATGGACGAGGAAGTGCTTCCTAAACGTATGTTCGAGACATGATGTGAGCTGAGTCTGAATAGAAGGGTGAATAGCTATTTCATGCTTCGTTGTATTGAGACCGTCAAGTCTACTCTCGATGACGTAGACTTGGAAATGTTGATGGAGTCTCAGTTTCAGAAAATTCTCGGAATGGGAAACCACTCATTCTCTGTCATGTTTCTCTTTTACCTCTTATCTCGATAACTGGTTACCAAAAAGAAATACGAGATGTGGTGGTTGTATGCTGGTAAACCTATTCGGCTCGTTGTACAAGACTTCGCATCGGTAAGTGGTTTGCGGTGTGACAAATCTTGACCTTACCAACACATTACCAGTTCTACATGTAAAGGAAAGGCGTCCTCTAGTGGGGAGGATATATGGAAGTTTCTTTTTGGTAAGTATACTAAAGTAAATACTGACACCATCAATGATATGCTCCTCCAAGGGAAGCGCGGGAGAGACATGTTAAATAGGTTTTGTTTGTCACTTCTATTCCTTGTGGACAAAATTCGATATATGTCTTCTAGCAAGACTATAATTACAAGGAACGGGCTGCCATGCTGTCTGATATAGATGCTTTTTATCTTATCCATGGGGATGTAAGTCATTTTTGATGACTATGCAAAGTGGCAAATCCCATACTTATGCTCAATTGGTGCAGCAGACCATTGCTATCCAAAGATTTTCTCATGCTCTAATTTTAGTGATTGTATGATGTTGTCCTACCATAATTGGTTTGACCCTTGGGAGCGATGATGTTCATGATGATGAGATTGTTGCTTATGAAATCATTGAGGAGGTATTGCATCGAACTATCAACATCAATAACAACACTACTGATATATAGTATTTCTAATTAATATATACTTGCTATGTGTAATATAATTTTTATTTCACGCAGTTGTACGCTCTCGACTGAGTGAGAGTACTGCGTTTGCTGAATAACTCATGTTCCCTGATGAGGAAGACGTCGAAGAGGTTACGACTATGGACAAATATATCTCAAAAAATTTCGTATTTGATAATAACTCCTGGGAAGGTGGATTGAAAGTGGATGAGCTGATAGAGTCTCAAAGTAAAAATTTAAATACTAGACAATATGGAGAATATGACGCTGAGCATGTAGGCGACTCTTCTCGTGTTGGTGGTGACCAGAGTGGTCCTTCAGTAAATACTCCTTCAAAAGTACAATTAAGCGTGGACATTCATCATCCGAGTGGACGAGAATATTGGCATCCGTCTTGCTTCATTGAAAAGAGAACTGCTTGGTGAGCCTAACCCTCATGTACATAAACGGAGTAAGGTCAGTTCAAAGAATCAATCCAGAACGGTTTGGTCAAGTAGAACAGGTTCGAAGTGACAAGCGCCTACTCCGAAAGTATCTGAATAACCAAGAGTCAAGAAGGCTAAGACCGGTAATTCGAATCACTTAATATTTTTATATGATAGTAATATAATAGAATGTTATGTCATGTAGTATTTCTATGTTCATATATTTAGGTTATTTGGTAGTCGTAAGTAAGACTCTCCCTAGCGGCATACAAACAAGTGCTCACCTCACCGGATTGCATCCTATGACTAAGGCAGATGACACAGACAACATAATAACAAATGTATGCTCCTCCATACGAGAGAGTGAGCGAGAGGGAGAATCCGGTGATTTCCTCGTAAGTAGTTTATTTATAAGTATAAAATTTTTATATATTCATCTCGTATATTTATCACATATGCGTGTAAGATGATAATGCTCGTGATTATGGAGTTGATTCAGTGATTCCATCTGCTTCTGAGAACGTCGATGCTTCTCTTAATCCAGCAACTGAGGTACGTCTCTTATTACAAATCATCAAATGTAGTTGCACTACGTGAATTATTTGACGACCAATTAGATTTTTTTACAAAATTGGGTGTTTCAAGATTCTTTTGTTACAAAATTGATTGCGATATTCTGATAAAAATAAATTGATTGCGGTATTGGATTTTTTTACAAAATTGGGTGTTTCAAGATTCTTTTGTTAGTAATGAAACAATCCAACTCGATCTATCCAGAAAAGATGCAGTTAATGAGGATGTGTGCACACATGTATTGACTTTGCTTTGTATATGTTGATATAGTAATTCTTTATTATACGATGCATAAGGTGTACACATATCATGTATGTTCAACATAATTATCCATCACTCAGAATAGGAGTAGGTGCCTCTACCAAATCGGTTTCTGATATGGTTGTAGATAATCCTTAGGTATGATTGCCCACATTTCATACAGTCCAGTTCATTATGTATGAGTGATTCGTCTGATCCGGTATAAACTATGCAGAACTCAGTGGGTACTCCAATTGATGTTGCTGAACAAACTCCCCCTATTTATTTTACTACTTTAAAAGATGTATGGTTAACCCAGTAATTGATATTCCATATATAATAAGTGACAGCATAGTATTTCTATAACCTACATTATATTCATATTTTAAACTTTGTAAGCTTATAATTGATAGAGGAAACATTTGTTCTAGGTAGTTCTGCCGCTAATCTAGTATATGCCAATGTCAATATTGTTGCTACTAAGCTATATAGTGTTTCTATGTTATACATCGCGATTATATTATATACTTTTTGTGTTAATTGCATAATACCGTATTTATGAGTATATTACATGAGGATTGCCTGGAGACCCTATTGTAACAACACTGGCTAATCAATTAATAGTCGAAACAGTCTGCAAGACTACAAACGTTGTTGGCGACACTGGATAGGTCAATTTATCTATATCTTGTTGTCCATCTTAATATTCAATCATATAGTTCAATTCAGTAATATAGTTAATTCATACATGTAAAACTTTCATCGTAATGAATTTGTTATCTAATTAGATGTTATGTTTTATAATAGCCGTCCGACAACCCACAACCTTCAACGGATTCTACCATTGTCATCCAACATGATCTCAACAAAATTGAGGCTCTTGTATTTTCTATTGGCCTTACACAGGATGAGAAATCGGTATGTCAAGTAGTAGAATTACTATTTGAGGTTTGCAACCATTATTATACCTTACTATATCTATATAGTTTATTTATCTTTTCCATATTCATATGTTAACGAATTTTGTTTAGGAACAAGCGCAAATTACTGATAAGCCAACTCGGGACGAAGCTGAACGGAGAACCAGCAAACGGGATAGGCATATTCCACTGAGATACACACCTACTTTGGGAGTTGGGAAATCAAAGCAAATGACTGTCTGAACTAAGATGGCTGGTGTTGTTAAATTTATTCAAAAGAAAAGACCCACGCATAGGACCTGTCTTATGGGAGGATTTGACCCTTTTGTTGATACTGATCCTCAACAACTAGAGGCATTCATGAAGCTCATGGTGATATAAAGGTCCAGTTTCCCTTGCCATATATTTTCAAATTTCGTAATTGCAATAATAAACGGTTTACAGTTCCTAACAAGCTTTGGTCTATTGATGGGATTGAGCTCCCAAACACAAGTTTTATTGAGATGATGGAGGGTCAAACCCTCCTTGACTTATTGGTAACGTATTACCATATAGTTTTACTATGTATATAGTACATATATTTATATAACCATACTACCTGTATAGGGTGTTACCTCTATGATCAAGTTTCTCCAGCTCCGTCGAGACACTATTGCAGACTGCTGATATGATTACGTAGTACCTTCCTTTCTCTTTGAGCTTCAACGGCAGCAAACAAGTATTAATCAGGAGAAGAGAAAGAGAACTTTGTATTCTCTTCCGCATCCCGAATTCCTCTAATTAGCCGGCCAAAGTGGTTCACCGACATGGACATACTATACAACCCGCTGCTTATTGAAAACCAACACTTGGTAGGGTTGGTGATTGACCTTAACGCCAGGGTCATAACAGTCTTTGGTTCACACAAGTCTTTTATTGCTGAGAAGAAGATGAACAAGGCTGTCAAATCTCTTTCTGTCATGCTGCCATATATGATCAGAAAACATGGTATAGTTGAGGTTGTTAAAGACGAGCCATTAACCCCTTTTAATGTAAACCGGGCAGAGATTCATACCATACAACCTTCTCCGGGTAAGTTTCCTACTCATATGTCATGATATGTGTTGTTTCTTGTCATTATATATCCCTATATATCTAATTCTCTTATTAATAGTTACATTGTCACGATAGGTTTGGTTGGAATATCTTCATTGGTAATCATGGAGCAGCATGCGTTGGGGAAGCTCAGTCAATGGTGGTGGATCAAAAATGACGATTTGGCTTATGCTGCTGCCAACTATGTCATCCACACCTTCTTATCTTTCAACTCGGAAGCAATTATGAAAGCATAATTTATTCTTCTCATTTGTATTACTTATGTTCGTTAGTGGAAACAACTAAATTGTTATTACATTTGAATGATTTGCATGTGTGTTTCTACAAACATATGTTAGGTGTACTTTGACTATGTTTTAAACCTATTAATGTTTAATATTTGTTATGTCTGAATTATGCCGAACAAATACACAACATATGTATAAAATACACAAAAAAATAATCCTATAATCTATAATGCATAAATAGTATGTTATATTATATATTTTGTCTATATGTTAAGTTTATTGTAAGCATTATGTCATGTGACCAGATTGTAACTAGTCAACATTACTAACCATAGTAGATTAAACAAGTGTATTATGATTTTTTTACATTAGACATAATATCCTTAGTTCAAACAGCACTGGCAAACAAGGTGTAATACATGGTATATTATTTAGGTTAGTTATATTAATAGTACGACTAGTTATTATATGTATATAGAATTTCTATTAACTTTATTTTTGTTTTTTTAGTCAAACATAAATTCTATTACCTATTTTAACAAATGACGAGTTATGATGCAAACATTGTCATATCTAGTAAACGTTACCAATTGAACTTAAGTATAGGCTTGTATTATGAATTAAGACATCAAACATATATAATACCATCATTTCTATTATAACTTGCCAACAAGTGGGACTTCATTTAACTATATCAAAAGACTGGCTACATGGGAGTTACATAGATTACTTATTCAAAAAGTACGTCCATTTTGCTATATATAAATATAAGCGACAAAATCCAAAAAAAATGTCAAGGTATATAGCATACCATATGAATATACCATGCATTTTTCAGATATAAATCAGCTTGTTGGTGTATGACACATACATAGATATAACTATGTTATTCTCCCAATGTCTATTCATTCTTCTTCCATTCTCATTGCATAGAGATCATTTATAGAAGCTCATGTCCCCTTGTCTTGGCTAAGCTATCTTATTTATATTGAAGTTTTTGCAAGATTCACTGTTATGAGCGAAACCATAACATCTGGTGCATTTTCTGTTGCTCATCAACCCATACCGCTAGGATACATTCGCAACATTCAAGTCAGCATAATTTAGTATAGTTATTATATAAGACATATACATTCTATATTATGACATATACCTTGTATTCTCCTTATATGAAATCCTCAACTTCTTTGGCCTTCCCGGCGGCCTCCTCACAGATGGTGGAATGATTCATTTGTCTCCTTCTGCCTCATTAACCATGTCTATTTCACCTCCAACTGATGGAATGGAGTAAATCTTTCTACCGTATGCAACAACGCATGTGGATATACGATATTCATTCGCCACGAGGTTATATCAACACGTTCAGGTAACGAGCACATGCTATTGCATGGAACAAGGAAGTCCTAGTTGCTGATACCCGGAGCATGAGGAGTTCCCTCACCCATGTGAACATAGAAACAATCACCAAACTTTGTTGAAACTTGAAACTCAAACCGGGCAATAGCTCTAATTGTCATAGAAGGTGATCCTCAAAGTTAATATTCACAAGTTCACAGACCTGTGGAGTAAGTATTCCAAAATATTCACTTGATGTAGCTCTTCACTTGGCAAACCAGTTCATCATGGTTTTTCTAATGTATTCCATCATACATATAACAGGGTATTCTCGAGCCTCTTTCAACACCGTATTCCTAGATTCAACAATGTTACTATCCATTATGTTGTAACGTTTTCCCAAAAAATGACTTCTAGTCCAATGGTCGAATCCTGAAATATAAACAAGTGTAGTAAGTAATTGTTCATGATATATATTTTACATATATAATACGGATGTCCTAATAGAATTACTATATATTGAATGATGTAATATAGTATCGAACTTTGTTCATATTCGTGGATTATGTAACAATAAATAGAACTCTATATGTAATAGTTACCTATATCCACCAGATATGCAGCACACCTAGGGTTAAAGGTCTGAATTTCGAGAAATATCTTGTTAAATGATGATAGTCTATATGCCCTTGCATCCTTTGACATCAGGTTAAGAAGCTTATTTCTTTTAAACTTAGCGTTCACGTTTCTCCATAAGTGGATGACACACGCCCCATAAGTCGCAGTTGGGTATACATACAATGAGTTGTACATGTTATGTAGCGCAAATAGAAATTTATATTATATAACAACTCTATATTGCTAATGTATATATAGATATTCTATAACTAATATTTTACCTTCCCCAGCGCATAATATATGCTATTGTGATGATCTTATATAAAAACTAAGTCTATTGAATCTTCCACAAACACCTTTAGTTTAGCCAGAAACCACTCCCATGATTCATCATTCTCACTGTTAACAATACCGAATGCAAGTGGGAAAATCTGGAAATTGCCGTCTTGGCAACAAGCAAAGAGAAGACAACCTCCAAATCGTGATTTCAAGCGGGTTCCATCCACTATGACTACTTTCCGCATGAATTTATACCCATCTATAGAGGCACCAATTGCTATGAAGTTGTACTTCAAGCGTTTAACACTCCCATCTTCATCATCAAACTCTAAAAAAATAAGCCTCTCCGGTTTGCCTTTTGTTGTAATGACTGGTATACCAGCAGTAGTGTGTAACTTTCCCAGCAAGAACCATAGGAACCCTCCATTGTTACTTCTCTTGCTCTCCAACTCTTCCAATATGAGATATTTACATGAAAATCATCTCAAAATTGCTTTTGAATATCACCCACGTTTGGCCCTTCTTAATGCCAATAAATTTAGTTTGCCTTATCTCCCCAATCACCTGTGTGGTTGCTAATTTATGATAATTTCTCCTATCATCTACCGTACATGTGTGTGTCAGATTGGCACTATGAATCTAGAAGCTTCCATTCACGTTCACACATGTTGAGTACACTCTCCAAGGTCATGACTCGGAAATGCATATTAGCGTAAGTACCTTGGGATTAGACCTGACTGTGCGAAAATGGAATTTATGATTTATGGCATATGGCATATGTATCAATCTTTATTCGGCACTCAGCTTTAAACTTAAAAACTCTCCCCACAAACAAATTGTCGCCTTCATAGTTTACATCAAACATAGCAGCATCAACATCTATGATAGTGAGAAACAAACGTAATTAGTTATTCTGTATGGGTAGTGTGTCTATACTATATATAGGTGGTCAATATAACCCAAAATTTGTATCCAACTATATGCAACAATATACGATTACTATATACTACATAAATAGAAATACTATTTAATTGGTATGTATGGGAAGTTGTCACGTAGTCTTGCATTACTATACCCATATTTATACCATATAGAAATTATATTAGAATAGAAATACCATATGTGTTCTTTGCATCCTTGGTTGCACTCTGTATGCATTTGTCATTGAACTTTGGAGGTGCATCTCTCCAAAACAATGTTGGGTTGGAGCTTCTATCATTCACTATCTCTTCCAGTGATAACAGTGATCTCTCGGTGAAAACTATATTGTGACATCCCTTCTATCCTCTATATCGTCGCTCTCAGTTGATTCATCATCATTACTCGATTCAATGAATTCCAGACGCTTACAAGACGATTCTCCTAACATGTATCTCGATATAGGGTGCTTCCTAAAGGATTGCCTCACTTGAATCTCTTTCCCTTTATCGCCAGCATTCAGTGGAACAGTGGTATCATCTATGACATGAACATAACTCATATCTTGCATAGGAGTAATATGTTGTACAGAAATGCTATCGCCGATAACACATTCATAACCAGGAAGATCCTCTAGCTACAGTTGGAACACTTGCCAACATGTTAGCAATTGTTCTATGTGGACATTGTGTGCTCATAACATCTAACTCGTCTATGTGAGTTTCAGAATCGGTTATTGAGTCAGTTTCTGACATGTCACAAAGTTAAGAGGATTGGTGACAACATAAAGAGTTCCAAACATGTTATTTGATATTGTGGTTGTTGCCGGTTGATGATCTTCGATAGACACGTAGAAATTAACTTCTTCTACATCCCGTCATACCCTGACGTATATCTCAACATCAACATCTTCAGTCATCGAACTTGGCTCCACACTTTCACCATCAGTAAATGTCAGCCATTCCGGAAACTAGTAAGACAGTTTGATTGATAAGTTGTCTGCTATGCTTCCTAGCCTTGTTCTCACCAAATGCACGAGTCCAGTGAAAGTGAGGCCATGTGTTAAGTGAACGTAGTTATCTGTTCCCCACTCGTGTGGATCGAAGTACCATCCACCCTTAGCAATATTAACCCATTCATCAACAACGATTCTTGCATTATCAACGTCATCCTCCAGAAAGATAAATTAACCATATCAGCCATTCATATATATCATCCATAATCATATAGAAATATATGTGAATCTGTATAGATTGAATGTATATATATATAAGAAATATATATTTGATCTAACTACACAATAAATACTGCAATAAATGATATATAACTGTGATATGTAGGATATACACCTATTATCCAACTGTGATATGTTCCCCAACTAAATCTACTGTCTTCTTCTTCAAACTTTTTTACTTTTAACTAGTTATCTGGAATAATGCATTTTGGCCGCTTAAACACTCCATTTATGGTGTGATTTGTAATTTAAATTTTAAAAAACTAATAGTTATGTTATTGATGGTAAGTTTTGTGTACTACAATTTAAAAACGCTACAACTATAGGTCAGCTTTGCTCTGGAGAAATATTGTTTCGCGTCTTCTCTCTCGTCCATGTATTAAGCCAAGAAAGAGTTTTATTTTGTTTGTTGAATTAATCCTATCCGTAAAAATGAAGACAGATTTATAATTATTTAAGTCAAAGTGCTAGTTACCTAAATATGGAAATACATATGCCAAATCCCTAATTATATTTGTGCCATTTTGCAAATTCTCGTTTTATGCTAAACCTTAATTAGCGAATTAATAATGGTTTTAAAAATCACCAATATCCTACAAATATTTGTTTAATCGAACAATAAGATAAGATAGAGTTGGATGAAGTGGGGGTTTGATCTACGATCGATGGTCATCTCAACTATATATATCGTTGGATTCCTTTTTGTTTTTCGTTTCTATTCTATTTTAAGAATATGAAACGACGTATAATATGCACAACTTGCTACTCACCATTATCTTTTATTTGTCCAACTTGACGAGAATATTACTATATCGAATATTATACATCCAAACACCTTTTACTTATAAAAATATTATATATGTATGAGATTTGGATGGAGACTTTTATTAATCTTTGTTGTTTGCTATACTGATTGATAGTTAGAAATTATGTATATTGTAGTGAATTTCAATGTATATTTACAAAACAAGTTTTGATCCTAATTACACTTCAAACGTATTTAAAACGAACTAGTAGTTATGAAAGATATAATTTGTGCCGAGTTGCTCTCAGTCTGGTGATTAGGATGATCCAGCTAATGATTCGGCACCAGTGTTCGATTCTTACCCGCTGCATTATGGTAGTTTAAAAAAGGGATTATTGGGGGATGAGCTTTAGGTTATAGATCGGGTCTTGTCGATCCAATGTTTGACAAAAAAAAAAGATATAATTTGTAGATCAAGTCAAAATCTGCGTTTAATATATTGTTAAAAAATATAATAAAAACCGTTGAAGTTCAAAAAAACTATGTTCAAAGATGTGTTGGTTATTTTGACATTCAATTTGTGTACTCTTATCTACATAAAAAGTATACGTACATAATATATTGAGACTACTCTTTGTTTAATTTAATTAAAATATATACATAAAACTATTTATGCTTTATACAAAGCAAAAGTGATTCTATGTCGTCAGCGGTTTAATTTGGATGGAGCTCATCGAATTTGAAATGATAAGACTTATAATTAAATTTTTACAACGTAAGTTAAGCTAAAGCGTCATCATTTATTTAAGTTCGATTCACTGGCGATGCTGATTTGGATTAAATACTTGCACATATGACATATTCCTACAATATGCATATATATATATATATATATATATATATATATATATATTATATTATATATATTCACTATAAGAAAATGATCATATCGCCGCTAATTTATCAGTGGTTATATCTTAATATCGGTCGCAAAATTAAATTTTATAACCGTTAGCAACCAAAATTTTTGATTATATATCGATGGTAACTAAATAATGTGTGGTGACGAATGGTAGCAAACAGCGGTTACCTAGCCAATGCATTGCACCGATACAATTCGGTGACAAGAAAACAACCAAAAAACTATTTTATCAGTATCAATTAGCTACTCACATAATCATCATATTTAATTGCTACTTGGCTACATGTTTCGTAACCGAACAACAGTATTAATTAGCAACTAAGTTAGCTACCAAAAGATAATAGATAAAACTGATGACGGGTCTAACCATAAATTATTAATGATAGCAGTTTAATATTTGTCCACCGTTAGTTATCATAGATATAGCTACTAATATTTTGGTGACGAAACTTAACTTTTACTATAATGCTAATTTGTTTTAATATTATTAATTTGACCTAAAATGTTTGTTTTAAGGTTTTGGTCCAATAGAAAGAGAAGTCATAGAAAAGAAGAGGAAAATAAGATAAACGAAGAGGAAAAGCAATGGAGAAAATCAAAGAAGAAACACAAAGGAAAAAAAATTTTAGAAGAGAACCAGAGAGGAGAAGTCGCAATGATAGGAGACTTAAGAGTTTTAGGATTTTTTTGCAGGCCACCAAACAGCAACCAATATTTTGGTAGCTACAAAAATTAAGAGAGAGAAATTTCGTAAGCCTACCAATTGAGCTTAATATTTAGCTACTGTTAATCTAAATTTAGCAATCAAATTTTAGTTGATACATCAATATTCTAAACCACAAGATGTATTTTGAACATATTCATACATTTTAAGTCTTTGTGTAGAACATAATATACATTTGAAAAGTAATAATTTGAATTATAATTTATTAAGATTATTAATTATATTAACATATTCATACATTTCTTATATATTTCAATTCATTAGAATATTAATTATTTTTAAAAGTACAAAGTATATCTAGAACGGCTTCATAATAGATATATGTATATCACACATATTATGTTCAAACATATTGTTGCAAATGAATTGGGTCGATCATGAGTCTCAAACTTAGTATTTATATGTGTTTTATAATAAGTCAAGTTCTTTAGTTGGTGTTGTATTTTATCTAGTTTTACCTTAGGTGTTTGTATTTTTTCAGTTAGTGATCTTTCCCACATCACATTTTTTGTTTTTTAAGAGTAACGCTTTCTTTTCACGTTAATGTATTAAGTATTTTACAGAATCTTCCGGTATATATACTATAGTATGAATTTTTTTACCAATTTGAAATATAGGTTGATAATATCATATTATAAGAAAGAGATTTTAGTTGGTCTCTAATAAACCAAATATGAATTTATTTAGTAATAAGTATATTCAACACTTGGTAGCTCTAACACATTAATATATTTAGTCTCATTAGACAAATATATAATAACAACTTTTAAAAATATGAATTTTTTAGAATAACATAACATAAGATTATGAATTATTATTATTTCATATCCATTACTATAATCAAAAAATATATTTATAATATTACCATTCTATAAAACTTATTTTACCAAATACTTTAGCCACTGCCAATCTTGAATTTATCACCCAGTGGAAAAATTAATTCCCTAAACCCCAAAACATATATATAAGGCATATGATTTAGCTACCAATATTGCAACAATTTCACTATATCTAAAATAATATATTATTTAAATAATATAAATTGTTGGCTACATTAACAATGGTATCTAATCAGTGGCTAATTAGCTACCAACTGACCACCGATATTTTTTATTGCTAATTAATCACTGATTTATCACCAATGCGCTACCAAATTATCATTGACATTATGGTAGTTAATCAATGGCTAATCGATTGCATTTTTTAGCTACCAATCAAATATTAGTGGCTAATTTAACATTTTTCTAGTAGTGATTATTATTAACAAACCAATAACTAAAGTCAGATGAAAAACGTTGAAACTAATATCATCTTGAAATCCAGGTCATCAAATTCTGTATACAACTGTTTCGGTTTTGACCTAACTAAATTTTTACACATAATGTGATTATGATATATGCATGATATCGCCAATTAGCAACTTTTTTTATGAAAGATCTATTGTGTGGAGAAGAACAAAGCTCTAAGAACAAGTTTGACCAAAGACCCATTCGTAATCATCTGATGGATCTTTACTCCAAAAGAAAAATATATGATTATTAACACCAGGTGTCCCGTGACACGAAATTATTGAGTGAAAGAAACCCTGATTGAATCCTTTATCAAAAAAAAAGAAACCCTAATTTCTTCTTTTATTCGATTAAAGATTTTTTTTATATAGTGAAGCCATTAACCAAAAATGAACCACCATAATAAATTGGTTAAATATGTTTTTATTTGCACGAAAGATTAGAGGATTATAATTAACAAAAAAAAAAAAAAAAGATTAGAGGAACATGAGAACAATCTTAACTCTGGTGTCTGCATTATCGTGTTTGTTTTTGGTTGACGAAGAAAATATCCCGCCTAACTTAACCTGTAAACATGAGACACGTGTCGGATCGTTGTAGTTTTATCCTTATGTAAAACACTTTCCATGTTACCATCCATTGAACTCACCCCATCACTTACACCTGTCAATTCTCCTATTTTGACAAAAAAAAAAAGAACAATTCGGCACATACCCATTCAATATATAATACTTTTGAGAATATATATTTTTTTATAAATTATATACTAAATACTTTTCGTGTAGACTCTTCTTTGTTTTTTTGAATCAATGGTGACTATTCATATTTGATTTCAAAGGAATTTACCGCGTAAATTCACAAGAAAATCACGAGTCTAAATAATGATTATGAATTTGTGAGCATACAAATATGTAATTACTTTGACTTAACTTCCTAGTACTTGGGAAACCTTTGACAAAAAAGCAAGAAGAGGCGGTAGAGTCTCACACACAATATTAAAAATTAATAAAAAAAAGTATGGAGTATAGGTTCAAGGAACCAAAATCACGACGCTCTAATTGATCCACGTGTCATGATAATCTCAAACTGGGACCCATCTTCCGGGTACACGTTAACGAAGATTGGGCGGCTCTCTCTTTATATATATACGTTCCCAGTTGCAGAGAGTTCTGAAATCTTTTATCTCAAAAAACAAAATACAAAAATAAACGAGAGATGGGTCTGCAAGAACTTGACCCGTTAGCCCAATTGAGTTTACCACCGGGTTTTCGGTTTTACCCGACGGATGAAGAGCTGATGGTTGAATATCTGTGTAGAAAAGCAGCCGGTCACGATTTCTCTCTCCAACTCATCGCTGAAATTGATCTCTACAAATTCGATCCTTGGGTTTTACCAAGTACGTTTTCTTAACCGGTCCGGTTTTCTTTCTTTGTACATGTATCCATTCGTTTAATTAAATTGTTTATATATGTAGGTAAGGCGTTATTTGGGGAAAAAGAATGGTATTTCTTCAGTCCGAGGGATAGAAAATATCCAAATGGATCAAGACCCAATCGGGTTGCCGGGTCGGGTTATTGGAAAGCTACAGGAACCGATAAAGTAATCTCAACGGAAGGAAGAAGAGTTGGTATCAAGAAAGCTTTGGTGTTTTACGTTGGAAAAGCACCTAAAGGAACCAAAACCAATTGGATTATGCACGAGTATCGTTTAATCGAACCCTCTCGTCGAAATGGAAGCACCAAGGTAACTTATTATACCTTATATATTTATACTAATAAACCTCGTAATTAATTAATATATTTAAAATTGAACTTTATTCCAGCTTGATGATTGGGTTTTATGTCGAATATACAAAAAGCAAACGAGCGCACAAAAACAAGTTTACAACAATCTAATGATGACTGCTCGAGAATATAGTAACAATGGTTCGTCGACATCTTCTTCGTCACATCAATACGACGACGTTCTCGAGTCGTTACATGAGATCGACAATAGAAGTTTGAGATATGCCGCTGGTTCATCTAACGCCATGCCTCATAGTCATAGACCAGTTTTAACCGATCAGAAAACCGGGTTTATCGGTTTAGCCAGGGAGCCAAGCTTTGATTGGACGAATTCGATTCGACAGAACTCCATCCCGGAACTCGGACTAACTCAAAACATCTCGAGCCTCCGTCACGGTAACGGTGACGGTGGTGGTTATTTTCACGGTGTTAAGACAAACGAAGAAGATGACAGAACGCAGCAGCAACAAGCTGAAGGGATGACTCTGTTTAATAACTCGGACGTGTTGGCTCATCAAGGTTTTAGAGTCGACCCGGTTAACGGATTTGGGTATTCGGGTCAACAACCTAGTGGGTTCGGGTTTCTTTGATTGTGTAATGGTAACGTCATTCAAAGAAAAACATAATCTTAATTATTATTATTTTTTACTCTGAATCAGACTTGATTAATTAGTACAGTACAATTCAATTTGTTTAGGGTTTAGGTTTAGGTTCCACGACTTGTAATCGTGTATTAGTCGTCATTTGTCCTGACATTTACATTTTTGTAAACTTTTAGCTGGATCCTTTGTAATAATTAATTATTCTGTAATAACATATTGCATTGATAATATATATTTGATCTCGAAGTTTTTGTATTTGCTAACGATAAACAATTATCTTTTTCATTATCGTTCATCCAATGACATATTTTGACAACACTGTAGTATATACATGTATTCAAATCACTGGTTGTTGTCGTTCCATTAGTTGGTTTGTTAGATAATAATAAACCATTAATCCATTCTATAATCATAAAATTATAAATGTTGAGAAGTGGTTTTAATCAATTATTAGATCCATTTCTACAGTTTTTCTCACTGAACTTATTATATTAGAGTCGCATAAGTCTGCATGATGAACGAAAGTTTGAGTTTTAAATTCATCCAATTATTAAAAAATATAAAAAAATAAGAGTGTGGTAGTCAATATATGAACATGACCAAGTTCGTGGTTCGAATTAATGGTTAGCCAAACAAACAATAGAACTCGCTATGATATATTTTGTGTAGTTTGGAAAAGTAATACTATTTATATAAACACAAGACAGACATGAATTTAGCACGAGGTAATTGTGTATATATACGTATATGGGCGATGACATTTGCAAGCCGCAACGTTTGAAATAGTAATGTATAGCTATTTTTAAAGAACGTTCAATAAATGTGTATATAAAAAAGGTGTTATAATATAATGATTAATGGAAATAAGATAATGATGGTTATTAGATAATAATAGATGACCAAATATGAAAAAACCAAATGGAACGTTTAAAGATAAGAGGGAGTGTTAGAGTTTACCTGAAATTGCACGTGTGCGTCCGCGTGGGCTGCTTCTTTGACCACTTTGGAGTCATTTCTTTCCTAAAATAGTAAGAGTTTATACCGTACAAGTTTCAAACACTTTTTGTTCCTTTAAGTAACTATAGATTTTCATTAGGCTTTTGGTTTTAAGTCTGACATGTTCTTTTATGTTCTAACAATTAATTTGATTCGACTCAAACTCTCACAAATTCAAATATATGATATTTTAGGTTTCCAACACAAAAATTTCATTTATTTTTCTTATTTAACCATATTACTTATTTATGTTAACTACAACATTAACTATAATATAGAGATAATTTATGTAATTTTATAAGTTTTCTTAATTATTGTGCATCTACCTTAAACATCAAATATTATGAAACAGAGAGAGAAGTATTATACTTATAGTGTGTAAACACAATTTTCTATAATCGAATTTCGGTAAAAAAATTGTAAAAATGGATTAATTATAATTACTTGACCAAATATAATTCTTCAAATAAATGCTTTTTTTGTGTGCAACCAAATAAATGTTTTAAATGTGAAACTGTTGGAAGAAACTTTACGCAAAGCATTGGAAGAGAGCATATTCTATCCTAAATGCATGAAAAGGAAGGTTAAGAGAGTTGAATACTAAGTAACCATTTTGATTTTTCCATAGAAAGACTTTGTGGTCCAAATTAATGTATTCAAGAAGTTTTTGTACGTTAAATCAAACCCATTCCTTCGACCCATATACGGTATTAATTACCATATACTACTTGTATTTTACATGTATATCAATACGTAGATACGAATACGTAAATCAATATTTAATGGCTCAATTTATTAGTGAAATTGATATAAATATTGAAGTAAAAGCTAAAAGGAACAATGATTATGAAAAAAAATTGATTCTATTTCTTTTAGGTTTTGAATAGTTGTCAATCCATTTGCAGATAAAATGTACATGAGCTATCTGCAATTTTAATTGACAATCACACATTTTATTTGTAAGGAACAAAAATAATAAAATATTATTTAATCTGCAAAACATGATCAGAAAAAATCTCCAATTTAAAAGACATTCACTAGTCTGCAAGTGACATTTAATCTAATTGCAGGTGGTAAGTCTACTAAAAGTAAGCGCACTTGCAGATCCAGGGATCGAGTCTTACTGACTACATTATGTACGAACTTGGTTAATGAACCGATCAGTTATACAAAAAAGGACGTGCAACTATTTTCTAATGGATGTCTCTAATGGATGCCCCTATCTGCATAATTTTTATTTTTTTCTTTTCTTTTACTTAACTAATCTAGATACAAATATTTCTTTAGATCATTTCTTTTAAAATATTATTATTTTGAAATTAAAATAATATTGATAAGTCAAATATGTGTCCGTTTATACACATACATGTGTACTAAGTTTGGATATATTTATTTTAACAAAATAATAGTTTATTTTATGCTTAATTTATTTTAAGAAGAAAATAGTTTACTTCTCAATTCTCATCAATATGTAATTAAAATGATATTAATTTTATCAAATCTATTAAAAATATTATTAATTTAGTACTATAATAATTAAAAGGGATTTCTTTTTAGATTTTATTTATAATTTTTAAATTAAAATAATTTTGTGTTAATTTTGAATTTATATTTAAGTATATTTTATTTTTGATAAATCCATGTAAAAATCAAAATATTCTATTTTACTTTTTATTTTATATGATATGCATAATTTACATATATTCTATATGATCTGTATATGATCTACACAATTTGTACTTTTTTATTTTTTAATATTTTACAATGACAACTATATCGAGATACAATAGCTTAATCTATTGACACTTTGTCTGATCACATTGTTTTAAGATATTTCAGAGAATCAAATATGTTATTTTGTCTATGCAGGTTTGTTACAGTTGACACGTTCAAATAGTTGAAGTTTTATAGGCTTCATGGATTCTAAAAATGTACCCACTCGGTTCTCTTGATATATCGACACTATTTTTTTTTTGTCCATTACTCTATTAAATTAAGCAATTGTATTTCTAATATAAGTAATGTTCTCACCTACAAAAGAAAAAAAAATGTTTTTGTTCATTAGTATCAAAGTCATGGAAGGAGTAATGGAGTTGTATTCGTCATGTCCATCTCTTATCATCACAAATTCTATTACAGAAAAATTGTATAAACGGAACTACATTCTCTACAAGTCGTAATTTAAATCTTTAATTTCTGGGTGGATGTTGTTTTGGTTCGTCGATGGCTTCGAGCAATGTCCTCTGCTGATGATAACTGTCTGAAATGAAAGATGGTAAGATAGTTGAAACTCGAAATTCAAATTATCATGCTTGGCGCAGGGCATATCAGGTTGTAAAGTCATGGATTCAGGGTTCTGTCCGAAGATATTCTGAACATTGTTTTTGAGTGTGACTCGTCTCTGTGATACGCTCTCTGGAAATATTTCAATCGAGTTTCCTCTTCTCGAATCTTTGAGCTGCAAATACGACTTCAAAACTTGCCAAAAGGAAACAAATCTATGAGTGATTACTTAAAACATCTCCAAACCACCATTATATTGCTTCTAAATGTTATTATAGAGTAAAATTCTCTCCAACCCAACTCTACTGTTGTCTCTAAAATAGTAGAATGCTATTTTTTCCTTTATTTTAGAGGTGAACTTTTTTATTTACAAAAAAATCCTTTAACTTTTTATAAATAATATAAATAATCATTAACTATTATAAATGATCATTAAATGTAAATAATAATTAAATTTTAAATATTATAAATGATAATTTATATCTAAATAAAAATTAAACTTCTAAACAAAAATTAAATTTTAAATATTATAAATGATAATATCATAAAATAAGATATGAGAAACACTTAGCATGAGACAAAATTAAACTCCAAAAAAATAAAGTTCATAGATTATACAATAAAAAATCACAAACGGCGAACAAAAATCCAAAAATATGAAAACTTTTTAAAGAATAAAATAAATGGGGTTAAATTGTAATTTTTTAAAATAAGAAGGTATTAATGAAATTAAAAATAGAATATACTTAGAATATTCTTTTATAGAGTAAAAAATAGAGGAATACATTGGAGTAAAACGCATCTCTATTATAGAAATTCTCTATTTTAGAATAAAATATATAGAGAAATACATTGGAAGGAGAGACATTTAGAATGTGTGATTAACTCTTTTCCATGGGTAACCACTAAATGAGAAGATGAAAATCTTTGGTGTATTACATGGTCTGGGTAGGGAATATGAGCCTCTTGTAATTATTTTTGAGAATGCTATGGACTTTTTACCCAGGTCCCTCCTTTGAGGATGTGGTTTCTAGACTAAATGGATTTGATGACATAAAGAATCACATATTTGGTGTAATAAATGTTACACCACATCTAGCCTTCAATGAACAGTAGGCCAACTCAGCTGAATATTATGGAAATCATGGTAGATGTCAGTCATATTCAAGATATGGAAACATCAGATGCATGGGTTCATCATTCTTCACACAAGGTAGAGGTTTTCATCAACAAATAACTCCCTCTGCATAATTTGAAGTTGAAACGAGATCAGTGAGTCAAATTTGTGGCAAAGTGGGTCACAAAACACTTACCTTTTGATCTGGCTGCAACGAGCGTGATTTATTTGTTGGTGAATGACACCATAGAATTATCTGGTCAAGATTGGTTTCCTGACACCAAAGCTACAACTCATGTGATAAACTTTCACGATACTCTAAAACAATCTGGACCATATTACGATTTTGATACAATAATTTTCGGTGACTTGCCCTTCTTAAAGCTCATGTTGGCTCAGATGACTTTCCTTTTACATCAAATAATCTTCCTCCAAATGATGTTCTTGTTTGCCCTAGCATAACAAAATCCTTGTTGTCAGTATCTAAGCACACTTGAGACTGAGACTATTCGTGTATATCTTCACGTTTGATTATAATGGGGTGTATGTTAAGGACAAGGGCACTAATTAAATGTTGACAAAAGGAAGCAAATTGCATAACATTCATATCTCTTGACAATCCTACAATTTAAGTGTTCTGCTCCATAAGACAAGTTGTAGTAGCTAATGCAGTGTGACATACGAGGCTTGGTCATCCAAATGATAAAGATTCTCCAACTTTTATCTCAAAAGAAAGAAATTTATGTGAATAATTAAGAGCGGGAACTGAATCTGTGAATATTCTTATTTTTCTTCTTCGAAACCCTTAGAGAAAATATATTGTGATTTATGGGCCCTTCTCCAGTAATTTCTATTTAAAAAATTCGTTATTATGATATTTTCATCAACAATTGACAAGATACTATTGGTTTTATCCCTTGAAACAGAAATCAGACTTCTACGAAATACTTGTCATGTTCTTAAAACAGGTTGAAAACGAGTTCAATTCCAAAATCAATGTGTTTCAATGTGACGGAAGAGGTGAAACAAGCAATAAATTTGTTACACTTTTGAAAAAATCTGGAATACAACAACAAATATCACTCATACACTCCACAACAAATATCACTCATACACTCCACAACAAATATCATACTCATACACTCCACAACAAACTGTACATTACAAGCCTTTGGGTGCACATGTTTTCCCATACTCATAGACTACATTGCAAACAAACTCGATTATGTGTACAAACTTTAAAAGGCTCTTTATGGTTTAAAGCAAATCCCAAGAGTTTGGTTTGATAAATTCAGTAACTTCCTCTTGGAGAATAGATTTGTCTGTAGTAAATGTGATCTCTCATTATTTGTGTTTAGCTAAAAAACAGACTTGATTCTACTTTTTCTATATGTTGATGACATGGTCATCACATGTAATCCATTACCATATATGAATCTCCGCTCGATAAAGTCAATGACCAGTTCTAGACGAAATATTTGGGTCAACTTCACTACTTCCTTGGGGTTGAGGCTTAACATCACTACCATGGTATGTTTTTTCCCAAAAGAAATATTCAGAAGATTTCTTGGAGGTGGATCCCGCATAGATCCCCTCTTCGGCCCACGAAATAGTAAGTAGATCCAGATATGCTAAGTTCTCACTTCAGAAAGATAGGAGAATACCCGAGACAATACTTCCACAAAAAATGATAAGTCGGCAGTCTTATCATCTCGGTAGAAAATGTACCTCGGCCAATATATCTCCTCTCGGATCAGGGAAACTTGGCCGACATGCATTTGAAGAAGAAATATGGAAATATACATTAAACGATTTGAGATTTTTCCGAATTTCTCACAAAGATCTTTCAAGATAACGTCGAATCAAAACTGAAATGTAATATTTCCTATTTCAAAGCTATTGTAACCGCCTTTATTCATTATAAATAGATGAGGTCTCCACAAAGACAAGAAGCTCTCATAATTTCACACAAGTAATACAACACTACTCGGCATCTTTGCTCTCAATTTGTTCTCTTTACTTCCTTAATTGATCAGAATCCTTGCTCATCTTTCTCCTTATTTCTCGGAACTGGATTTAGAACCTTTGTACTAATTTCGGTTTAAACAGTTGGCGCCGTCTGTGGGGAAGACATAGAAGAATTTCTTTATGTAGAAAGGAGCTAAGAGAAGAAATCCATACCGCAATGTCCGAGAATAGTGATTAACTCAGTCCAACCGTGAGGCAAGTCACCAACCCGGCTCAAGAGCTACTCGAGAAAGTCATCGGCTCGCCTCTCCGTCATGTCCCCCGACATGATGATACTCAGGACCTGAAAGTTCTGCCAAGTCCACCGGCAGCACCTCCAACACTAATGGTCATGACACTACAAGAAAACAGCCAATTTGAGACGTCATTTTGCGAGGGCGAATTAACGTCGCAAATTTTCAACGTAACTGTGACGTATTTGCGACGTTATTGCAACCGTTTTGCGATGGTGATATTCGTATCGCAACTACGTTGCAAAATTACAACGTCTTTGCGATATATATTATCCGTAGCAATATTGCGACTCTGTTGCGATGTCCTTGCAATGTGATTTAATTCCATCGCAAGTACATTGCAAATATTCATATTTTCCCTATAAATAGCCCACAATGTGATTGTAACTTCACACCAAATCTTAGAGAGATAAAGAATTCGGGTAGAAAGTTATAGAGGGAAAAAAAATCTGAGTAAATTTTTTTATTTTTTAAAGTTACAAAAAAAATGACATCGGAACACCAAATGTTCACATTACGGCAATGGATGTATAATCGAAAAGATCCGGAGACAGAAGAAGTGACGAAAGAGTTTTGAGATGGGTTGCGGGGATTTGTCAACCAGGCGGCTAACAACCTATTTACTCCGAATGACGGTAACATCTTCTGTCCATGTGTAAAGTGTAGAAATACTAAATATTTGAATGTTGATACGGTGAAACGACATGTATATAATAGAGGATTTACTCCAAACTATTATGTATGGTTTTCACATGGGGAAGGTTATAGTCTCGGTGCTGGTAGTAGTAGTATGGGTGATGGTGGTGATGATCAACCTACTGATAATGCCAATTATAATTATGGAGAAAATATGTTTGAAAGTTATGAGCATCTTCAAGGTAATAGATATCATGATATGGTTACAGATGCATATCATGGATCTATTCTAGTTGGTAGTGAAAATACTATTGAAGAACCTAATGCAGAAGCGAAAAAGTTCTATGATATGCTTGATGCTGCTAATCAACCTATCTACGAGGGATGTAGAGAAGGTTTATCCAAACTGTCATTAGCATCTAGGTTGATGTCTATTAAAAGTGAAGGAAACATATTCGAGAGAAATATGAACCAACTAGTAGATGCGTTTAAAGAGTATATGCCATGAGACAATAATTCTGCTGAGAGTTACTATCAAATGCAGAAGTTAGTTGCGGGTCTCGGATTACCATCAGAAACTATTGATGTTTGCAATGACAATTGCATGATTTTCTGGAAAGACGATGATAAGTTGAAGGAATGCCTTTTTTGCGGGAAACCGAGGTATCGAGCAACAGGTGGAAGGAATCATGTCCCATACAAACGTATGTGGTATTTGCCAATCACAGATAGATTGAAACGACTTTACCCATCAGAAAGGACATCAACGGCAATGAAATGGTACGCAGAACACATAACAAATGATGGGGAGGTTACACATCCGTCAGATGCAAAGGCCTGGAAACACTTTCAGACGATACATTCTGACTTTGCCAAAGAGTATAGAAATGTTTATCTTGGTTTATGCACCTATGGATTTAGTCCATTTGGTTTGTCGGGAAGACAATATTCGTTATGGCCTGTCATATTGACCCTATACAATCTTCCACCCGATATGTGCATGCAAAGCGAATTCTTATTTATGACCATTCTAGTGCCAGGTCCTAGTCATCCTAGGCGATCTCTTGATGTGTTTATGCAACCTTTGATTCATGAGCTGAAACTGTTATGGTATAAAGGTGTTCGCACATATGATTTATCGCAGCAGCAGAATTTCAAGATGTGTGCAGTCTTATTGTGGACGATTAGTGACTTTCCTGCATACGGAATGTTATCTAGGTGGACAACTCATGGAAGGTTATCTTGTCCATACTGTATGGAATGGACTGATGCATTTCAATTAAAGCATGATAAGAAATCATGTTGGTTTGATTGTCACCGTCGGTTTGTCTCTATGCACCACCCATACCGGAAGAACAAGAAATTGTTCAAAAAGAACAAGGTTGTGCGCATTCCTCCTCCAACACATATGTCAGGGGATGAGCTCTTGCAGCAGACTGATTATTATGGTGTTGAGGAAACATGTAAACGTGGGGGCAATTGGCATACTCCAGCAAACATGCCTGACAAATATACAAAATCTCATAACTGGCACAAAAAGAGCATCTTTTGGGAACTCCCATATTGGAAAGATCTCTTACTATGTCACAACCTCGATCCGATGCACATAGTTAAAAAAAAATTTGATAACATTATGAACACGATTTTGAATATGCAGGGAAAGAAAAGACAATTTGAAATCTAGGTTGGACATAACCGAAATATGTTCGAGATGCGAATTACATATTACATGGGATGAGAAACAACCGATTCCCAGCTTTCGTTTGACCGGAGAAGCGCGACAAACATTGTTTAATTGGATATCTTCAGATGTAAAGTTTCCTGATGGTTATGTCTCCAAATTCTTTAGATGTATCGAGCAAGGGAAAAAAATATCCGGTATGAAGAGTCATGATTGCCACGTATTCATGCAGCGACTACTGCCATTTGCCTTGCTTGAGCTTTTACCCACAAATGTCCACGAAGCAATTGCAGGTACTTAGGTTAAATTTTAGCATTCTAATAATCACATATATATATATATATATATATATATTTAATTTGTATGAACTTGTAGGAATTGGAGCATTCTTTAGGGATCTGTGTACACGAACACTAACAGAGGATGGCATAGCTCAACTATACAGTAATATCGCATTGTTGATATGTAACTTGGAAAAAATCTTTCCGCCCTCTTTTTTTGATGTGATGGAACATCTACTAATCCACTTACCTCATGAAGCAGCTCTTGGTGTCCCTGTACAATTTCGATGGATGTACCCATTTGAGCGATTCATGGGCCATTTGAAAAGAAAGGTCAAAAATCAAGCAAAAGTTGAAGGATCGATAGTTGTAGGAAGCTTGACCGAGGAAACATCTCATTTCACATCGTATTACTTTAGTCCGACTGTTAAAACCAAAAGAACCCAGGTAGGACGATATGACGATGGAGGGATTAAACCATCATATGTCATTGCTGTTCCAGATATCTTCACTCATATCGGAAGACTTGCTGGAAAAATTAAGGAAGAATATTGGGAAAACCACACGTATTGTCGTGCATCTCACAACTATATACTGAGGAATTGTGAAGATGTAGTACCGTTTGAAAGGTATGTACTATTCAATTAGTAATTAAATTGATAAAAGTCTAATTAATTTAAACGACATTATTTACTTTGCAGTGAATTTGATAGACAAATTCGAGAAGGCTTCCCTGATTTAAGTGAAAGTGAGTATGAAACTTATAAAGAACGTGATTTTACTGGATAGTTGAATTACTACGTACGTAAGATCGCAATCGGCATGTAATCATCAAAATTAAAGTACGACATATATAATTAAGGTTTTAATATCTAATTTATTCGTGTAGGTGAAAAATGGATGTGCAGGCAAACCTTTGCCTTTATAGTTGCACGAGATTGTTGATGAACCAACTACGAGGATCGTGATAGCCCCAATGTATTTTATGAAAACCTTTGACTTTTCATACTTACGACCATTGCCGTAACAAATCAACCGCAAATTATGGAATCCATGTGCCTGGTGAAACAGACTTCTACGATATTTTGAACAAAATTAGTCCAGGAGTTCTTGGACTAAGATGCATTTTATTCCGATGTCACTGGTACAATACAACGGCTGGTAGAGGAGTGTGTACTAACCATTTAGGGGTAACCGACGTAAACGCAAGCCAAACATATTCGAAGGTTGACCCTTTTATTCTAGCATGTCAAGTAGAACAAGTGTGTTTTATTCCTTATCCTCGTATAAAGCAAAGGTGGGAGACATAGCTATCAGTAATAAAAGTGAATCCAAGAGGTTGTATAGTCGGGGAGGTCGACGACGATGTGGCTATGCAACAAGAAAGAGGACCAGAAGTATCTATTGCGGTCGAATCAACGGAAGATATCATACATGCACAACAAGGTGCATAAGACATTGTTCAGTCAGAATCCGATGGGGAAAATGCTAATTTTGACGAGTTCGAGGAGACAGATGAAACACGGAAGATGAAGACTCTGATTGAAGTAATGTGAAAATGCGTATTATAGCGTACTGATGTTTTGTAATTGTATTTTAAATGAAGTAATGTGAATTTTTTTTTTTTAAAGTAATTCTGCAATGGCCCTGCGACGTCTGGGTACAAAACGTCGCAAATGCGTCGCAGTTTTGCGATGCGTTTCCGACATTATGTACCCAGACGTTGCAAGTACGTCGAAGGTTTGCGATGCGTTTGCGAGGCAATTGCCACGAATGGGTTGAAAATCCTAATATTCGTCGCAATTGTCTCGCTGACTTGCAATGGTACTGCGACGGATCTTTAAATTGTACGTCGCAGTCCTATCGCAAATCCGTCGCAGAGCTCGGGTTAAATTAAAAACCCGAGCCGCCTCTTCTTTTCTTCTTCTCGCTTTTCCTTCTCTCTTTTCGCTTTCTCTCCCGGTGATTCCGCAAATCATGAGTCCTCCGCCCTTACTTCTCCACCGCGTCCTCGTCTTCAAGGTAATCACGAGTCATCCATTCATTGTTTTCATCCCTTACCACGTTGCCTCTTCATTTCTTCTTAGATTTTCTTCTCCATCTTCTCCACCAGGTATATAGGGCCAAGGTATGTGATTTCAAATATCAATTTCATAGAGTTACGCTTGGAATGTAGATCTAGGTTGGCATATGTTGTAGTTTTGGATTTGAGAGCATGATTTTGAATCTAGAATCGGTTTGGGATTTTTACAAACGCTTTTTGATTTGTAAAAACGCATTTAGAATTTTTCTAATCGTTTATGGATTTTTAAAAATGCTTTTGGAATTTTTCTAAATGTTTTTGGATTTTTAAAAACGCTTTATAATTTTCAAAGTAGTTTGTATTTTTGAAAACGCTTTTGAAAATTTTCTAATTTTTTTTGGATTTTTACAATTGCTTTTGAAATTTTTCTAAACGTTTTTGGAATTTTACAAAATGTTATAGAATTTTTATAATGTTTTTGTATTTTTAAAACGTTTTTTGATTTTTAAAAATGAATTTAATTTTTAAAAATATTTTTCGTATTTTTCAAAACGTTTGGAATTTTTCTAATCATTTTTGCATTTTTTAAATCGTTTTTGGATGTTTAAAAACGTTTTTCAATTTCAAAATCAATTTTTGTATTTCTCAAAAAAAAAATTCTATTTTTCAAAAAGATTTTCGAATTTTTGGTAATTTTTATATGTTTTCAATTAAAATATTTCAAAAAACATTTTCTATTTTCTAAAATGTTTAGAGTTTATTAAAACGTTTTGAATTTTGTAAAATGTTTACAAATATCTACAACATTTTAATGAATTATTATAATTTCTAAGAAAATTTCGAAATATGTTTAGAATTTAATAAAACGTTTTAAACCATTTTGAAACTCGTAATACATTAAATATTAACAAGACTCAGATGTCCGGATGACATAATCTATATACTAGGTACCTCTCTGAGGGTGGGGGATCGAACCCCCGTACTCCACCCGGCTCTCATGAGCAGGCGACTCACGGGGAGGGGACATCTCACGGTGTCTGATCCCCCGCCTCACGCTCTCAGCCGAGTTACACTCCCATACGGAAGACAGAGTCGGCGCCACCTCCTGCTCCTGTCTACCAGCCGATTCCAGCGGAAATTGCTCTGGGGATGTCTATTGAAGATATCCTCACCCACAGGAACCACAAATACTTGAAAAACATACATCCTCAGTGCCCACCGGGAACACTATGGTACTTCCCGATATATAAATTTTGGAATTTAATAGTTTGTCAATCAAATTTTATTTAATTCTGAGAATAAAATTGTAGGTTCGATGATGACCAAGTATTGGCAACAGCCATCCGGGAAATCTTCGAAAGAGATTTCACGGAACCGCATGCAAACTTTTCTCAAGTCCCCAACCACATCGTCAATAGGTGGTTCAAGTCATTTGCGGTAAGTTTCTGAATATTCAATTTCTTTAAATAAATTTCAACATCAATTTAACATTAAATTTTTTTTCCATTCTAGCAACGGTACCACTGGAGCCCCTCGATTACGGGTGACATCCGTATGAAATTTGAGGAGGTTTACAAGAGTCGCTTGTGCGACCAAGTCAGCCGTTGGAAGGCCAAATGGAGGACAAAAGGCGACCAAGCGATGCCGCGGTGGTTTAACACTGAAGTGTGGGCGGGTCTTGTCCGGTATTGGCAAGACCCGAAGTCCAAGCAGAAAAGCGCAAGTGCGCGTGCTGCTAGGTTGGCTGATCCTGACGGCGACGGTCCGCATAGATATTGCTCGGGCCAAACCTCGTTCAAGGAGATATTATACAACGAGGTCACTGCGAAGATGCAGCAGTTGACCCAAGATGGGGGACGAGAGTACTGGATCTACTGTGCTATCAACCGCACAGAAGAACCAGATATTTGCTGAGGTATAATTTTATGTTTTTCTTTCATTTTTATTACGTTTTAAATTGTGTAACTAACGTGTAATTGTTTATCTAACATGTAATTGCTTTTTTGCTTATCAGGTTGCTCCCCGTAAAAAGGGGAGAGTTTACGGGACCGGTCGCTCTCTGGACTCGCAGATCGAGACGAGCAGCTGGACCCAGGGCTCCCAATCTCATTCCGCTGTTGATTTTGCAAAAATGGCGGAGATGGAGAGCAAGCTGCAGGCTCAGGATAACTTCATCTCAACCCTGCATGACAACATCGCCAAGTTCAACCAGTTGATCTCTACATTGGCTTCGAAAGACGCCGACATTGCTGCTCAGCTGAACGCGATGCAACCCGGTGAGCCCGGATCGAGTTTTGTAAACAGGACGAGAGCACGGATCAGAACCCAAACTAGACCTCGGACCCCAATGTAGACCTATCGGACAATTTTTAGTTTTTTTTTTTGTAATATATTAAAAATATTGTATTTAATATTTTTATTTTAGTTTTACTTAAACAATTTTAATATATTTTATTAAATAATTTATTATAATTTCTGAATTAAAAAAAAATATTTTTTAAAGACCGTTGCAGTATATACGTCGCAATTACGTCGTAGTATACGTCGCACTGACGTCGAAGGTTTTGCACCGCAAAACCGTCGCAAATTTGCGATGTCATTGCGCCGACGTAATTCGTCGCAAACCTGCGACGTTTTATAGTTGCGACGCCCTTGCGAGGAAAATAATTTGCGACTCACATTTTGCGGTGTTTTTGATGATGTCGCAATTCCGTGGCAAACATGCCTTTTGCGACGCCTTTGCAACGGATATGGCCATCGCAAATTACAAGTTTTCTTGTAGTGTGATGCAAATTCTGTTGCAATGAATGGAAGCAGCAGATGCAAGAAATAACTAGCGCCTCTATCCAATTACGAGAAGGAAAACTTCATCCTGAGCAGCTGGTTCTAGGTTGAGACGAGAAGTTGGCTAGTGTCCAGAGGAATCTCTTCCGAAACACGCTGAGTTCTCAACTCACTGACACAAGAGTGCATGGCCTACCTCAAGCACTGCAGTCTGTCCTGGTAGGATTTAGATGTTGCGACGTTCATAAACATGATAAGCGAGATGAGGTCACAATTCCATCTAGCAACCAGTGTAACACCAAAAATTGGGAAAATCTTGGCCCAAGCTTGGAACTCTCATTTTTTCTCAAAAGATGAGAAGGATCTCAGTAAATCTTGAACCGAAACTCTGTTGTCCGACATACGACAAAACGACCGACCTGCTACAGTTTATGAGTGCCTTTAACGTTATGATGGGGCGTACGAATTATCATCCGGACCAGGAAGATGCAGAATATTGCCGACTCTTTGCCAAACATTTAGCAGGAGATGCGCTAGCGTGGTTCAAAAAGTTACCAACCGGATCTATTGATAGCTTCAATCAGTTGGCCGAGTTGTTCATGAAAAAGTACGCTATTTTTGTCAATCAAGATATATCGGTAGCAAAGTTACGTTCCCTAAGGCAGGGAAGTGACGAGACTTTGAACTTGTATCTTAGTCAGTTTAGAAAAATCATGACCAAACCAAAAGTAAGTAAAGACATGGCCATCGATGCCCTATGGACTGGGATGGTCAGCGACGAGGCGTTAAAGAGAGATCTCTTTGTAAATCGACCCGCTACTGTGTCTGACGCCTTGTGTAGATCAGCCAGGCACGCCGAGTACATCGAAGAGGAAAAGATCTTAACTAAGATTTAGAAGACTCCAAAGACTCAAGATGCTAAGGAGTCAAAAGAAGAATACCAGGAACCAAGATGGCATTTCAACAAAGGAAAGGGACGAATGGCTACGAGGTTCCAAGTCGGAGAAAATCTCCGGCAGGAAAGAAAACCATGGAACGATACGTATAACTGTGACGAGTTTTACACAATTTACGTAAATTAGCGCATCTTCAGCTAATTTATGCAATTCTCGGAAGATGTGACTCAAAATTTCTACATCCAAAAACGCAAAGAATATGAATTGCGGCTGTTAATCCGGCAAAGCCAGCAGATGCCGAAATGGAAAAACCAAAAAGAGTAAGGAACAAAATTGTATTCACTGATCTAGAGCTGGGCAGAACAAATATACACGATCAGGTTGATTAAAATGCATGAACAAAAAGTGGTTGCTGCAGTCAATCACAAGATCGATTCGGGAGAAAAACAGTTAAAGATTTGAAGCTCGGATGTTATCTTCTCAGAAGAGGACCTTGATGGTGTCGATTTTCCTTATAACGATCCATTGGTGGTAAAACTCTGAGTTGTTGATTGCAATGTGTCCTAGATATTAATAGATACTGGAAGCTCAGTCGATGTGATCTTCAAGGCGACACTAGGCAAAATGGAACTTCCCGACATGAAGCTGAAGCCAGTGCACAGAACGCTGACCGCTTTTGATGGAAGTTCAATTTATGCCCTCGGAATTGTTAAGCTGGCAATCTCAGTCGGCGATATAATGAGATGGATTAAATTCCTAGTAGTGGATAAGCCTCCAATTTATAATATTCTAATTGGAACTCTGTGGATACATTCAATGAGAGTCATCCCGTCAAGTTTTCAGCAGTGCGTCAAAATCCCGACTAAAGACGGGGTTTATACACTTCGCGGTGATCAAAAAATGTCTAGAACATGTTTTATTGACGAGTTGAAGCTTCACAATAAAAGTTGTATGATCTCGGCATCCATCAGGGGAAAGGCCATGAAAAAACTTCCCGTTCCCGAGAAGCCAGACTCATCAACAGTGGAGCTTGTGAACATTGACTTGACTTACTTCTCTAAGTGCATCAGTATCAGAGTTAATCTAGATAAAAGTATTTGAGAAAGATTAATCCGGTTGCTAGAAAAGCATGTTAAGACTTTCGCATGGTATGTTTACGACATGCCCGGAATAGATCTGAAAATCGCAAGTCATATGTTGAATACCAATCCGACATATAAATCAATCAAGAAAAAAAAGACATAAGCTCGGTCTAGAGAGAACAAAATTAATAAACGATGAAGTCAAAAAAATTAACCGAGGCAGGGTCAATTATTGAAGTTCAATATCCAGACTGGCTCGGTAATCGAGTGTTGAAACCCGAAGAAGAATGGCAAGTGGCGAGTCTGCATAGATTTTACAAATTTAAACAAAGCATGTCCTAAAGATAGTTTCTCATTGCCAATTATTGACCGAATTGTTGAAGCTACCACGGGCAATGAACTTTTATCTTTCATGGACACATTTTTGAGGTACAATCAGATAGGAATGCATCCCGACGACAGAGAGAATACCTCGTTTATAACTGAACGAAGGACATGTTGTTATAAAGTAATGCCCTTGGATTGAAGAACGCATGAGCCACTTATCAGCGACTCGTCAATAAAGTGTTTGCCGAGGAGCTCCGACAAACTATGGAAGTTTATATCGATAATATGCTATTTAAATAAAAAAGAGTTGAGGACCACGTAGAGCATCTAGCTCAGTGTTTCAAGACCCTGAATGAATATAAGATGAAGTTTAACCCGCCTAAATGTACATTCGGAGTGACCTCAAGCGAATTCCTCGGATACATTTTTACCAAGAGAGGAATAGAGGCAAATCCTAAATAAATCACGACAGTTCAAGAATTGCCATCTCCCAAGAATAAACATGAGGTTTAGCGACTCACAGGACGAATCTCCTCCCTAAATCGTTTTATCTCTCGGTCAACCGATAAGCGCCTTCTTTTCTACCTATTGTGGCACGGAAACAAAGAGTTTAAGTGGGATGAAGAATGTGAGAATGTTTTCTCTGAGTTGAAAAAGTATATGTCTACACCTCCTATATTGTCTAAACCAGAAAAAGGCGAACCACTCTACTTATACATAGCAGTCTCGGCTTGAGCAGTTAGTAGTGTGCTAGTAAGAGAGGATCACAGAACTCAGCATCCGATTTTCTACATGAGTAAGTCGCTGGTTAGAGAATAATCTTGGTATCCATCAACAGAGAAGCTCGTTCTCGCAGTTGTGGTCTCAGCCATAAAATTGCGGCCATACTTCCAATCACACAAGATCATCATGTTGACAAATCATCTGCTACAAATGATACTTCATAGCCTAAATCAATTCGGGAAACTTACGAGGTAGGCAATCGAGCTTGGTGAGTATAATATAGAGTATAAGAGAATACCAAATGTCAAGTCTCAAGTGATAGCCGACTTCCTGATTGAACTATCACCCGAGTTGGAACCCATAGAGATGAATAAGGAACTTCAAATTTGGAAGTTGTATGTTGATGGCTCTTCATCACAGCAAGGTTCAGGTATTGGGATTCGTTTAGAGACATTGACACGGGAGGTTATAGAATAATCGTTCGACTTAAATTTTCTAGTGTCCAATAACGAAGCTGAGTATGAATCCTTGATTGCCGGCATTCGACTTGCAAAAGAAATCAGAGCAGCTCAAATCGAATATTTCTGCGATTCACAGTTAGTAGTTAAGCAGGTCACCGACGGCTACAATACTAAGAATGATCGAATAGAAACATACTTGAAAGTTATCAAAGATCTGGTCGAAGTATTGAAATTCAACATTCATAAAATTCTACGATTAGAAAACACGTCGGCAGATGCGTTTGTAGCATTAGTTTTATCGACAGATCTAGTTCAAATGAGGATAGTTCTAGTGTAAAGTATTGAGGTACCAAGTATCCAGTTGCCCAAGGGATACTTTGAAGTCATCTCGGCAATTTCTGATTCATCTTAGCATGCAGACATAGAAAGTCCCATTCCCAATTTCCTAACCGAGAAGGTTATTGATTGGAGAGACGAGATCCTTGCGTATATTCTAGACGGAGGAGAGCCCGATGACAGATGGGCAGCAAGAAGGCTAAAGGATAAATGCGCCTATTATTTCTAACTCGATGGAAATCTATATCGGCGAAGTATGAGCGGGATCCTGCTAAGTTGTATAGATCGGGACGAAACGAGACGAGTGATGCAAGAAACTCATGATGGTGCTGAAGACAATCACTCCGGCGGAAGACTGTTAAGTCTTAAGATTAGAAGACTCGGATATTATTGGCTAACCATGGTGCAGGACGCGAGAAATATGCAACTAAGTGTGCTGCTTGTCAGCGGTATGCTCATTTGATTCATGCTCCAACAAAAGAACTTATGCCATCAACGATGCCATGTCCGTTCATGAGATGGGCAACGGATATCGTCGGTCCATTACCCACATCTCGGCATAAGTGTTTCTTACTAGTTATGACAGATTACTTCACCAAGTGGGTAAAAGTGTCATATTCACAAATCCACGTTAGAGATGTTCATAAATTTGTTTGGAAAAACATTATATGTCGGCATGGACTTCCATACGAGATCATAACTGATAATGGATCACAGTTCATCTCTTCAAAGTTTGGAGGATTTTGTTCCCGATGGAACATTAGGCTAAGTAAATCTACACCGGGAAATCCACAAGGAAACGATCAAGCCGAAACAACTAATAAACTGATCATAGATGGACTAAAGAAGCGCCTAAGTGAAAAGAAAGAGAATTAGGCTGACGAGTTAGACAATGTACTATGGTCTCACGAAACTACTTCGAGACGTTCAACTGGGCGAACACCGTTCTCGCTATCACATGGAATGGAAGCACTAGAGCCAGCTGAGGCGAGTGTTTCAACTGTACGAATGATACAACTTCCCGACAATGAAAGTTTGAATACTACAATATGCATCGACAGTTTGGACAATGTAGAGGAACTACAAGATGAAGCTTTACTCCGGAGTTCAAAATTATCAGCAGCAGATTACTAAGTACTATAACAAGAAGGTCCGAGACAGACACTTTGCCGATGGTGATCTCATCTTAAGAAAAGTCTTTGAGAACACAAGAGATCTTAATGCAGGAAAACTAGGCGCCCATTAGGAAGGACCTTATATTATCTTGAAGATTGTCAAACTAAGAGTCTAAAAATTGGTCACAATGTCCAAAGAGCAAATTCCGAGAAGCTGGAACTCAGTCAACTTGAAGTAATATTACTACAAAAGTCCCGCCATCTCGGTGTCAATTGGATCATTCCTTGGTGCTCTAATATATTAACTATGTAATCAGAACTACGTTTTTGGTTAATCTTTCCGGGGTACGTAGGTAGCCTTCAGATGCAGCTAAAACTTAATAAAATCTTTTGCTTTCAATTAAGTTGAGTCTTAAAATCTCGCAAACTTTTCTGAGTCTTCCAATCTCGACAATGGCCGAGACCCTACTCTCTAAGTCGAGTTTTAAATCTCGCTCTTTTTAGCTGAGTCATAAACCTCGCACGAATTAAGCTAAGTCTTAAATAAGCCGAGTCTTAAATCTCGTCGAGTTCCAAAAATTTTGCTCTTTTAGCCAAGTCATAAACTTCACACGAATTAAGCTAAGTTTTAAAGAAGTTAGTCCTAAATCTCGCATAAATTAATTTAAGTCTTAAATAAGCCGAGTCCTAAATCTCGTCGGGTCTACGAATCTCGCTTGTTGTAAGCCAAGTCCTAAAACTTCGCCGAAACGGAATTCTCGCAAATAATAGAGCCAAGTCTCAATGAATATATTTATTTTTGATAAATAATGTATGAATGTGGTAATATTTGTTATTTACTTTTCATGAAATTTTTGAATATATTTTTGCTAATTAGATATCAATATTTTATAATTTAAATTAACATACAAATTTTTTATTTTTATAATAAATTTTATATTAAAAAAATAGTTGATGGTCATTGCTACTGCAAAACGAATAACACATCGACTAGTCGCAGCGACTGTTAAAAAATTAAAAACCAAATTTTTTATCGTGGTCATTGGTCGCAATCACTTGTCGTAGTCATCAACAATCACGAAAGGAACATGACTCATATCACTCAACCAACTGTCAAAGTCGAACTCAAGGTGTCTTCTAGCCCTATAACGGAGTGGATATCCAGGTTTTTAAAGGATATATGTATCTGTAGTATCCACCAAATTAATATTCGTATATGTATCCATAAATTACGGATATCCAAAATCTGGATATCCGTATCCATATTCGTTTTCAATATTTAAAAAAGAAAAATTAATAGAGCCAAGTCCCAATGTCACATGTGCGCCTCTGTGAACCACCAGTCATATATGGCTATGAAACTGTCAGGCGGAGTCCACGGCCTATCATAAGGCTTTGGAATTACTATGTCGGCATTCTTTAAAGTCGGGCACATTTTGAAGGCTTTCCCAAGCTTCCTAAGGGTGATAACAGTTGGACCGACATTCGCAGCGTTTAGCCACCGCTCTAATTGCTCAAGTCTCCTTTCCGAGACGGCTATCACGGACACAACTTGGGAAGTAGCCCCAGATCGATCAGCTCGACTAGGCAACACAACGTCGTGTTCATCATCGCTTAAGGTGTTCGCCTCAGCGTCAGAGTCTCGCCTTGAAATTTCTTCGATGTACACTTCGTTAGTAAAACCGCAAGCGTCGGACAAGGACTCCTCAGATTCAGACTTAGAATCGGATTCGGCTCTAATTTTCTTCATCTTGTCAAAATCAAATCCCGGGAAAGAAATTAAAGCTAAAGCGTCTCGGCAAAATGAAAAGGAGAGAGAGTAGAGAGAGAAGTTACCTCTTCAGAAATTTGAGAAATGAGTAAAAGTGAATTCTGAGAAGAATTCGTGTGGTATTTATAGGAATTTACCGAAAGCCAAAAAGTCACAACCGGTTTAACCTGCAAATAGCCTATCTAATCGCAGAGTAACCCAGTAGAATGGCGACATGTGGACCGAAGATTTCATAAACAAGTCATATTAACCAACTCAAAAATTTTGACACAATTTTTTGAGTCTAGGGGGGACAATTGTTGGAGGTGGATCCCGCACAGATCCCTTCTTCGGCCCACGAAGCAATAAGTGGATCCAGATCCGCTAAGTTCTCACTTCGGAAAGATAGGAGAATGCTCGAGACAATACTTCCACAAAGAATGATAAGTCGGCAGTCTTATCATCTCGGCAGAAAATGTACCTCGGCCAATATATCTCGTCTCAGATCAAGGAAAGTTGGCCGACATGTATTTGAAGAAGAAATATTCTTTAAACAATTTAGGATATTTCCGGATTTCTCGCAAAAATCTTTCAAGATAACATCGAATCTAAACTGAAATGTAATATTTCATGTTTCAAAACTATTGTAACCGCCTCTATTCATTATAAATAGAATAGGAGGTCTCCACAAAGAAAAGAAGCTCTCATAATTTCACACAAGCAATACAACGCTACTCGGCATCTTTTGCTCTCATTTTGTTCTCTTTACTTCCTTAATTAATCAGAATCCTTACTCATCTTTCCTCATATTTCTCGAAACTAGATTTAAAACATTTTTACTAAATCCGGTTCAAACAAGATTTTTTAAAAGTTGTAGCCTTGTCAAATTGTGCACTATGTAAACTCTACTATCGTTACAACTTGATAGGAATACTAAAACATAAGAGCTTTTTGCCGATCCAACTTACTACATAAGTCTTGATGGTAAAATTTAGTATCTCAGTTTAACAAGACTAAATATATAATTTTCTGTCAACTATGTGTCAAAAGATGTTTGCTCCTACCGTATTTTCATTTACTTAAACGGATTTTGCGGTACATTAAAAGGACAATCACGATGAGTATTTCCTTTAGGAATCATACATATTTCACAATGAAAACATACAATGTCAGTGAATGGACAGGATGTCGTGTCACTCGCAGATCTACAAGTGGTTCCTTCATATTCCTAGGCTCCAATCTTATCTCTTGCTCATCAAGAAAGCAACAAATAGTCCCAAAATTTTAATTGAAGCTGAATATCATACTCTCTCTCATACGACTTCAGAACTCACATGGATAAGCTCTTTCCTCAAAGAATTCGGTATCTCCTTAATTACCATCTACACCTGAGCTTTATTGTAATCTTTATCATTATTTATTGTTGGAAGAGGTCAATGTATGCATCTGTTTATTTTTCATTTTTTCGTGATTAATGCTAATACACCACTATAAATAAATAACTGGAAAACATATAAAAGTAATGATAACTTTTTACAAATCAACAACAGTCAATCCATGAGTAAAATTTTCAAACTCATAACCATGACCATATTTATTTGGTGGTTGCTAGCGACTGCAACCATTAACCGCGACCAAAATTTATTTGTTTCGTGGTCGTTGGTTTAATAACCGGTCGTAGCAACTAAAATTTTGAGTCGTAAAAAAGTTTAGCGATTCGTCACTAGCGACCAGCGACTGACAAACGAATACTAACGACAAAAAATTAATTTATTAAAAATAATTAAAAATAAATTTAAATATATAAAATTTAAATTTAAAATAATAACAATAAAATTATATAAAATATAATAATTAAAAAATACAAATAATTTATATATCTAATAAAATAAAATTTAAAAATATTGAATTTTTTTTTACAAAAATATGATTTTAATTGTGTATAAATATATTTTTGATAAATAATGTATGAATATGGTAATATTTGTTATTTAATTTTCATGAATTTTTGAATATATTTTTGCTAAATAGATATCAATATTTTATAATTTAAATTAACATACAAATTTTTTATTTTTATAACAAGTTTTATATTAAAAAATAGTAGATAGTCGTTGCTACTGCAAAATGAATAACACATCGACTAGTCGTAGCGACTGTTAAAAAAATAAAAACCAAATTTTTTACCGTGGTCATTGGTCGCAATCACTTGTTGCAGTCATCAACAATCACTAAAGGAACATGACTAATATCACTCAACTAACTATCAAAGTCGAACTTAAAGTGTCTTCTAACCCCATAACGGAGCGGATATCCAGGTTTTTAAAGGATATATGTATTTGTAGTATCCGCCAAATTAATATCCGTATATGTATCCATAAATTACGGATATCCGGATTCCGGATATCCGTATCCATATTCGTTTTCAATATTTAAAAAAGAAAAATTGAATGTTTTTCTTAAAACATAAAAAAAAAACCTATTTTTTCTTAAAAATAAATAATAAATAATAGTTTAATAAATAAATATCAAAATAATAAATAGAATATAAATAAATAAAATAAAAATAATTTAAATTAGTATTAAAAACGTATAAAAATAAGAAAAATACAGATACCCGGATATCCGGATTCCAAATTCGTATTATTCGTATCCGTATCTACCGGATCACAAAATTTAATATATATATCTGTTTTGGCCAGATATTTTTTTCTCAGATAAAATTTTGAATATAGATCCGAATATTCAGGGCTAGTGTCTTTTACTATTATTATGTTTTATAGGTAGGATTAATCTATTTTGTATCTATATATGCATTGGGCCATGGGCTAATAGTGGATTATGTCAGCCTATATTTTATAATAAGTAATCCCACTGGTTGGGTCCTCACCTAAGTATTTAGAAACGCAAATTGCTGAATTATCTTCATCCTTTAGAAAAATAAATTAAATAACGCAAATCAATTTGGTATGGAATATTTGACAGAAAATGATAAGATTTAGTATACAAGAATATGTTTTATTTTACTATTCATGAGGCTTTAGTTAAAGAAAAATATTTTCAGTTTATATGCTAGCTACTGCAATTAAATTTTGGAGTTTTAAATTATAGATTGGACTATATGGATCTAATTATCGACAAAAAAGGAAAGTTTAAAACATTAGTAAGTAAATACAACCAATTATTATACGGTGTAAATCAAACGCTTACAATCGTAAATATGATAATCAAGGGAAACATGTATACAAATCAATCAATAAACCGTAATGAATTAAAAATGAGAGACATGGAATTATAACGCAAAATCTAATAACAATGACATTAGCGATAAAATACGTTTAACCTAGTCATAAAGTTTTAAATAGTTGCTGTTGATTCTATTTGTACCGTTGCTTGTGGTGACCTTCGGGTGGGTTGAGAAGGTCACGAAGTATATTTAACAAAGCAGACAATTGAGGAGGTCCTTAATCACTTTCTAAATTTAGCTTAAAGACAAGAAATTAGAAAGCAAAAATAAAGCAAAGTCTCAGCAGAATCACGTCTTAATCTACTTGATTGATTCTTTCATCAGGTATAATTAATCATGTCCATTAATATCTCCCTACCCTATCTCCAACGCATACTTACGTATCACTTACGTTCATTTGTATCATCTAATTCTATTATATTACACATCACCCTTTGTTAATTTAATCAACATATTTCGTTCTTTTTTTTTTAAATAGCTAATTCAAAATCTGGTTGAATTTCACGAACAAAACCAGCTTATTAAACACGCATGTACTCACACACAAACATATGTATAAATATATATATATACAAAGGCGGACCCATGTTATAAGTAGGGGTTCAATTGAACCCCCAAAATTTGTAATTTTTTTTGTTTTTTTTTATCAACATTGGATTAACAAGACCCGTACCATAACCTAAAGTTCATCTCCAATAATATTTTTTAAGTTACCATAATTTAGCAAGTAGAAATCGAACCATATGCCAAATCTTTAGCTGGATCATCCTAACCACCAGACTGAGAGCAATTCGGCGAATTTTATTTTTTATATATAGAGGTTCATTCACACATATGTGCATTTTTTTACCTTAAGATTCTTTTTATTTTATTTTGACACTCATTAATGTAATTAAAGTCCAATAACTTTAACTTGTTTAAAAATTTATGTCCCAATAAGAACCCAAAATCTTCGTCACTCACAATTCTTTTCATTTTTTAACGAATTATATATTCATTTTTTATAGAAATTTTTTTTTAATCAAGAAACACAATATTATATCTACCCAATTGAAATTAATCTAATTGTATTTAGGCTTTTGAAGTTGGTTTTGATATTATGTGTTGCTACTGCAACTTTTGAGAAATGTTTTTCAGCAATACAGATTATGAAGACAAAACGACGCAATCAGATTAGAGATTAATTTTTGATTGCTTAGTTTATTTTGTCGATAAATATTTGTTCGAGTCTATTACAAATGAGTTTATGATGAAGAGATTTCAGAATATAAAGTATCGCATAGTGGTTTTGTAAATTTGTTTATTATTATTGGTTTTCTATATCACATTTTACTTCTTATTATTTTATAGGATAGTTAGTTTATTTTTTTATGAAATATAATTTATTATTTTTTAATATATACTCTGAACCCGGTAAAATAATTTTCTGGGTCCGCCACTGTATATATATATAATTATGTATATTAAAAAAAAAAGTAGAACTAACGGCATTTTCTTCGTGAAACAAATACAGGAGCACGCATTAAAAATAAAAACTATAAATTAAAAGGGTCATGCAAAAAGAGCTTTTCTAAAATCCGTTTTAAGATATAATTAAAAAGACAATGTGGAGCATAAAGAGCTTGATGTCATAAGATTCATGTGTTGTCTTTGAATATTATTTTCAATTCTTGGAGAAATTTGATGACTATAATTATAAGATTTACAAACCCAAAAATTAATTGTAGCATGTATGTATATTAAAGAGGCAGGGAGGATTAATAACCATTTGAAAGATATATAAACCTGAACATATATAATATCTTCACTTCACTCTGATGTATTTATATGCAAGAAAGACCCAAATGAAGCGTTATAATTTGAACACGTTGAGAAATAAATCATCCGATCGGGTTGTCTGAACAAAATAATTTTCATTCTAAACCGGGACGTCTCGACAAAATTAAAGGTTCTGCATTGGTAAAAAAATTTTTACCAGACTAGTTGAAAAAATATTTTGGGTCCTAAATTTTGTTAAAAATTTTTAAATTTACTAAAAAAAATAATAGTATAGTGTAAAAAAAAATTTGTAATTAAAAAAACAATAATATGGTGTGAGAAGAAATTTTTTTTATAATATGTGTCTAAAACAATATTAACCTTTTAGAAAAAACAATATTAACTTTTTAGAAAAAATATTAATGATATAATGAGTTTTTCATTTTTTTGTCCTTGTGATAGATCTCATCTTACACGTGCTTATCTACAGCCCTAATCTGAAATAATAATTATTCGACATTTGCTATTTGTCACGTGGTATAATATTACTTGGATATTTTCTATTTATCTTAAACGGAATAAAAGTATTGAATCACATGATGATGAAAGGTATGGTTACAAAAGTTCATATATCGGATTAATTGAAAGTAGGTCGTTTTTCTGTATTAAGTAATTATTTTTTGATGAAAGTTATAAATACAATATAAAATTTGAAGTTAGGTTTACTATTATTAAAATACCTTGTATATATATTGTAGTAGAGTGAAATTTACCAACCTCCCTCGCCAACATATTATATATATAGAAGTTTTATACAATATGCATATATAGTTAGATATAATTGTACAATTTGAACTGTTACAAGTGTAAGCATGTACATAATATTAAAATATATATATAGTTTGAAGTAGTGGTGATAAGATCGTTATGAATCTGGTATCTTTATCAATCAAGACTGTTATATGTTGATTTTTCAAACTGAACCCATACATGATACCCTAATATTCAGCAACTATGTTTTTTTTCATCTGGTAATATTAGAATGTTCAAATACATCGAGAGAATACCAAAGTAAAGTCAAAGGAAACACTTCATATCCCAATAAACATAATTCGAACAACGGAAACATAGCCCTAGACAAAGAAAAACTAAAGATAAAAAAAAAATGAAGAGTAAAAGCACACATGATTAAAACTATAGACTCTTAGAATCAAGAAATAAACCTAAGTACCAAGAAAAACTTGCAGCCAATCTATAAGAAGATGGAGGGCGCCATAACCTACAAGACCACGCAAAGAACCCACTGAAGAAGACACCTACAATTATGGAGGGCCTAAAATAAACTTCAAACCGAAGCCAAAACCAACAACAGAGAAGGCAGATAAAGCAGCAAAAACATAGTTCTTAAGACCAATTCCAACAAATCTACACCAAGCAATAAGAGGCAACACAAACAGACACATTTAAGAGAATAACCAAAAACAAATCTTCGGCTAAAACACATCTTCTAATTACCTGGAGAAACCCGAATAGAGAACCTGATTCTAGTAAACTATAGCAAAATCAAAATCTGAGAGAAGGAAGGTAGAGCAACAAAACTGAATAACCTCTTAATCAACTCAAACCAAGCTAGAGCCAACATTTAATTCTCTAAAAACTACACAATAAACGCAACTGAACAATGGAGAAAAAAAGGGATCTGAATGGTCTTTCTTTTTGTTTGCTAGCTATTATATACATTCAGCAACTCTGTTATGTTCAAGATAAGACTTACAATAGTTTCCAGTAATATACATATACATTTACCGAGAGAAATATCTATAAAACTATTAAGTTTTTTTCTTTTTTTTTTGTGAACTCGTGAAACTCATCAAAGTTTATCTTTTTTTTTCATTTCGATCAAAACTCTTTTTTAGGTGATGTTTTTTATTCTCTCTCTAAATTTTTGAAATGGTGTTTGTGGTAGATTGCATAGAAGTTCCAGGAAAATGATAAATATTTGCTCTATAATATACTGAGGAGTTCACTCAGAGGCGGATCTACTTGATATGAAGATGAGGCACGTACCCTATGTTATTTTAAAAGAATTTTGTTAATCACCTATTACAACATTATTATGTGTTGGATCAGTTGGTTGTTGGCTAACATTTAGGTAACAAGATGCCCCTTCTCTTCTTTTATCAACTTTTTTACCATTTTTTGTTTTTTGCAACGTTTATTTTTCTTATATACACGTAGTATTGAAAAAAATGTACATGTGATCATATCCTATAATTTCTTTTATTTCATCTTTCTAAACTTATAATCTTTATTGATTAGCAAAAAAAATAACAATAATATTATTTTTTTAGGTTGGGTTATAATTATATTTCTTTCCTGTTAATTATGATGTTTAAAGTATTTTATTAAAACAGAAAAAGTTAATAATTTAGTTGTCAAATATGATATCTATATTTATGGTGCACTATTGAATAATATCATACATGTTATAAATAAAATAAAAAGTTTAATTTCTTATGACTATTGTTATTATTTTGTACTCCATATCAATATTTGTTCTCGATCTGCCACTGAGTTCACTTGTTTTTGAAGTCTCTACCGTTTCTTTTCAATCTTTTTAATTCTTAAATTGTTGAACTATAAAATTGATTTTTTGGTTTGTAGTGTTATAAGGCTTTCTATAAGTTATTTTTTTAACTTTATACCATAATATTAGTTATCTTATATGAAGATTTAAGTTGAAGAAAAAAAAAAATGTAAAGTGTAAGTGTTGATGAGATTCTGAAGCTTTAATACAGAGTCGGACCTGAGCTTTACGGGGTCATATTCAAAATGTATAAACAGTAAAGTAGAAATTGAAAATAAATCAAATTCCTCTTAAAGAAAAAAAACGGTATAATAGATTTTTAAAAACAAATAACAAGTTAACTATATTTGTGAAAAAATAACTTTAACATAGTAATCCAATTAGCCGTTCTTGTGACATAGTCGATCGTAAGTAAAACTTTATCAACTTCAACTTAGAAAGACTTCTTTCAGCTGAAACAACTAAAATCGGAATGGTGAACATTATCATATATGCAACTCATATATTTGGATAACAATCCTTGAACGAAATAATTAATTCTGAAATCCCCCTCCAAGTATGGAATGAAGTTAGCATCATCACTTTTTTTGTGGCTCCTTATCAAAATGTGTTCTTTTTTGTATAAATCGCTTACTACTCTTCTAAAACATATGTTCAATATCTATAGTAACATAAATTTTTAAAGCTTCACTTTTTGTTTCTTGAAAACCATTTTATGTAGTTTTGGAAAAAAGAAACTAATTCTTTTAGTTGAGAAATAGCATCACTGATATTCTATTTTGTCTAGCTTTTTATTTAATTTTACATTTTACGAAAACGAAATTATAGATATATATTTGAAAAAAGTTTTTGGGACCCCTAAAACTTTGGAAAACCCATTCAAATGTTTCATCTCCATGAGCTCAGATCCGGCACACTGCATGAATGTAAAGCTCGTAGAAATATGTGTGAATGCAATTAGTGATGTCTATTGATCTGATGGATTTAACTAATAAATTATGTAATTACAGGCAACCATTTCTTTCACTTGGTATACAACGTGCGTTAAATATGGTCCACATTTCACTTTCTTTCTTTTTTCTTTTTTTTATTGTTTTTTTATTTTTGTCAACACTAAACCATGATTTATCGACTCATTAGCCAAATTTCTACATAATGTAGGCAGTAAGATTCGATCCCTAGATATAACATAGTATATATGTTCAGTGGACTTATCATTGTCACTAGACCAAGATCACTATTTTTATTTTCTTAAATTATTTTAAAGATATATCTCGAAAATAGATGTTTGTCTTTGATTTTTAATTTTTTTTTAAAATATAAGAGTAATAGAAATAGGTCTGAGAAATTTATTATGGTTATGTTGGTTATGTACTTTTTTTTTTAATGTGAAATTTATTAATGAACCAAAAAAGTTATGTACAAGAGTGAAACATGATTTATATGATATCTTGATCAAAAAATAAAGAATTATGAAACTCTAACTTCAAACCAATGTTGAAGAAGGTTATGAAGTCTATGAGGATGTACATAGTGTAAAGAAAAAATCCGGTTACGAATTTGCTTGTCAATAGCCCAAGCTACAACAACAGTTGTAATCCAAAGCTTCCTATGTATACATGAGTTCCTCTCTCGAGAAATGTGATAGATAAAGCACTGAAAAACCAGACACACAAGTACCCTATCCAATCTATCAAAACAAGAACTAGTAAGGTCAGCCATAGTGTCGGACCAATCAGGATTAATGGGATCACCGATTAACTTGATGCAAAGATATCCAAACACTAAAATTATATGGACAAGTAAAGAATAAATAGTCTTGAAATTTTAATCATGCTCTCCATAAAGTACACAAGGCTGAGTAATATCCCAAGATCGCATTCTAGAACAGGTGGAAAGCCTATTCTTAACAACTAACCATGTGATAAAAGAGCGACGAGAGATAACTTGTGTGAACCAGACAAGTCTGTACCAAGTGATTTTAGTTCCACATCTTCGAATTTGTCTCCAAGTGGCAGAGGATGAAAAGAACTCATAAAAAACAGTTGAAGAGTGTTTTGAGAGCATAACATCAGAGCCAGAATCAACATTTGGGTGGGGAGATGGCAGTAACATCAAGGATGTGTTGGAAACGTCTTCCCACTGTACAGTTTTGCCAAGATAAATCTGAAAAAGCATCAGCTACAGAAGCAGTACATGCAATATTAAAGTATCAAGTACCACAATCACCAGTTATATCAAATAGTTTGCCAAGACCATACCAGTTACCATACCATAAATGAATGCTTGAACCTGACCGAATCTTCACCTTGATAAACTGATACACTTCATTGCAAATCTTCAAAAGCTTACGCCAAACCCAAGAATCTTGAGTGCTTTCTTTTACATCCCAAAAAGAACCACTCGAAGGAAATGTCTACGAATCCAGTCCACCCAAAGAGATTTGTTCGCTGAAACTATTCTCCAGTATAGATGATATGAGAAAACCCGAGAAGATTTTAAGAGACCTTATACCAAGGCCTCCTTCATCACGAGGCATACATAAATCAGTCCATCCAATTTTAGTTTTAGAAGAAATGTTCGGAGAACCTTCTCTCTATTTCATCAAGACATTTATTAGGAAGACGAAAAGTAGCACACCAAAAGTTGATAATGCTAGTAATGATATAATTGATCAACTGTAATGTTCCTACATAAGAGAGAGTTTTAGAATCCCATGAAGACATTCTAGACTTGGTTTTAGCAAGAAGAGGTTCATAATCCAATATAGACATTGTCAGTGTAGGGAAGACCCAAATATCAAATGGGAAGAGATCCAATTGGAATACCCACTGCAAAATAAATGGAGTTAATAGAGCTAACACTGCGCCCTACAACAAAAATCGAAGATTTCCCCATGTTGATGTGTAAACCCGATATGTTGCCAAAATCTCTCTAAAGCAGCCAAAATACCATGGCTAGATAGAGGAGAACCATTAGAAAAGTTCATTATATCATCTGCAAAACTAAGGTGGGTAAGTTTCACATCTTTGCAGAAAGGATGGTAACCAAATAGAGAATTTTTTGCAGCCTGATTAAGAAGAGCCGATAGTACACTATTGATTATCACATATAATGGGAAAGATAACAATCTTGTCTGATTCCACGAGCACTAGTGAAGAAATCCTCAAGATCACCATTCACAGAGATTGAAAAATAGGCAGTGAAAACGCATAAATAAATCCATTGAATGAACAAATCAGGTAAACTCACAGCTCTAAGGACTACAACAATGAAACTCCAGTCAATTGCATCAAAAGCCTTGGCAATATGAAATTTAATTGCACAGCAAGTGGAGATTGATGACTTGTGATAATCTTTGACCAACTCAATAGCCATTAGAACATTCTCAAGGAGGAACCGAACTTTAACAAATGCACTTTGATTAAGTAAGATAGCTTCAGGCAAGATCAGTTTGAGACGGTTGGCTAGGAGTTTCGAAATGACTTTGTAAATTAAGTTGCAACAAGTAATGCAACGATAGTCTTTTATAAAAAGAGCAACATCATATTTAGGCACAAGAGCAATGGATGTGGCGTTAACACCCGTGGTAGAAAATCGTAGATGAAAAATGATTGGACTGCAGTAATGAAATCTTGACCAACATCACACCATGCACATAGAATTCAACCGGAAAGCCATCAGGCCATGGAGCCTTTTTAGAAGGAATAGAGAAAACCACATCAGTAATCTCTTCAGCGCTAATTAGAGCAACAAGAGAGGAGGCTAAATCTGTAGGACAAGAGTAGTCAATGAGATTAGAGAGAGCATATTGAATAATAGGAGAGTTCAGCTGCAAAAAGAAAAGAAATGATCCACAACTTCTTTTTTAATGTCATTCAAATCAGTGAGGATGACACCAGAGGCGGTTGAATGCGTCTGATAACATTGCGTCCATTGCGAGTTAGTGTAACTCGGTGAAAAAAGCAGATTTGTGGTCACCTCCTTTTAGCCATTTAATCCTTGATTTCTGCTTAAAGAATTGGTCTTTTATAAAAGCTAAACTATGCCAACGAGAGGAGGCTTCAGATATAGCAACAAATGATTCATTAACTAGATTTAGAAGAGCTACCTTGAGCTTTACATAATTCCTCAAATGCAGTTTTAGTTCGAAGAGGGATATTACCAAATTGAGACTTATTCAGATTACAGAGAATCGACTTTAATAGCTTGAGCTTACTGTGAAATAAATGGCGAGCAACAATGGAGTGAAACAAAGGCGGAAACTGACCAAGAGTTGTGAGCCAGAGGAAGAAATTGCTCATGATCAACAAGAAAACAAAAACACTAGAAAGGTTTACGATTTCCAGTTACAGGGGATGTAAGCCTAACCAAGCATCTTCAATGATCAGAGATTCCACCTGATTCAAATTCAACATAAAAGTGAGGGAAATAGGTTAGGAAATAGGAGTTAACCTAAGCTTTGTCCAATTTTTTTGCAATGGTATCAACATCTCTTTTATTACTCCTAGTAAAAAGAGGGCCAACATGAGATAAGTTTGTGAGGTCACAAGATGAAACAAAATCCTAAAAGTGATGCATTCCCAGAGAGTTATTAGAACTGGAGAAATTAGAATGCTCTGTTTAAGAAATGATCTCATTGTAATCGCCAATCAGATACTAGGGTAAAGAGAGGTGAGCATACTGAATTTTGTTATTCAACAAATCCTGGCATAAGAGCCTACGATTCAATTTAAAATTAGAGCATAAACTCCAGAGCAAATAAAGGAAATACCAAAAACAACTACAGTGACACAACATGTAGTGTGCTGAGAACTCATTTTTAAGAGCTAAACTTGGACAATATTAGAATAACAGAACCATATTCTTCTAAGGCGATGAGAGTTATACTTTGTGAAAACTTGCCAACCAGGAAGACAGGAATTGAGAATGAAGAGATGATTCAATTCCTGAACACGAGTCTCAACAAGACAACCAAAAGCAGGAGAAACTTCACTAATCCATTTAAGAAAAGCAGCATACTTGCATGGTTTATTAAAACCATGCATGTTCCAACCAAAGAAAGAAATGATTTCTTCCTTGAAGAATCTTTCTGGAGGCAGTAGTTCGAGCAGTAGAAGGACAAGTTGATTTAGACTTACTTTCCTTGGCATTAGCATGATTACCTTTGTTCAAAGCAGATTATATAATCTCACCATCCTCAGGAACACCATCCAACAGAACAAAACATGTTGGAGAAACTGAGGTAAAGACGAAATCGTTGGAAACATGTTATTTTAAGGCTGAGATCCGACAACCAGATTTCTTTTACAGAAGACCATTCAGCCTCAACTGGATAGACAACAAGAGATGACTTAGAAACATGAGATGTCAACAGGAGAAACCTTAGTAACAACATTTGTATAATCCAAATTTTATGAGAAAGACTCAGAGGTTAAACTCATGGAGAAACTAAGAGAACATGCTGCTCATTAACCACAACAACAAATATATCATTAACTTCAAAATCAAGCTGGGCATTCACAGGGATTAAGACCTTAGAAGACTCAATAACATGAGCACCAATAGTAGACTGAGAAACCTCCAAAAATACAATAATAGTGGAATCCTTATGCAAGACATTAATGGATTGGTTCTTGTTAGAAGTTCCACAATCCTTAGACAAATGACCCCACTTATCACAATTCTCACACCGAGGAGGAAGCCATGGGAACGATACAAGAATGTTAGATTCTAGAAATTTACATGTATAGAGAGAAATCTGCTTTGGCAAAAGACGAAAAAGATTTACTTCAATCAATATACGGGCTGTATCAAGACGCAAACATTTCTCAATCAAGGGATGAAGCTTTACAGGGACTCCAATTTGATTAGCAAGAAAGCTAAGACATCTATAAGATAAGAGGTGGCCAGGGATATCTTTGAAATCAACCCATATAGGAATTGAAGAAAAATCAAGATCCAGAGAAGAGGTTTTAGGAGACCATTCACAGACCATCAATGGAACATCACCTATGTGCCAAAAAATTTTACGAGGAACTCAAGCGCGAGTAGCTTTATCCTCAATCTTAAAAAGCACATCAATAGGACGAATGAAATTTGCATCAATCTTTAGATCTTTCTTACTATTTTGCCAAATTCGACTGACAGAGGCATGGATAGTTCCAATGTGAGGTGGATCGCCGATGAAATGACCTAGAGTGAAGCAATTCCACAAGGGTTCAGAGTCGGCAAGTACTTCTTAAGGAATTTATGGTGAGATAACACCATTGGAGCAAGTCACAAAATTATTGATGTGAGAAATCAAAAGATTTTTTTAGAGCAGAGAGCCAAGAAGCAAAGGGAATTAGATTACAATTATGAGAAGAAGAAACAGTTAAAAGAGAGGCGAAAGAGGCGACAGAGACGCTTCCATAAGCACAATCGGATAAACCTGAGAAAAAAACATGGTGATATTGCGTGAGTCAAATCGCTAAATCTAACTATAAAGTCATTATGGTTGTTATGTATTTTAATAACATAACACCATTATAGTATAACTACAATACACATTTTCTTTATAAAAATAAGAATTTTAAAACAAATTACACATTTTTTTTATAATTTTTGTATACCGAAATACTTCTCTATTTCTTAAAAAGTGTTATTTTAGTTTTTTTTCCATGCAAATTAAAAAACAAACCTAAAAGTCTTTTATACCCATAATTATTATGAGTAATAATTAGTTAGATTCCATATATCTAATTTTGATTGAAGGTTAAAATTATAAATATTTATAAAATGTTATATTGGAAAACTAAAATGATATTCTTTGTCTAACTACTTTTTGGTATGCCAAGAAGCAGGTGGCCCAGTTGGCTTGCCCCTGATCTACCTAGACACCAGGTGAGGAGTTCGAATCCCACAGCTCTAATTTAAGCATTTAGGCTATGGATCAGGTCTTGTTGATCCAAATCTAATGAGTAAGGTTGACAACAACAACAAAAAAAAAAATTACTTTTTGGTATTAGAATGATATTCTTTAGTAAATGGAGAGCGTACTATTTACTCCGTATGCAATCAATGTAATTATTAAATACTCCTAGTAGTTACGTAGACATATTGAGCTTACAGTAATGAAATTTTAATGAGAAAACGGTCAATTTAATACTGAACTTACGCGTTTTTGCCATTTTAAACTCAAATTTCTTCTCTCTCCAAAAAATCACGAACTTTGAGTTGACCACGCCAAATCAATACCGCCGTTAGTCAAACTTAATCGATGTTAAGCATCGTCAGTTTAATTAAACGGCTCGTTTGTTTGGCTTAATGAAATTGTCAAAACGTTGCCGTTTGATATCAGATAACAAAATTAATTTTTTTCATCTCCACTCTTTCTAGATTCTTCAAACGGGAAATGCAAGACGGAAGAGAACCTGAGAAACGATTGCGGCTGAGATCAATGACTCTAAGGTCTCTTAGGTCACAGATTTTGACCGGAATCGTACAGGAGAAGTTATTTCCGGCAATTTCGAGCTGAAATAAATGACGAGAATTGGATATCGATGAAGAAATTGAACCTTCTAATTGATTCGTTGAAACATCGAATTCAGATAAACCAGAGAATTTACTGAAATTCCTAGGTAACATCCCTGTAAAACTGTTGTTTAAGATCTTAATTTCGATGAGATTATGGTTCAGAGCTACAATCTTCGATTATCTCCGGTTATGACCCAATCATCTAAAGTATCATCCGGGACAATAAGTTGGGTCTTTTTAACCCAGCTCAATATCTCAGCATCTCCATTAGAAGAAACTTGAAGACAACATGAAAAGAGAAGTAAAGAGAGAAACAAAAAGAGAGTTGAAGTGATCATTGTGTTTGAAAAAAAGAGAAGAAACATGATTGAAGATTGAAGAATCTATGTTCATAGAATCTTCATATTGAAGAAAGTTATGTAACGTTTAAAGATGAATGGATTTGCAGATTCTTAACTTCACATGAGAAGTTAGTTTTAGTGTAGTGATAGTTTTTTTTAAAGTTTAAAGTTTGAAGTAGCAAAGGAATCTAGAAAACATTTAGTAACCTTTACTCTTTGAAAACCTCAAAATTATCTGTTTTTGGGTCTTTTTTACAAGTGCAGTAACCTCTGAAAAGTACAAAAGGCTATTGAAATTTCTAAGTAGAAGTGGAAATCGGAGTGGGAATTCGAGTGGAGCCGTAAACCCGTGCAGTACTTCGGTTATAAACTTGCCTTATTTAATGTTCTTTTGCAAATGTAACTGCAACAAAAAAACTCACATCACCACATGAAAGTCCCACTAAATTCATCATATTACACTATTGATATATTTGAACCTAACAATTTATGGTTTATAACGAAGATCGGAGTGTCTTCTTTTATTTGCAGAATTGTGGAGAAGAAACGAAGACAAATTCGATTTTAAATATAAGTTGAATAGGAGGGGAGTATCAAGTAGCGTACTGGTGATTTCACAAGGCTCGCCGTTGGGAAGTGGAGGGAATAGAAGAACAGGGGATTGGCCGCATGATTGGCGGTGAAGCAAATTTCATCGTCGGATTCTTGTTTTATGGTGAAGGATGACTCAAAGGAGATGGAGTGTATGAGAGAACCGGCAGCAAGTCTCTAGCTCGTCGTAGAATTGATAACGCCATCAACATTGCTTGCATCCATCTTTCTAGATATGATTCTAAGAAGTTTTGTGTTTATGTTGAGGAAAGTTTTTGGATCCAAAATTGATATGAATGAAATTTTCTAATCTAAAAACTAAATCATCTACGGCAATAACTCTTAAAGAATTTGACCTTAGTTGTAACGATGAAGATGAAACAAAAAAAATCAAAACGCACAGTTCTGTTTAACAGAGAATACTAACAGTGTCAATGTCAGTTAAGTTTGACTAACGGCGGTACTGATTTGGCGTGGTCAACTCAAAATTCGTAATTTTTTTGAAGAGAAAAAAAATTCGAGTTTAAAATAACAAAAATACGTAAATTCAGTATTAAATTGATCGTATTTTCAAATTTTAATACATAAATTTCTTCAATTTAATATATCTACTTTTCTAACTTGTATGTCTTGGGATTTTCACACTTCTAGAAGAATTTTGACGATAACACAAACTTCACTTTATTAATATACTGTTAATTACATTGATACACGTATATTAAAAATAAAAGTGAGAGCATTATTATCGTTGTTAGAAACTTAGACCCCAAAAAAAATCTTAAGGGAATCTCATGGTCAGAAGTCAAAACTCAAAAGTCGTACTAAAGTAAAGAGCCACCACTCCTAGAAAGAGGTCAGAGTTTTCGGTTTAATTGGGTTATCCGGTTCGGTTTAATCAGGTTTTCGGGTTATTCAGATTTTAATAAAATTACCTAATTAAACCGAAAATAATTTCGGTTCAAATCGGTTCGGAACTCGGTTTATTCGATTCGGTTTCCTGGAAAAATTTAATAGCCGAATCAAACCGAAATTTAAAAAAAATTCGGTTTCTTAACCCAAAAATAACCAAAAGTTTACAAAACCTAACAAGTATTGGTACATAAACCGGTTCAAACCGAAAATTTACAACTGATTTTAAAATTAAGGCTTCAGTTCACTTCATGCTCTTAGTTCTTCTTGGGTTCCTCTACTGCATTCACAAAAAGTTAAAAACTGATAAACTGCATTAACAAAAACCGCAAATGTATTTGAGAGATTACCAAATAGCTAACAATTACATTACCTATCCTAGGAGGGTAATCTTCATACTTCCAATTTGATTTTTCACCATCACCAATAATTGGAATCAATCCACCTTTTAGCCACTCAATTCGGGCAATAAGTTCTTCTAAATCCATTACAGCAGCTTCAATTGAATCCGATTCCATGATGTTTAGCTTCAAACCTTCATGGACTTCCGCTTGATGTATCGTTTCCTCTTTTGAGTCTTTTCCACTTGAATCCGATTCCATCTCTTCAGCTAATGTAAAATAAATGTAACTCAAAACTGATGTTCCCACAGTACTTCGGATTTTTGTTCTCTTTGAACCGGCTGATGGCTGTGACCCTTCTGGTCCATCAACTCCAATTGTGTCTGAATCCATTTGTAAGATAAACACTCAAATAAAAAACAGATGCTTAAAAGTTAAAACAAAACCTAAAAACACATTCAATCACAGAACAAGTAAAGAAAACAAGCAAAGTAAAATAACTATGATGTCGTTATAGAGTTATATTGGGCATCACAATCTTCATTTAACAACAGATAATAAAAACCCCAATTTTGAAAAACCCCAATTTTGAAAAACCCCTAATTTTGAAACCCTAAATTGGACAAAAAAATTACAAAATCGAACGAGTATGATGCAATTAGGAACCTTTTCGGCGTCAGAAAGTTTCGATTAACCACAAAAAATTAAAAGCTCCAATTTTAAAAAAACCGTAATTTTTTGAAACCCTAAATCAGATCAAAAAATCACAAAATCGAACGACTATGATCCAATTAGGAACCTTTTCGGCGTCAGAAAGCTTCGATTAACCACATAAATTAAAAGCCCCAATTTAAAAAAAACTCTAATTTTTACAAGCCCTAAATCGGACCAAAAAATCACAAAATCGAAACGAAAATCAATTCAAGATAAGGAGAATAAGTCGGAAACAAAGGAGCACACCAGAAAACAGAAAATCGACAACAAAAAAAACAAAAACCGAACGAATCAGAGGAAGGATGAGATTACCTGAACGAGTTGATGGCTTGATTGATGCTAGCTTGTACGGCCGCGAGAGAAGATGAAAGATCGAAGAAGAAAACAAGAGAAAGAGTGAAGAAATCGAAGGTCGAAGAGAAAGAGGTGAGAGAGAGTGAGAGTGTTCGGAGAGAAGAGAGGAAAATGGGGAGAAAACCCTAAAAATTTTCTTTTATACATAGTTTAATATCCGGTTTACATAAACCAAGAATAAACCAAAAATCGAACCGAATTATCCGAAAACCGAAATCAATTTTAAAATTGGCCGATCGATTTACTCTGAAATCAATTCAAGTCGGTTTATTAATTTTTTGGTTCGGACCGGTTCAATTTGTTCGGTCCGAACCGAAATCTCAGGCCTACCTAGGAATCTGATTTATCATCCATTCTCTTTAAATTTTGCACTTAAAACGTAATTTAGGGTGACGTTGGAAATAAAATATATAAAAATATTATAAAATAACTTCATTTTTTTTTTAATAAAAAGAGATGAAATGGGTCGATTTTGTTTGTTTGCTTGAAAATTAAATGTGTAAAAATTATAAAAATGAGATGGTGGTGCAATTATCTCAATAACAAAAGCGTGACATATGACATCTGCAACGTATTCCTTTTATATATATATAAATTTCCCCACACCCACCCGGCCATCCATTCCCACGTCAGCAATTTGTTACCCTCTATCGCGATTGTGTGGGTCCCTTCTCTTCTTTCGCCACGTGTGAATGTTCTTCCCACTTGGAATCACACGTGTCGACTACTCATTGGATACTTCCACATGAACGCTAAACCACACAAACCGTATTAACAGCCTTAATATGAAATTCAGAAATTTCTTCAATTTTTTGTTTCATTTTGTGCTATGCTTTTATCGTTTTATAACTATGTATTTTAGCATAGTATATCGAGTTTTCGATTTTATGTGTTTTTTTGTAAATTTGTCATCGACTAATTAATGAAGAAAGCGATATAAATCTTGCATTTTATTTTCAAAGAAGGAATTCTTTTGTTTGAAGATAAATCTCGTTTTCGACGTCAATACTAGCTTCCTCTTCGTTCGTGCGGGAGGCTATACATAAACGCAGAGTAATTGTTGATAGTATTTCTTAATTATGGTTATTGACTACTTTAACCTCATGCCATTTGGTTAACTTTGTAGTCACACAAACTCGACATGATTAGTCAGGCTTTGTATATGTGTCGCTTTGTCGCCACATTTAGATCCTTTACTTCAACCAAAACACACTAAAATCGGCTCAATTCCGGGGATTTTTATACCTTTTTAATTATTATTCATTAGTCTCTAATATATGATTCTAAGTTAAGAAAATGTCTAATAGATGATTTTTAACTATTTCGGTAACTAATAGGACCTTAAGTTTAGTGGCAGATGAAAAATTTATTAAAGATAAGTGCACTTGCATATCTAGAAATAGAATTTTACTATTTATATTATATAGGAATTTGACTATTGGGTCGGCCAAGTTGTGGTATAGTGTTGACAAAAAAAACTATTTCGGTAACTAATGGTAAAGAATCATAAATTAATAGGGTAAATCATATAGATCACAGTTTTTACAGAGAGCGGTGATAAAAACATGTCAAAAGAAGCATCTCATATTGGAAAATAACATATTCAAGAATTATATTATTTTTTTCCTAAAAATCGCCGCACATTTAACCCACTTGTACGTATTTTCCAATTAAATATTTTCGTATTCATTTTTATTAGTAATTTTAAAGAATATTATTTAATATTTATAAATAAATATTTTAGGTGAAAACTATTTAATATTACAGAATTAATTTTTTAAATTATGTCCTTTGCTACATCATGTAATAGAAATTGAAAAATATATAAATTGGAGATAATTTTGTGAAAATATTTGTTGTGCCTTTTTTTTTGTTTTGCGGGTGTATATAAATATGTAACAAAGAACAGAGGATTAAAACCCATAAATTGGCGTTTTATACAGCCATTTAAAAGAATGATAACGCCGACTCTGTGAAACCATTTTTATGCACACACCTTCCTAAAAAAATAAAAAAATATCTAAACCAAAAAAAAAAAAATAGAGAAAGGAGAATCTGAGCGTAATATGAGCTTCTTCTCCTACAATCTCAGAGAATACCAAATCCTGCGATCACGATCAGGGTGCTAGATTTTATACAACGGAGAAGAATACTTTGCAAATGGAGAGCACCGATTCTTGCGGTGGTCCTCCGCCACCACCGCCGCAACCAAACCTTCCTCCAGGATTCCGGTTTCATCCAACTGACGAAGAGCTTGTAGTTCACTACCTCAAACGCAAAGCCGCTTCTGCTCCATTACCTGTCGCTATCATCGCCGAGGTCGATCTCTATAAATTCGATCCTTGGGAACTTCCCGGTACGTACGATCATCATCATCATCATCATCATCATCAAGTTTTCAATTCTCTCTTTAGTAATAATTTAATTTAGTTGAGTTTTTATTTTTATATTGTCTCTGTGCGATGTATGATCTAAGTGTTTTTTATTTTATTTTTGAATTTTGGTTACTGAATATATTTGTTGCAGCTAAAGCGTCGTTTGGAGAGCAGGAATGGTACTTCTTCAGTCCAAGAGATCGAAAATATCCAAACGGAGCTAGGCCGAACAGAGCGGCGACATCAGGATACTGGAAAGCGACCGGTACAGATAAACCGGTGCTTGCATCCGACGGTAACCAAAAGGCCGGCGTGAAGAAGGCACTCGTCTTCTACAGTGGTAAACCTCCAAAAGGCGTTAAAAGTGATTGGATCATGCATGAGTATCGACTCATCGAAAACAAACCAAACAATCGACCACCAGGCTGTGATTTCGGCAACAAGAAGAACTCTCTCCGAGTATAATTCACAACTCTTTATAAACTATGATTCACCGATTTTTATTCTTTGTTTGATTTGCTGATTTTTGGATTTTGGAATGTTTCCTGTGATATAGCTTGATGATTGGGTGTTATGTCGAATCTACAAGAAGAACAACGCGGGTCGACATGTTGATAACGATAAGGATCATGATATGATTGATTACATCTTCAGGAAAATTCCGCCGTCGTTATCAATGGCGGCTGCTTCTGGACTCCACCACAATGTTTCCAGATCAATGAATTTCTTTCCAGGGAAATTCTCCGGTGGATACGGGATTTTCTCCGACGGCGGCGATCCGAGTTTATATGACGCCGTAATGATCAACAACAACAACATCGGAATTAACAACTGTACCGACCCAGTGAATCACAATAACGACGCCGACATCTCTGGTTTAAATCCGGTTTCGTCGTCAGGGCCGATGATGATGGCTAATCTGAAACGTGCTCTTCCGGTGCCATATTGGCCTGTAGCGGAGGAGGAGCAGGATGCATCTCCGAGCAAAAGGTTTCACGGAGGAGGAGATTGTTCGAACATGTCTTCTTCGATGATGGAGGAGAATCAGCCAATGATGCAACAGCAAGGTGATGTGATCGGAGATGGATTATTCAGAACGACGTCGTACCAAATACCTGGTTTAAACTGGTACCCTTCTTAATCAATCGCCGGCATGATAAATTTTCCGGTGAGAGTTAAAGAATTGAAGTGGGTAGGATTTTTCCGATTGGTGGGGATTTCATAAATTGGAATTAAATAATTTGAGATTTGTGTATATGTTTTGGGTTAATTAATTGGTTATTGGAGATTTGGTCATAGGGGTTAGAGGAAAGAAGATTAGAGGCGCAAACGTGAGGCAACATATAGCAAAATCATAGGATTAAAAAACAAAAAAAATAAATTACTGTTTTCCAATTTTTATAATGAATGTATAAACTATACATATATATACATACCTAGTTGCTTATATATATATATATATACAGTTTGTATAGATGCATACACTACTCTCAATTATATTTTTGAGTTGTATTTTATTGAAAAGGAGATGATTAAATACAATCAGAATTAGTTATATAAATTTGTATTTTATTCACTTTCATTTTTTTTTTGCCTTAATATCAATTCTCTAAGTTTATAAGTGATGTTAAGAACACTATCAAAAGTACGGTAAAGCCTAATGGACCAAACAGGATTTTAAATAAACAAACAAAGGCCTTCCTTAGATGGCTATATATACATTATTTAAATTAAAATAAGGTTTATAATTATTTTTCCAAAATAGATATTTTCTATTTATCAACTGAAAAAGGAAAAAAAAAAAATATATATATATATATATATATTTTTGGTTAAAATTCTACTTTAAATAATTTCATAGGTCTGTATAATAAAATTTAAAGTTTGGAAAATAGATAATTTTTGTTGATTTATTCATGACAAAAAATGTATATATATATATATATATATTGTTTTTACAGATTATATAATTATATTACTTCTATTTATTTTATTTTATTTCAAATTATAAGATATTTTACAAACTTTTATATAAAATTAATTACCTTTTATATTTTATGATTATTAATATTTTACTCTTTTTTTATAGGACATGTTCTTTAATTGATTGCCAACGATCAATTAAGCGATCAATTTATACAGTTAAGTTTAGATATAATTATATGAAAATTACATATGCGAAGCCGAGAAACTGATCGCTGCGACTATTTAAACTTACTTTCATCGTCGTTATATTTATCAGCGATTATAGCGATACTGTTTATTTGATCGCAGTGACTATAATGATGTCGTTTACCATTTTATTTTGTTTCTTTTAAAGTTAATTATCTTTGGTCGCTAGCTATTGATTAAAGAAGAAACCTATATTATATATCGAATTATTTTAAATTAAATTATTAAATAAATTTTATAGAACAAATTAAAATGATTTAATATGCGTGATTTTAATCAAAAATATTATATTCGAAAATAGTGGTAGTACTAGTTGTTATTAGCCCATGACTTGCTTTATAATTTTATACTCGATTTCTTTTGAATAGCCCAAGTGTATATGTAAACACTATAATATACACATATATAGACATTACATCAGAAAAGATAATAAAAACTAATCTTCTTTAGAAACATCCTGAACTTGAAGAACTAACTAAAAGTAATGATAAGTATCAACTAGGTTGTCTATAGATAAGCAATTTCAATAATTGCTTATAAAGTTATAAATATATTATTGTATTATATTATGTACGTTGTTATTCATGCGAGGGCCATCTCATGTTGATTCTGATTTATCTTCTTATTTCCTAGTCATAGTTTTCATTTATTTTGTATAACTAAATCCATACCAATTTTTTTCTCACTAACCATATAAAGTTGACAATGCAAGTGGCTTTTAATCTAGTGACAGACGGTAAATCCACTAAGACATGCGCATTTGCACAACCAGGGATCGAGTTCCACCGTGTTGACAAAAAAAAAAAAGTTGACAATATAGAACACAAATTCATGTATATTTTATTATTGTTTTATATAAAGAATAATGGTTATAATCCGGATAAACTAGTTTTATTGGCAGTACCCAGATAGAAAATATGAAAGATCACTAATACTAGTCTTAGTTTGTACAGAGAGAAATGACCAAGACCACAATTTTACTATAAAGTCAAAGGTTGGTCTTGGACTTAGAAGGACTAGGGTCAAAAACCCAAATTTCCTGGTTTAAGAAAAAAGTAACAGTTATATCTTAAACAAAAATTTGTCTTTTCAAGAAAACTGTCAAAGGTTATATGAGACACGTATATTGTGTTTATTGAGAGTCCTCGGACACAAATAAAATCGACACTAAATATTTATTATAATATAAATGTGTTATGATTATATTCTTTTGATGTGGAGTGATGGGATCATGGACCAAGTGTATGTGTCAAGTGGCAATCTCATCTCATGACAAATGTGTTATCATTGTCGCTATGAACATCGTTGCTAATGGATTCATATGCATGCTAAATCAATGACATATTTCGTGCAACTTGAATTGTTTGTTATAATTATGAATTTTGTGTGCCCTCGTGTTCGTGGACTCCTTGAAGGTTTTCCATGCCAAACGAGAGAAGACATCTTCGGAATGATGTTTAAACGTGAAGACTTAACACTTGGACGATACTTTGTATGAGTCTTTTGCCCACATGTCACCACCTCCTCAATCACCAAACATCTAATCAATTAATAAATGAAAAATTACTTAAATACTCCAAATATTTTCTTTAGTTACTTAAATATTCTTTTCAGGAGCAGTCTCAAAAAAAAAAAACCTAAAAATTAGTATTGTCATTTTATTTACAAATTTCCCATTACAATAAAACAAAAAAAAAACCAAAAAAAAAAACCGAAGATATAGTGATCTAATTCTAAGACATGATTTCACTAGATTTAGGCTTTGACCATGATTCCCCAAATCACAGATTTCTATCTCGTTGGTTGATCAATCTTTTTGATCGACAAACCTTATTTAAAGAAGATAATTTTATTATTTAAATGTTCATTTCCTCTCGAATAATTATCAGATTACTTTGCTGAAATTTTTTTCCTTTTTGATCTATTGTTTTTGGTTGAGGTTTATCGAGTTTCAAGATTTGGAGGAGTTCCGAGACCGAGTCTTTCTTCTCCTCCTTTCATTCCCGTTACTCATTTTTTGCTTTCCACTTCAACGATGTCTCAGTTGCAACTTGGAAAACCAAGAGCTGTGGACCGATCGCCCCCAACAATGTTGGAGATCAAGGTGTCAAAATTGGATAACTCTTAACTTGTTGGCCAATTGTTCACTGCTTGTACTAGGGAGATGTTTGAATCCAACGATTCAGGACACTAGTTTAACCATCTATATGATGTCGAGAATATGGTGGCTGGACTCGACTTAGGGGCTGGGTGGTTCCAATTCGTTTTCAAGCATGACAAAGACATTGAAGAGGTTCTCAAGCTAGGAGCAACACACTTCGATGGATGGATGCTATCGATGGCACGATGGAGACCAAAGGCGGATGTGCACTATCCAGATACCATTTGCTTTTGGAAAAATATTGTAGGTGTCCCTACTAAATACTGGGAAGAGGTCTGCTTTCGTTCCATTGGAGAATCGTTGGGAAAAGTATTGGATATCAACGTCAAGAGAGACATCGTTCACCTTGAGCTAAACTGCATAAAACCATTGGTGATAGAATCTGCTGTTGATTTTGACGAAGGCGTAATATTGGCTATTAAGTTCGAATATAAAAAGTTGGTGAACTTCTGAAAGTGTCTTACTCATGAGGCTTCAAAGTGCAGGAAATATACTTCTGAATTACAGGAGGTCACGAAGAAAAGATAAAGAAAAAAAAGGTCCAGATCGGGCCCAAAGTTATAAAGGAGTTGTGGTAAATGGCAACAAAGGTAGTCGCCAAGGATATATGCTTATGCTGATAGACAAAGAGGTTATGAGGCCAGAAAGCTTTCAAATGAGTTAGATATATATATCAAAGAAAACAGCAATCTCATGGTGGCATATCTCGGACAAAAGGATCTCATGAAGCATCAGAGGGGATCGTCCATGAAGTGTCAAGGAATGAAGGAAAGCCGCTTGTGTATGGTCCCCTTCGCAACACATCGGCCAAAGATGTAAGCAAGGAAGTTCCTCTCTAGGAAAGCTCTGCCTAAACAAAAACTAAAAGAGCATTATTTCGAGAGGTTGGTGAGGATGTTGGTTCTTCAAAATTGAATATTCCAGGGGCTGTATTTGGAAATGATCAATCGAATTAGAAGATTGCTAATCATGTTCAAGTAGAAGAAAAATCTTACGCGACTGTTCCAGACGTTGATGTGGAATTGATGATTTGATTTCCGAGAACAAGGTAATAATTATGAAGCAGGTTCAGAGATATTTAACGCAGAGGAGCTTGAGGCCCTCACAGAAGATATTGAAGTGTTCGCGGCATCAGAGATGGAAGCTTTTAACCGAGGCTTCATTTTAAAAGAATTACTGGCTGCAAAACCGCCACTTGTACGAGAAAAAAGAAAGACAAAATGGCAAGAGGTGTCAGCTCCAAGAAATTGACAGCTCAAATGCTCATACCTCTTTCTCCAAATTAATTTTATGATTAAATTCCTATGTTGGAATTGTCGAGGAATAGAAAATATGATTACAATAAATTATTTAAGAAGTCTTTGGAAAAAAATAAAATTAGACTTTTTATTTCTTTCTAATACTAAAATATTTATTTATTGAAAACTTTCATAAACACTTTGGTTAATCATCGTTGATCCTATTGGCCATAGTGGACGATTGACATTATTTTATTTTAATAAGTATAATGTTGTTTTGAATTACAAAGATAAACAAATGATTGATATCTCTTTAGGTATTGATTGTAAGACAACAAACATTACTTTAATTTATGGCGAACCAATTTAACATTTAAGAGATCAAGTACGAGCGATTGAACCAGTTCAAGTTAATCAGAGATAATCTCTGGTTAATTATGGTAGATTTTATTGAACTATCCGGTAAACATGAGAAACAAGGCGGTGTAATGTGAAGTACTAATTCTTTCACTGCATTTAATCAGATGATTCGAAATTGTAAAATGATTAAATTTCCAAATTTTTAGGAAATACAAGGTCTTAGAGAATCTCTAAGTGTTAGACAAATTGGATTTTTTTGGTCAAATAATTTTTATTTATTCACTTTATGCTTCTTTAGCAATAGAGTGAGCAACAACATTTGCAGCTCTTGGAATTGAAATGAAAGAAACAGAGATGAACAAGGGAAGAAGGTTGGATATATCAATCAATATTCTATAAATCTCCGAAATCATTGATCACTCTCTTTTGTAACAATCAAATAAATATACCAAATGCGAACAACTCGTTGTTGGAAACACTTGAAGTTCGAATTTACATGGAGTCCATAATTAACACGATAAAATTACAGGAAATCGATTTAACGAAGAGAAGATAGATGTGGTTTTGTAACAATTCAAACTAACAACTTAAATGAAAGCAAAAGAAAATAAAACAAACAAAATCCAAATGATAAAAGCAATAGATCTAAGGTTAAGCAATTTGACCAAAAGGATAACAAATGAATCAAACAAGTCTGGGGTTCATAACAAAAACACCATCGTAGGATATGAAACTCATTTAATTTAGGTTAATCCACTCTCGTGCAAGCAATACGCAATTGACTCTCTCATTTGCTACCTATAACATAACAAAAATGAAATACAAGCTCACAAAGACTATTTTCTACCCTAACACAAGCTCTCGCTGGATAAGGAAGAAAAACCCACAAAAAGATTATTTCCAGAATTTCATCGAACAGCTCTCGGGCGATAAACTTCATTCCATCTAAGTTACTAGTTCATCAGACTAAACCAAACCTTAAGCACACCTTGAGTGGAGGATATATAGATCTAGCAACCCTACCAACAAGAATTCATCATTAAACCCCTAGATCTACATAACCTTCAACCCATCAAGAATCCATCATTAAACTCCTAGATCTATCTAACTTTCAACCCATTAAGAAACTGTCAATCGTTCTTGCTTTTCTTTCGGCTTCGAAGCCATGGTACCAGCTGCAGTATGGGTTCCAAGCATAAATAGGGCACTTAACCATGACACAGATGAGAGGAGAGACCTCGCAATGGTAAGAATGTAGAATTACCAACAGATCGATGTGAGACATTAAAACTCCAAGGTCAAGGAAACAAGATTAAAGGAAGGGGAACTCGTGCTTAGAAAGGTCTTTGAAAACACAAAATAACTCAGAGCCAGAAAACTTGGAACGAACTGTGAAGGACCCCACCGCGTAATGACGTTCGTTCGAGATGGAGTATACATGTTAAAGGGCCAGAGACAAAAAAACCTTGTGGTTAATGCTTGCAACACCGTCCACTTAAGAAAATATTATCCCTAAAAGAAAAGGGGATAACGACACAAGGAAAAGCATAAAATAGGCATGTAATAGATTGAACTACATTTAAGGCTTTATCCCCTCGGGTACATAGGCAGCTCACTTCCTCTTAATTCTGCTGTTTTAAACTCTGTATGCCACGCTGCATCAGTCAGGTAGATGAGCTGATTCAGGATTATCATTGGTTTTTGAGGCACTTTCTGGGTATTTGGTTGATTTGTTATTGGAATCATTGGTTCTTGCCATTCTTTGGCATCTTTAATCGCCTTCAGGAGAGAGAGAGAGGTATGGTTCAAATTTAGCTCATTGCGAGCTTTCCAAATCTACCATGAGAATCAAGGGCCAAGAACTCCACGCGATAACCTTGTTGGGGGAAGATAAGACAAAGTTGTCAGAGTTCTCCACAGTTATGGGATTTGGCCATTGAAGTCGATATTGAGAATTAAGCAGTGTTTAATCTCATATCTGTTTGGTAACTCACACTTGAATAAGAGATGTTCAATGGTTTTTATCTCCCCGCAGAGTTTGCAATTCGGATCACTAGCTATCTGACGAATTAGCAAATGTTCTCCCACAAGGAAAACTCCTCGGAGGATTTTTCAAGAGAAAAGTTTTAGTTTTAGTGGAAGAGGTAAAGACCAGACATCCCTCATCTACTTAACTTCATCGTGTGATTGGTCTTGGTGGTTATGCACTTTTGTTTCCACAGCTGCTTGGTATCCAGATTTTATACTCCATCTAGTTTCTTTAGCCAAATTCGAGAATCTGGGGCCTCTTTTAGGCTTAGTTTGAGGCAGAGAATGTCATGCTCATGTTGAGGTAAGATGCTCATGATTTTTTCTTTGTCCTACTGAGTGGTATTAGGAACAAAAGGTCATTTACTTGCAGAGTTTAGGTAGCCTCAGATGCATGACCAATTGAAGTATATTGGTCAGGATGGTGAGAGCCACTTGTCTTGCCAAACTTTAATGCGCTTACCATTTCCCAATGCCCAGCCAATAATATCTTTAATCAGGTCTCGGCCTGTGATGAGTCCCCTCCATCCATGGGAGCAGTTATTTGGTACAAAACTTTCTAAGCATAATCCATTCATGTTATATTTTGCATTAAGAAAAGCAGCCAACAAAGAATCTAGGTGTGCAATCAGTTTCCATGCAAACTTTGCTAGTAAGGCTTCATTAAAACATTTGATATCTCTAAAACCTAAGCCTCCATTTTTTATAACTTTGTTAACTTATCCCAAACTACCCATATTATCTTCTTCTTTTCCAGGTTTCATCCCCACCAGAAGTTGGTCATAGCAGATTGGATTCTATAACATAAGGCTGCATGGAGAACAACTCATCGCATATGTTGGGATAGACGTGAGCATGCTCTTTAAAAGTACTTGTCTACCCGCTCGGTACATAAATTTATGATAACTATATTTTTACAGGCTTATGCAATCAGATCAAATGCTATCACATAATGCAAACATGTCGATGCAGTATGATAGGTGTCAATCCAAGTCAAGTGTGTCACTAACAGTCGGGAATTATATGGATCAACCTAATTTAAGTTCGATGATCAGTTCATCAAAGTGTCACGGAACTGAAACATAGCAAAGACAATAAAACGGAGACATAACATGCAGTAAATAACAATAACAACTTAGAAAGAAAAATAAGCGAGAACAAAACAGAATGATAACGATATTCAATAAACGGAAATGAGGGTTCAAGAGGATTTGGATCAATGATTAATGCTACACTAGGGACTTCCAGATTTGCTTAACAACCTATTAAAGGCGATTTGTAGGCAATAAATTCAACGATAACATAGCCCCTCTCGTGGTCAATGAACTCAGCAAAGCACAGATCAAACCCATCTCTCGTTAGTGGAATCCGAACAAGCAGGCAATAAGAATCATTTTATTCTAGCGAATATGTTACCTATGCAACCAATTCCCTTGGGATAGACAACATATCTCAGACTTTGGTTCTATCAAGCATTTAATCAAACACCTTCAGGGTAAAACAAGCAAACAACATATTTCTAGTGATCAAGTAGAAACAAGCATTAAGCACACCAAATCAAAAGAAATCCTAACATAGAAGAGCTTAAGCAAGCAGGAAACACCCTAGTTTCACATCAATCTAACCATTTCATCTTAAACCCTAAGCAAACATACTCACTAATCATCATAATCAACTCAACAACAACATTAATAATCATGATTAGCAAGCTCATAGAAAGATAAACAAGAAAGATTAGAGAAGAAGAAACTAAAACTCAATGCGTTAAACTTAGATTAAGCATTTAGGAATCTGGAAATACAAACTTAGCCAAAAAATAAAGAAACCCGTCTAGAAAAACCGATGTTCAAAATGTGGGCTAACAAAGTGTATTTATAGCCCAAGCACAAAAATGACCTAGGTCAATACTGAAAAAGTCAATAAAAAGTGCGCGGATAGGTGACTCGACCAAGGGTTGGTCAAGTCCTTCAGTCGAGTGACTGGATGTCTGTGAGATCCTCAGTAGACTCGAGTCTGTTGGTCGAGTCGGGACTCTGTGCTCAGCAGATGGCCAACTCGAGTGTTGGATGTTGGTCCCTTCAATCGAGTAGAACCCCAGATGCGACTTTGTCATATGAGACTCGACCAGGCTAGATCAAGTTGCGAGTAAAACCTCCGAAAATCCTTGACTCGATCAAGGGCTGGTCGAGTATGTGTGTTGAGTCTGTTTGGTCCCAACACTTAGCCGTTTCTTCTGATCACAAACAACACTCCGTTCAGGTCCACGTCCATCTTCACGTTCATTAGCTCCTAGAATGGTCCAAATTTCTTCCAAAGTACCTAATAACAGACCAAATGCAGGATGCATGCTATGCAAACGCATAATGCATAATACAGACCTAAAACGACTAAAATGATGACAATACTATGAGTATGCATGAGAACTAAGGTAAATAAGACTCTAAACATGGTAAAATTCATGCATATCAACTCCCTAAAACTTAGTTCTTGCTTGCCCTCAAGCAAACAAAGCAAACCTAGATGGAAGAGAAGGTGGAAGCGGGGATTCAGAGCCAAAGACGAGCTGATACGAATGCTAAACTCAACGTCCTATATACAAATTCGAAGCTGCACAACTAAACAAGCCGTACTCCAAAGACTTTAGCCATGTCAATAACAATCTAGCATAAGTTCAGCCTTAACCTACACATGCATTCACTTCAACCAATCCTTTTAACATTCAATTAGCACAGACCGTGAACCGAGCATATGCAACAATTTAAGAGCTTGTTTGGCCAACGGTAGGGTCTAGAGATTAGAATGATCTCATTATAATAACTGGTCAATCAATGCACAAGGATCACTCAATAAAATGGAATAAGTTTCGCCATAATGCTAAAGGTGAGAACCAATAAGCGCATATAAAAACATGACTTCATCTACCCGTATACCCACATCGGTTTCATCCTAGTAATCTAAACCCAAAATCTGATCCTAGACTACCCTTTTCATTCAATGTTTTTTCTTTTTCTAGCCACCAAGATCATACTCAAAGGCTTTTCCATTCACCAATCTGAGGAGGGAGTTCACAAACTTGTGGTTTCTAGCGGTTTGAGACTTAAACATTTATAACACTAGGTTCTTTTTGTTTATTTTTCTTCTTTTTTATTTGTTCAGAACCTTTCTTTTTATTTCTTTTCACTGCCTTTACTAGAACACATTAAACACTTTCCCGCCCCTTTTCCTTTAGACTTAGACACTTTTACTTAGCCCTTTCATTCCTTTTCATTCTTTTTCATTCCTTTTCTGCACAGACATAAGCATTCCCATACCCAGAATTGAAACCACCTAATCCTATCTGGCTAAAAATCGTGGGCCAGCATCTACATGAAGTCATACTTTTGTCGGTTCTCACCTAACACTTTATGCCAAGATTAAACCGAAAAAAGACATCACGAAACACACATCAAGCAGCGGATAATTTAAACGAAGGTACAGTGCATGGTGGGAGTCTATTTGGATTAACAAGATATATTGCATAATGATAAAAAAAATCCAAATATTTTATATAATCCACAAGCTTAAAATCGATGCATATACTCAATAATTAACAGTCAAGATTACAGTTTCACTTAAGCAAGGATTAGCATCGGATCACAACATGATTCAATTAGGCATGAATGCATAGACTAAACCTTCCTAATATGGTGTGATTTTATATTTCGGACAAGGAAGGCGTGCAACAAACAACTTATATCTAGGGCGGTGAATTTAGCACAACGAATCAACAAGCAAAACAGGCATAATCATCATAATCCCATATGCAAAACTAGACTCGATCCTATATGAATGCAGCTACATGACACTCTTTTTATGTATTTTTGAAAAGATTTTTCGATTGTTTTGGTTTTTCTATGCCTTATATGATATCAAATGCTTAAAATAAAAAAATCTGAATTGATTTTTATGCTATGAATGTAATGAATGAAAATCGAACTAAGAACAAAAAAAATATGATTAATATCCTCTAGAACCCCCCTCCCCCCAAAACTTAAATCACATAGTCCATTGTGTGTATAAAAGTTTGAAAGAGAATCCTAGACCAGCAAACAGAAACAAATATGCAACAGTATTTATAGTGAAAGAAGGAATTGGTACCTTTTAGAAGCCGAAAAAGTTGGACATGGAGGCATTCACGCTCTCCAGAGTGTAATCTCTAACATTCAGAGGCTCCTCGGGTTGGTGCTTATTGAGGAGGGCAGTAGAGGTATAATTTTCTGCGGCTGGTAGAAACAGCTCGAGTCCCTGTCCATCGAGTGATGTCAGGTGCAGACAAGGGCCACTCTAGTCCTTGTTGGTCGAGTAAGGGAGTCGAGTGCCTTGCTTTGGCCCTTTGTGGCCTCTTCTGGTAAGTCTTTAACTCTGTAGACGAGTGCCTTGGAGGTTCTGGATGCTGTTCACGGGTGTTTTCAATGGATACGGAGTAACGCCTTTGTAGAGTTGAAATCGTTTGTGACGATTCCGCACTAAACCTCTCCTTTATAATATCCATTTCCCATCTAAGCTCAGCCTTTTCTTGAGTTCATTATTCTCTATGCTTGACCAGACCCTTCACCTTCTTGATGAGCCAGTTATTCATCTTTTGGAGCAGACCTATTCTTTTGTGAGCTTCTTTGAGCGCAACTCCTTGTTTCAGTGCATTGTACTCCTCGAAAAGATACTCCTCTGGATCAAGCTCCTCTACACTCTCTAGAATCGGCTGGCGGATTGGTTGCCCATCTGGATCAAAGGGAGCATGTATAGGTGGAATAAAGTCGGTGTTCTTACCCATTCTTATAGAAGTTAATTCCGGACATGGCAGCGTAATGCGTGCATTTGGCTCTTCTGGATGTACCGAACTTGTAAACCAGCTTTCCATCATGCTCACCCCACGCTAAAATGTGCTGACGTTTCAGATACTCAACGTCCATGTAGCGGGGTTCTATCCACTTCGATTTGTCAATCTTAACTCCACACTTCTTCATAATCCGATAAACATGCCCACCTATACTGATCTGCTTTGGCTTATTCCTCTTTGCTTGTACCGTAGCCCGTACTCTATACTCCATCAATTGCCTTGCCAATATAAACGCCAATCCAGAATCCGCATTGTCTCCCACTATCGGCTTACCGCTAGGTGTTTCTCCGATGGTCACCTTTAGCGATGTGACTAACATATGCATCTCTCCCAGATTTATAAGAGTCGTGGAGTCCCTAGCAAAAAGGACTTCTGCAACAGCTCTACGAATATAATTGATATAGGTGTTGCGTACGCAATTACCTTTAGCACGAGAGGGATTAAACACTTTCTGCCCACCTAGCATAGACCAGAGCTCATCGACTTCATTCTTGTCGATGCTTAGGTAAGTTGCGGTCCCCTTTGGGAATTTGAACAACTTCTGAATTATATGTAGAGTGCACTTATAATGCTTCATATCCACCTAAAACGTTATGTAACCTCCTCCATCACGCTCCAGCAAGCCTTTGACATTCTCGTTGTATTCATAGAGGTGCACCGTGGCCAGAAACTGAAGAGTCTCCTTCTCGTATGTTTTCGAGACTAGAGACATGTAGTGAGTTAGCCCGCATGCTTCAAACAGCAGCTCTACATCTTGGGTGATCTTTATTCTGTCCATAGTTTCACAGTGGGGATAGCGAGTACCTTCGAATCCCATTGCACTTAACGCTTCCCAAACACTCCTCGGGTTAGCTCTTTGTAGAGCTTGCTTTTGCCGCTGCTCACACTGTTGTTCTTCATATGCGATCATGGCTTCATCCTTATTGTACCGAAGTGCTATTAGATCAATTAAGGCTCTTGTTAGCTCAGTCTGTGGTTCACGCCTTGGTGATTCCCTCTCCTCGTTGTCAGGTTCCTCCTCTTGATCGGATTCCTCTTCAGCCTGATCATCCATACCCGGTGAGTCCTCTTCCACATACTTAATCTCCGCATGAGCATTCTCAACTTCATTTCCGCTTACTTACGGTGTCTCGCCTTCACTCTCAAAGGGAGGAGCGATTTCTTTACCCCTACTGTCTGGTGTACCCATTTCTGCGCCCAATATCCTTTTTCGCTCTTCCTAATGTATTCTGGATAGTCTCTGCTCTCTTGCCATTTTCTCTCTTTCAAGAGCATTACATGACATATTCGGAAAACGAGCTAGAGCTTGATTTCTCCGCAGATCTGTTTTGGGACAAGAGAGTCCCGCCAGCACTTCTTCTGCTTGGCTCAACAGAGGCCTCTTCCTCATCACTTTCAGACTGCAAGATCAGCCTCCGATTTGCCACAGAAAGCCTCCTTCTGTCTTCTCGACTCTTAGGAGGAGCTTCTTTAGTTGGGCGAGGCTTTCTTTCTCTCTTATTGATTCTGGCCTTGTGCCATATTTGATCTGCACACCAGGAAGCAAGAGACAAAGACATGATGTTAGAATGCAAAAAAATTGGGCTGAGGAAATACCTGAGATGCAGTAACTCGACTGGAACTATATCGAGTGACTGGTTTTGGTCGTTAAAATTGGTCTTTCTGGACGACTCGACTCAGGTACTCGACTGGATTTGGTCGAGCTGGGTTTTTTGGCTATGAACTTGGCCCAATGCTGCTAAATGCTCAGTGTGTAGAGAGAGTGAGTTTGTTGGTGTGGGCTTCATTGTGGAGTGGAGGCTGCTATTTATAGGAGAGTGGGGAGCCAACTTCAGTAAATACTACTTCAATTTGGCCCACAAAAGCTTAACTCGACTCAGGATTTAATTTAACCCAGGTCGAGTTAAACTAACTCGCGTCCCCTTGTCCACAAGTTTTAACTCGAGTCAATTTTTGGCCACACATTTCCTTAACTCGAGTTAGCTACTCGACTGACCATGGTCGAGTTAGTTAACTCGAGCATTCCTGGCCACATGATCCGTAACGGCTCTTTTCCAACCAATCTTCGCTACGAAATTCAAAAATGACCTAACTCGAGTTGGCAGCACGAGTGCTCTGGGTCGAGTTGTATGAAATATGCTTCATTTGACCCTTAATATTCTGACTCGACTTGGCGAGTCAAGTGGTTGACCCGAGGCGCACACTCTTGGCAAATTCAGGCAGTGACTCGACCTAACCGATCGAGTATGGCACTCGAGTTGGCCAGGTTCTCGACCTTGGGTGATCTTGATCCTTTGTTTTAATGGTCATAGCAGCTTGCCTGACTTGATGTTCCCATATATGACCTGAAATCACAGAAACATCCACACACACAAAAAGAAAAGGTTGCAAAAAGGAAGGACAGTTCAAACTTAAAAACGCAAATAAAGTATGTACAAAGATATGCATGGGATTTCCTCCCAAGTGAGCTTGTTTATAGTCACTAAGCTTGACTATTCATCCCCTTTAGAGGTGGGGTGGATCGGAGGGAAGCTGTGTTCCCTCTGTCTCAGTGGTTACGTAGACTTTAACCCTCTGTCCATTCAACGGTAGATCACCCCCTTCCTTGCTAACCAAAGTGATGGTTCCGCAAGGCATAATTTTTTTGACGTCAAATGGTCCTGACTAATCTGGTTTAGGCTGCGGTGGGAGAAGGAGTTGCTTAACTTCCATCACTCCGTCCACATAACCAATCGGTTTCAGCAATATGTCATGTCCCAAATCTAACGTTGGTGGCATGCATACTTCCTTAGTTGGTTTCTAAGCAGCTTCATCACAATCAAACATAGACACAAAGCTTTTTCCGTCCACAACCTCTTTGCCAATATAACCTAGGGAGTTTAAATGGTTTAACTTCCAATTGACCCAACCCTTCAACTGAGAAAGTTTGTCCTTCAAAAGTTGGCTTCCTCGTTGCATCATTGATGTCGAATTTCATCTTGAGGTCTTTACCAAGGTTTAGCTCGATAGTTCCACTCCTCACATCAATCAATGCACCAGCTGAGGCTTAAAACGATCTGCCAAGAAGCAGCGGACCTTTCGGTTCCTCATCCATGTCTAGTACAATAAAATCTAATAGCACTTCCACATTGCCGATTTTGATAAGTAAATCCTCCAATAGACCATACGACTCGACCCAGAGTAGGTCGAGTTTGAGACTCAAGTGGCCGCTTAGGCGAGATGCCACAGACGACTTGACTCCCTTCCAGTCGAGTGGTAGACTCGAGTCTAGATGTTGGGGTTAAGTTTTCAGCATTTTCAGCATCAGCTTTGGTAAAACTGTCCTCCCCCTCTTGAATCTTACTATCCACAATAACAACAATATCACCAATACGTGGAGGAAGTTCTCGACCGCTACGTAGGGTGATAGATTGAGCAGTGTATTCTTTTGGGTTCTGAACCGCTTTGCCCGGTAATTGACCTGCCATCTTCACAGTAGAAGAAGACGCTTGTAGACTCTCAACATACTTCAACCGCGTATTCAGTGTTTCAAACTTGCAGTTCAAATCATTATGGGAAGCATCAATCCTGCTATGCAACTCGACTTGCATTTTAGAGAACTCTTTGGCGCTGGATTGTTGCCCTTGAAGGAGCTGTTGAAGTATATTCATCACGTCTAGAGCGGGTGCAGGAGGCTGCGGGGCTTGATTAGCTTGGTACCCTGGTGGTACCGCTTGGGTCGGTCTATAGTTGTTGTAGGGCTGCTTTGGGACATACGGTTTAGATTGGTTATGTTGTTGCTGCGGTGGATAGACCTGATCTTGCAGATTCGTAACATTGTTGCTGCGGTAAGATAGGTTCAGATTTTGCTTGTAGGCATTGTAATTCTTGTAACCACCCTGATTCTGTACAAAGCTGACTTCCTCAACCTGACCGTCTTCGTCTTCGTCATCCTTGTTGTCTTCATAAACCATGTGTACCTATTTCTGGGATGCAGCCAAGATAAGCTTGTCGATTTTCTCATTGAGGGCCTTGATTTCCTTTCTGCTTACTATCTCTGACTCAGCCGAACTAGTACCATGTGGAGTGCGATCGTAGTCTTCACTATAGTTGCCATCCGCAGTTGCTAAGTTTTCTAGAAATTCCCAGCCAGCATCAACCTCTTTGTTTAGAAAGTTTATGTTGCTAGATGTGTCCAAAAGCATGCAGATCTTTGGGAGAACACCCATATACAGAGTGCTGAGTAAAGACTCATCATTGAATCCGTGATGAGGGCATTGGGATTGATAAGACTTGAATCGTTCCCACGCTCTTCAAAGTGCTGAGTAAAGACTCATCTTCTAGACAAAACCCGATATGTTGTTTCTGAGCTTGGCTGTCCGAGAGTTTGAGAAGAATTTGGAAAGGAATGCTTGTTTGCATTCAGCCCATGAGGTGATAGAACCCTGTGGTAGAGGTTTCTCCCATTGATGCGCTTTATCACCCAATGAAAATGGGAATAATCTCAACTTGAAGGCATCCTCACTAACCCTGTTGATCTTGGTTAGGCTGCAAAGCCTCTCGAATTCATCTAAATGGTCAAGCGGATCCTCAACAGGAAGACCATAAAATTTTTGGTTCTGAACCATGGCTATGAGTCCATTCTTGATTTCAAATTTATTATTCGGGATGGTAGGGGGAACAATGCCATGCCGAGTGCGATTAGTAGTCGGAGAGTCTCCAGCACCGATGTATCTTAGCCTCCTTGGGTGAGGCCCGTGCATAGGTGGTGGTTCATTCTGGTTCTCCATACCTGCTAGTTCCTGTTGAACAGCCTGTAACCTAGCCCTTTGTTCTCGTAGCTCACGTGGCAAATGATTAATGTTCTCTATGTAGCGAATGAGATTCTGATTTCCCCTTGATCTTGTATGCATAAAACTAAAATTTCAGCCAGAAAGACCAACTCGACCCTGAGTAGATCGAGTTATAGAGTCGAGTTGCATGAAACTGGGTGACAGAATGCAGACTCGACTGAGTGTCAGTCGAGTGAGAGACTCGAGTTGTGAAACTGAAGCTACAGAAAATCACAACTCGAGCAAAACAGGTCGAGTTAGCAGGTTGAGGTACATGAAATTCACCAAAAACAGAGAAAACGAGTAGTTAGATCTCTCTATAATCGTGGGGAACTTGATCTCAAGATATCCAAATTTCCCAAATGTAGTAAGCAAACACTTAATTCGGCAACGACGCTAATTTGATAACTATATTTTTACAGGCTTATGCAATCAGATCAAATGCTATCACGAAATGCAAACATATCGATGCAGTATGATAGGTATCAATTCAAGTCAAGTGTGTCACTAACAGTCGGGAATTATACGGATCAACCTAATTCAAGTATGATGATCAGTTCATCAAAGAGTCACGGAACTGAAACATAGCAAAGACAATAAAACAGAGACATAATATGCAGTAAATAACAATAACAACTTAGCAAGCAGAATAAGCGGGAATGAAACAGAGTGATAACGATATTCAATAAACGGAAATGAGGGTTCAAGAGGATTTGGATCAATGATTAATGCTACAGTACAGACTTCTAGACTTGCTTAACAACCTATTAAGGGCGATTTCTAGGCAATAAATTCAATGATAACACAACCACACTCGTGGTCAATGAACTCAGCAAAGCACGGATCAGACCCAACTCGTTAGCGGAATCCGAACAAGTAAGCAAAAATAATCAATTTATTCTAGCCAATATGTTACATGTGCAACCAATCCCTTGGGTTAGACAACATATCTTAGACTTTGGTTCTATCAAGCATTTAATCGAACACCTTCTAGGTAAAACAAGCAAACAACATATTTCTAGTGATCAAGTAGAAACAAGCATCAGACACACCAAATCTAAAGAAATCCTAACAAAGAAGAGCTTAAGCAAGCTGGAAAAACCCTAGTTTCACATCAATCCAACCATTTCCTCTTAAACCCTAAGCAAACCTATTCACTAATCATCATAATCAACTCAGCAACAACATTAATAATCATGATTAGCAAGCTCATGGAAAGATAAACAAGAAAGATTAGAGAAGAAGAAACTAAAACTCAATGCATTAAACTTAGATTAAGCATTTAGGAATCTGAAAATACAAACTTAGCCAAAAATAGAAAGAAACTCATCTAGAAAATCTGATGTTCAAAATATGGGCTAACAAAGGGTATTTATAGCCAAAGTACAAAAATGACCTAGGTTAACACTTAAAAAGTCAACAAAAAGTGTGCGGATAAGTGACTCGATGATGTGATATTGGATATCTTGGAACACACTCGACCTATGCACTCGGATGGAAACAGCTCAAGTGAAGACTTGGAACACAAGGAAGCTGATATCATGCATGTACCCGCAAGAGCTATGACAAGATCAAGGACCAAGCTCTTCAACCAAGCTATTGGAGGACTCCTTAGGCATATTGAGACTCAAGAAGAATATCATTCAAGTCTTACCACAATGGTTTTGACTTGCATTCAGCAAATGAGTGTATATTCCATTTGTACTCTTTTTCCTTCACTTGGTTTTGTCCCAATGAGTTTTCTAAGTAAGGTTTTAATGAGACAATTGGATTACACTCTACAAAAGGGCCCATTAGCTGAATAAGAAGACTCGACCCATTTCCTTTCTTTTCCATTAGGGTTCACATGTTTTCTTCTATGTAAGCAACTTGTAAACTCTCTTTATCTTTCAACTCTTTTCTTAATTAAAAACTTTCCTGAAAATGGTTCATTGTCTTTGGTGTGTCATATTCAAAGAATAAACAAAATATCAAGAGTCTTTCGCAACTCTTGTGTGACCTATCAATCCATCAACAAGTTTGGGGCTTTCAGCCGAGTGTGATCAAGCTCAAATCTATCCCTTTCCTCCTTCTGAAGTGTCGATCTTGTTAGGATCATGTCAAGTGGTATCAGAGCCACTTCAGAAGTTGAGTGATTCGAATTTTTTATCATTTTCTTACCTTTTCGCATTCTGCATCCACTTTTCTTGCTTCCATCGTTTGTTCTTATAGTTAAAAGCATAAAAATTGTGTTAGCTTTGTAAATCATCATCGCATCTGTGTGTCTCTTGCTATTCTTCATTTAATCGATGTTTTTCTATTGTTTTTGATTGTTAAATCCGCAAGTAACCTTTTAGTTCTTCATAGATCCGCTTTGTTTTGGTTAGATCTGTGGTTAATTCGATCAAATCGCATCCTTTCTTGTTCAGATCTGCTTGTTTTGCTATTAGATTCGATGAGTTATCATTCTACTGAAGCTTTCCATTGATTTAAGTGTGTGTATGTTCATCTCCATAGTATTCACTATCAGATCTGCATCCACAAACTTTGTCTCTTCATATTCTCGGATTAAAGCATCATAGATCCATCAATTCTGAGTGTTGCGTGGTCATTACGTTTCTGTTTCCATCTCGTTTGTTCTTATCTGGTGTGCTTGTTCATCTTCTGTTAGCATTTTCAAATCCCAGAATTGTTAAAACATTGCTTGGCCATTAATCATTGAACCATAAGTGATTTGGTGCATTGTGTGATTCATTTGATCGAGTGTTCATTTAATCTGTGATCGCCTTTGTCTTTTCCATACTGAATCTGATTGCTTTCATTATGTAGCATAACATTAAGTGTTTTAAGGTTAGGTTACATTGCTTAGACTCTTTTACTGTGTGGGCTTGTGTTGTTTTGGCAGGAAACATGTCGCAAGACGAGGAACAAACTCCACAAGGACTCAACAACAAGCTACTGATCGAAGCTATGGAGAGACTTTTAGACAGAAAGCTTGCGACAACATTAGATTAAAGGTTTGAAGATTTCAGGCAAGAAATACAATCGGAGGGTCATCATAAGTCTCCAGCTAGGTCTAAACAGAGCAGTTCAGACAAAGAACGGGTGCACATCTCCTCAAAGAATGATAAAACAGAAGGAGAACACAAAAGAGTTAGTTCTGGTATATACAGAATGGCTAGAGAATACTATGGAATGAAAAGTGATGCTTCTTAGAAGAACAACCGTAGCCATAGAAGGAAAGATGTACCCAACAAAATGCTTGACAACTTTGGAGGGTTAAAAAATCGAATACCATCTTTCCAAGGCAGAAATGATCTGGATACGTACCTGGATTGGGAAACCAAGATCGAATTGGTGTTTAATTATCAACATTATGCTGAAGAAAACATAGTGAGAGTGGCAGCCACTAAATTCACCGATTATACATTGAGCTAGTGGGATCAGCTTGTCACTAACCGAAGGCGAAATGGAGAGTACCCAATCTGTACATGAAAGGAGATGAAGGCAACCATGAGAAAACGTTTTGTACCTCAACATTATCATAGAGACTTGCATCAAAAGTTGAGGAGGCTCACTCAAAGAAATCGATCTGTTGAAGACTACTATCAAGAGATAGAGATTCTAATGCTCCGAGCTGACATTATGGAGAATAAAGAAGCAACTATGGCTAGATTTCTGGGTGGATTAAACCGTGAGATACAAGACAAATTGGAAATGGAATATTATGTGGAGATTGAAGACATGTTTCACAAGGTTATGTTGTTTGAACAACAACTCAAACGAAAAGGCAATACTAGAAGCAGTTACAATCACAACACCAATCACTCACGACCAAGCTATGCAAAAGAAGAGAAACCGAGAGAGTTCATCAAGCCATAATTGGTTAAAACATAATCAAAACCTACTTCGAAAGCTACATGTTCAAAGGAAAAGAGTGACGTTAAACCTAGAACCAAAGAGGTTAGATGCTTCAAGTATCAAGGGAGAGGACACTACGCCAATGCTTGTCCAAATCATAGAGTTGTGGTGTTATTACCTAATGGTGAGTATGAGAGTAAAGAAGTAAAGAAGAAGAGCCTAATTCTCTGCCATCTTCACCTAAACAAGATGAGGCAACACCAATATTTGAAGTAGCTCCATTGAAGGGAAACATCATTGTGGCCAGAAGAGCTCTTAGTCTCAATGCCAAAACCGAGGAAGAAGAACAGAGAGAGAACCTCTTCCACGCGAGATGCATGGTACAAGGAAAGCTTTGTAGCATGATTATAGATGGAGGTAGTTGCGCCAATGTCGCGAGTGAATATATGATAAAGAAGCTTGGATTGCACGCCACGAAGCATCCACTACCTTATAATCTTCAGTGGCTACGTGAAGAGGGTGAGTACAAGGACGAGATTCTGTGTGACATAATTCCAATGGAGGCGAGTCACATTCTGCTAGGGAAACCATGGAAATTTGATAGGAAGGTGATGCATAATGGTTTCACTAATCGGCATTCCTTTGTCCATAATGGCTAAAAAATCATTTTACTGCCTTTGTCACCACATGAGGTTTATAAGGACCAGCTGCAGCTCACCAAAACTCGTGTGACAGAACATAAAGACCGCAAAGCCACCAACTTCTACATCAAGTCGATTCCTAAATCGTAAGCTCTTGAAGCCAAACAACCTATGATCCTTTTTGTCTTTAAGGAAGTTCTATATACTATGACTAATCTGGAGCTGGTACTACCGAGCAAATTAACTTCTCTTTTGCAGGACTTTTAGGATGTATTCCCTGAGGAAATCACTGATGGATTACCTCCAATAAGAGGCATTGAACATCAAATATATTTTGTGCCAGGCGCCTCTCTACCAAACAGACCCGCTTATCGAACCAATCATGTAGAGACTAAAGAGCTACAAAAATAAGTAAATTAGCTACTTGCAAAGGGCCATATCCGTGAAAGCATGAGCCCTTGTGCTGTCCCGGTTCTTCTAGTGCCAAAGAAAGATGGCAGCTGGCGCATGTGTGTTGATTGTAGAGCAATCAACAACATAACGGTTAAGTATCGCCATCCTATCCCTAGACTTGATGATATGCTTGATGAATTATATGGTTCTGTTGTGTTTTCTAAGATAAATTTTAAAAGTGGCTATCATCAAATTAGGATGAAAGAAGGGGATGAATGGAAAACTGCCTTTAAGACTAAGCATGGGCTATATGAATGTTTGGTTATGCCATTTGAGTTAACAAACGCACCTAGTACTTTCATGCGCTTAATGAATCATGTTCTTAGAGCATTCATAGGTGAATTTGTTGTGGTTTACTTTGATGAAATTCTAGTCTACAGCAAGTCTTTAGATGAGCATATAGAACATATTAGAAAAGTTCTAGGAGTGCTTAGACAAGAAAGTTTGTATGCAAATCTAAAGAAGTGTACCTTTTGCACGGATAATCTTGTGTTTCTAGGCTTTGTTGTAAGTGCAGATGGTATAAAAGTGGACGAGGAGAAGGTGAGAACAATCAGGGAATGGCCAACGCCTAAAACTCTAAGTGAAGTAAGAAGCTTCCATGGACTGGATGGGTTCTACCGGAGGTTTGTGAAGGATTTTAGCACCTTGGCTGCCCCATTAACAGAGATAATCAAGAAGGAAATCAGATTTAAATGGACTGAGGCTAAAGAGAATGCATTTCAATCGTTAAAGGCTAAGCTTATCAATGCTCCCATTCTACCTTTACTAGACTTTCTTAAAACGTTTAAAATAGAATGTGATGCATCTAATGTGGGTATTGGAGCTGTCTTGATGCAGGATAAGAAGGCCATTGCTTATTTCAGTGAGAAACTTGGAGGAGCTACCATCAACTACCCAACGTATGATAAGGAGCTGTATGCACTAGTTCGAGCATTACAAACGTGGCAGCATTACCTTTGGCCAAAAGAATTTTTGATCCATATGGACCACGAGTCTCTTAAACATCTCAAAGGGCAACACAAACTCAATAAGAGACATGCTAAGTGGGTAGAATTCATTGAAACTTTTCCTTATGTCATCCGCTACAAACAATGTAAGGACAATGTGGTTGCTGATGCATTGTCAAGAAGGTACACTCTACTCACTACACTTGAAACCAAGCTGCTGGGATTTGAACACCTGAAAGAGCTTTATGAGAATGATCCTGATTTTAAAACCATCTTTGCTGATTGTTCTAAACACGGCTCTGGTCATTACTTTAAGCATGATAGTTTCTTATTCTATGAGAACTGATTGTGTGTTCCTAACTGTTCTATTCGAGATCTTTTAGTTAGGGAAGCACATGGAGGAGGTCTCATGGGTCACTTTGGCGTGGCTAAGACTCTCAAAGTCATGCAAGACAATTTTCATTGGCCACACATGCGTAAGGATGTAGACAAAATCTGTGCTAGATGTTCTACTTGTAAACAAGCTAAGTCAACAGCTCAACCACACGGTTTGTATACTCCTTTACCTATTTCTGAGCATCCTTGGGTTGATATATCTATAAACTTTGTGGTAGGATTGCCTAGGACTAGGACTGGTAAGGATTGCATTTTTGTTGTGGTTGATAAATTCTCCAAAATGGCTCACTTCATAGCTTGCCACAAGACTGATGATGCTTCTCATGTAGCAAGTCTATTCTTTAAGGAGGTTGTTAGATTGCATGACATGCCTAGAACTATTGTTTCTGATCGTGACACAAAGTTTCTAAGTCATTTTTGGCGTATATTTTGTTCCAAGTTAGGTACTAAGCTACTCTTTTCTACTACTTGTCACCCTCAAACTGATGGTCAGACTGAGGTTGTTAATCATACATTGTCCACTCTTCTGCGTGCATTGATTATGAAGAATTTAAAGTCTTGGGAAGATTGTTTGCCACATGTAGAACTTGCTTACAATCATGCAATGCATTAAGCTTCTAAGTTTTCTCCTTTCCAAATTGTCTACGGTTTTAATCTTTGTCACCATTAGATCTAACGCCTTTACCTGAGTATGAAAGAACTAGTTTAGATGGGAAGAGAAAATCAAAACTTGTGCGACAAATACATGAGAAGGCAAAGCTGAACATTGAGGCTAAAACTAAGGCGTATGCTAAAGCAACCAACAAAGGGAGATGAGAGCTTATCTTCAATGAGGGCGATCAAGTTTGGGTGCATCTAAGGAAGGAGTGTTTTCCAGCATAGAGGAAATCTAAACTCATGTCAAGGATTGATGGCCCATTCACCGTGACAAAAAGAATCAACAACAATGCTTATCAACTTGATATTCAAGGTAAGTATAATGTGAGTTTTAATGTTTTAATGTTTCTGACTTGGTTCCTTTCATTGCAGATGAAACAGATTTGAGGTCAAATCCTCTTCAAGAAGGGGAGGATGATGTGATATTAGATAGCTTGGAACACACTCGACCTATGCACTCAGATGGAAACAGCTTAAGTGAAGAATTGGAACACAAGGAAGCTAATATCATGCATGTACCCGCAAGAGCTATGACAAGATCAAGGATCAAGCTCTTCAACCAAGCTATTGGAAGACTCCTTAGGCGTATTGAGACTCAAGAAGAATATCATTCAAGTCTTACCACAATGGTTTTGACTTGCATTCAGCAAATGGGTGTGTAATCCATTTGTACTCTTTTTCCTTCACTTGGTTTTATTCCAATGGGTTTTCCAAGTAAGGTTTTAATGAGGCAATTGGATTACACTCTACAAAAGGGTCCATTAGCTGAATAAGAAGACTCGGCCCATTTCCTTTTTTTTCCATTAGGGTTCGCATGGTTTCTTCTATTTAAGCAACTTGTAAACTCTCTTTATCTTTCAACTCTTTTCTTAATCAAAAACTTTCCTGAAAATGGTTCATTATCTTTGGTGTGTCATATCCAAAGAATAAACGGAATATCAAGAGTCTTCTGCAACTGTTATGTGACCTATCAATCCATCAACAATTTTGGGGCTCTCAGCCGAGTGTGATCAAGCTCAAATCTATCCCTTTCCTCCTTTTGAAGTGTCGATCTTGTTAGGATCATGTCACTCGACCAAGGGTTGGTCGAGTCTTTCAGTCGAGTGATTGGATGTCTGTGAGATCCTCAGTAGACTTGAGTCTTGGGCACTCGAGTCTGTTGGTCGAGTCGGGGCTCTGTGCTCAACAAATGGCCAGCTCGAGTGTTGGATGTTGGTCCTTTCAATCGAGTAGAACCCCTGATGCGACTTGGTCAAGATGAGACTCGACCAATCTGATCGAGTGGCTAGATCGATTTGCGAATAAAACCTCCAAAAATCCTTGACTCGATCAAGGGCTTTTCGAGTATGTTTGTCGAGTTTGTTTGGTCCCAACACTTAGATGTTTCTTCTGATCACAAACAGCACTCTGTTCAGGTCCACGTCCATCCCTCACGTTCATTAGCTCCGATAATGGTCCAAATTCCTTCCAAAGTACCTAATAACGGACCAAATGTAGGATGCATGCTATGCAAATGCACAATGCATAATACAGACCTAAAACGACTCTAAAATGATGAGAATGCTATGAGTATGCATGAGAACTAAGCTAAATGAGACTTTAAAACATGGTAAAATTCATGCATATCAGTTTATTAGACCAGTTGATGCTTTTTTGGTTTATTTTGTCCAATATTCCAGCAAAAATGTCTTTCTTCCTCCTGCCAAAGTACTTTGGGAAACCCATGTACTTACCAGCTCCTCCTTCTTGGAAAATTTGAAGGTATTGTTTGATAGATAACCTCGATTCATGCGGCGTTTTCTTTGAGAAAGTTATTGCAGACTTCGTCTTGTTTATAGATTAGCCAGAAGTTGCTTTGTATTGAGATAAGATTCTTTGTAAAGTGTTGATGCTTTGTTTTTTTTTCCTCTGCAGATTAACATAGTATAGTCTGCGAATAGGAGGTGGTTTATGCGAGGGCAACCTCTTGCGGTCTTAATGCCTAGCATGGTACCTTCTTTCTGAGCTTGGCGACATAAGCCAGACAGAACTTCACTACAGAGAATAAACAGATAGGCGACAGAGGATCTCCTTGGTGAATGAAACACCCTGACCTGGATTTTCCAATCAGAAGCCGAAGTATTCCTAACCAAGTCTCTGTATCACCCAGTCATTCAACCAACCATTCCCACTGACTAAGTAATACAAAGGAAGGGAAGTTATTTCCAATCTCGGGTATCGTTCGGTTGGATTGATTTGCGGTGATGGGTGTTCATTCTCTTCTGCTCATTTAGTCTGGATCTTTAATATGAACCCAAGGTATGCTTTGGTTCTTGGTTGAGTCTTAGCAGTATCCTCTCAATCCCTAAGCCACTCGCTTAACCACATTACCCTTCGAATTTGACCCTAATCTGTCTGGACTCTTGAGTCAACTTCAGAATCATCCCAATCCACCATATCCGTAGCACAACCTTCAATTTTGTCCCTTTATGTGTTCGTCCTCCAATTATCTTGTGTCTCAAATGATTCCAAGACACTATTTATAAGGGTCACAACACCCGTTCGTATGGCCACGTCCGTTTGTATGGTTGCATCCGTTTGTACGAACGCACCTATTCGTACGGACTCACATGTTCGTACGGATATAACTAAATTGCTCGTGCCCACTCGGTCCCGACCCTGGAAACTGTCACTAAACTCGTAACTTTGATCCTTTTGAGGATCATGGATGTTACAACCTTACCCCTTTAAATTTGATTCGTTCTCGAATTCGGTTGATGTAGTAAGTAATCATTTGAACATCATCCGTCCAAGGCTTGCGCATGCTCTGATACCACTTGAAACACGCCGACCCGGATTTTTCTATCCGGAGCCGAAATATTCTTAACCATCCTTCCGTATCACCCAGTCATTCAACCAACCATCCCCACTGACTAAGAAATACGAAGGGATATAATTTATTTCCAATCTCATGAACCATTCGGTTGGCTTGATTTGCGGTGATGGGTGTTCATTGTCTTCCACTTACGTAGTCTGGATCTTTGATATGAACCCAAAGGTATGCTTTGGGTCTTGGTCGAGTCTTAGCAGATTCTTCTTGATTCCTAAGCCACTCGCCTCACCGCATTACCCTTCGAAATCAACCCTAATCCGTCTGAACTCTTGAGTCAACTTCAGAATCATCCCAATCCACCATATCCATAGCACATCCTTCAATTTTGTCCCTTTATGTGTTCTTCCTCCAATTATCATGTGTCTCAAATGATTCCAATACACTCTATTTATAAGGGTCAAAGCACCCGTTCGTATGGTCACGTCCATTTGTATGGTTGTGTCCGTTCATATGAACGCACCTGTTCGTACAGACGTGTCTTTTCATTACAACCACACATGTTCATACAGACGCACCTGTTCGTACAAACGCATATTTTTGTATGGACATACATGTTCGTTCGGACGCGGCTATTCATACAGATATAACTATTTTGCTCGTGCCCACTCGGTCCTGACCCTGGAAACCGTCACTAAGCTCGTAACATTGATCCTTTTGAGGATCAGGGATGTTACAACGAATACCTCGGGAAGGTAAAACTAGACCCTTTGGCTTATCATTTATTATGAAAGCATACCTTAGTGAGGAAATACATTGCATAATCCATGTGATAAAATGCTCGTGGAAACCCAACTTGTTAAGCATACTTCCACAAAATTCCATTCCAACCTATCATAGGTTTTGCTCATGTCAGTTTTAAGTGCTATTGAACTTTTTTTTTTGCTGTAAATGTTTTCAGGTAAAGCAGGATTTCATGCGTTATCAAGAGATTGTCTGATATTGCTCTTCTAGAGATGACTGAGTGGTATTGGATTGTTGATTGATGGAGTTGAGGAAGAAGTATTCAATAACATAATGTAAAATTATGTATTCAAGACAAACCTTTTGCAAAACACATTTTCTCATTCAAATTGAATAATGTTAAGATGTCGAGCTTCTAACTACAATTTGATGTTCATCTATTTCTTGCGTATTGTACTACAATGATTTTTCTCAAACTTCTATTTTCCACAAACTAAAACTATATGATCTTTAAAGGAAACAAGAGAATAACAAGTTAATTGTGCATTGTACTGCAATGATTTTCCTCAACCTTCCATTTTCCACAAACTAAAATTATATGATCTCTAAAAAAAAACAAGAGAGATAACAAGTTAATTTTTTTTATCGTGCTCCTACGGTATTATCTACTTAAAAAGAAGATGGTGTAGCGGTATAATATTTTAATAAATTATGGTAAAACTGTCATTTGACTTGTTAGGTTAAAATGACAATAAGTCTTCCACAAGTGAAACATTAATCTAGCACACACAAAATCTGAACCTGAAATCACAACAAATAACTCTACCACGCTTGATAAATAAATTTATTACAATTGAAAAATAAATCTACTACGAAAGACAAATAAAATCTACCATATACATAATTTGAACCTGAAAACATCACAAAAAAAAATAATCTACCGCGCTTGACTAGTAAATATATCACAAAGGATCAACGAGTCTACTTGTACAAAGAACCAATAAATCTATGACACACGATATGTGAATCTAATACCAACACAAAATAAATATATGACGCTTAACTATTAACTCTACATCAAAGGATGAATAAACATACCACAATACCACTATGCACCGATAAGTTTAACACACATAATATATGAACCAGAAAACAACACAAAATAAACATATCACGTTTGACAAATAAATCTACCACAAATGACTATTAAACCTATAAAAAGCACCGATAAGTCTAACACACACAATATCTGAACTTGAAAATAACAAGAAATAAACATGCCACGTTTGACAAATAAATTTACTACAAATGATCATTAAACCTACCACAAAGCACCAATAACTCTAACACACAAAATATATGAACCTGAAAACAACAAAAAATAAGCCTACCACGTTTGACAAATAAATCTACCATAAATGATCATTAAACCTACCATAAAACACTAATAAGTCTACCACACACAATATGAACGTGAAAAAAAAACCTAGCACGTTTGACAAACCTACCATGATTAACAAATAAAGTGATGTAGAAGCTTTTAGATGAAAATTGGGCTATAAGATTGGGCTTCGAAAGAATAATTTATATCTGATTCGAAAGAGCTAATTGATATTTTGCAGGAAAAAGTGGTGTGCTAGATATTGGAACCTATGCTGAATGATATTAAATATCGTTTTTTTATTAAGGATTGCAGGATTGCAGGATTGACTTTGAAAGGAGGAAATGTAATAAGGTGGCTCATAGAGTAGCTAGAGAATCTCTAATGTTCACAACCTATGACCCTAAGCTTTATTCTATTATACCAAGTTGGACTGACTACAAAGGAAGTAGAGAATGATGAACATTGTATTTTTATTGGTTAATGAAAATTGATGTTTTGAGTAAAAATAAATCTACTACAAATGATCATTAAACATACTACAAAGCACTATTAAGTCTACTCCACACAATATCTGAACCTGAAAAAAATTAAAAAATAAACTTGCCACGTTTGACAAATAAAACTACCACAAATGACCAATAACCCTACTTTAAAGCATAAATTAGTCTATCACACACAATATTGGAATCTGAAAACAAAACGAGATAAACCTACCACGTTTGACAAATAAATATACTACAAATGACCAATAACCTACTACAAAGCATAAATAATTATTACCATATACAATATTTGAACCTGAAAATAACACGAGAAAAAATTATTACGTTGGACAAATAAATCCACCACAATTGATCAATAAACCTACTACAAATCACAAATAAACATACCACACACAAATCTAAATCTGGAAACTACACAAGATAAACCTATTACACTTGATAAAAAATTTACCACGAAAGACCAGTAAACCTAGTACAAATAAAAAGTAAATCTACAACACACCAAATCTGAATCTGAAATCTTCTACAAATAAACCTGCCATGTTTGGTAAATAAATTTACTACGAAGGATCAATAAATCTACTACAAAGGACTGACAAATACTACAGATGAAAAGTAAATCTCCCACAAACCAAATTGAAACCTGAAATCGTCACAAATAAATCTACCATACTTGATAAATAAAATTACCATTAATGACCATTTATCTACCGTCTAACAAAAAAATCTACAACACTTGGCTTGCTTTGTGTGGTAAATTTACTTATTCCCAAAAGGTTGATGTGGAATTTTTATTATTGACATTTTTGTAACTACATTTATTAAACATCAAAAAGGGATACAGTAGTATCACACGATTTATTTAGACTATTTGAGTAATTGTCAAATATTTTGAGTATTTAAGTAAACTAGACATAATAGTAACTCAGCTAGACATAAATTGTCATATGACATATGCTTTTAAATGTTCTCACTTTTTCAAACTATTAATTGAAAATATATATACTTAAAGCAAGCAAATATTTAACCACAGAGATCGATTAGATCAAAAGCTATCCCAAAATCGAACATAGGTTAGACTAAACCATCTAAAACTAGAGCTCACGGCAAAAACTAAATGGACAACAGAGAATAGACAGATTCGGACTACAAATCACACCGAAAATAACCCAGGACCACTCATACCGAGATCTGACAAGACTCCATAGAATCCGACAAAAATGGACCCTCGATCTCTAATGCTCAGACGAACAATGGACGCAGAAGAAGGATACCAGGAGGAGGTCAATGCTGCCAAGGGAAACAAATACCGAGCCAGGCGAGATCTAACATCTCTAGTGTATGAAATCGAGACTCATCAAAGCCCTAAGTCACCATCACCACCGAAAGAGCCTAGAAAGGGAAAGAGCAAACAATAGAGCCAAACATGGCGAAGCAAAACAAAAGAGGTCGATGGCGGTGCTATAAGAGCCACCGGCTGTCGACTCCACCATCGTCAACAGAAAAAACCGGTTAGATCTTGTCAACAGTTCTACTCAAAGAAATGAGAGAGAAAGGCTTTCAGAGAGAAAAAAAACAAACTTTCATCTTTAAATTTTAAGTTATTGATAAAATAGTTAGAAATGAAAATTTATTAATTTGATACATTTTTTTATCAATCTCACTATAATTAGATCGACAAAATCTGATCTATAACCAATTTGATACACTTCCCTATGTTTAATAATTGTTTAGGAAGTTTGAAGTCAAATTAAAAATCAAGGAAAAACAAAAACAAAAAGTTGGAAAGAAAGAAGAAAAGCAACAAAATGTGAACATTAAAGGCGAGCAAATGGACCATCAGCAAAAGGAATCATTATCTTTAATTCAAGAAATTTAAAACACCTTTAATTGCATTCCTCTTATGGATAATAAGTACAAACCACCTTTCTCAATTTTTGTTATCAATGCCAGTTTTTTTTGGAATTCATATATTTATTTCAGGTTACACTTGCCATTGTTTCAAACCCATTTTCTTTTTGTTTAAACGAAAAATATATGGGCAAATTCCTTCAAATATATATATATATATATATATATATATATATATATATATATATCTTCCTAGTTGATCAAAGAAAAAGAAAAATCTATATCTTCCTATATTCTGTTATATATAAATTATTACATTTTCATCTTCTATATATATATATATATATATAATTTTATTATATTTATTATATCTATAAATTAAAGCGATTGAGATAAAGAAAAATAAAACTCAAAATAAAAGGCAAGAAAAACTTGCAATAGAGATCGACGACAACTATGAATTAAAATGCAAAAACAATCATTATAATATGTGGACTGTAAAAAATATTTAATAATATAAATTAAATATTATCATTATATAACTAATATATATATATTAACAATTAGATTGATAAAACCCAATTTATAATCTATTAGTTTAAACATTTAACCATCAGATTGTAAATAACTCGATACTAAATTTAATTGTTATATTATACTCAAATGTAAAAAAGAAAAAAACTAAAAATCATAGTCCGCATACGGACATGTGTATATGTAATAAGGGAGCAAATTGCTAAAAAAATATTGTGAATCAGAAATTAGAAAAAAAGGATTGAAAATATTAATGAAGGAAATATAAGGGTTGGTTGGTGGAAAGGTAATGAAAAAGGGACAGATCGGGGAATATGAACTAACGCTGTCTTTAACTCTCTATTGGCTTCATGACGATCCTTTGATTACGACTGGAGTTAATTTTTAGAATCCCTCCAAATTTTATTTAATATTCTCATTTATTATACTATAAGGATAATACTTACTTTATTATTCTCATTTTCAGTTATCCGTGACTCATTACTACATACATATATCTATCTATTAACCAAGTTCAGAATATATATAGTAAGATTTGATCTCTAGTGTGAAATAGTGAAATTCGATCCCTAATATGAAATAGTGCTTGGCTTCAATATATTTATTATCTTCCACTAAACCAATATCATTTCACTGTTTTTGAATTCAATTTTTTTTTTCCAAAGATGTTAAATATGTTGCATGTATCAATATCTTTCACTAAACTGAACTCTTAAATCTTTAGTCCGAGAAGATAATATTCTTCTTTTTTTATTAATAATTGGATTGCCGTGATCAATATTTTAAACTTCTAAATTTTAGCTAAACTAATGATCTAGAAGAAAATGGTAGAAGGGAAGAAAAAAATAAGATAGAACCAATATAATGTATGGAAAGGCCCATTTTTAGATGACCAGATCAATTATTAAAATTACATGGATCTAATTGGGGAGGTGGGAAACTTATACGACTAAATTTCTAATTATTCTCAATATGGTCTAAAGACTGGACCAAAAACCCAACCCAACTAACAAAAGTTTGGCCTTTGTATGGGTAAGAAATTAAATAAGTAGAATTTGGAAAGAAAAAGCATGATGCATTTGGGAAAGATTCGTAGTTGACTTGTTGGTGAGTTGGAATTGGTCAAACACTCAAATTTTGACAAAATGGAGCATTCGGAATTTGAAAATTAGACCAACCTCTCCATTACAAAAAGATGCAGTAATGAGGTCAATGGTCTTCTTCTCTTCTTGTGTGTTTCCTCCAATCACACAAAAAGATATAATGACTAAAAAGCTCATTCACTCTCTCACACGCAGCCAAAACATTCCCTGCAAAATTCTAAGTAAGAGAGAAAATTGTAACGTATGCAGGTTGTGAGAAGGATCCCATCAGGAGAAGGCGCAGAGATGCCAGGGCGATCGGAGGTGAACTGGGCCAGACGGAAGAGTCACGGGTCAGGTCTGAGGGTTAGACTGCCTTGCACGTACTCTGGACGCCCTGGTTCGACCAAGTGTGCACGGCATGGGTTTATGGTACCGACTAATGAGAGGCTTGTGCGGAAGGCAAGTGACGGAAGCAGAGAGGTGTTGCGGAGAGCTTTGACGCCTCCGGCTCGGCGGATGAATCTCCGGTGGTGGAATTTCCAGCCAACCCCTAGCAGACTTTGTAAAATGTCTTCCATTTGATCATCAAATTGTTGATTCAAAGCTGAAAACTTTTTTTGTTTGATTGTAAATTAAAAACTCAGAGCTTTTTTATATTTCTAGAAATCCAATAAGAATCAGACTCAATTTCAGATATTTGAAACATAGCATTCTTATACGGACAATAAACATTTGGAATGCAAAGTAGTAAAAGAAGAATCAAGTGGATGAGTTATTGTTCTGAGTTGGCAAAATAAGACGATCTTGGCCTTCGATTAGTTTTGCAGATTTGATGATATCTCCTGTCTTTATCTGCCCCAGAATATCTCTTCCTGTTGTCGTGTATCTGCAAATTTTTTGACCAACAAAAGCATATCCATTAATCCGAATGCATATTGCAAGTTTTTGAAGAATTCAATAAGAAATGTTTTAGAAACTAATACCCGAAAACCGAGAAATTCCCTTCATCAAAGGATAAGCCTCCTAAGCCAGACTGCAGAAAAGATTCAATATTCAAAAGCAAGCTCCTTAGATTCAAAATGGGATTAAATAAAGGGAGTTTGGAGAGATGTATACGTTTCTTTTATCGTATAGGTAGAAGAAGAATTGGTAAGGAGAAGAGTATTCATCCGAGCTTTCGCTGTGAGCCATTGCAACAGCTCCATAAACCGAGAGAGGGAGTACTGGTAACTCCCCATCCTTCCAATGTCAAAACGCATAAAAGCAATGTCAGCTTTTTGGGTTTTGATTTGGGAATAGACGCAGTTTCATTTTACCTGGACACTCAGCCGGGTTCTGTAGAGAGGTTCGAACTGTCCAGAAGGCATTACTTCTAACGGAACACTAACACTCTCCACCTTACCACTCCGGTCTTCTGAGATAACAGCTTGGTTCACGGTACTGAGTTTGGCTCCATCATAAGCACCAGTTGTTACCTAATAAAACCCGAGAAGCAAAGAGTTTGTACCACATGTTTTGAAGATTTTAGAGTGAAGTTCCTTAGTTTCAAGATCTGGAGCCAGTAAAGGTTAAAGTTAGAGTGAACTACCTTACCAGTTTTGCAAAATTCCCTGCCGTAAGGGGTGCTGAATATCCATCTATAACGACCTGAATCGATAATATAAGCAAAGTAGCGTCTTAATGAAGGAACAGTTCGAGAGACTGGTGTAAATTGTACAAGTAATGCTATTTTTTTATAAGATTTAAATTTGATACCTGGATTGTAGCACTCTTTCTTTTTTCACCCCCAGCTTCAGCTGAAAATGTCAAACCATCTCCTTTCTCAATGGTGATTTCCACAGTTCCTCTTCCAGCTAATCTAAAATTCCACAGGATATGTTTTGTTACAGCTCATAAGAAGAGTCTAACTCAGAAAAACAGGAAATGGACTTGCCTGGGATAGTTTAAGTATTGCTCAGGAAGCAAAAAAGACAATCCAGATGCCTGCAACAACATTTTTAAATGTCAGAAACTAAATCTTGTACTTAGGTGTTTCAACCTACTCAAAAGAGATGAGTGGGAGAGAAGAATTGCATGTACTTGTAATAACTCCAGTTCTGCAACAGTATCTAGTGATGATGCCAGGCCAAGGGACACTTTATCAGGGTCTTGTTTCTTAATAGATGTTATAAGTGCTTGTAAACCACCCTATCAAACAAAGGAACATAAGATTAATAACCGCTTATAGCAAAACCAGAAAAAATCTAGAACATATATCGGCCTATTGAAATGGCAAACTAAAAGAACATTTTATTTAACACTACCAAATCATCTCTTTCACCAAACTTTTATGAAGTTATTACAAAGATTACAGTTCATCAAATTGAGAACAGAGTAGCGATTAAATTCCCAGTACCTTGCCGTCAATTAGAGTTGTATACAATTCTGAGCCCTTGTCTTTCAAGCCTGCTGGTATACTAGCCAATATTGAATCCTTATCATCCACAGCCACCTGAGAATATTACGTGAAGAAGTTCAAGCTTGTGTTTCCACTATTCTTGCAAATGCAATAAAAATAGTCCATAACTTCAACGCCAATCAATCCAAGAGTCCCTTAAAACATTTGAATATCACGCACACAAAACAACACCGATTAAATGCTATTCAGAAGATTGTATAGACAAAAAACGAAGTATACCTTTAGAGCTTTCTTTACATTACTCTCCATGGTACCATAAGGCTTTCTTTGGGGAATTCTCAGAAGATATGATATATCTTCTAATGAGGCCTAAGGAAGGACTCATCATAGAGTCACAGAATCAATAACTTCAAAAACCAAATGTACCCCAAAAAACCAAATATAAAGTCTAAGATAGCGACAAGCCTGTATAGCCTTCATGCCTGGATTAGCAGGAATAGCCCTCCGTAGAGCAAGTTCCCCAGTTCTTGGAACTTTCGTGTCCGGAGAATAAAGAACAGCCTCTGCAGGTGATATATACGCAGAGTCTAGACCAAGCAAGGGCAATGGAGACCAAACTTGAACCAATATCAGGATCGTTGCAACCAATTTCTCGAGATTTTTTGATCCAGCTTCAATAGGGTTCAATTTTGAATCAATTTCAGAAGTGCACGAAGGTATAAGTTCCTGCACTGCTGAATACGAGTTTTCAGAGCAGAAATGGGAATTTATTATGAACCTAGAACTCTAAATTGCTACCAAACACTAGATATTGATGCTGAACCATGGAAATCCATTAACTATCAAGTAACCCTAATGTGACATCATCCGAGAGAATTACACGCATTTGAGATAAGTTTAAACCCGACCTTAGTGCTAATCTTTCCGGACGTAGACTGCAAGCGAATTCGGAGAATTCCGGAACTGGTTCGACTGAAGGGTAATTTGGGTTTTATGAAGAGTGATCTGCGGTTGAACGGCGAAGGGTGGAGGATGCAAGTCCGGTGAGAGAAAACGGTGGAAGACGACAGAAGAAAAGCCATTGATGGAAGCTCGCAAGGTACAGAGACAAGTATAGGGAGGAGGAAACGAATGAGCTTTCTTCTTGGCGCGCCTCATCTTCGAGACGCTTACGTGGCGACATGTGGGTGGATACACATGGCCTGCATTGTAGTCAATACACAAAACGCCATGGTGTTCTCATACGCAGAGCACAGACAGCAACTATTTTGCTTCTCGTTGGTTAAATAACTCGACGTTTCGAGAATTCGCTTGTGCACACTTTGCCGTGTGGTGAAAAAGATGAAGCAAAAGTCGTTTATAAGGCTTGGCCCAAATGTGGCCCAAGTAAATAAAATAATTAATAGGGGACAGATAATCACATTGATGTGAAGTGACAACGACAAGTCATTTAATGCCCAACTACATATTTTAAAGACGACATTTTTAAAATTTACTCATCAAATTTGGAATTTTTTTTTTTTTCAATCGTCCACGGTTCGAAGTTTCTCTGTATTTTTTTCATGATGTTAGATTTTTATCATAACGCGCATATAGTAAGAATAACGCATCAAGATTAAGTATCACACCAAAATGATTTTTAATTTAGTGGCTAGTGAAAAATCTATTAAAAATATGCATACTTATACAATTAGAAATCGAATCCCACCACCTATATTATATAGGAAGTTGGCTAATAGGCCGGCCAGTTGTGGTCTAGTGTTGACAGAAAAAAAAGATTAAGGATCATATTAATTAAGGTAATTATTATATAAAATACGTTTTCTCAAATTACTAATTAACAGAATTATTCCACGTGTTAAATCTAATAATTATAAAAAAAATTGTATCTAGATATATATTAAAAAATAAAAATAAAATATATTTCAAAAGATATTTATCGAAATATTTATCTTTATTCATAAATATTTATCTTTAATCACAATTCTAACACAAAATGTTTTTTGTAATAATTATCTATTATTAATTATAAAACAAAAATAAAATCCTCTATATTACTAGATATTTATCTATATAAATATTCATAATCTAAATAGAAATCAAATCCAAAATGAAATTTGTGAATCTTATTATAGAAATGACGGTTTCTCGAAGTTACTAATTAACAAGATTCTTCCACGTTTTAACTCGAACGATCATAAAATTTTCTGTATTTATATATTAAAAATAAAATAAAATATAATTTTAAAAGATATTTATCTCTATTCACAATTCTAACAAAAAATATTTGTAAAATAAAAATGAGTATAAATAATTATCTCTTATTAATTATAAAACAGAAATAAAATATAGAAGATAATTTTCGATATCTAAAAAATATATAATTACAAACAAAATTGCAAATATTTTTATAATCATAACAAAAAATTCTAATTATATAAAGTATAATTTCTCAAAATTACTTATTAAGAAGATTTTTTCACGTGTCAAATTTAATATTTTTATAATCTTAATAAAAAAATCCTAATAGATGATAATTATCGATATATATCTCTATTACTAGATATTTATCTATATAGATATTCATAATCTAAATAGAAACCAAATCCAAAATAGAATTTGTGAATATTAATTGCTATTATATATATATATATATATATAAGCAAGCAGATTGACGATTTTATGAAACTTTCGATATTTTCTTAGCTCTCTCAAACTTTTACAAATAAGTTCCACTACTCATTGCATCAAAAAGATTTTTACATTATAAATTATGTCTTTTTCGTTTACATCCAACAAAATCAAGACAAACAAACAAAAAAGATAAATTAAAATTAAATGTATCATTATTTTATTTTACTATTAATTTTTAATATAATTTCTTACTATTAGAAATAAGGTTTATGAATGAACATTTCTCCATCTCAAATTTTTAATCTTATTATATAAAGTTTGAACCCATAAAATTATGTATTAACGTAATTTGTTTACATGTCAAATCTAACGATCAAATTTTTTTGTATATTTATATATTTAAAAAGGATAGTAAAATATATGAAAATAATTTTTCTATATTTATAAATTTTAATAAAGGAAAAAATTATATTTTAAATAAATTTTTAAGAATATTTATTTTTATCACCAAATATTTATATCTATTTAGAATCCTAAAATAATTTTTGAAAATAGTTATTTTCATTTATAATTATAAAAGAAAATTAATTAATATATCTCATATTAAAATAAAATAATAATAATTTTATATTTTAGAAAAATATAATTAAAAGACAAATTTATATTTTTATAATCTTTACAAAAAAATCCTAATCATATTATATAAAATTGTTTTTGAAAATTAATAATGAACCTGATTCTTTTATGTGTAAAATATAATGATTCAAAATTTTGAAACATTTTTGTATATTTTAAAAATATCTTTTGTTTTAAAATTTTATATTTATCACAAAATATTTATTTTTGTTCACAATCCTACTATATAAAGTTGGGTTTCTAAATTTATTAATTAACGAGAGTGTTTCACGTGTCAAATCTAGTAATCCAAAAATTGGCATTATTTTTATACATGTATATAAAGTTGAGTTTCAAAATTTAGTAACCAACGAAATTCATCCACGTGTCAAATCCAACGATAAAAAAAGTTAAAGTATTTTTATATATTTTAAAATATCTTTTTGTTATAAATATTTATATTTACTACGAAATATATATTTTTATTTACAATCCTAACATAAAAAAAAAGTATAAATAATAATCAACGAGATTTTTCACATGTCAAATTCAATGATTCAAAATTTTTCAGTATCCTATTATATAAAGTTGGGTTTCAAATCCTATTATATAAAGTTAGGTTTCAAAAATTAGTAATCAACGAGATTCTTAAATATTATCTAAAATATAGTACAAATGCATATATATATATATACACATATATATCCTATGATATAAAGTTGGATTTCAAAAGTTAGTAACATCAACAAGATTCTAAAATATTATTTTAAATATATTACCTGTATATAGATGCACATGTCCATATCTAGTAGTTTATATAAGAGGGTTTTGTGTTAATTGTCATGGTCAAACTCGAAAGTGTGTGAAATGCCATAAATAATTGTAAATTGTGTGCAATGCCATAAAAGCAGATAAGTGGCATGTACGAAATGACCAGCGTATCCTTGAAACTTGGTAAAATAGTGCGAACATATGGATTAGACGTCCAGGAAAGACAAGTGCATTCGGGAATCAGAACAAACTTACATTTTAGTTTTGAATTTGTGGCACGTGTTAGCAATGTATTTAGGCAACAAGTGTGTATGACGCTGGGCACAAACAGTTGTCCATAGTAGACAACATCATACACCAATATGACACATGCTAATCATTTGTCAGCAGGAACATGTCGATGTCCATAATGGACGAAAGGTTGATGTCCAGTATGGACATGTGTCTATGTCCAATGTCGAACACAAATTTAGACATGTGTAAGTCAGCTATTCGACGGAATGGACAATTTCTTGTCCAGCATGGATGAATGTAAATGTCTATTGTAGACATTTATTTCTTACTAGTGTGGTCGCACACTTTTTTTGCTATGTATCAATCATCTACTCGTCGCAATTCTCTCTTTCATCAAAATGACGAAAGAGATGTTGGAATGAGCAAAATTGTATTTTTGTCTTCAAAAAATTGACAAAAAAAAGTCAACAAAAAGTAAATTGCATGTCACACAATTTTGTGTTTATATGTGGCAATTCACACAAATTTTTCTTTATATAATAAATACAAGTCAAAAATTGCAAACGCAGAGTTTTGCCTCTTTATCAAGCATCTGGTTTGGCTTCGCCTCCCCGGACACCGCATACATTTTGATTTTCTAGCGTGTAGTAGATTCGTAAATATATATCACAATGGCTATGAATGGTTGCAATGAGATTTGCAAATTAAATGCAGTTATGTTCCTCTGCATTTAAATCTTTCATTCACACACTTTTTTGCAGAATAGAAAAAATAATAAAATATTATTACATTTGCTTGCATATGACACCAAAAAACAAAAAAAAATCACATACATTTCGTTACATTTACGTCCATGATCTACAAACATTTTTTTTTTCTATTTTTTCCTTCACTCAACTAATTTAGGCACAAATATTTCCTTTAAATCTTTTTCTTTAAAATATTATTATTTAGATAGGTCACATACAAATTTAGTAATTAAGAAATTAATTATTTTAACAAAATAATATTTCAATTATTTTAATAAAATATTATTTTAATCATTTTAACAAACTAATACTTTACTTTCTATTCATATTATTTTATCAAAAAATTATTTACTTCTCAATTCTCATCACCATATATATAACCAAAATAATAATAATTTTATCAAAATTATTAAAAATTATATTTGAGCATATATCATTTTTAATAAATTCATGGAAAAATTAAAATATTTTATTTTAATTTTAATTTTGTATGTTTTGCATTATCATTATGATTTGCTTGTTCTGCATATGTTCTGCATATAATCTGTATTTTTTTTTGCATTTACTATTCAAACCCAAATATAGTTTCGAACCTACATCCTTGGACTACATGCCGTTTTTCTACATAACGAACTGAGACACAACACTATCGTTATGATGCCACATCATCATCTCCAATCGAGGCGGACTTCATGTGGTTCGGCGACGATGATTCACTCGGTTTCCAGAAAGACACGATGTGGCTTCTGACCATGAATGCCGTGACTCGCTCAGAAACTCAAATATCTTCCATTTTCAGCTCCTGAAGATGTTGCACATACTCCGGCACGTGAAAGAGATCCTAACGCACAAACCTCCAGACTTCACAACCCTAACCATATCTCCGAGCACTATCATTATCTCCGTCGTTGCTTCTACAGATTTTTGGCTATGCTCTTTCCCCCACGTGTAGACGAACACTGAGGAGACCACCATGACGAAGTAGTTATCTCTGAACGGCAACGTTCTTACATCTCCTTCACAATTTCAATGAACTAGACGATGAGATCTCAAAAAATTGATTGTAAATCATTGATTAGTGAGAGAGAGAATTCAAGAGCAAACTGATTTGAGAAGTGTAAGTACCTTTGAATTTGGCGGTGCAGAGAGTGAAGAGTGTTGTGCGTTTGGAGCAGTCTAACCCGACGACCCGACCCGAGCTACCAATTTTCTTGAGCTGTGTAGCTACGACATTGAGGAGGATGCCACGTCCGTAGCCGAGATCGAGCGCCGTATTGACACAGGACCAGTCACCGACGGAGCTAACCATGCGTTAAGTCATCTCGTACTGAAGCGGAACGTCAGAGTAGACAAAATTAGCGGCGGCGAAAAGGAGACTGACGGCGGAAAGAGCAGTGACGGCTCCGGTGAAATATGCGGCTAACCCGGAAGCGCCGGAGATGAAAAAAGAGTCGAGGAAAAAGCAAATCTGGTCGAAGTAGATGAGGAAGAGAAGTGAGAGAAGAGAGAAGAAGAAAGCATGGAAGAGAAGGAATACGAGTGTCTGCCATTGTTCAATCCCGTATATAGCTGTAAAACCCTAGGATTCAAGCTGAGAAGATAAAGAAGATTAGAAGAGAATATAGAGATAGAAGAAGATGAGAAAGGAAGAAGAAGAGAAGAGATGGAGAATAGGAGCTGAGAAGAAGAAGATTGTTTTCTTAATTCATTAATTGCATAATTTTAGATCAATTGCTGAAAAACACTTATTGCCAAGAAAATTTGCTCAAATACATGCTTTACTTTGGATCAATTGCTGTAATTTATTATTTTAATTACAGCAAAACCTATTGACTAAACCAAACACTAAACTAAAATTGATTTAAACCAAAACCAAACTTGATTTAAACCAAAACCCCCAAAATCGGACCCCTAAATCCCTAAGTCTGAACCCGTTATCTTCCACGATTCTCTTCTCCTCCACAACCAAAAGTTATTTTGTCTTCAATCTTTCTTTAGAACTCTCTTCATCTTTGTGTTCCTTCTTCTCGATTCGGGTTTCGAAATCCTGTTGTGTTAAAGAATTTCGTTATGTTTCTTCGTCTCCTTCTTCTCGACGCTGGGGTTTGATATTTGTGATTTTTTTATGTCTTGCTGTGATTAAGAAAATTTGCGGTTGTTTTTTACTTCCAGTGTTTGATTTTAACTTGATTTCGGTGATTACGCGATTTAGGGAGCAGAGTTTGGTTTGGGTTTTCAAAATCCATGTGTCTGTGTGATTTACGCGATTTAGGGGTTTGTTTTCTCAATATATTTTTGGATTCTTCTAGTATTTCAACTATGAATGGATTTTAGATAATGTGATTGTTAAGCAATTCGTTGATTAGGGTTTAAAAAATCAAAACATATGATATTGCTCTTTGTGATATTTTTATTTTGTTTTTGAGTTGACATTTATATTGCTAATGTAGATATGGTGCGATTAAGAGGGGCTTCCTTAAACGCAAGGCCAAGTGAAGATGAAAACAATGAGGATTTGAATACGGTATGTATTGTAGAAGTAGAATTTGGTAAAATTTACATGTAACATTGGTTAGGTAATACTAGTACAACTGAGAAAATCTTGTTTTATGTGTAGCCGTTTGCGCAACCTGGGAGATTCCATATTTCTCACTTGAACTACACGAAGGGATGTAAATTCATGATGAGGTGTGACATCTCTAAGGTATTGAATACCTTGGATAAGTACCTTTTGGATATGGAGCTAGAGTGGTTTAAGGAGCATAGCCAGTTTAAGCATCTATTCCACATGCCGAGGGAGAGAAACCGGAAGTTGATGGGCATGTGGATGTTGATTATGCGGACAATCAACCTCAACAAGCGGAAAAAATGGTGGTTTGTAGTCAATGGAGTTCCGGTCCGGTATTCGATAAGGGAACATGCCTTAATATCCGGTCTTAACTGCAAAGTCTACCTGGAAAATCATTTGAACCTTGGCGGATTCGATTTCGTTGTGAGGCAGTTTAACCGCACCGAGAAGATCTTTTTGGAAGATGTAGAAAAAAAGTTGAAGACGATGCTTGCATTTGAAGATCGTTTGTAGATGGGTGTGTTGTACCTCCTTAGCTCCGTCATTAGAATGAAGGCTAAGGTACCCTCAACCATCGAACCTTTTATACTTTGGATAGTCGGTGATTTAGAGGCCTGCAAAACCTTTCGGTGGGGGAAATACACGTTTGAGCATTGTTCAGACGAGCTGAATAAGATGCTGCCGGCTTTGAGGGGTAAAGTCAGAGACAAATTAACCCTGACATTTCTGGCATTCATCATTCCGTTAGAGGTAATAATATTCCAACAAGTTTTTAAATATTTTTTGGTTTGTGTGTAATGGTTATTACAATTTGTTTCCATTTATTGTAGCTTTTGGTATTTGAGGCTGTAGATGCTCTAAAGAAAGAGTACTGTGTAGATGTTGGAGGAATGCTTGGTTGTCCAAGGATGTGCCAAACGAAGTTCACAGAGGCGCAAATGAAAGGTTATTCGTTAACGGCTATAAATGAGACGTTGGCCGATAACAAGGTAAGAATTTGGTTTGGCAGAATCTATTATTGGAAGTGAATGTAACAAGTTTTGTTTCTAATGTAAGATATTTGTAGCATTTTGGAGGCTACAGCTGATGAAGAATGTATGCTGGGTCATATATGGGATCAGAACTTTCCGCAAGATAACCCGGATGAATATGCTGAAGTCATGACTGCCCATCTCAATTCCGGGAGAAAAATATTTTGGGAAAACCTCTACCAGCATGATGTGTCTTCTAGGGCAGTTGAAAGGGCTTCTCCTTCTTCAGTTCCCGTGCCAGATGTGCCAGAAAATCCTTCTCAAGCGCAACATGAGTATGCTCCTCCTAATCCGGATATGTTCAGGGAATTGAAGGAGGCATTGGAAGCTGGGTTCAGCTATAGCCGCGAGATGCTTGAAGCCATAGAGACTAAGGTTAGTGTGATTGATGAGAAGGTGAAATTGCTTGAAGCTGGTGTCCAAAACCTCCAGAAGAACGAGAAGGGTAAGGAAAGGGTTGTTGATGATGGTGCAAGAGCTTCAAAACACTGGTGTGATTGGGATTTTGTTGGTGATGATGGTGTGGGGGCTTCAGAACCCGCAAGGGCTTCAGCTCCCAAGATGCCCACACTAGCTCCCGAAATACCCACACCAGCTCCCGAGATCCCCATGCTGGCTATCGAGTGGATTAAGCCTATTCATATTATATGTACCAAGTCGCAAGCTCGGAAACGTGTACCCTCCAGATTCGTGAAGTCTCCATTCACAGAAGGTAGACCGAAGAAACATAAGAAGTAGAAGTTGTAGTATTTTTTAGGGGGGGAATTCGGGTCGGTCGGGTCGGGTTGATCGGAAATCGGATTATTCGGGTCGTAGAAAACCGGTCCGAAATAACCAAACCAAAAAATCGGGTCGGAATTTCGGGTCGGGTCAGTTTTTTTTTTTTTTTTTTTTTTTTTTGGAAAACCCGACCCGAACCGACCCGAATTTCGATTCGGGTCGGGTCGGACAAAATGGGTCGGGTTAAATTCCCAACCCTAGTATTTTTATTGCTTGTTGGTGATGTTTGAACTTAGTTGTAGTATTTTTATTGCTTGTTGGTGATGTTTGAACTTAGTTGTAGTATTTTAATTGAACTTAGTCGGAACTTAACGTTTAATTTTAGTTGGAACTTTAACGTTAATTGAACTTAGCTGCACCGTAGTTGTATCATAGTTGTACTAAGTTGTACCGTAGTTCTACGTAGTTGAACCTTAGTTGTACCAAGTTGTCCTGATGTTGGAGCGAAAATGTATGTTAATTTAAAAATTTAAAAATTTAATTAAATAATTAATTTTAATAATTTAATTTATTTATATTATTAAATTAATTTAATTTATTATTTCATTTTCGTTTAATACTTTAATTTAATAAAGTATGACACGACACAAAAAGTATCTAGGTGAAAACAAATATCTGACACAAAAACCAAAAAGTACCTAGTATAAAACAAAATCTGACACAAATACCAAAAGGTACCTAGGATCTGACACAAAAGTTGAAAAGTTCCACTAAGCGACCACATCCACAAAGGCTCGGACGAATACATGTCTCGTTCTTGCATTTTTTGTTCGATAGTTGTACCTTAGTTGTACACAAATTCATAGTTGTACCGAGAACATAACATAGTTGTACTTTGGTGGATTAAGCTTTAATCAATTGTACCATAATAAAACGTAATTTATTTTAGTTGTACCAGAGACAGTGCATTAATAGAGTCTATGTACTATAGTTGTATAACAAATTTTTTAGTAAATAACAGATTTCCAAAATTGTGAAAAGTTTAACCTCTTCATATCTAAACAAGCATTAAAAGTATAAGAGACTTATTTGAAAATGCTAGTGATATGTTACCAAAAAATAAAAAATTGAATTTTTGTTTTAATTAAATATATTCCAATGGATCCTAGACAAACATAGATAACCTTACACATTACAATTACCTTAATAATTAGTTAAGAGTCACTACGAAACTAACCGAACATGCCTCGACCACTTTGACACGATCCGCCCCCACTTTGACTTGTTTCTCCCTCCGTCTGACTTGATCCCCATCCTCTACTACCAGACCCACATTTCCGACCTCTTCCATGATGTTCTCCAACTGATGGGAACCGCGTTTGTTGAATTCTACCTTTTTTTTTATCTACGTAAGGAACCAGTTTTTGTCCATCTGAAATTTCTACAGAACTCTTCCGATGCTTGTTAAACCATTCACCAATTTTTTCTATAATGATATCAATCATTGGTAGAAGCGCATACTTCCTTGCATTTCTAAAAATACCATTAATAGATTCTACAATATTAGTTGTCAAGATGTTGTACCTTTCGCCTGGAAAAGAACATCTTGACCATTTGCTCTCCACGACACTTCTATCAAGATATGCTGCTGCAGTTGGGTACCTCATCCTAAATGCATCGTACAGTTTTATAAACTCAGCCTTGGTGTATGCTTCTGCGCATTCCATGAACTTAGAAGTAACTACTACTTTGTTGACACCGTGAACACTTGCCTTCACATTCTGCGACAGATGGTACATGCAATATCCATGATGAGATAATGGGTATACCTTACTAATACACTTGATGATGCTATGATTTCTATCAGAATGAAATACAAGGTCAGGAGAATCACGCACAACTAATTTCAACATTTGCAGAAACTAGCCCCAACTTGCATCTTTCTCCCCATCAACCACACCAAAAGCAATGGGATAATGGTGGTGATCCGGATCTTGAGCTGTAGCAACTATCAAGACTCCACCATATACAGTCTTAAGATGGGTTTCATCTACGACAATATCTTTCCGCATGAATTCGAAACCTTCAATGCAAGCTCCCAAAGCAAAGAATAGGTACTTAAACCTTTGATTCTCATCAACTTCCACACGTGTAACTGTTCCAGGATTCACCCTCTCTAGCATATACAAATACGAGCACACTGACCTGTAACTCTCCTCTAGGCTGCCCAGCAAATCATTTGCAGATTTTTGTTTACCTCTCAACGCGGTTGCATATGACACCTGAACACCAATTTTTCGTTGAGTTAGACCCATGATAACTTTTGGAGATGGTGTCTCCAATTGCCCTGGAAAGTCCTCATGCATAAGAGATGCAACTTGCCTTGGTGTTCCTTTCCTCCTTCCTTGGCTACTCATTATCGTAGAACGAGAACATGTATGTATATTCATGTGAGTTTTTATCGCGAAGACGTTCAAATTCTTGGGTTGTGAAGCTCGTAAATACCACTTACAACCATTTCTTGCTTCAAAGCATTTTACCACATATACCTTCGTATCGGAGTTTATTGTAGTAAAATTAAAAAAATTCAGATGTGCAGCTTTTTCAACAATGTCTTGGACTTCTCTCTTAGTTCCGAAATATTGGCCCACAGATACATTAACACCATCTTCCCATCCAACATTGACACTATCGTTCCCCATCACATCATCTCCTTCAAGCAAATTCTCTCTAAGCGGATTACCTTCAAGTGGATTTTCTTCAAGCGGATTATCTTCAAGCGGGTTATCTTCAAGCCAGTTACTTTCTAGCGGATATGTGAGTCAATCGGGTCACCAAGGTTTACCATCTCCGCAACATTCCATGGTTCTTCTCCGTGAAGAGTTATCATACCACATTCATTCACTTCGGTGCTTACACCAACTACACTTCCTTGATCCTCTCGTAAACCATCCCCATGCCCCTGACTTAAATCTTTCATAACCTCCACATTCAAAATACTCCAACGTTTCTCATAGCTCAGTGTCATAAAATAGGCAAAGACTTCTTCATCATTCGATATATATGATGTCATCGGAGGCTCCAAGTGCAATGTGATGTAGCTCAATATCAAACTCGTACTGGCTTCATATGTCCTAACCTTTTGGTATATGCTACTAAGCAAATCATAATACGTCACCTCCTCAAACGATTTCTTAATCACTATAGCGTATACTTTATCTTCGCTTAGAATCCATATTAATTTAACTCCATCTTTTGAATAATGTCCTCCATACGAAAAATGTACGATTGTGCATCGACTACTATCCATTTTCTGCAGGAAAATACAAGAAAAACATGTTATTTCAGAAAACAGTTACACATAGTTGTACCGAGTTGTACTTAGTTGTACAAGTTACACATAGTTGTACTTAGTTGTACCAAGTTGTACCAATTACACATAGTTGTACTTAGTTGTACCTGCGATTTTGAATTTTTTCTACACCCGCTTTTGACTTCTCTGTAGTTTAGATTTAGTGCGATTTCAACAATGGAACCCATAAAAAATCAACTACTAACAATGTAGCACTCAAAATCGACCAAAAAAACGAGTTTCATAGCCTAATGTGCTTATAAATAAAGTTAATTATTTTTCCAAAAGTTTTTTTATATCTTCATTTCTCTAATTAAAATACCCAATTACATTGTGTTTTACTCATACAAAACAATGAAAAAGCATAAATATTAAAAACGAATCGAAAATTACCTCACCTAAAGCTTTTTCTTTCTCTTCAATGGAGGTTTATGGGTTTTTCGTTGGAATAAAAAGAGAAGAAAGAAGAAGAAAGAAGAAGATGAATGTACTTACTCTAATCCTATTGGTCCAATTAAATTATTCTCATTAAATTTCCACCAACCATTTCTCTCTCTCTCTTCCACCTCACTCTTTCCTTTTTTCCTCTCTTTTTGGCTTTCTTTCCTCCACATCACTCACATTTCATTAAAGGTAAAGGATTTCAATAGGTTGAGAGATGTATTGGGATTGAATAAGTGTGTTTGAGATTTTTTTTGCATCAATAAGTGCTTTTCAGCAACTCACCCCATAACTTTCCAAACTTAGGATTTCTGGCTTATAAGCCTCGATACAATATTAAAACGACATCACACTTAGATAAAACGACAACAACTTATATTTATTTGTTGAGCCTTAAGAGACTCTAATTGCTTCAGTGTCTGCGTCCTCCTTAGCCAGTTTCAGATAAAACTCTTCTAACAGACCTCTTCTCTTTGTTATCAAGCTCAACGGAACAAGAAGTCTATCAATAGCATAGATCTGAGTCTAATCTATGTTCCCGGTGGTTTTACCCATTTGATTAATTTCTTGATTTCCAGAGTCTGATCAAACAATTCCGGTCAATCTGAACAACAAAATATATAATCAAACTATCAGCTCCTCAAATTTGAAAATTCAAATTCTAAAACTATAACTAACAACTAAAACAAATCAAGTACCAGAAGCAGAAAAAAATCAAACACGGTGAAAACAAAACATATACTGTTTTCTGAAGAAAACAAAACATATATCAGAAGAGTTTGAATCTCACTTTTAATATGGGACAAAGGAGTTTAGCAAATCTCTGAGCTGAATTTAGAAGAAAGAGGAAGAAGAAGAAGAGATATGATGTAGGGTAAGTGAAATGAGCAAAGGCTTTTTCTTTTTTAGTTTTCCAACTATTTATCTTTATTATCATTTTCACGCGCTTTCTTTTTACTCTATACTTGTCGGTTTCTGCATTTTCAAACCACTGATTTTATTTTCAATTTCTTAAATTAAAAACCTGCAAAGTCACTCTATATTTTAAACAATTCTGGAGGTTGCTAGCAGAAATATCATTAGATAACCTTTTTCTTAAACTAATCTTTAAAAGACACCTTTAACTATTTGATACTGTCTCCTAATTTCTGTTAATAATATTAAATGTAGTTTAGGTATGTCCGTAATGTATTTTGCTATATTCATAAGCTTAGTAATATAGTTTTTTCCTTATTTTTAAGTTTGTACGGATTAATTTAATTAGATATAACTATTATTTATTTTAACTAGCAATATGTGTTATTGAACATTTAGGCAGTACGGTAAGTACACTACTACATATACACTTGAACAACCAGAAATTAAGTCCTACTGCCTATATTATGTAGGAATTTGGCTAATAGACTGACCAGTTGTATTCTAGTATTGATAAAAAAAAAGCAGCACCGATCCACGACTCATTATTTTTTATAACTTGGAAATTTCGTTGACCAATATATATATATATGATATAGTTGCAGTTAGTTAGCCGCTATAAATTTAAACCCACCAAATTTTGTTGAATAATAAATAAACCATAAACAATTAAAATCTAAAGAAAATTGTGGACAATATACTTTTTGGGTTTTAAATTATTCACAACATACTTTTTAAAAATTTTGTACAAAATATATTTTTTGACTTTGATATGTTTCGTAATTGGGAATATAATTTATAGTGGTGTTTTTCATGGACAATATTGTCTATAATGTACATATATAGTGAATTATGTACACAATGGACATAAAATTATTTCATGTAGGCATATCTAATGAATTACGTATACAATGAACAAAAAACAATTAAATTGTCTACCGTGGACATAATTTTAAACTCAAAAGGATATATTTTCTACCATTAAAAAATAAAAAATATACTTAACAAAAAGTAATAAAAAGGTATATTGTGGATAATTTAAAATTAAAAAAATCTCATTTGAGACTATATATGCTATAGGTTTAATATACAATAATAGTATCAAACTATTCATATGAAACTTTTTTAAAATTTAAGGGAAGACGTTCTATTTCTACCACAGAAGTTTGCATATAGCATCAGTTACACCACATGTTGACACTGTAATGTAATTACACCATAATCCAAAATTCTCAACCCGAGTACACAAATTTAACGGCTTGTGTCTTAACCGTCATCGAGACTAAACCGACGACTGGTTCACCAACCGACCCAGGCGGATTTGAATACGCAAACCCATTCTAATTGACCCGACCGACTCGTTTTCTCAAAGAAAATCAAACGAATGAACCTTTCGAACAAATCCAAGAAGAGCAATGAGCAATGAGTCCGGAGATTCTCGTCTATCATCCTCTACTCGTTCGTGGAACCAAATCGTGGGCATTCCAAAACGATGCTGGTGTGGTGAATCTATGGATGTGAAACTTTCAAAATCAGAGAGGAATCTGGAGTTTGAGAAGGTGATTAAATAAATGCAAAGGCTTGAGGAAATGGTGAAGGAGAAGATGGAGACCGAGTCGAAAAACAAGACGGAGACTGCGATAGTAGTCTCAGTTAGTGGTATTATGATCATGTGTATGGTTATCAAATGCTTTGTTTAGTCACGGGTTTAGCTAGCTTTTGTAGTGACAATTATCTTTTAGTCTCTTTAATGACATGTATGTTGATGTTTTGTTGATCTTTCAGTCTCTGTAATGATGAGCTTTTGATCTTTTGGCAACTGATTGTATGTTTTTGTTTCAGAATCAAATGAAAGCATGATGTATTTTGGCAACTGATTGCAAGTTTTGGATTGAAAAAGTTGCAGGTTTTGTAATGGAAAAGTTGTAGGTTTTGTATTGAAAAAGTTGTAGGTTTTGTATTGAAAAAGTTACAGGTTTTGGATTGAAAAACTCGACTGAAACAATTGCAGAATCAACATACATGTCATTAAACGATTAGATTAAGATGCAACATCATTCCAAAAAGCCGATAACAATTATATTAAGATACAACATCATTCCAAAAGCCGATAACAATTAGATTGAGATGCAACATCCATTCTCTCATAGTCATGTTCCTATTCTTTGGTCTACCAGGTATTGAATGCGGAGGAGGTGCGTGTACATTAGGTGCATGTGTAGAAGGCCAGAACTGAGGACCTCTCAATGGAACTATACCGTCTAGGCCTGGGTTTTCGATTTTATTAGGTTATTCGGTTCGGTTTAATCGGGTTTTCGGGTTATTTGGATTTTAATAAAATGACCAAATTGAACCGAAATTAATTTCGGTTCGAATCGGTTCGGAAATCGGTTTAATCGGTTCGGTTTCCTGGAAAAATTTAAAGGCCGAATCAAACCGAAATTACAAATAAATTCGGTTTCTTAACCCAAATTGAACCAAAATTTAAAAAAATCTGACAATATAGTTACATAAACCGGATAAACCGAAAGTATAAAAGTGGTTCAAACCGTGAAACCCAATTTGAACTGTAATAAACCAAGATGAACAGAGAAATAAGAAACAGAGACAGATGAAACAGAGAAGAAATGAGATAGAGATGAAACAAAGCTGATGATCCTACTCCACTTGAGTTGAATGAGTGGATTGAGAAGTCTGAGTGGAGGCCATCTGATTCTTTGCATCTACACACATCAAAACAAGTAAAGAGAATGAGACATAGCTTGGCAAACAAAGAACATATAAACAAGTACAAGTTAAAACAAAACACAGACCAAGAGTTTCAAAAAATTCAGCTTCTTCAAGCATTTGAGATAGGTTTGCAACTCTTTCTGCATCTTTATAACCACATCTTAAACACTACTGCAAGCAGAGCAAGACCTCTACCATGTATGGAGTTAAACTACTCCTATACGGATCCAAAACACGTCCACATGTACTAAAACATGACTCAGAAGCAACATAGGACATTTGAATTGCCAAAACGTCTTTGGCAAGCTCGGACAACACATGAAACTTGGATGCATTACTTTTCCACCACTCAAGCACATCATATGGGAATCCTAGGCTATTTACCACTCTCAATTCTGTCTTCTCAGTTAAATAAATGTCTAACTCGCTGCAGCCATCCTCAAATCTTCTTAAGTTTACCATTTTACTGTAAATTGCATCCATTCTCTCATAGTCATCGTCATCATCAGACAACTTAGTAACTATTGCTGCAACATGATCCGAATCTCTTGCTCCAGACAGAACAATAGGTGATGGTGTGCTCAGCTTTAAACTGTATTCTTCATACAACTTCTTTGCCACACCTAGAACCAAGTTGTATAGTTGCCTAGACTCTATGGTATTCTTACCATACAGCTGATCAAAACAAAGAGAATCAAACTGCATCTTATTCCTAGGATCGAAAACACTTCCTAGAATAACTAGTGGATTCATATTCATTAGCCCATCCCAATAATTCTCAAATTTATCCGTCATTGTGAATGCTTGATTCCTAACTGCCTCATTACTGTTAGTACATTTTGCCATCAAATTCCTCTCAATGTTTACAATTTCATTGTAAAAGAGAGTAGAGGTCACAGTATTTGAAGCCGAGAAAGTGAGAGTGCTGTTGTAAAAGATCTTCAAGAACTTGACCAATCGTTGGACTTCTTCCCAATCCGCAGCTGTGGGTGGACCTACTCTTTTATTCTTAGTCTCCTCATCTTCTTCTAAGAAGTAGTCACAGTACAACTTATCCTCTGTCAACATCCTATCAAAAGCAGATCCCACCTTAAGGGCTGAACTCAACATTAGATATGTTGAGTTCCATCTTGTAATCACATCCAATGGCAAGCTACCTCTTGACACTTTTCCTGTGTCACATCTCAGCTGGAATGACTTAAGCCTAGAAAATGATGACCTAACATATTTGATCTCATTCCAAATCGCAGCTATACTAGGTGAACTCTGTTTTAACCCATCTCCTACAATTAGATTGAGAATATGTGCACAACATCTAATATGCATGTACTCTCCATCTAAAACTAAAGTGTCTGCCCCTAAAAGATTCATATGTTCCTTAAAAAGCCTCAGACCTTTGTCATTAGCCCTTGCATTGTCCACAGTCACAGTAAAGATCTCTCAATGCCCCATTCACCAACAACCTCTGCAAGCTGCTCCGCAATTGTTTCACCTCTATGATCTGTGATGACCTTAAAGCTCAAAATCCGCTTCTGCATGTTCGAGTTCTTATCTATCCAATGACCAGTTACAACCATGTAGCTGTAACTGGTTGTTGGAGCTACCCAAATGTCAGTTGTAAGGCTAATCCTCTATTTTTCTGTCCTAAACAATTCAACCAAGGCTTGTTTTTCTTGCAAATACATTGTATGAATGTCTTTTGCATAAGTCCTTCTAGAGAAAGGATTGTAAATAGGCAAGACATTCAAACAGAAGCGTTTCCAGCTTTTTGATTCAACAAAAGAAAACGGTAACTCATTCACAATAACCATCTCATTAACAGATTTCCTAAAATTAACCGGATCAAACTTAACTACTTTCATATTACCACCGCAATCACTACCTAAAATCTTTTGTTTCTCTCTATCTTCGAAATCCTTATACATCTTACATCTACCTATATGACCCTTCATAGGACTAGTCCCTACAGTTTTACTATCACAACCTATTTCTACTCCACAATATTTGTAGAAACCTTTACTAGGGTTATCTTCTTTTACTATGAAATGCTGCCATACTGTTGGCCGTTTTGCAAATTTAATCTTTGGTTTTGGTGGTAAGACAGAGGTTTCTGACCTTTGGGTTTCTGCTCTCTTTGAGCCGGCAGATTGATGTGGTATTTCAATCCATGGACTAGGTGGCCCGTCGACTTCCATGGTATTTGAATCCATCTGTGGTCATACAGTCAAACAACAAATTGTGGTCAACAATCACAGAACAATTACATATAACAAAAACATAATCCGAAAACCCAATTCATAAACTGAAAACCCTAATCGGAACAAACTAAGCTCGAATCAAAGCAATTGAACATAATTATAAGTAGAATAACTATAAACAAGTGATTTCCAAACGTAAAAATCGAAAACCCCCAATTTTTGAAAACCCTAATCAGACCCAAAAAACCCTAGAAATCGAACGGACAAATTAAGTCCGATTTGAATCAATTGAAAACAAATATAACAAGAATACGAAAGAATAAGAGATTAGAAATGAAAAAATCGAAATCGCCCATTTTTTTTAAAACCCTTATCGGAAAAAAATACAAAAAAACGCGAGAACAAATGGATGATTCATACCTGAACGAACTGAGAGAAGAATTCTGGCCGAATGAATGGAGAAATCACGACGAAAGGGGAAGAACGAAGAACGGAAGAAGATCGAAGAAGGGAGAAGAAATCGCGAGTAAATCGCACGAGAGAGAAAGAGAGGGTCAGATTCGAAGAGAGAGAAGGAGACTGAAGATATGAATTCGGTTCGCATTAATGAAAGTAGGTTTAATGTTCGGTTTAACTAAACCGAACATTAAACCAAAATCCAAACCAAATAAACTGCACCAACTTCTTGGGTTCTCGGCTAAAACAGAGTCATAAACCTGCTTGTCGTAATTCTCAATGCGCTCCAAGTTAGCTGCATACGCATCCTCGTTATAGCTCCACGCTAAGTTCCATATCAGTGGCTTCATCCAAGGTTTCTTGCCATGTGTTTTCTTCAAATTAGCATAAATATGTTGTACACAAGCTCGATGTTCAATCCTTGGAAGGACCAAGGAAACAACTTTAATGAGTCCCTAACAAGACAAAAAAAAACAGATTTACATTAGCTGCAAATGATAAACTAATATAAAGGACCACAACATATTTAAATAACCAACAACCGACAACATTGAGTGGATTTAGACATAAAAATTAAACAATATAAAGGACCACATACCTTTTGCCAATCTGATATCATCACAAAGCCATCACATCCATTAAAACTAAATCATCTCTCAGTTTCCTCATAAACCATGCCCAATTTTCATAGTTCTCCACTTTCACAACAACCCATGCTATAGGATAAATCCTATTATCTGAATCTCTACCCATTGCAACCAACAGCTCTCCTTTCATCTTCGACTTAATGAAGCATCCATCAACACATATTAAAGGTCTACAAGTCTTCTTTCATGTTCTTTTTATACTCTCAAAGCACACATACACTCTCTTGAACACATCAAGTCCAACTTCATTGTACCTGTCTCTATCTCCACAATCGACAACAGGTTGGATAGAACAATCTTTGCAGCATAATCTCGCATTCTAGCAAACTGAGAATCGTATTCCCACTGTAACCACACAAAAGCCTTATTCCGAGCAGCTTCACATTGAGGCCGTGAAGGGTGAAACTTCTATTTTTCCTTAATAACCTCACGCATCTTCATAGGCATGTAATACTCTGGTTCATGCCTAATTTTTTCAAAAAAAAGTCTAGGAATTACAGGAACCTTGAACATTTCACACTCTCCATTCGGATTGCATGAGTGAACATTCTCGAGTTGCCTAACCTTCCAACCATCACCTGTACTAGTCACAGAATAATAAATCCGCCATTGACAACCTCTACCACCAACACATTTGTAAGCTACTCTCGTTGTATCATACATATACTATTTCAGATTTCTCTCAGTTCGAAGCACATAGTCCACAACAGCTTCTTTGAATGCAACGACATTGAAGAAAGACATACCTTTTTTGAAAAATCCTGACCCACGTCCCATATCTTATTCCTCTACGTTTTGTTGCCCAGAGCCTTCTCCTTCTTCATCTTCATCACTTTCTAGACATACATTGTGACGAACAGACGGTTCATCAGTAAACCCATCCACGAGTTTCATCATCTCGTACTCTTCATACTGAAAATTTTCATTTCTTTCTTCCTCAGTTTCTCGGTCTTCTTCGCCTTCACCTTGTGCGTAATACACAACCACCGCATAAGTATTCGGATCTCCAAACTCATCCTCCATGTTCGAAATCCTCCTGGGTTCGGGAATTTCTCCTCTTAGGTTCAAAATTTGGATTTTCTGGGTTCGGGAATTTCTCCTCCTGGGTTCGCGTAAGTATTTGAAACGACTCTTTGGGTTCGCAAATGAATTCGGATTTCCAAGGTAATGTTTCCGGGTTCGAAATCAATAAAATAGGTCTCCAATTGGACCTTTTTTTGGTTTACTATGGTACCGCTTCATTTCATGGTTTAATCGTACTTCAGGTACGTAGTAAACCATTGATTTCTCCACTTATCTAACACATGTGTGGAATTAGATTGAGAACTTTGGATTATGGTGAAATCGGGTTGAGAACTTTGGGTTATGGTGCAATCGGGTTGAGAACTTTGGATTATGGTGCAATTAGATTACAGTGTCAACATGTGGTGCAATTAATGTTATATGCAAACTTCCGTGGTGGAAATAGAACGTCCTCCCAAAATTTAAGTAAAAAAGCTGAACAAAAATCGGAGCCTTTCCCACGTTCTCCACTTTCTCCACACCTCAACTTCTTTTAACAATAAATCACACTCTCTTCTTATACTTTTACTTATTATACGTCATTAATATCAACCACAAAAAGATAAACACTCTTTTCAATCAATTATCACTAATGGCAGACACGAAGATCCAATCTCCAGAAACGATTGTGAGGGGAATCAATAGAAAACTTCTCCGCCACCCCCGCCGCACAGCCACAGCAACAACAGAAAAGGATGACATATCCATCGCTGATGGTAATGCCACATAAAAATGCTTCAAATTATGAGAATAAGACTATTGGGTTGGTGATTTGCTGCACTGGATGGATGAAAGTTATTGTAATTCTTCTTTTCCTTCCACTGGAGAGGTTTGTTGCTTTCACTCCATTTTCATCTCTTTTAGTTTATCAAAAAGTCTCTGTTTCAGCATTTATCTCAAAGTCGCTGTTTTTAATATGTTTGTATTTTGCTTCCTTTACTGTATGCTAAATTATGACCAAGAGTCTTGATCCACTTATATATCTTATTTATACAAGTAATTGTGTTTTATATTTGGATTCGTAATTAGCGTCTTCAATTTTTTTAGTTTTTTTTCCCATTGAAATTAGCTTATCATTAACTTAAACCAAGTTCCATGCCAAGTAAACCACTTGGGAGTACAAGAGGAAAGCGATTCCTAAACAAAAGTTTAGAACAGACGAGATACAACTAGCTCTCACTCTAGTTGCAACAAAAGACATAGAAGTGGGGGATTAAACTTAAACAAGAATTTAAAACATGAACAATCCTAGCGGCAATAAACTAATGGTTATGAGGTTGAATAGTTGTGTTCTCTGTAACTGAAGTAGGCATAAGATTGATCCAACTAGGATCTCCCCTTGCAATGTAGTCATTATATCTACCCTCCTTAGTCACACTGCGAGCAATAGTTGTTGCTTTCGTGTTTCTCCTAGGTTAAGTACTCGTGAATTTCACCTCAATGAATATGGTTGTACATGCCTGTACTCTTTTATTCTGAGATTTGTATCGGGGCCATCTATTTGGAGTTGAAACAATTTTGTATAGCAAACTGTCATCAATCTCGACCACCACTCGGTGTTCTTGCAGTTGTAGTTGTGTCGTTAGAACCCATATCAGCCCTTCAAAGGCCAAGCTCATGTAAGAGGTTGCATTGGCAATTGTGTGTCTGGCATGTAGCCATGTCGTTTCCCCATCTTTGGATATAATGAGTGCTGCACCGTGTAAGTTATATTGTGGAGCCCAAGCCACTTTCCATGAGACTATACAGTGGTGTCTAGGGTGTGGTCCTTCCGTTCTTGTAATGGGAGGATTTTGTGGGAACTTATTTGTAGCGTTAGTCTCACTGTTTGCTTTGTTCTAATTCTCAGCCTCTTGGGTAGTTTCTCGGAGCAATTCCTATGTGTCAGAATGGACGCCTTGAATTACTCTATTATTTCTGGCATTCTAAATGGTCCATAGTATCCATGGAAATAATGTGTTTTGAGGGGGATCTTAAGTTCGTTGCAGTGGCCTTATTCATAAGAAAAGCCATGTTGGAGTGTAACGATGTGCGAGAGTACCCTCTGTGGGGTATTGGTATTGCTGCCATCGCCAAAAGTAACCTCACCGGGGGGCATACAAAAAGACAGTGGTTGATGGTCTCTGCCTCTTGATCGAAAATTGGGCATTGATCTTCCTGTATAATGGTTCTGGACTTTAATCTTGCTTTCACTGCCAATGCTCCACTAAGGGCTCTCCAAAGGAAGAAGGCTATCTTCTTGGGTATGTGCAGATTCCAAATCTTGGCTTTTAAAGTCGTGACGTAGTCTGTGTTTCCGGTATTAGATTCATTAGATGTGTTGCCTTGTTGATGAAGTAACCAGTTCCCACTTCTCACCGTGTATTCTCCTGAGTTGTTAAAGCTCCAGATCCACGTGTCCTCTGTCGAAACATCTAGGGGATTTCGAGAATTCGTTTGGCGTCCATTTGGATAAAGGTATGCCAAAATTTTTGTTGGTCCCATTCTCCATCCGTGATCAGGTCCGATGCTTTGAGGCATATGTTGAAAGAGGGGTGCCTACTGATGGGTGGCGGCGGTTGGTGGTGGAAGATCCATCGAGTTGTCCATACATATGTGTCCCTTCTGTTGCCAATCTGTTTCATCAGACCCTTTGTTAGTAGCTCTCTCCCATAACATATACTCCTTTAGGCATAAGACGGCTTAGTTCCAAGCCCGCAGTCAATAAAAGAAGATGCTCTAAAGTATCTAGCTTTGTAAGTTCTTGCTAGCAGCGTGTCAGGTTGACTAATGAACCTCCATGCATGTTTGGCTAACAAGGCTTGATTGAACTTTTCAGCATCTCTAAATCCCAATCCTCCATCTTTCTTTGGTCTGCACATTTTTTTCCAGGAAACCCATAGAATTTCCTGTTGTCTTTGGATGAGTTCCACCAGTATCTTGTCATCGCGCTAGTGATTTTCTGGTATTGAGTTCTGGATAATTTGAAGCTTGAAATTGCATACACTGGGAGTGCCATAACCACAGCCTTAATCATTATTTCTTTGCCGCTAAATGAAAGTGTTTTTGAGAACTAGTTGTCCATTTTTGCAGAGAGATTCTCGGAGATAAAGTTAAAAATTTCCTTTTTGGATCCCTTGAAGCATTCTAGTAATCCTAAATATTTCCCTATGCCATGGCTAGAGTGGATGTTCAAAATGTTTTTGATCTGCAGCTGCTTGACCATATCTATCTTTGAACCGAATGCCACCGCCGACTTCTCGTAGCTGATGCATTGGCCTAATGAACTTCTTGAGCACAGTTTCTTCCTCAGTATTGCCTTGCTAATGACCATGCTGTCATTAGCGTACAATGATTGCTGAATTTTGGGTCCACTTGGGTGAAATTGGATCCTTGTAATCTGATTCCCCAGTTCCGCGTGTTTCATAATGTGGACGAGTGCTTCGGTTCCAAGTACAAAGAGGAAGGGGGAGAGCAGGTCTCCTTGTCTGAGGCCTCGCTGAGGTGTAATGTACCCATATAGGGCTCCGTTAATGACCACGGAGAAGGTGACTGATGTGACACAGTACATCACTAACTTAATCCAATTTGCATGAAACCCAATCTTATGCAAGGTGAGTGTAAGGAACGACCATTCCAGCCTATCGTACGCCTTGGACATATCAGTCTTGATGGCCATGAAGTGTTCTTGTCCGGCTTTGTTTGTGTTGAGATGGTGAAGAATCTCGTGTGCGAGCAGTATATTATCCGTTATCAATCTTCCCGATGTGAAAGCCCCTTGCGTTTTCGATACTATGAATGGCAGTATCCCTTGGAGCCATTTTGTCAGTATTTTAGATATGATTTTGTATATAACTGAGCAAAGACTGATGGGACGGAGGTCTTTCATCTCCGTAGGGTTATTGCATTTCGGTATCAATGCAATATGAGTATAGTTCCATTCCTTAGGAAATGAGCCCTTAACGAAAGCTTGCTGTACTTCCTGGATGATTTTATCACCCACTATGCTCCAGTACGTTTGGAAGAAAGCTCCGGTCATGCCATCAGGGCCTTGTGCACTATCCCCCCCTGATACTGAAGGCTGCTTGTCTGATTTCCGTTGGGGATACTTGTTTAAGTAACCGTTGATTCATTTCTTCCGGTACTTTGGGTTGCAGATTCTGTAGTGCTTCTCGGATTCCATGTGGAGATGAGGTCTGGAAGAGGTTCCTAAAGTAAGTGGCAGCAATTTCTCCTTTTGATCCTTCCTCAAAGAACATGTTCCCCGCAGGGTCTTTAAGGCAGAGTAGTCGATTTTTAGTTCGCTTGTGTTTGACATAATTATGGAAAAAGCTGGTATTTTGGTCCCCATCCTTTAGCCATCTCAGTTTGCTCTTGTCCTTCCAGAATTTTTCCTCCTTTTTATAATAGGCTGCCAATTCCTGCATGAGATGTTCAATGAGTCTTGTCTCCGGGTTTGGTTTTCCCATCTCTCTATCTAGTTTGGTTCTGATGTTCTCAATATGGACACTTGAGTTAGTTTTCACCTTTTTCTTCCATCTGGAGATTTCATTCCTGCATTCCGCAATGCAATCCAGTGTTGTAAGGGATGGTTCTGAAGCCGCTTTAGCCCAGCTTTCTTTTATGATCGTCTCAAAACCACGCCATTTAGTCCATCTTTTGTCAAAGTAGAACCGTGTATGATATTCTTTGTTTTCATTCATTATGGTAGTGAGTAATGGCCTGTGGTCCGAGCCCATGATCGGTAGGTATGCATTACGGGTCCTCGGGAAAGAGAGAAACCATTCCGTATTCTCATAGCTATGATCTAGTCTGCATTGGATCCATTGTCCATTCCTATTGCCCATCCAAGGAAAAATGAGGTCCCGTACTTGGGATTTCGCATAAACTATAATTGCTGAGGAAGGATCTGAATCTCCCGAAAGAAATCTCCGGTCTCAAGGGCCCGCCAATTTTATCCCTATTGCTATATAGTTCATTAAAATCTCCAATAAGAAACCACGGTTGGGAGGTACCAGCCCCTGCCTTCTGTATGTTATCCCATACTTCTGATCTAAGATGGGTCACTGGATGTCCATATACAAACATAGCTCTCACCAGGACCTCTCCGATGTACATCATAGCATCTATGAAATTATCACAAGCGCTTGTTACCTATAGCTTTAAGTGGTTTTTCCATAGTAAGGCCAAACCTCCACTAAGTCCTCGGGGCTCCACTGTATATAAGCTGTCATAACCATTCCATTTCCTAATATTGTCTAGCGTGTTCTTCTCGTTTTTCGTCTCCATGAGGAACAAGATGTCTGGAAATAAAGACTTCCTTAATTCCTTTAGACATCGAACTGTCAGTGTGCTCCCCATTCCCTGACAGTTCCAGCTTATTATACTCATTGGAGAGTGGGTGACTTCTAGATAGTCACCATACCCTTGCGTGTTTTGGTATTATCATCAGTATTGGTAGCATTGGAGTTCAGTTTGGTTTTTTGTTTTTGTACGTCTTATATTTTCTACCCTCCGTCTCTAGCTCCCTGGTAGATGTTAAGTTGTCACCAGTTGTTGAATGTATTACATGTGTTTCATTGACCTGATATATGAGTGCAGGATCCATGCTACTCATTCCCATTCTTCTTTTAAAGCCGCTTTGTATGTTCTTATTGGGTTTATGGGTTGAGAGTGATGCGATTTCTTCCCTTATAGTTCCTTCAAGGTTATGTTGATCAGTTGCTTCTGATATATCACCCCTGACTTCTGTCTCTATTGGCCTCTTCTCCTGTCGATACCTATTTGTTGATGTTGTCAGTTCAGGTGTTTCGGATTGTGTGTTCTCACCACTTGCAGCGTCTGTTCTATTGATCTCATATGTATTTGAATCTTCTTCCGACGGTCTATCCTTCGCCATTAGTGTGGGGCATTTATCTTCATGGTGTGTGAGTCTGCGGCAAGATTTGCACAGTTTCCTAACCCTTTCGAAGGAGACCTTGTGGTGATCGTCTCTCCAGTCGGTAATCTGAAGGTTCTGTTCTGTCTCATTGGGTGATTAATGTCGAAAAGGATCTTCACTCTTACGAAAGAGTGGAAGTGCGTCTTTTTGGGATCATAGTCTATTTCTAGAACTTCTCCTAAAGAGTTGGTTGCAGCTCTGAAAAAGTCATTCGTAAAATGTTGTACCGGTATGTCCGATAATCGAATCCACATAGGAACCTTGTTGAACTCGTTGACAACAAATTTAGAGTCCATTCTGGTTACTATCATTCCCCAGTCCTCAAAGTTTCAGTAGCTAAACTTGAGAATTTCGTTTAAGTCTTCTTCCGATTGGAATCAGAATTGGAAAAATTCTCTACTTAAAGCAGTTCCTTTAATCCTATTATGTAGCCTCCAAATCCTAGGAAGACTCATCATCAATCTAGTTATGTTTTGTAATTCCGAATTCAGGATCTTACCTATGAGGGTGTGGTCGTCGTCAGTTGCAATATTGTACGATCCCGAGGCTGGTAGTGCAATTGGTGCGTCATCTTCTATCGCCATAGCTCGGAGATCATCGACGAGTTTGGATTCCATTTTCGATTTATCCAGAGAGCTGGTGGTCTCGCTGGTACGCCTTGACAAAGGGTTTTTGGAGTTTCTGCCTGCTATTTCTAGATTATGGGTAAGAGTCCCCTTTTGCTGGTGTTTGCTGATAATTTGCGTTCTCCCAAAATGTGAATCGAAAAAGGTCTGAGTGGCGCAATCTCGTGTTTGTAGCAATCTGAGGATTACGCTTGCGATCGTTTGTAAGGACGAGTTATCCGAGAAAAGACCGTCAAAGTGAAATTAGAGTGATTACCGGTGTTTGTCGATGATTCACCTTTGAGTTTCGATTGGAAACGAACAAGAGACCTTAAGTGTGCCAATATTGTGGCCTTGATCCAAAAAGAGGGTTCGCTTACAATTATAATTGTTGATGAGGTTGTGCCGAAGATAATCCAGCAGAGGAAATCGGAGTGATAAAACTTCGAGAGGATAATCGAAATCCCTTAGAAAGAGAGTTTCGAAAGTTTTGTTGGAATCTCTCTGGGTTTCTATCTCTTAGATTCTTTAACGAATTCCAAAGTTTTTAGTTTCACTTTCATATTTTAAATAAATATTGTTTTATATAAAAACAAAAAATTTAGCCCGTGCTATGTCTTAATACTAGTAATAGTATATGACTCCATTGATTATATTTAATTTTGAAGTTAGAAATTTAGAGCATTTTGTATACACAAAGAGCAAATTATACTTGTTGGTTAAAATGCATTTATTCCAAAAAGATCTCCTTTGTAAATTACTATTCTAGATTTTGTGGAGATATGCGAAAGAGAAAAAAAAAAAAGAAAAGAAAAAGGAAAGAAGAAATTATGGTTAATGAATGGTAAGTTTAGTCATTAGAGCCGTCCATCTGGTGCTTACACCACTTACGATAGCGACACGTGTTTAACATTGTCGGAATTTGATTCTTCACTAATTGTGGTTTGTAATTACGATCAGACAGCAGGTAGATTCTTTTTCCAATTTAAATGTCGCATTTTAAACACACGCAAATCCAAAATTTCACAAGGATTTAACCAATTTCGAATGAGGTTATACATTAAGGAAGCTTGTAAACCGAAATCAATCTCATATAAACAAATGAAAACAAATTGAAGAAAATAATGATTGGAAAAAACTTAAAAACATGCTTCCCGCTGAATATTCATTCACACTCTTTATAACGAAAACGAAAATCTTAAAACAATAAAGGATGGGGTCCGGTCCACAATGGTTTGAGTCGTTTGACAAACAAACGTAAAAGTGAGTATGGAAAACAGACGGAGAGCCATTAACCCTACCACCGCCTTTTTTGTCAATTACAATACATAGTTCTGGGTATATTATCCAGACCCGAATATCCGAATGGAAATTGACCCAAAAATTCGGATTTCGGGTAGGATTCAGATTTAGGGGAAAGTAACCATAGGGTCCTCTGATGTTCTACCTGAGTGTATCGGTTCAAGTCGGGTAATACCCGATACCCGATCGGGTAACCAAAATGAATTAACGGCTAATTAGTGTAATTAACTACACCTCTATAACTATATGTGTGCTTCAAACCTTTCACATTCCACCGACTTAGACACTTCATGCAGAGACTTGAGTCTTTACAAAAAATAGAAAAAAATTTCAAAACCATATTACAAGCTGGAATCCCACAATTCACCACGGTATCGTTTCTCCTCTCTGCGGTATTGTCTCCTCCGTCGGCGTTTTCAAGAGCAAGATCACAGGTAAATCTCTTTACGATTTCATTCTCTGTTTCGCTTGATTCTGGTTCAATAGAACGAAATCTGATAATCTTGACTACTTTCTTCATATTGGTTTTTGATTTGGCTTTCTATTGTGTGTTTTAGTATGTAATTTTATTGATTCTTTATTATTTCTTTGAACGAAGTCTGGATCAAAGATTCTAGGGTTTTAGGTTATGAATTTTTTTAGGGCTTTTTGATTTTAGATGTAGAAATCATTTGCTAATATGGTTTTATGATAGTAATTGATATGATTTCCTTAAAATTTGATCCGATTTTAATAGTAATTGATCAGATTTTAGGGTTTTAAGTTATGAAAATTGATAGTTATTGTCTTATAAAAATTGGTTCATATGTAATATCAAGTTCGAGTTTGTTAAAAGATATCAAAACCCAATATCACTTCGTTTATGACTTTATGTGATGATTTCACTTCGTTTAATGTAATGTAGCTGTTGACTATGATGATTCTCTATATCCATTGTCTTCTGGTTTTTGATTCTCTCATGCATTTTTAATCACTCTTTTATCTTAGTTGAATCATATCTGCTTCTGAGGTATTAGACAAGACTGCGAAATGTTATGTATTAGTTTTATCTTATGGTTTTTTATTCTCTAATACATTTTTAATTACGATATTATCTCCATTGAATTATATCTACTTATTAGGTATTAGACAAGATAACTATGAAATGTTCTGTATTAGTTTTATCTTCTGGTTTTTGATTCTCTAATGCATTTTGAATTACTCTTGAATCTGGTTTTTGATGCTGATTTGGATTACGTATTAGATGTTCTTATTTTTAATAATTTTCTGTATGTTCTGAATTATATCTACTTTAGCTTTTTATGTCTTTGCAGATGGCATATTCGGATCATCCACCACCTACTACAACTGAAGATGCTGCTAATACTCCTAATTCAGGGAGTAAACAGAAAGAGAATACAGTTGAAAGTGACGAGAATAAAGGAAAGAAAAAACAGAGGAGTACGGTATGGGAGCATTTCACAAGACTGAAAGACAATTACAACAGAGCTACATGCAACTACTAAAGGAAAGAGCTCGCTTATCTAACATCTTCTGGTACATCAAACATGAAAAAGAATCTAGACTCATGTAAGCAATACAAGGTATGGCTTACTGAACAAAAGCATATGGTTTTTAGTGATGATGCTCGTTTGCGATTAGGAAAAGTGTTTGATAAGGAGGCTAGGGATGCAACAAATGAATTACTAGTAACTGCTCAGCTGCCATTAGCATTTATAGAGTCTGGACCATGGAAAACATTTTGTAGTAGGCTTAGGTTACCTAAACCACACTCACGCAGAACTGCAACCAGAGACATATATGAGTTGCATGCTCAGAAAAAAGCAGAAATTAGAAAGCTTCTAAGTGAAAATAAGCAAAAGTTGTCATTGACAACTGATATATGGGTTGCTCCTTGTACAAGAATTAGTTATATGGTTATAACAGCCCATTATATTGATGAAAACTAGAAAATGCAAAAGCTAATCATACGGTTTAAGAATGTTCCTGATCACAGAGGGTTCAAAATTTTATTTACTTAAAGGACTATTTGGCTGAATGGAGTATTAAAAGGTTGTTTAGCATAACAATGGATAATGCAACAGCTAAGGCTGATACTCTTGTGAAGTTCAAAGACCAGTTTTGTTGTGTAGCAGATGATGCTTTGGTATTGAATGGTGATTACATGCATGTGAGGTGTGCTACTCATATATTGAACTTGGTGGTTAAAGATGGATATACATAGATAGATGACAGTGTCTGTGGAATTAGGAATGCAGTTTTGTATGCGAGGTCTTCTGGAAATAGAAAAAATCATTTGAGCTACGTGTTGCTACTGGAAAAATGCATAGGGGTAGTCTTCCTTTAGATGTAGGAACTAGATGGAACTCAGCATACTTAATACTTAATCAAGCATTGAAGTTCAGGCTGGTTTTTGATAAGATGGAGGAGGAGGATGTGCCTTACATATCTTATTTTTTGGAAACCGTTGATGGAAAAAAAAGAGTTGGTCTGTTTTACAACAGTACCATGGTGTTGTTAGCTTCAACTTCTGTGTGTTCATGCAAGTGTTACAATGAAATTGTAACAACTGTTAGGAATTTGCAGTGCTATAGTAAGAGTCAGAATGCAGCTTTGATGAGCAAAGCAATTGCTATAGTTGAGACGCTAGACAAGTATTGGACTCCATCGGAGATTAACAAGATGATCATAGTTGCTAGTGTGTTTGATCCATCTAAGAAGATGAAGTTTGCACAATTGTGTTTTGAAAAACTTTATGGGAAAGATAGTAGAGAATATTTGCTCAGCTAAACAGTGTAGTTATGGACATGTTGGAGAGATTGTTCGATAAATACAACAGTAGACAGAAGAAAAATGATGCATTGAGTAATGCAAATTCACAACAGTCACATACCAACTCTTTTTACTCACAAGATCAATCTGGCTTGGAGAGAATAGAACCAATTTTAATGGAAAATGATATTGGGTATTAAAGAATGGATTCTCTGTATAAAGAGCTTATGACTGAGATTGGTTTGCAAGATGATAGTACAAAATTAGAGATTTATTTGAAAGAGAATGTCGAGAATCCAAACCTTATGGTCGGATCACAGTACGATATACTCTCTTGGTGGAAACAAAATTGTTTAAAGTTTCCAATTCTGTCTGAAATTGCCAAGGATGTTCTCGCAATACAAATCTCTTTAGTTGCATATGAATCAGCCTTTAGTACTAGTGGAAGGATTTTAGAACCATCAAGAAGTTGTTTAACTTTTTATACATTAGAAGTATTGATGTGTGTTGAGCAATGGTTGAAATGTAAAGCTCCCGTTGGTGATTAAGGCATAATAACAATTCAAGAAATGCTTTCAGATGTAGAGATGCAAGATGAACTCATGAGAAGTAAGAGCTACTTTGAATTTTACAGTTTTTATACTTCCTTTGTTGTTTACTAACTTGTTTTGTTCTTCATTTAACTTTATAGAGTTTGAAGACTTTGGAGAAGTTGGAAACTGAAGAGTTGAGAATGAGGTAAAAGAATATTTGACATTGTTAAGCTATGAATATGTCATAAACTTATCTACTTCTCTAATTTTCGTTTCAGTTTGATCAACTTAATTGGTAGAGAGTGATCAAATGGTGGAGTGGGAATAAAGAACTGGTGTGAGTTTCAACAAGTTTACTATTTCATTATGTTTGAACTAAGTATGAATTTGGGTAAATTTAAGAACTGACTCTCAATTTGGTTTGGTTTAATTATGTAATGCATTATTCTCGTTGTTTTATCAATTTTATGATACAATTTGATGTTTTAATTGGTTTAGTCTCTGATTGTGATACAATTTGGTTTAATTGGTTCGAGTATATTTTGGGTATTTATATCCGAAAATATTGGGAGTATACCCGAAATCTCATAAATTTTAGAATCGACCCAAACCAAAACCGGTACCAGAATCGACCCGAAATGATTTTGATTTTCTATGGGTATCCAAAATATAGATCTGATCCGACCCGGAACCGGGTGGATCCGAATCGGTACCGACCCGATTTTCAAGGGGTTCCTATATGGATAGCAAATTTATATACCCAATAGACCTGAACCCGATCGAATTTTACCCGGAATCAACTCCAATACCCAAATACCCAGACTAACAATACACTAAACTCTAAACATTTTTTTTTCGTTTTGAGAAAGGTAAACTCTAAACTTTACATTTCTACTTTATGTTCTTTCACATGAAAATTATAATAACACTATATATTTTGGAGATAAAATTAAAATCAAAGTGATTAATCTTAAGGTTCGAATATTGAATACAATAAATAAAATGATTAAAAAGTGCAAATGAAAGTAGTCCAAGATAATGGTGGATTATAGTAGTAAGGACCTTTGTACGTACGTAGTGAATTATTATCACATGACCACTATGGAAACCTTTAGCTCATATATTAACTTTTAACAATTTGGGGTCATCACCAATACACGTGTGAATTTGTATATTGTTTTGATTTTTTGGCCAAAAATGTTGGCACAAGAGCCGGAAATGAAACTTTAATAATTTGGAGATTATTTAATAGGCTTTGAGAAATGCCATTTTTAAATTAAAAAATATCTCTAGTGCTATAAAATAAAATTGTGGCATAAGCAAAAATATAAACGTACTCCTAAAGCTTAGTCAAAAAAAGCAGCAACCATATGAAGTAGATGTCCATAATGAACAACAATGTACCGGACATATAGGTTAGACATCGGTGGTAGATAAATATCCATGTCCATCATCATACTCACATGTCACGTAAATAGATTACTGACATGTGCCAATTACTCAAAACAAAACGTAAGTTTATTCTGATTTCCGACGCCGCCAAATAGGATGGATATCCATGATGGACAACAATGTGCCAGACATATGGGTTAGACGTCCGTGATGGATAAATTTCCATGTTCATCGTCATACTCACATGTCACGTACAAAGATTACTGACACGTGCCAATTGCTCAAAACAAAGCGTTAGTTTATTCTAATTTCCGAATGCACTTGTATTTTCTGGACGTCTACGCTTGGGACATTACTATTTATCATAGACGTCTAAACCATCAATTTATTTTATTCTGGTTTTGTATTATCATTGTTACTTAACATTTTATTACCTGAAAAAGATAAATAAATACCTTATGTTGTGTCATCAATACTTTACAAATAATGAATTCCTAAACTATAGTTTTTATATCTCTAGATTTACATCACTTTTTTTTTGTTTGTTGAATAATGATCAATAATCTTTTATATCATTACAAAAAAAAAATTAATAATTTGTTATGTCTTTATGGAAAATAACTTAATAATCTGTTATGTTGAAGTATGAGAGATTATAAATAGGGTTATAAAATACAAAACTTAGTGATATAGTTATTCGAATCCATTTATGTCAAAATTAAGTCATTAATACTTACAAGATTTTCAAATGAAAAAAAAAAAAGAACACTAACTCTGCTAGCCACATAGAACACCTCCGAACACAGCTGGAAATGGAAGCAATGAAAACAAACCCCAATCAGACAGCTCGTCATATCATCCAAACACAATTGGAATGTAAGTGTTGGAAAGAGGAACTATTCTGGAAACACAAAAACAAAGAGAAATGGTTTGTTGAAGGAGACATAAACACTAGATTGTGTCACAATAGTGTTAAGTACTGAAGGCTGAAAAATCACATTTTTAGCTTGCATGATTCCAATGACAATCCTGTTTCTATGAAAGATCAAAAGGAAACATTGCATCAGATTTCTTCTAGTGTATGTTCTCAACCTCGAACCCTCAAAGAGTTGATTGAATTCTCCATGTTATGGCTCCTAAAGTCACACATGAAATCAACACTTGACTTTTACAGGAAATTACTTCTGAAGTGGTCAAGACATTAGTCTTTAGAATTAGAGGTGACAGTTCCCCTGGTCCAAATGGCATGATAGGGGTTTCTTCCAGCAATATTGGCACATTATAGGCGATCACATCACCACAGAGGTTAAGAATGTCTTAAATTCTTGATGCTTCCCTACTGAATGGAATTACACATACATTGCACTGATCCCTAAGAACCAAAATCCCCTCCAAGATGATAGAATTTAGGCCAATCAGCCTCTATTCAGTACGATACAAAATAGTGGCAAAGATCGTAGTCCATAGGTTAAAGTCTATTCTCCCACTTATCATCTCTCATACACAAGGTACTTTTGTAGCAAGCAGTTGATCTCAGAAAACATTCTTTTGGCACATGAAATATTTCATCACCTACATACAGATAAAGATGGCCAACTTAACTACATGGTCATTAAAACTAACATGTCAAAAGTATATGACATATTGGAATGAGATTTTCTTGAGAAAATTCGGATGAGAGTTGGCTTTAAGCACTCTTGGATTAAACTCATCATGTTTTGTATTACTTTTGTCTCATACTCAATGGATATAAATGGTGCAATCCACGGTCTCATTCATCCGCAAAGAGGGCTGCGACAAGGTGATCTCCTATCTTTTTTTCTCTATATCATTGGAACGGAGGCCCTAGCACACATCATGAACAAGGCAGAAAGACTCTCCCAAATTTCATGTCTTCAATTTCATAGATGAGGACCAACCATTCAACATGTATTTTGATTTTTGTAAAGCAATAACAGAAGAAGCCACTACCATTAAAGACTGTCTTCACAGTTATGAGGAAGCCTCAGAACAATGCATTAACTTTGATAAATCTTCCATCACCTTTGGTTCAAAGGTGTGTCTATCTACATGGGTAGCAATCAAAAACTCTCTGAACATCCACTCAAGCCATGGTATTGGGAAATACCTTGGATTGCCAGAATGCTTTAATGGCTCAAGGAAGGAGATTTTCAACTATATCACAGAAAACATGAAGTCAAAGACAACTAATTGGATGACTAGGACTCTCTCCTTAGGTGGAAAGGAAACATTACTTAATGCAGTGGCCCTATCCTGGAAGTATATACAATGACCTATTTTAAGCTATCAAAACATCAATGGTCCAAGTTAACTAGCACCATGAGCTTATTCTAGTGGAACTCAAAGATAAAACAAAAGAAAGTAGCATGTGTTTCTTGGAAAAAACTATGTCGTAGGAAAGATGAAGGTTTACAGAGATTCTAGGATATGACAAACTTTAACCAAGCGCTACCAGCTAAACAAGCATGAAGAATCATAAATCAACATGGTACAATGCTCTCCTAAATATACCAATCCCGGTATATCAGAAATATCGACTTCTTACAGTGTGGTACTGGGGAAAAACCTTCTCAAACGTGGCGTAATATCATCCATGGATGCCTTCCACTAAAGAAAGGTCTCATTAGGCAAATAGGTAATAGACAGTCCACTCATGAGTGGACAAAAAGTTGGATATTTGATAAGATAGGAGAAGTTTGCATTGAGTAAGATATCATGCAATATTTTAAAGAATCCAAGGGAACATACCCTTGATGGTAAAGGAAAAATTCTTTAGAATTAAAAAATCTATTCCCTTGGATTCTTTAGTCAGTCTGGAAAGCCAAGAATACATACAATTCAAAGTATCAGGCAAGACATTAAGAAAATTGTTGATGACACTCGGGAAGTGTTCAAAATATGAACCACAGTTCAAGCTAAGTATAAAGCCATCTCCAGACATCAAGGCCATGATGCCACAAATTATTCAAAACAAGGATGATGCTACATGTGAGTATACTGCGACATGGTCTGTCTTTTGGAAAGCAAACAACTATTTAGATGGTGGAGCATGTATTCTAATGGATAAAAGAGCCCAGTCTTATATTAATGCAAGACAGTCCTGTGTCCACGAGCCCTCTAAGCTTGGACTGGATTTTACGGGCCTACGGTGGCTTCTCTAAAGCATGATTGATTTGAGAATCCTGTCTATAGAGATCCGTATTGAGAATCAGACACTTCTAAGCCTCAGTTATGGCCATGCCTCAAACCTTGGACATCGACTACTGCCTCACTAATGCAACGTTTCAATAAGGTTACTTTAACTAGGATAACTCATGCGGAGAATTTAATGACATAGAAGATTGCAAAGAGTGTCACGCGTGATGAGAGGTTCAATGATATATAGAAAGGGGACTTCCATATTGGATTAGACAATCATGTAATATCATCTCTTCTGGAGTTTAAGGAAAAAAAATCTACATTTTAGGGCTACTGATTCACAACCACAATCAGTTGGCGGAACCAGAAAATTGATTTCTAGGGGTCAAAATATTTTTTGGTCTTAAAGTTTATAGATTTAATCTTTAAAAAAATGTCATTACAAATATAATTATATTAAAGACATATCATACACTTATTCATATTCAAAAGTTTATATCACTGTTTCATTTGTCACTTTATGAAGTATCTGTTTCTCAATGAAATAAACTAAAGAATCACTATAAAAAAATTATCACTAATACGATTACAAAAATTCATGTTCACAATATTCATCTCAAAAACATCTTTCAACAATTTGAATGATTTATGTGATTAATGGTTTAATTTTAACTCACTAACAATAAAGAAGAACATGAGAAAAATAGATTAAAAATTGATCAATTAGATTAAGTAATTACATATGAGTTTATTTTTATTTTATATTGAGCTAAAGTATATTTTATTAGGTTAGAATTAAATTTATTTTTATGGGTGCCAAAATACTTTTAGAAAGAGGTCAATTACTAAAAAGAATTAGTAATAGTTAATATTTTAAAAAAATTTATGGGTGTCATATGACACCCTCGTCGTCAAGTGTCTCGCCACTGATCACGATCACAATATGATTAGCTTCATCTCCTTCCTCTATTAATGCTCCCTGCACGGGCTAGTATCTGTGTGTGAGACCTCTCTCCTCACTGGTTTGCTTGGAGAACTCAAAGGTCCTTCCTCTCCAAATCCCCTTCCTGTTTTAAACATTATCCTTTAAACTTTTAATTTATTATCTTTCTGATCTCGCTTCTCATTGGCCCTTTCTTACAGATTCCTTTTGTCATTAGCACCAAAACATCTTTCCCTGCTTTTTACTTTTCTTAATCATCATTTTTATCTTTCGTATAAACCTCTCACTAAAACCATCATTACCACCTACTTATGTAAACAGCAACCTTACCTCAATCAAAACACGCCATGTGTCAGACTCAGGGCTTGGTAACCAATTGGCGGCTCTATATCTCTCTACTAATCTGGTTTAGGAACACTAAACTATATCTCATGGAGGCGGAGGCTGTTTACGTTACTATGCATGCATTAGCGTTTCTACCTAGATAATCATTACTAATGGCTCTGTTTCACACGCCAAAGAACCGAAACTCATCTTCAACTCATGCTCCCTTGGAGGCTATAAAGTCTCCTACCAGAACTCCACATTGATGCAGAAACTCTTACATGTCTCTCTACTACAGTGAAAATGAATAACAACGACTGGAATGCTTTGAACCAGTTCTATATCGGCAGACATGACCCACCAGTTTACATTCCTCAACATCGTATGTAGGTGTACTTGCTCGGAACAAGATCAGCTTAATTGCTCGACCCTTAAACCTGCTGGAGCATAATCTCCAAGAACTAATTGATGAACTTCCAAGGGAGTGGCTTCTTCATTCCACGGTTTATGGACGCATTATAGACACTGAGTTCGTGCAATTCTTCTTCTCCTTTGAGATTGACATGATCTCTGTCTTAAGACTCCATCCTCTCATCTTTAATGGCTTACTAGTTGCAATCTAGAGATGGGAAGAATGTTCACCACCAAACTTCCTCACCACAATTCCAGTCTCGGTTCTGGTTCGTGACTTACCTCTCCAATACGCCTTGATTACCTTTGTGCCCATGATTGCTAGCGTCCTAGGTGAGGTGCTTGATGTGGACGTTCAAGAAGCCTCAGTGACACATTCTTTTGTGGTCAGAGCCAAAGTTAAGATACATATCCGGGACATGCTGAATTTCTTTAGGTCGATTAACTTTCATAATGGAGATCAAGTCATGGTGCACTCTACTACGAGATGATCTCACACTTATGCTTCAATTGCCCGAGATCATCCACAACACATTCCACTGTCCTTACCATCCCCTTCCCTCAGAATACTTCAACTATCCAAGATCTGATGACAACGAAGATCATCAGGCCTCTGCAAGTGATGTCTCGGTGGAGACTAACTCACCGCTCTCCAACTCTCTGCAGACTCAACCTGTGGAAAAGAAGAATAACTGATTGCATTGGACCAACTGATTCACAACACCACAGTGACTTATGCTGACATTCTGGATCAGGCAATTGCATTGGAAACAACCGATCTCAATGTGGCCAATATCGATCAAGACCTTGCAGTATCAGTAGAGGAACTTGTCAATGAAGTGTTCCTCACTACGGTAACCAAACGTAAACGTTACCCTGACAATGCGGAAACTTCGACTCACAAAGCCTCCAAAAGCCTTTGATTGTGTTATCACATATCCATATCCTGATCTTTTATAGCTTGGAAGGATTTCTTTTCTATACTAATTACGTATGTCCTCTAGGTTTCCTTCTATGTTAATTTCCTACTTTCGGATAATGATTTCATCATGCGGTTGAGTTCATTACCTTTGTATGTTTCTCTCGAATTTTTGCGTGCTCATTAAGTAATGAACCCAGTTCTCTTTGTGTTAAAAGAAAAAAAGAAGCCATAAATATCAACTAAAAAAAATTAGACGAAAAAAGTTGAGAAAGTAGCAACCTGATTAGTTGGTAGAGGCAAAGCGACCAAATCAGTCTTTGACTCGTAACTATACTCTTAACTATTGTTAAATTATTTAACATTCCTATTTAATTAGCATTACCTAACACTTTTTTGTCATAACGATAAACTTATTTCTTAATCAAATACAAGTGGCCTTTGCTTTTGACTAATACAAGTACATAACTTATTCTCTATATTATTTTGGACCCTTCTTTATTCAGTTGTGATCATTCTTAAAAAATATTTAAATACCATATTTAAAAAAAAAAATTACCCAAAATTTTCATATATGTTTACAGGTTTTCGGGTTAATCGGATATCCATTTAGATATTGGTTCGATACCGGGTATTCCACAATAACCACATATATAGATGAAAAGGACTCAATAAATATTTTTTTTGGTTCCAGGTACTATCCAATATTCATTATTTCAGGTCGATTTCGATTCGGTTTTTCGATTCTAAATATTTTGCTTATAACTAATCAAGACATTAGAGTTTCGCACGACCCATAAATTCCGACGAGGGAACCGCGCCCGCATCAGTCGAAGTGGTGCCCGAACAATGAATACAGAGCCTCCAACTAAAATTTTCCACGTGGCAGAAACCCACTAATTCATCGCCTTCCAGTAATGGATAAACAACATCTTAAACTCTTATACTCCTTATATCTCATAATATTTGATGTTTTCTTTCTAAGGAGAGGGTGAAAAAAAATCTTCCCAAATATTTAAGAAAATTCCGTAAAACAGTCTACAAAGCAATAATATGAGGGTATGCAAACCCAACAAAATCCTCCCCCAAAACCGAACTCAAGTCCTCCAGAATAATATTAAAAGCATGAAAATCTAAAAGTAAACTAAAAATATAGTTGGCTAAACCATCCGCTAGACAATTCGCCTCTCTATATACATGAAAAATTTAGAATGACTAGTCTTTTGAGAAAAAATAATATTTACTGTTTAAGGTAGATGCACAACATTTAAGAAAATTTGTAAAATTATTTTAAATATCTCTACACTGTAATTAATGATATAGTTAATATGAATAAGTAGTATAATTAAATAAGAAAATAGATCAAATTTTTGTGTTGTAAATCTAAAACATCAAATTGATATAAAAATTTAACTCTAAAACATTATTATTATGAGACAGAGGGAATATATAATTCTATATATCGTACCTATACATTACTGAAAACTAGGCCTCATTGTAATACCCAAAACCTGAATCCAAATCCGAACCCAATCTGAAATATCCGAAACTGAATAGAACCAAAACCAATAAAAAATTCAAACAAGATAAAGATCATGAGAGTACGGATACGCGAACCTGATTGAGTAAAAATTGAAACCCGAATGGGTACTCAAAATACTATAATATTCGAACAAAATACGTAGTTCTATAGGCACATAGTTGTGTGAGCAAGTATAAGCCGAAAGTAAGCAGACAGCTGCCTCAGCTACTACATGGCAAGTCAAAAGTTGACCAAGCAGATGACGTGTAATCAATCATGGAAAACCCTTGGACGAAGTTTCTTAAGGAAAACCAAAGGTAAAAGAAGCCTTGGGTAATCCAAACCCTATAAATATGTCATTCTCGTCTCTTTGGTGGATTACGAAAAAGGATAGAGAAAATCTGAGAAAACTTTAAGAGCTAAGAAAAGTAGAGATAATAGCAAGTTGATCTGTGTTTGAACCAAGAAGAGTCAAGGGTGTTAGGTAGCAGTCCGGGTAAAGTGAGTGTTGAACATGGATATAACTTGGGTCAGTTCTAACATAGATTCGTTAAGTCTACAATGGGGTAAGATTTGTCACGTTTATTGCTTGTCTTGCTCAAATCATATATACCATTGTTTGGTCGATGAGTGTCCTGGTATGACTGGAGTATGATTCTGGGTCATGCTTGACGACTGGATAATAACAGGGCATGACTGAATTTAAGGAAGATCGTTGGTAGTCCCGAGTGCTTTTTCGGACTAAATAATGTTTTGACTTGCATTGTATTGACTTGATTGAATTGAAAATTGCATATGATTCCTTGTTAGACCCATTGAGACAGAATGATCTACTCGGTAATCCTTAATTGTGCTTATACATTTTTTTTGGAATGTAGGTGAAAAGATTTCTCATGATAGGAACTCGAAAGGCTAGGCTATAGGCAACACCGAAGCGAAGGGAAGGAAAGGATGGTGTAGAAATAGGTAGTTGGTCTAGTTTCAATGTAATGTATAGCTTATGTAGCAAATATTGTTGTAGTAGCACCGGTTTATAAATAAAATGGAACCGTTTATGCATAAAATGTTTTAAAACTACTTTATATTTATACTTTTAGTTATACAAATAAAAAAAGTTATAAATATGAACCTAAATATACCAATTAATTTGGAATCAAAATAATTAAAAAAAAACAAAAATATTAATTTTTTAATGTATCTATGTTATTTTAGAATTTTTAAACTTTTTTTAAAAGTTTTAGATAAAAAAAAATTAATAAAAATTTTGAATATCCGAACCCGACTAGAAATAAAGTAGTTTAAAAGATCTAAACTCGTTTCGAACCCGAAATTTACTACCCGAAACCGATATGAAATTTTAGAAATACCCAAACATGTTTTATATAGGTAAACCCAAAATACTCGAAACCCAAAATATCCAATTCAATCAGGTCCATATACTAAAAATATCTGATCCGATCGGGTTCGGTTACCCAAAATACTCGATCTAGTCGCGTTCGGATACCCAAATACAATATATAAATGAAACCTATTAGAATATGTGCTTCCAACTCAAAACCAATTGGCAATGAGTGGAGATGCCCATCTCTTATATATACTACTTAGGATCCCTTCCAACTTTTGATGTGGAATGTTATTCCCTAATGCGCCCCCTCGAAATGATGACTCTTTGGCCATTGATCTCAATATGTTCGAGGATGGATCGAAGGCACCAATTTTGGGCCTGAGTTGTCGATAGTTGGACTAACTTTAGGTCGGATCGGGTTGGACATTGTGGATCGTGGACTCTGATACCATATTAGAATATGAGCTTCCAACTCAAAACCAATTGGCAATGAATGGAAAGATTCATATCTTATATATATTAGTTAGGATCCCTTCCAACCTCCGATGTGAGGTGTTATTCTTTTATAAAACCTTATTATATAACATAAAGAATTCAGTTAGAAGTTGGGGTGGGTACGTGTGTACGCAACCCAAAACATATCATACTTTATTTTCTATATAATATTGTGTCCCAAAGCATTTTCTTAATTACTTCATTCACTACGCCGTACATGTGTTCTTTTTCCCCAAAGTAATTTTAGGATCAGTCGATTACAATAAGATTATTGTTTCCAGTTTTGATAGGATCAAGGAATTAATGGTGTGTTTCTCTTTCTTGGTGGATCGGAAGAAAATTATGAAAGAAAGCAAAGCGGCGGAGATAACGTGTTCTCGGTGTGGTCGTGGTGCAAGAGTCGCCGACATGAAGACTTCTACGAGGTTCTGTCTAATTCCTATTTATTGCACATCTTGGAAAGCCATAGTGCTAGGTGCCTCGGAGGAAAGATCTTCGGATATGGATTTGAGAGAAAACATTGGTAAGTCGATTTTCTTAAGAACTAGTGATAAACAGAAAAGAAAGATTTTGTTGTTGAATCCTCAAACAACACACGACCTAGATAACTTGAATCCACAAGTTACTAAACTCGTAAAATCATAAAAGCCTAAAGAATCCACCTAAGACTCGAAATGACAAAAACACATTTTTTGTAGAAAAACTCAAAATTTGACGATTTTACTTAAATTGCTTCCCAATACAAAGAGATGAGTTGAGTTTATAAAGGCTCGACTCTAGAGTATCATACAACAATAACATAACTAAAATAAGCAAGAAATATCACAAAATAAATGTCTAACAAACAAGAAAGGAGAGCCGTTGGGGAATAAAGGCATAACCATATATGGAAAGTCGAACAAAAGAAGGATCCACTTGATCCTATGAGTGCTAGAGCATGATAAGACTTTCAAGGGATGCCTCTAAGTGGTTGAGATGTTCTCCTGGTCGCCACACGTAAGTTTGAATGCTCTTAAGGCAAGCAGATCTAAGACTTTCCTTATACGGAACCAACAAACCATCTTCTTGATTGGAGCGTATCTGGAAGATCCAAAAGTGGTTTCATGCGTTCTTGGGCTTGTTGGAACCATAAAGTACCAATAACATTCTCCAAGTGGTCGAAAGGTAAGACCGCATCTTACTTGAGCTGTGTAGTTTGATTCCACTTCGATAAGCTAGATGAATGAGTCAAGAATCCATAGCATATTGATTAGTAACTTGCTTCGTTTTGGATCATTTGAAATTTTTTGATGAGTGATCGCATGTTCTGAAAGGAATCCAAATATGACAAGTGAAGTCTTAGTTTTGGTTTCGTGGGCTAGGACTGGGCAGTGATTATTGTAAAGTTTTCAAAGGCTTCTAGATTATTTGAAGTCTTCATGTCATGCTCGGCCAAATCTTTGCTAGTTAGATTGCTTCGCATCTCAACCTTTTCGTCTTCGGATAAATCATTTCGGTCGAAGGTTCCATCACATAGTCTGTAGCTTTTGCGGCTCTCTCCTTAAATCCTACCGTTGAAAGATGCCATTGTGTACGGAATTCTGATTTCAATTCTATATATTTTATTACATAAATTATAGTTTACAATGTTATGGGTATACTGCATAAACATGAAAAACAAGTTTGATATATAAAGTAAATATTGTATTTCTTTTGGCGTCTCTAGTAGGATACTTTGAGCTAATGCACGAAATTGAAGCCCCATGTTCTGTTCTTATATTTTCTCAAAATGCTTTCATCAACAACTTTCTCTTGCAAACAACACTCCAAATGTAACAATCATAATTGTATTTAGATATGAGTATAACAATAACTATAATCTTTCAACTTTTTGAACCATAAATACATGTAATATATAAACTTCTACTAACCGATAATTTTTTTGTCTTTTCCCTTCCTATTTCAGAGCAATTAGGTTCACATTTATTACTTAGCTAGCCGTCTGAAACATGCTTTCTTTTGGTGACTGAATATGGATGTGGGGAGGAGAACAAGCTTGTGTTTTTTTGTGGGGAGAAGGTGGAAACTCGTGACCATTTTTTCTGTTCTTGTCTATTCACGTTTACAGTCAGGCAATGTCTTAGTGGTTCCCTCTTACATCACACCATTTCTCATGATTGATCAAATATATTATTAGTCTTAGGACATCAGGGAGGTTACTGCTTATACGTATATTGTTCCAGACTTCTGTATACAAAATCTAGAGAGAAGAATGCACGAATTCACAATCGTACATGGCAGAACACGACAAGACTTATAAAATCAATTAACAAAGATATAAGAAATCGAATATAAACATTGTTTTGTTGATTACTAAATTTAACATTACAAAAATTTAAGTATACCTAGAATCATTCACATGGGTCAAAGTAGTAAGCAATTATAATCAAAATATTGCAATCATATCACACCAACCTTTGCATGCATCTATTTCTATGTATGCGACTCTATAAGAAGGCAATGTACACAATAATTTCTAAATATACATAGGTCCTATTCCTTATATTGTCATTAGCGACCGCGACTAAAAAAAAAAAAAAAAATAGAATTATTGGTCGCTGCGACTACAAAATGAATAATACAGTAATTGATCGTAGCGATTATCAAACAAACAAAAAACTAAATTTTAATTGTGGTCGCAGTCGCCAACTATCACAAAATGAAAATGACCATATTCAACGGCATTTAAGGTGTTAAACGATAAGACATTTGTAAGTCTTCGTAATGTGACAACAATACAAATAGTAAGTCTTTGGATCGTGTCTTGAGGGGCAAATGTAAGAGGCTAAATTAGTTTTGACACGGTCAATAAACATCAATAATAACAATAATAATGTTATCACAAATGTCTGAACTCGTCTTATCCTTCTCTTCACCTTAGTTATATTTTCGAATAAATTAATGACTAATAAACTCTTATATTTTGTATTCATAATTATTTTTCTATTGCTCAGTCTGTCCAAAATTTGGTGGGAAACTACTAATAAACCGCGAGGTAAGTAACATATATTACTCACAAATTTAATTTGTAAACATCGATTCAACTTTTTGTTTTTTTTTCTTACAATTTTTTAATCTAAACAATTTATCGTTTGCATTAGTCGGGACGACAAAAGAATTGGTCGATAAACTTTCCGAAGCAAAAGATAAGTATTTTAGATCTTATTTTGTGCTATAGACTATTACACCAAAATTCACATGTATTATGGTTTTCTCAACGGGTAGCAAATAAATGAATATTTAATCGCAATATATGCGCATCAACGACCATGTGTTGGCAGATTCGGCTTAGAAGCTATTATATCAAAAGCCCAACAAAATATGAAACCAACCCTAGTTTTACTGTGTATCAGACGCCGTTCATATTTATTCTAATAATTAATCGACAAAATCTTATTTATTTTCCAAAAACCATAAAATGAAAAAGTCAAATTCTAATACCAAAACAATTAGTCTTTCTTTTTTGATAATTTTTTTGACATTAATATAAAAGTAGTAAAAGCTGAATATTACAAGCAATGAAGCTAAACTAAACCACTAGTGACTAATCCACATGTTGGAATCTAAACTAACTCATTAAGTGATAAAGCCCCATATTGGCTTAATGACTGTTTATTGTAGTGATGAAGATTGACGATTCAGCTTGTCGTTTCCAATTAGAGAATTCATGCCATGGAGAGCCAGATTTGCATGGTGAAGCTTGTTTCTGCTAGATTCTGATAACGAAAAGTAGAAATTTTGTTCTTTACCGTAAATTTAATAGAGCTGGCAATTGAACCTTACCAGAACAATTAGTTGAACCATCTAAACTATTAGACTAAAAATAGTTTGATATAATTATGTTTAAATAGGATTCTAATAATGCATCAAAATATCATGATATAAAATGTATACACTAATGAATACACGAATGGTTTATATCAGGACATATCTTAGGGATATAAATATAGTTTGATATAATTATGTTTAAGTAGGATTCTAATATGCATCAAATCATATAAACCAGTCGTGTATTATTTCACAGCATTAATATAATTTGACACCCTTAATATCCGACGATTATCTTTGTGATAAAAAATAATCTTAGATTTAATAAATCTTTGCTCCACTAATACGTCCACTAAACACTCGTGCTTTCCTTTTCTAAGTTGTTGTCCAATTGTCGGACAATGTTTAAAATTTTAAAAGTTGTATTGAACATTTTTTTTTGTTTGGTCACAGTATTGAACATTTGAAATGAGTTATCGAGACAAGAGAAAAAAGAGTTATTGAGAAGAATCAAAATTCTATTAATATTTTAATTTTGAAACATGGCTCAATAACCATCTTTTAAATAAGAATGAAGAATATAACCATAAAATTATGAAAACCTACTAACTAACTATTTTCATTATTTGAGCATGCTTAAATGTTCATTTCACCCCACATAAATTAGGTATTTTAAAAAATATAGATTATATTAATATATTGAATTACCTAGTCGGAGGAGAAAAGATAAGATAAAGTTTGCTATGTAAGTTTTTACTAAGTGTTATACTATTAAATATGTCAAATCAATAACATAACTAAATACTCCAATATTTTCAGACACCATCCCTATATATTATAAACTAAATCTCAGCGTTAATCAAATATCATACAACAACAAAAAAGTCATAGAGATCATCTAAAATTTCGGACAAAGAATCTAACACCTCATCATGTTTTGAGGGCGATGATCTATCGGTAATTATTATTTACGTGACTAGACATCTGAATATAGTAATGTCATGTTATGTAGTTAGTCTACATGCGCAACATGTCTACATTTATAGTTATTTTTCATAGTTTCATACTAATTTATAAACATACTCGTCTAATAAATACACGAATGGTTTATATGATTTAGGAAGGAGACCCTGAGATTGCCAAGCTGGTGTTGGGGGAATGGGTTAATGTAGTAAATGGTGGTTGGTATTTCAATGCAGCTTCGACTACAGAAGATAAGTACGTTCACTTGTTCAACAGAGTAACATATCTAGCGTTGTCAGATGCCGTTAGAAGCAAACTAGGAATGAAAGAAGAACCCCTAAAGATTAGTCTGTCACACCACTTTCCAGAGTGGCACATATTCGAGGATGGCAAAGGTGGAGGACCAGATTTTATCAAAATAGACGATGATGTTGATATATAAATTCAGTTCCGTAGAGAGGTTGAAGAAATTAATCTTTATGTTACCGTGGCTGATCAGCCACCAAAGCTATCCAATGTTCCATATTGTTAATTCAGAACTCCAATTGCTGTTCACCACCCACTAAACTGCTTAACCGGTGGTGAGGATTATGGAACCAACCCAGAGTCTAACAATGATAGTGGAAATTATGTTGTTCACAATGCTCAAAAATATCATGGCGAAAAATTCTGATCCAACTATGAAATAAAGAAGACAATACTACTTTTGGAAGTAGTAATGATACAGACGATGATCATTCTACTTTGTGTAGATTTACTGCTTTGAGTGAAGATCAGACCCCGACAGACGATTAACCGAACAATGGTTTATCTACTCCCATGTGGTACATTCACCTTCCAATATTCTGGAGTATATACTTCATTCTATTTATGAAGAACTGATGGGTGATTCATCATCACGTTGACGTCTGGATTTTGCAGAAAAAAGTACTAATGAACCAATGGCTAATGAAGGCGTACAAGAACAAGTACAAGCAATCCTCTTAATCGTCAAGATAGACAAATTCATTGGATTAATAATGTAGTTGATGATTGTAGCTCTGATCCAACGCTGTTTTGGAGGGATGCTCTCCTAGTGTTTGATGATGACATTATGGAAAGTAATATTATAGTAATACTATATGTTTACTACAAGTTCAAATCTATATATAATAAATTAATGTATATCACATCTTAACTCATATATATCATTGTTTATTTTGAATGTGTCTTTATTACAATGACTTGAAAGAACACTTTAGTTGATAACAATAGTACACAATAAGATATATACAAACTATGTAGAACTGTTATTCATATGGACATGTTACTAATATATCCGTTTTATTTTCAAGACATTGATTTTGCAATGTTTTACGTTGATTATGAGGGTGACAAGGTATTTGTTGGAAGGGTCTACAAATCCAAAACATATTACAAGATAAAAATTGCTATATACGCAATAAACAAAAAATTTCATTTCCTCACAGCAAGATCCAGTCCAATGTATTATGACCTACTAAAATGCAATGCAAACTGTTGTCCTTGGCGTGTATATGCCAAACGGGTAGATGCAAGATGTCATTTTCAAATTTGTCAAGCAAATCTCACACATACTTGTTCAGTCGATGAACAAAGAAATTACCATAATCTAGCTAGTACACGACTTATTGGGGAGATGTGATATCAAATCTATATATAATAAATTAATGCAGGGAGTTGTTCACTATCAAATCTAGCTCGTATATATTAGCTCTATATAATGTATATCAAATCTATATATAATAAATTAATGCAGGGAGCTATTTACTATTACCATGGTATCCTGATAGGCATAAAATGGCAAATCCATGAAATTTGTGCTATTTGGGGATCGTTAACGAAGAAGGAGGCATGCGTCGATTTATGTACAATTTTATTTCACTGGATATTAGCACATGCGTAAAGTTGTTGTCGTAGATGACACAAGCTTGAAAACACATTTTGGAGACTGCTTATTAACTGCATGTTGCCAAGATGGAAATTTCCTAATTTTTCTCATTAGCCAATGCAATTGTTGATAGTGAGAATGATGAATCTTGGGAGTGGTTCTTCATGAAGATGAAAGAATTTGTTTTAGATTTAAATAAGTTGGCGTTCATTTTAGACTGACACAACAACATTAACATTGCACTAATGAAGGTACAAATTATATAGAATTTATATAATATAGTATTACTACATAATCTATGTTATACTTGTATATCGTATGTAGTATTACTACTAACTGTAGCTTCGGTGTAGGTGTACCCTTTATCACATCATGGTGCATGCAGTGTACATTTGTGGAGGAATGCACGTTCTAGGTTCAAGCCAAAGGTGGTTGCGAATCTAATGTCAAAAACAGTGCGACCTTAAACATTGTCAACGTTCAACAAAATATTTCTCGAGATTCAAAACTTTCATCCAGGATGTGCTTTATACCTAATTGACATATGTGATAAATTCTCTGGATTACAAAATATTATGTAATAATTAAAATATCAAATATAGAATTACTATATTCTCGGTTATATAATATTGTTATGTTTATATAATTTCTATATCACAGTATACGTGATATAGAGTGTCATACATTTACTAATGGAAATTAAATGGCATGATTGTTTTACTAGAGTAGGGTTCATTTCAAAGGGCGTCTGTACAATATAATGGATTGTAACATAGCTAAGTCTTGAAATGCTATGATCAAAGAAGCTCGTGAATATCTCATCATATGTATGCTAGAGTACATCTGGACAACTGTTATGAGCTTGTTTGCAATGCATAGAGAGCTAGCTATCCGACATACCGACCTTTTGACTCCTAGAGTTTCTGCAATGGTTCACTCAAACTTTTAGGCTTCAGCTTTGTTATCAGTTAGAATTATTAGCCGATTGGAGTTCCAGGTTCAAGCTAGAGATGATGATTGCTTCTATGTTAACCTAGGTGATTCAACATGTTCATGATCGGTTTACCAAACTTTAGAGATTCTCACATGCAATTGCATGCGCAAGTCGCCTTAATGTGTCAATAATTTCTCTTATATCGGTTATGTACCTAGCTAGTACTTGGAGTTCCGCATACAATGAAAAGATATATCCAATTCTATTAGTCAACAAAGAATTACTACACCTTAATAACGAGGGTGGGGTCCTAAATATTTTTCCTTTAGCGGTAAGGCGTCCACCAGGGCGACGAAAAATGCTAAGGATTCCGTTTAGAATGATAGTTCAAGGTATTACTTTTTATAGTACATCTACATGTATAGAATCTCTATGTGTGTCGAAGTTATTAATATATTATAACTTATAAATGTAGCGGAAGTCTAAAAAGAATAAGAAAAAGTGTAGATGATGCCTCGATGTACGACATAACAAAGCATCATACAAAAACTCAATTTAATAATGGACCTACATCACGTGAAGGGGTGGATGAAAAGGAAAACACTAGGAATTGGTGTACTGATGACAATTAGCCTCATATATAGAATTGAGGATATGACAAACTATTGAATTAATATATGTCGCATGTGCATATAACTAAGGTATAAGCAACATGTCTGAATTAGCTTAGTATTTCTATATTGGATGTAGGCATTTTGATCATGTAGTTTTGTTAAAATATGTATTTTCTTAAATATTTGTAATGCCCATGATCTCGTCCTTTTCATATATATGGAATGTTATAAGATTCGGTATTTTATATATTTCAATGTGGCCGAACATACAAATTATCAATATATATATTATAAACATATTTATTATTTGTAACAGTTCTACATCATTCTGAAAGCTTATACATGAAATTTGATATATGCTAACTGAGACTACATTCATCAAGTACATATATAACATCTCTACATAAGTATCAATACTACATTACTATTATGTATTGCTATATAGTACCAGTACATACAATGAATCAGATGTCCATGAGGACATAAAATTTAGTTAATTACATCAACTAATGTCGAATTTCAAAAATCATTAGTTACAAGTAATAAACAAATATTTGTATATATATCAGACCCGATATGAAGTTTATACTGATTTGATACTTAATTATGACATATATATTATAATTAGTATATATGTGTATTATAAAGTCCCATTATCTAACCCAAAATAAATTAAGTTATATGCCAACGAATGAACAATTATTTGATTATAATATACAATAAAGTATAATTGATTCTAAATAGAAAGTCTAACTAAATAGTAATTTTTCAATATTTCGCTTTCTATTTCAGTTAATGAATAAGTCAACATGCTGATGTCACTAGAGAGAGTGTGTAAAGTTGTCTACAATTATAGCTACATATATAGCATTTTTCGTGAGCAGCTAAAACAATCACATTAATAACTATTACTTTATATCACTAACCATCACTATTACTTTATATCACTAACCATCACTATTTTCAAAATAATTTTAAATTTTTTTAAAAATATCTTTGTTCTACAAATATAGATATCTTGAACTACATGGTTTCATCTAGTGCATAAACTTAGTAACAACAAAAAGAATGTGAAATACCGAAGAGATTTCAAGTGAAAACAGCTCGGATTCAGATCATTTATGGTAATGTAGCTATATTCACTTTCGAAAATATGTGTTGTAGACTTGTATTTAATATTGAAATTCTATTATTAATTTTTTGATATGGTTCGAAACCGTTCTACATATAATATACAAACTAAAATAAATGCTACAAATTTCTGAATACTACAGGCCGATCTTGATAATGTAAAGGTGGCGGTAGGCTCTTTGATCAAAAGGCACGGTGGTGGTTGGTATTTTGACAAGGAATTTTGGAAATTTTCAAGTCAGTACGTTTGTGTTTTCATTGGAATAACAGTATACGAGCTGATGAGGAAGGTCAAAACAACATTGGGTGACCACAGTGAAGATATACACTTGAACTTTCTCTCCAGTGGCCCGAATGGATGACCATTGATGAAAGGGAATAAGGAAGACCTGAGTTTATTAATGATGATAAAGACCTGGAGGTGTTTTTTATCTCCAGGTCATCCGATTATCTATGATGAGTTTGACTATGATGAAGGCAACGGTTTGAATGCCATTTTAGCACTTACACTGACTTATTGTTGGGCATTCTAGATGAAAAGATTACTGATGATAATGGAGATAATATAGTGTATGGAATTACTATTGGAGAGTAGTAGTTCTACATTGTTGGATATTTTTATTCAGTTGGATTTGGAAAGCAATAACTGAGGGTACCAAATACAACCCAGTAATTAACATCTGTTGTCTCAACATATCATCCGAATCATCAAAAAGCAACATATTATTGACAGATTTGAGAAATGAAGATTCAAACGAAATAAATGATGTTGAAGATATTCGACCATACAAATATTTTGCTTTCACTGCGAGAAATATGAAGGCTTTAAATGAGTTCATTAATGATAACAACAATGATCCAACACTGTTTTGGAGAGATGCCCCCACCGATGTTCAATGATGCTGATATGGAAGGTAACATATTATTCTTAGTATTGTATTATATATAGACTTACTACATTTAATAATCCTTTATAACTCGTGTAGATGTCGATGTTACTATGTTTGACGTCAATTATGAAGGCGATAAGCTGTTTGTAGGACGAATCTTCAGGTCCAAAGAAACTTGCATTATTAAATTGGCTATATACGCAATCAACCATAAATTCCATTTATGATGTGATAGATCTAATCCAAAAGGTATAACACTACTATGCATTTCTCCAGACTATCCATGGCGGATATATGCGACATCTATAGACAAAATCAGAAAGTGATTGATAGATCAAAGAATTTCCATAAATTAGCTACAACGAAAGTGATTTGTGAGATAATGAAATCCAAATATTTTGGATTACATCAGTTACCAGATAGTGGTAATATCCGCAACTATCTATTGGATGAGTATTATGTTAATGTATTATACTGGAAGGCATGGAAAGCAATAGAGATTGCCGTGGAGAGAGAGTTAGGATCAGTTGTAAGCATCTATGATGTATTACTAAACTACCATTCTTTGCTCCAAAAGGAAAATCTCGGAAGTTTGTGTTATATAGTGGTTGTTCATGATGAAATTGACAGACAACACTTCAAGAATAACTTCATTGCTTTTGGGGCTTCAATAACAAGATTTCCATTCACGCGGAAGGTTATTATTGTCAGTGGTATATGTCTGAAATCCAGATTTGGAGATTCACTTCTATCAACTTGTTGCCAAGACGGAAATTTCCAAATATTCTCTCTTGCATATGGAATTGTAGACCATGAAAATGATGATCTTGGGCTTTGTTCTTTACGAAGCTGAGAGAATTTGATGAATACTCCTCAAGTTGTCTTCATATCAGACATGAATAGTTGCAGCTACACATGAATGTGTAAGGTAATTATATGTATATATGTATCCACCACTATAGGAATGTACACATCTAAAATAGTATGTCCACATGGGTGTACATACTACAATACTACAATAAGTACACGTCTATATTTAGAGTTTCCATCTTACTGCTTCTTTGTTGTTTGTCAACGTAGGTGTTTAATTTTACCATGCATTGGGCTTGCACTGTTAGCCTCGAATGGAACATACTGCTAAATTTTAGATAAAGATTCTTGGGAAATTGATGTCACAAGCAGTAAGGGCGTATACAATTACTGAATTTATCAAATTTTTAAGTAAAATTAATAAAATACATCTTGGATGTGCTGCTTACCTCATGGACATAGGTTAGTCGTAACACAATTCCTTAATGTGTTCTTAATATATAATTAAAAACTTCTGCATATACCAATGCATGATTTTGTAACTGAGTAAGGAGCCATTGCAAGGGTACCCAGTTTAATATCATGGATAGTAACATAGCGGAATCCTGGAATATTATGATAAAAGATGCTCGTGAATATCTCATCACATGTGATGGAATAAATTCGTACGAATTGTAATGAATTGGTTTGCGCTGCAATACGCCGTAATTCTCATGGAATAATCGTCACTAAACCGATATAATGACCTTATAATAATGAAAATAAGATAATATTACTATCATAATAGACATACTAGCAACATAGTATCAACATCACAACTAACATTCAAGCAAAAATTATTGTTCTAAATGAAAGAGAAAAATCATAGTACTATAGAAGTTCACAATACGATAGACAGTTTTTAGAAAAACTACTAATCATAAACAAACCACTATTAAATGTTAATTCAGAAATTTGGATGGGTAAAATGCGACGAAGATCTCGAGAGCATAGTTCCTTGCAGCATAATCCAAGTTGTTATCCTTGATGGAAGAACATTATTTGGTGTTTCCCAATGAATCATGCTCCATGAAGATTATAACTCATATCCCAACCAACCCTGAAAAACTATCATCATTTTCATATTACAATTTTCTTAGATCAAACAAAAAAAACCAAATTTTGTTATATTATTTTATTAAAATAAATAATTAAATTAAATTCGGGATAAAGAATGAAATTAACAAAACATATATATTTTTTTAAAAAGATGTTGTAGGCCATATTTCATCATATTTATCCATTAAAAAACGACCCTATTATTAATTTTATTTAATTAATTAACTAGATTATAACATATTAGAGCACAAGATAATATTTTTAAATTTTTTAATTACTAAATATTTGATATCATAAAAGTTAAAATGTAAACTTATTAACTTTTTTGGATTTATTTATAATTAATTTTCTTATAGAGGGTTTACAAATATTTTTTTTATAAACTTAAAGTCGTTATATTAAATGCATCCGCTTTTTATATAATAAGATAATAACTATACAATTTAATATAAAAATTATTTTAATTATCTTTTACCAATTTTTAATTAGATAATAACCAAAATAAATGATTTTAAAATAAGGGTGAATTTAGTAGTAATACAAAAGTTATTGCCAAATAAGGTGCTTCATAAAATATTTCTCGAAATTAAATCTCTCACATCCCTGAAATGATGAAAGATGGAAATACCTCTAGATATATCATCAATATGATTAAAATAAATGAAAAATGTTAGAATATGCTCAAAACCATTAAACAGTGTCAAGCAACATAAGCTTTACAAATGAGGAGAAATAAGAGTAAAATTTTTTTATAAAGATTTTCGTAAGGTGTACAAGTTTTTGTTATATATTCTAAATATGTATATTAAATATGCTACGGGTCTCATAACATGTAACCTTAATTGAATATTTTAGATATGTATAACATGTATGTTAAATACACAACATGTATGTTAAACATGTACATATGTAACAAAAAAGGTAATTATATATGTAATTATCTTGTTCATTTTCATGTTAGCCATTCAATACAATCCCTAAACCGACAAAAAGTTCCATCCTCTATCTTTTAATATTGTAGTTGTGCAAACATTAAGTTACTGATGTATATAATATTTTATCCCGCTATTAGTTCAATTATCGTGATGGCTAATATGTAAATAAAAAATTTCAACCTTTGCTTTTTCAATCTTTCAGTTATGTAAACTTATGTTACTAATCTATCCAATGTTTTATCTTACTATTGATTTAGTTATCACAGTATCTTATCTCGAAATGAAACACAAGTAGCAATCCCTCTGTTGTTTCTTTTTTTATCCTATATTGTTTATTTTCATGTTAACGATTCAACACAACCCGTAAACAGATGAAATGTTTCATCATTCAGTTTTTAATTTGGTTTAGATCCAAAACTCTAGAACCATAAATTATCAAGAACATCACCAAAAAATTGTGTATGAAATGAACAGTCAAACAAAACAGAAAATGAAATCCACAGGAAAAAAGAATTAAAATCAAGCTCACAAATAAAAGAGATTGAAAAGGGATTACAAGGAGGGAACACCAAAAATAGTAACATACGAAGAAAACCACTTGATTGTTGAGAAGAAGACGAAGACGAGGTGCATTTTGAAACTCAAAATTATCAAAATTGGTGAAACATTTCATGGGCAAGGAGAAACAATTGTTTTTTTTTTTTGATGTGGAATCTAACACCTGACAAATTTGATATGCAAGGATATGATAATATCTCATATAGGGAATAGGGGTAACAATGTCATAAAAACTAAAGAGTTGCCTAGGAGAGAAAATAATATTTGGTACCTAATTATAAGAAAATTGATATATATCCAGTAGTATTTCCCTTAAAATAAAGGGCCTCAATTTTTTTCTACGTGATCTTGCACGTCCAATTTTCTCAATAAGAAAAACAACATCATTTTTCTAACAGATATCTTTTGAATTCAAAAAAACTATGTTGTCTATGTTACAGACATAATTTTAAAAAAGGAAAAAACGACGTCGTTTTATCAACAATCTATAACACAGGTTTTAACCTTTATAAACTACTGCAAGTGCATAACAAATCAAAGTAGTACTTAGGGATCGAATCCACGAAGACCAAGTGTTATACTATCAATTTCTAAACCAAACTTAATCTAAGATAATTCAAAGTTGTTGAGGTGATTGCAATTAAATAATTTGAAGCAGATATACGTCATGAAATTCAATAATAAAAAGCATCAGGCATACGTAATCCATTAGGTAATAGGGATCTAAACTATTGACATTTAAGTCTAAACAAAACCAACAACGTCAATCACGTTTCACCGTTATTGAAAACACTTATACATAATTGTCAGTTTCATCTTCTATGAGTCCACTGCAACGCTTTGGGAAAGAACATCGCAGTGATGTCTTAAGCTACGAGGCCACTACGACGTCCTTTGGCTCGATGTTGCAGTGGACTCGTAGAAGATGAAACCGACAGGTTAAACCGCAAAACCTCAACCTTACCCTTAAAACATAAACGACTTCTGTGTCGTCGTCAAAGTCTAATACAAAGTGTCCGAGAATACATTGTTAATCATTCATCACTTGAATGCAGTACAGTTAATGATTATTAGTAATTTTTAAATATTTTAATGATTATTAGTAATTTGTATAGAATTCCCAAAAAGTTTCGTGTTTGCTATGATTATGTAAATAGTTATTACGAAATTTATATCATAAACTTTTAAATAATACTCATATTTAAAAAATATTAATAACGACTCTGGACATCTAAATCGTTGTGTGATTTCAGATGTTCGTCGCTCGTAACCCGTATACTAGGTATCTTAGCGAGGGTGGGAGATCTCATCCACTGACGCCTCACGTGTAGGGCACATCTCATCCTACTCCATCTCCCCTCTCTAGATCTGTCCCATCCACATCGGGATGTAGTTTTGGCTCTCATCCGAGGTTCACCCCGTACGGGACATAGAGTCCGCCCCTCCAGCCGCCAACGTCTATCAACCGTTGCCAGCCGACATTGCTGTGGGAATGGTGATCAAAGACATTTTGAACGATCCAAACTACAAGTACCTACCCAATCTTGTTCCGTAGTGTCGTATCTATAAGGCTTTCGTCCATCGCAGAATTGCGACGTTTGAGTGACGTCGCAATTTTTGCGACACGACTGCAACGATTGTCATTTGCGACAGCGATTTGCAACGTAAATAGTGATGTCACAGTGGTTTTGCAAATAGGCCATTTGCGACGCCACATCAACGTATGTGGCCATCCAAATGGCCAGTTTTCTTGTAGTGTTCGTAGGGCTTTAATGAGCAAAATTGATTCCACTAGTCCATAATACTTTACTGCTAGTTCTTCACCTTGAGAGGAGTTATATCATTCTTCTTCCTCTTACAATCGTCTTTTTAGTGCTTTTAACGACGCTTCCGATTCTTATTGTCATTTTTCTTCGATGGTTGACTAGGCTTCTTCTAATCAATCTAAACGCGCTTCTTCTCGTAAAAAACCCTCCAACATAGTGAGGCTTCCGAGGGGTGTTACAGATGAAGGAGATCCGCATTTAAGTTTCAGTTTTGACAAACAAATCTTTGGATAGATGGCAATGAGAGCCGATATCACATCCATCGCTCTGGAGGCTCCAAAGTATAGATCTCCGGAGAATTTTTCTGAAGGTTTTGTTTGCGCTGACGCTATTTTTTTTGAAAAGTGTTGTCTTTCCTTTCATTCGTATCGTTTTGGATCTTTATGTCCGCAACGTAGAGGAAGGCGTTAATTTATCCTGGCAAAACTTGCCCAGATGGAGCCTCTTACGATTGCCCAAGCTTTTCATACAATTCGAAAAGCAGACTCCGCTCTCCCTACCGTTGAGCAGATAAAGCTAAGGGAGGCTTATGAAGAGGTGTCCAATGACTATATTTGGGTATTTGATTGAACGTTTCTAGTCTTTTTTGTTCATGTCTCAATTTTTTTTTTATATGTGCCCCTTTCTTTGTTAGGCGGCGATGCCTATAATGAGGTACAGTTCTCTTCCCAAGAAGTTTAGAGCTAATGCTGTTATTCGAACTCGTCTTGAGGCTACTCAGCTGCATTTAGCGTTGGCTAGAAATCTCTATGCAGGCTAGAATCCAAGGTTGCTAGCCTGGAAGAATTTCTTTGATCTATAGAGGTCGATAGGTAGTCTCTTGTAGCTAGAAACATTGAACTTGTTGTTGAGGGTGCTCGAAGGGATGCGTCCTTCGCATATCGTTTGAGGCATTTCATGGTTAAGTGGGAACGTTTCGAGCATTTCATGGTTAAGTGAATCTCGACTTCATCAGCATGTGAACAACATTCGCCTCATTTATACTATCCAGGTTGCTCCGAACAATCTTGTTTTGGAGCGCACTAGGCTTGAGGCTTGCACAGATGAGGAGGAGACTTGTCTTAAGAAGCTGAAGACTCCTGACTTGGCCATCAAAGTGATGCTGAAGGAGTTTGGGGGCCAAGCTCATTCCTTATGGCAAAGTGTCTTGTGACCCTATGTCTCCTACGGGTCCTCCGGATGGCGGTCAACTTGCTTCTAGTGGTGCTGAGATTCAAGATCCTATAGAGATGGCTTCACCGAATCTTGCTTCTAACGGCGTGGAATCAATTCCGGAAGATCCTACTATTGCTGTTGCGGGAACTAACCTGGAGGATTCTGTTTAGTAACCTGAGCTGGCAGATCCGTTAGTCGCCATTATGGTTTTTTTTTCTTCTTCTCTTTTTTGTATTTTTCTTTCGGACTTGGTGCTATTTTTGACACTTATCTCGCCTTCTGGCTTTCAATTGTTTTTTTTTTTGCTCTTTGGTATATATGTTTTTATTGAATATAGCTAGACTCACTTGAAACGAGCTGCCTACGTATCTTGAAAGGATCAAGCATTACATGTAGTTTAATTCATTACATGCGTACTTTATGCCTTTTCTTCGCATAGTTATTCCCATTTTCTTAAGGGATAGTATTTCCTTAGGTGGACAACGTTCTAAGCGTTGACCACAAGCTTTTTTGTCTCAGGCCCTTCCAATTCTATACTCTATTCTAAACAATCTTCGTCACGCGGTAGGGGACTTCCTAATTTGCTCTAACTTTCCCGACGTTAAGTTCCTTTGTGTTTTCGAAGACCTTTCTAAGGACGAGGTCCCCTTCCTTAAATTTCCTTTCCTTGACCGTGGAGTTGCAATGTCTTGCGGCAATCTGTTGGTAATTGTGCATTCTTATAATCGCGAGGTCTCTCCTGTCGTCTGAGAACTCCAATTTATCTTCTAGCATTTCGATATTGAATCGCTCGTTGTCATAGCTGAATGATATTCTTATGCTTGGAACCCATACTTTAGCTAGTACCATGGCTTCGAGGAGGAAGGCGAGGGATAACGATGTCTCTCATGTGGAACATCACAGTGGGGTTTTATACGTCCACAATACAGCTGGGAGCTTTTCTGAGGTTGCTCAGGATTGTCTTGTTGGTTGCTTTTGCCTGTCTGTTGACCTGAGGGTATCGTGGTGTCGACGTCATTAATCATATCGCTCCATTTTCACATAATGCTTTGACAAGCCTTGAGATTAAGTTTGTTCCATTATAGGTCAAGATTTCTTTCAGGAGTCCTTGTCTGCTTATAATGTTTTTCCATAAAAAAAATTTCACTGTTTCTCTATTGTGGGTATGATTCTGCCTCGACCCACTTTGTTAATTATTTTGTGAGAACGAGTACCAACTTGTGCTTTCATATTCCGGATAGATCCATTGGCACGATGATATATATTGCCCATCGCATAAAGAGATGAGGGATGACCACTAAAGTTATGGCTTTCATTGGTTGATGTAGAGTAGGGGTGTGTTGCTGGCACTTATCACATCCTTTGGGATATTCCACGCTTTCTCCGACCAATGTAGGCCAATATAACTTTGTCATTTTGTCCTGTTGGATATATTGGATGATCAGCTCCCTCAAGTCCGGTATAGAAGTTGTTGCGACTGCAGGATTAAACTGATTGCTAGCTGCTTTGTTATTATTGCGATTATCTTGTGAATGCTCGGCCGTTTTTGAATTATACTAGGATAATCCGTTTCACAAATGGGTCTGATGTTGAAGCTAGAGTGACCAGTGTGTCTACGGTTGTATTGTAACCACGAAGGATCTTTGTCAGCTCAAAGTTGTTGAACTTTACGGTTAGTTGTTTTACCAGTTAGAGGAAACTCCCCATTCTTGAGTCTTTCGTATTCTTTGTTACACTGGCTAGCTACTAGTTGCAAGTCTATGTAAGTGTGAAGAGATTTTATGCCTAGATTTATGCCCAGTTCCATATGTGCTATAAGGGCTTCGTACTCTGGTTTGTTATTTGACGCTTTATATTTTACTTTGAGACGGAATAACTATTTCAAGCCCTCATAGTAGGTATGGGAGACATTTGTCGGTTGATTTGTACGTCTTTTGGTGTTCTCATAATGTGACTAGATATCCAAGAAACTCCCTAGATGCGATTCCAATAGAGCATTTGGCTGGATTTAGCTTCATTCTGTATTCTTTCAGGATATTGAAGCATTCGGTGAGTTGGCCTTCATGGTCCCTGGCACGTGCTGACGTGACTAGTATATCATCGATGTAGACTTCCATCATTTGCCTTAGTTGTGCTTCAAAATTGTGTACCAGTCGTTGGTACGTCGCCCCTACAATACATCCTCGTTTTTTCCTGGTCTTGGAGATGCATGAAAATTTGGGTGTACCCGGCAAAGACGTCCATGAAGGAAAATACTTTATATCTTGTGGTGGCTTCTACTAGTCAGTCAATGTGTGGGAGCATGAAGCTCTCTTTTGGGCAGGCTTTGTTTAGATCCGTGATGTCCACAAAAACCCTCAATTGGTCATTTTTCTTTTTGACGACTATCAGATTCGCCATCAAGTTCGAGTATTTTATCTCCATATCGACCCTACCTTCAAGAGTTGGTCTACCTCTTCGTTGACTACCTTAGCATGTTCGGGGCCTAGCTTCCTCCATTTTTGTTTTATTGGCTTGAAGGTTGGATTCATGATAAACTTATGTGAGGTGATTAACGCGTCGATCCTAGTCATGGCGGATGTTGACCGTACGAAAGTCTCAATATTCTGGAGTAGGAATTCTCTTAGCTTTTTTTTTATGTCGGGGTTGAGGTCTCATCCCACTCCAAACCGATTTTGTTGGATCAGCGTGGTCTATCTAGACTTGTTCCAGCAGTGATACTTCCGGAGGGTCCTACTTTGGGTTGCGATAGGTCCCGGTCTCCCGTTCGGACGAAGCTTCAAATTGTAGTAATTGCTATGTTCGCTCGGTCTTAGCGAGCACAAAGTTATATATGTAACATCGGCATACTGGTTTTTGAGATCCTCTGATTATCGCATCTCCTTTTGGTGTGGAGAACTTGACGCATTGGAGGTAAGTTGATGCCACCGCTCTCAGTGCATGCAACCATGGTCATCCCAAGATAGTGTTGAAGGGTTCTTCCTTCTAATTAGTGAACAACCACGAAGTTTACTTAATTTCATACTCTGCATGCCAGCACTACGAGCTTGATCGTTCGTAGAGAAAAGGTTGTTTCCCCTACAAAACATGTGAGCGGGGTCCATTCTCCTTTTAACTCATAATCCTTAAATCCCATTTGTTTGAAGGCGTCGTGGAATAGTAGGTCGACAGAGCTTCCAATGTCGACTAAAATCCTTTCCAGTGCAAACTCTCCCAAGTCAACTTTGATTACTAAGGCGTCGTTATGTGGGTGATTTAGCCCTTTGGCGTCCTATGCTCTGAAAACGATGTCAGTGTGGGGTTCCTTGTATCCTCTAGGGTGATGCGCTCTGCGCTGGTGTACCTTAATAAAATTTATTGAATCCCGGCAGAGCTGCGATTCTCCATGGATGAACTCGATTCTTGTTTTCTGCCTAGGTGATGGTGATATATTGTCTTTATGATCCTTCCTTTCTATCCTAGGTGGGTATCTGTCCTTCTTGTAGTAGTTTCCGCGGTCTTTCCATTTGTTTCTCATTTCTTCGCGCCACTTCCCTTCTTCTTTGAGGTTCTTCACGGTTTAGCACTCTTCCATGGAATGTCCCTTAGCTTGGTGGTAGTCGCATAACTTTTTTGGGCCATAGTCCCCGTAGTTCCTAGCTGGTCTTTTCTTTGTGACAACGTAGGAGTGTTTCCTTTTATCTCTTTCTAGTTCTCTCTCTTTGGGGTCGACTCTGCACTGTGGCCAACCTTACCTTTCTTATTTCCTCGTAGTTAGAGTACGAGTAGGGCTATTTTGTTGTCTACATGAACGCTCTTGGCCTTCATTGCTTTGACATGGTCGATGAACTTGCGTAAGGGCTTGTATTTCTCCTGTCGCATGCTCATTAGGTTCTTGGCCGTTACGTAGTGCTCGATATAGAGCAAGTATTATTTGAGAAAAGACTCTGCCAGCTCCTTGAATCCATCAATCGAAGTTGGCTTGAGTGTTGAGAACCAGTCCAACGTTGTGCCTTGAAGGTATTCTACAAAGAACGGACAGAGACGTGGTTCCCGTTCTTTTGGTCGGAGGTACGCCCTATCTGCTACTAGGCAAAATTATTTTAAGAACGCCATGGGTCTGAATCCTCTCAGTATTGTGGAAATTTTAGCTTTCCCAAAGGTTGGACGTACGCGTTGGCAATCCTCCTGATGATGGGTATGTGTTGCTGGTCTGTTCGATCACACGATGAAGTTCTGCTCTGTGCACTTGCGTCTTCATTGCTCGGTAGATCCTAGTCAGCATGGCATCTTCGGGCGGTGGTGTTACCTATGTTGTTTCTTCTGAGTATTCCTTTGCCTCGTTGCTATGGCAGTCTTCTTCGGATTCGTTCTCTGACCTGCGGTCTTCCACAAACGGTGGGATGGGAGCTCTCCCCATGAGCGTGCGCCCTATTTCTTTGTTTGCGCGCTTCATTTCCTTCAGTGGTTTCTGGTGCTCCTTGTTTTGCATGTCCAACTATCTGGTGAGGTCTCTGCTTCTTTCTTCATTTTCTTTGGCTTGCTCAGCCAGCTGTCCGACCATGGTTCGGAGTTCCATCATCATACGGTTTCGCTGCGGGATTGGCTGGACTGGTGGTGGATCCTATACGTTGTCCCCAGTGGCATGTTCTTCAGGTATAGCCTCGATCGTATCGTTGGGATTTGCTGCGTTGTCGGTAAAACTAGCGGCTGGTTCTCTATTCTTTGCCATAAGTACTGCAAGTTGGCTTCTGGTCACCATCGTAGTTAGCTACGTACATGTTTCGAGAAAAAGTTTATTTTGGTCCCCCGCTGGGCACCAAATTTTTTATGCGTAAACAAATAATCAAGAGTATGAATTGTATAAAATGGATTCAATAAACAAATACAAGTAAAATGGAATGATCTATCTGCTGAGAGCCGAATTTTTTGTCGATTTCGGACTAACTAACTTTTCTATGTGATTATCAGTGTGATTGACTCTGCCCTACCGGGTTCTGTCACCTCCCTATTTACAGATTTTTCTCTTCTTAGTTGTTCTAAGAATATTTTGATTCCTTTGTTATATCCGGATTAATCGGATCATGTATCTTCATTATTGCGCAAATCAATTTTTTCTGATTGACGAAATCATATTTCCTTATCTAGTAACGCTGATCTTTTCCAATTGACTTAATATTATTTTATTATTCGTCAGCGCACTGACTTGATTGTTTCAATATTAAGCTCATTTCATATTCGCATTGTTTTGGTTATGGGTCTTAATGATTTCAGGCTATCTATTAACAATTAATAAGAAAATAAAACTATAACTAGTGTTGTTCAAATGATACATATACACTTTTTCCGCAAGGCGTCATAATTAGTTAAAGGGCTCAGTGTGTATTGAGGGCAGATAAATCTCTCTTCTTGGTATCTCTTTAAGTGAACTTAAAGTAAGTCTCAAAATCAAAATTAAGTTTATAGAGACGACAATGTTCAGCATTTAGTACCTCTTCAGGGACATTTATGATCAGTCCTTTGGGAAACAAGAACAGTCCAAGTGCGTACGTACCATAGTGGGTTCGATTGATATGATGTATTATTGTATACAAGATATATCATACAATAATATCACACAATTATTATATAAAGATCAAATACCATAATATATTTCAAAACTAGTACTGTTCGCACTCATTGTGGAGTGGATGTACCATCTTAAAACAGACATAAGTTTAGTTATTAGCAAGGCATAATATATTTTTAAAGGGCACAATAAGCCTTGAGATTAGATAGATCTCTCCACTTATTAACTGGGGTGGCGAATTTCAAGTAAGCCTCAAGATCAAAAGGCTTATAGAGACGAGGATGTTCATCATCTATTAACTCCTCCGGTGCATTTATGACCAGTCCTGGATTAGGACGCAAGAACAACCCAACAGAGTGCCGATCTTGCTTTCCACTAATAACCACACGGTGAATCGGAGGAATCACCCTACCATTTAATAGTACCTGCAAAAATACCATATCTTATGTATGTGTCGATCACATAATTTATCTATATATGAAGTATATGAAACTTGATATTACATGAAGAGAAGCTCCGGTTAGAACGAGGAAAGAAGAGTCTTGAGCTGGCTTAGCTTTAATCCAATCTTCACCGTCATTGATTTTGATCTCTAAGCCATCTTCTACATCGTTCTGGCAAAGTATAGTGATGAATTGTCTGTCGATATGAGGGTCATGACCTAGTTTTCCTTGTGTCTTATCGTCAAGTCCTTTGTATTTGATTAAATGAAAGTGGTTCTTCGATGAGTTAAGATGCTCTTCAACGTATTTGTATAGCCCGAAACTCTCCATGATTACTCTCCTCACCTTCACGCTTAGTTCTATCATCTTCTCAGCAAAGGAGTGAACATTCTTGCTGAATTAAATCACAAATCTTAAATTTAATAATAGCAAAAAAACAGTAGCATAACATTAAAATGTGATGTAAAAGTTTGTTTTGAAGTGACCTGAAGATGGTGTTGCCTTGAGGCCAAAGCTTGCGAGTCAAGTCATCGACAACTTCACGATTATCTACACCGTTAAAGCCCATACCTTCGTATAAAGACATAGCCGGATTCTTACGTTCGTATCCACTGTAAAGATTATCTAACTTTGTACTCAGTTTGGCCTCCAATGGTAAATCAAAAACTTCCTCTGAGGCCTGGAACAGTGCCTTCCTTTGCTCCACCGAAGCTCCATTAAACAAGACCTCGAAACATCCGTAGTCTTCTAGGGCTTTACGGACTTGGGATTTCACTGACTCCCACTCAGGTGATTCCGGCTTGAGGTTTGGAATTGACAAGTCAATCACTGGGAGAGACTGAGGAAGAGATCGGGCTCTTGAACTTATAGTCATTTTGTAAGAATTAAGGATCACTAGTTTAATTGTGAAATTTGTATTCTGTGAATATTTTCAAGACTCGCTCTGTTATTATATAGTAAGAGGAACTCGAAAGTGTTAAAACTAATTAGCTTGATACAATATTCAGTTTAATTTGTTTGTTCACATTGCCGCATGAACCACGGCTTCAACTGAAATATACAATTAAGAGTGGGTTATTTTTGTTTGACCAAAGGAATACTCTTCATTTATAACATAAAATCAACCTTGTTCATAAACAAAGCGCACATGTGTACGTTGATCAAATTTAATCTAAATACGTTTTGAACCAAACAAATCCATATTAGATTTTTTTTATTTACCATTTGGTGTTCTCATTGATAGACATACCAATATATTTATTGTGTCAAGTAATAATTTAGAGCCGAAGATGCATCTAGAAACATAATACGACTGTAGTTGTTGGAGAATAGGTAATTCACATAACAGAGTAATATAATACTGAGGAAAAAAACCTACGTTGTAGTTCATGCAGTTCAGAAAAAGGACAACTAATAAACAATTAAAAACTTGACCACTAGATAGTGGAGAAATATTAAAGTGATTTCATTGGGTCTTACAATTCATTCTCAACTGCTACGCTTCTCCGTCACACATATCAACAATTATTAATTGTTCTTTTGTTTTTTGTCAAAGTTTTGTTCTTTTGTTTATAGACGCTTAATGTATATATACATGTTAGAAAAATGCCAGATTCGTTTAATAACTAATGTATTTACTTTAGAAATTGCCACTCAATAAATCATGGTGTCTACTTTCCACATTGAAGTATTTATTATGACAATATGTATTATTGTATTGTCTTTAACTAAAAAGAAGAAGAAGTATTATTGTACACTTTGTACTCGCTACTCATAGCAATGATGGCTTAAACTTGTGACCTTGGAACATAATTAATTAAAATTCTTTTTTTTTTGTCGTAAATCTATATCATTAAAAGAATATGCATTTTTAAAAATAACTTTAAGCAATTAAAAATCGTATAACAAAAGGAAAAAAAAAAGATAAAACTTCATTAATAGCAAAAACAAAATTTTGGTCGGGGAAGGGAGGAAAGATCTTCCCTAATTATAAGTAAACTAAAGTGAAAGTCAGTCTATAAAGCAACTAGACAAGGGTACGCATACCCACCAGAATCATCCGCCAAAACCCAACTCAAGTCATTTGGAACGACATCAAAAGCATGAAAACCAGAATGTAAACTAAATGTATAGTTGACTAAACTATCCACTAGACGATTCACTTTTCTATGTACATGAGAAATATGGACGGGTTAATTTTTGAGGAAAAACCATAGTACAAATGTATTAGGAACGATAAGGGATGAAAACCATTAATCCCTATCTGTAAAAAATCCACCACCATTTTAGAATCCACCTCCAACTCCACCAGAGTTGCCCGACGTTTCCAAGCCATATACAAACCGTATCAAACACTCCATAATTTAGCATGAGGAACCTAGCAAATTCTAATATTCAGTGAAAATTCACCACACCAATTTCCCTTATTATCATGAAGAACACCAACTGTCGAAGCTAATCCCGGTTACTTTTAGACGCGCCATCAATATTAATTTTAATGATATCCTTTTCAGGTGGTAACCACGAAATAAAACGTTCCACTCTTGTTGGGCCAGCTAATCCTTTCGAAATAGTATTATTTGTTGCAATCATATGTTTATCTCATTCTTTACATAAAGCGTACTCGGTCCCGACACACTCCTATAACACCGAAAACATAGCCATATTTCCACTTTCATTCCCACCACACTGTCTAGCGAAAAGAGATTGATGAGGACATAGGTGAAACCGAGCATGGATATTCAAGCATGGTTCCGCAAGTACCAAGTGGACCATTGACGCGCCTCAAAGCAAGAGCAATAGCCACAAGTTCAGCCAGTTCGTGGAACACATTCTAGACCAAAGAGAAGATGATGAACACATGCAGCCAATTGCATCCTCAGACCATCACGGCTTGTTTACATCACCAAGTGAGCCATGGCCACTTCTCAACATCAACACAGCAGCTTCTAGTGTCTTTACTATCATCCAAGAGTAAAGACACACAAAGACATGCTTGGGAATTGTACTTTTTTCCTACTTTCGGTTTTGTCCCAATGGATTTTCCGAAAGGGGTTTTAACGAGGCAACACCCCAAGTATGAATTGTAGGACTTGTTCACACGTTGAACATCATTCACAAGTCACTAGAACACTTAGAAGCATGAAGAACTCGTTTGTTATTTTAAGCATGCCTTGTTGTTTTTTTGTTTTGTTATTTCAAACTACTTGTTGTTTTGTTTTGAACTTCATGTTGTTTTAAGACTTAGGGTACTATAAATACCTAAGCTTATGGATGAATAAACACACAATTATTTTCGAAAACCCTAGCTGCCAAAAGCAATCTCTGTGAGTACTAGCACTCAGCCTTGAAGAATCTATTGGTGTATCACGAGTTCATCACCCTCGTGTGGTCTAAATTTCATTCTGCCATCATGTGAAGCAAGCTGAGTATCTCTCTTGTCGAACACAACACCACCTCGTGTTCAACTTGCTTTGAATCAACTAGAATGTATATCATCTTTTGGTATCAGAGCCTAAGTTCCATCACAGGGAGTGTCTAAACCTATCTATTGCTAATTCGTTTCTTTTAATTTCATTGCATTCATAAAAGCCAAACGAATTCTTCATTGTTGCATATCATATCTGCTTATCACTCTACGAATTGTTTATTGTTTTCATCCATACCATCTCGTGTTGTGATTGTCATTGCTGTATGTTAATCATCGCATCATCATACTGAAAACCAAAAAGAGAAACATCATTGCATCAATTCTGTCATTCACTTGTTGCTTCTTTGAGTTCGTTAGCTTTTGCAAATGATCTAGCTTTGAGAGTGAATTGTGTTGTTCAATTAGTTGTGATTTCTTGATCTGTTCTTTGAGTTTACTTGTTGCAGATTAGTTCACGTGAATTAGGGAAGAAGAAGAAAGAATCTCGGAAATCTTGAGCCAAAAGCAATCTCTCTTTCACGTTTCTAGACTTGAAAGCTTCCATTCTCCTTGTCTTTAAGTACTAGCACTCAGCCTTGAAGAATCTATTGGTGTATCACGAGTTTATCACCCTCGTGTGGTCCAAATTCCATTCCACCATCGTATGAAGCAAGCTGATTATCTCTCTTGTCGAAGACAACACCACCTCGTGTTCAGCTTGCTTTGAATCAACCAGAACGTGTATCAGAGATGACCACACCATTATTCATCGGACTCGTGTAACTCAAATTCTCAAAAAACTACTCGAGAAGAGATCAAGTGAAAAAGAGAAAGTCTCCAATTCGGAGGAAGAATCCTCACCCATATACCACGAATTGATTCATAGTCCTAGAGCACATGTAGTATAGATTCCTCCTTGTTCTACAAACTTGGTATAAACTCGAAGCAGCTAAATATCACCTTAATCTTTCATTAATAGCAAAATTACCAGTACATATTATTACACAAATAATTAATTGATTATCCAACAAATTTATGAATTTTGTATTTGGGCCTTTCCAGATAGTTAATTCAAAAAATAAAAAACATCAAAAAGTTCGTAAATTGAGTTCAAAATTTTTGGAAGCACTTGACAATTTCATATCATTTGATAGTTTCATGTCAATTTTATAATGTCTTGCTATTTAATTTTGGATAATTATTTTTGTATTGTTTTTGTGAATATATGATATTCACATTATAAAAATTATTTTATATCTATAAATTTTAAAATAATTTTTAATGTTTTTAGTTAAATTGTTTTTGGGTCTCATATTTCTATGGAACCAGGGTTGTTCTTATGATTTCCAACTCATTGCACTTGTTATCCCATCTTTTAAATCTCCCCCGGAACATAGTTACTGTATGATTCTTTCTTTAATGACAATAGCAATTCTGATCAAAATTATATGATTATTTATATCTCATATATAATTGTTTTTTCCATTTTGATAACCAAGAAGTTTGGATCGAATCCTAGTTTCAGAAAACTCAGAGACAGCCTTTAAATATTTTTTTGAAATTTTTTTTTTTTCTGCACCAGTTGAGACTCAAACATATATATTGTTGTGGAAACATACTACATATATGTTTACTAAAATATTTCTCCGTAGATATATATTTTTGTCAACAAAATACTTAATATATTAAACTATATACCTCGTATCATTTAGATGTGTCATACTAATTTATGAATTCCTTTTACTGTTATTTATCAAATTAATTTTAGAATAGACGACCAACCACGGCATACTATCTCACATACAGACATAACTGACATTGATAAGCATTATCAAATTTGAACTATAAATTAACAATTTTGCTTAGACAAAATATGACGGTTCGATTTTTTGAAATATATAATTAAGTATTAGATAATATTATATTTTTTAAGAAAATCTTTTTGGTTAAATGGGAAAATCCATTGGGATAAGAGGAGGTTGTCGCTGGTCTCTTCCTTTAGATCTACACCACTGATGCTTTATTCTTACTGTTAGAATTTACAGAATATAAAGAGAGAATAGTTGAGAATGATTAAGAATGTTTGGAGAATGAAGAAAATGAGAGTTTGTGAGAATAGTGGAGACTTGAGAATAATGGAGATTTGAGTACGGAATAAGACTTGGTTGTTTGCTTGATGTTCAAGGCACGTTTTCTTTGCTTCGCACTTAATCTTTTGAGTTTAACACTCTCCCTCAAGCTTGAATTCGCAATGTGAATCATTAAGAACTAGCTCGAAAGTTGTAACTTTCCACCTCATTAAAAACCTTAGTGGAAAACCCATTGGGATAAAACCAACTAAGAGAAAAAGAGTATGGCTCATTGTTACGGCTTAGACATTATTCCAAGTCCAAGCTTACACAAACCCAAAGGTTTGCTCCACCTTTTCTTCAAGAACCGCTTCGGTTTGCCATGATATGCTTCGGCTTTGGCTGGTTTCATTCCCTCTAATACTCCCCCTAGGCTTGGGCTGCAAGGAACACCAAAGGCCAAGCTTGGAAGCAACAAAGACTCTGAGAGACTCCCCCTCTTGATCAACACTCCTTAGGGAACGATCTTCAATGGATACATCTTTGACACTCCCTTAGCTTCAACTTCTTAGGATGTCATGGATCATTTTATCCTAGCTAACACTCACAAGAGGCACACAAACATTAGTTGATAAAACCAATTTAAATAGGTTAAGGTACATACCTTCACATGTCCTTTTCTTTGAATCAGAACAAGTAATCATGAGATCCTCACACATCAATAATCAAAGACAGCTGGGTTGCTCTTCATTGGCTTGCAAACCTCTTAAAACCATGTCTAGAACTCAATTCAAGACCAACTCATGAAAAAACAAAAATGTTGACTTTTCACGTTGCCATTGACCGTACGGACGGACATATGGCATCGTCCCGCAGTACGTAAATCCTTGTCCTACGGTACATGAAGTCTCGACCTGTGGTATGATGGCATCTCGACCAGGTGACTTCCCATAGTAAGTACAATACCTTTCACGGTACACATATTCCTCGACCAGATGACTCCTCGCGGTATACAAAGTCTTAACCCGTTGTACGTCAAACACCTTCCCGCGGTACATAGTTTTCTTGACCCAAGGTACACAAAGTCTCGACCCGCGGTACATAGCCTCCCTACTATTGACTTTTCCCGAGTTGCCGTTGATTTTCCAGTGGTACATGAAATCCTTATCCAAGGTACATGATTTCCCAACCCACTGTACACGAAATCTCCTACCCACGGTACATGATTTCCCGACTCGTGGTACATGAAATTTCCTACCCATGGTACATGATTTCTTCTTCTCGTGGTACACGTCTTCCGAGCCACAGTATATGCGACTAATTTGTTCCTTTTCTGAGCTTCTTTGAGTGTAAATAACACTTGCTCCTAGCTAAGATCACATGGAACTCACATAGGTTAGCATCACATAACTCATATGGATAATGCATACCTTTCAACTTAGGTTGCTCAAGGACTAGATGAACACTTCATTTTGTGGAACATTTGGCTCCTTTTAGCCTTGCATTCTTGTGGCTTAAGCATTGAAGACCCTTCTTGCATACGCCACATTCAAACATTTCTTTCACACCTTGGGCTTCTTCACAAGCCTTAGTGTGAACCACTTCTCTCCACAACTTGTTTCTACAAGCTTCTATGTGAAGATAAACAAGAATTTTGGAGTGAATCATGTGCTTTTTAAGCCTTGGTTATTCACGGAATTTGGTACAATTCCAAGCTTCCCACTCCTTAACTACTTTGAATGCATTTAGCACCTATTCATAGCTAGGATGACAAGAGGAAACCAGACATTAGTACTAAAGGAGAATGATTGTTTGAGTTTTTGGTAGAGACTCTCATGAGGAATGATTTGAGTTCGCTTGAACTCCACAAAGAATCCGCTTCCTCAACACAATCTTGAGAAGCTATTTCATCAATCCACCAACACTTTGAAGCTTCATTAGGTCTACTCTTCTTCCTCCTCTACACGGTTACAATGACTTGGTCCTTTCCATACCAAGATCATCACCAAACTTGTCCTTCTTGACACTATTCAATACCTAATAGTCTGCTCATTTCCATCCATTACTTCTTGGAAATACTCAAGCAATGCTCCAATATACACCTTCATCAAAAGGTATAAGAGAATGTTAAAGCATTTGACATTTGAGAGCTCCAAGACATCAATGAAATCAACTATGAATATGAGTAACTAGCCAAGTAAAGAAAGCAAGAGAATAAGAGAATAATAAGAGTAGGGTTTAGAGGTAGCCTTTGTTTGCTCCATATGTTGCTCGGTTTCTCAATATCAAGTATACATCCACTTCTTTTTCTCCAAAAAGAAGGACACACTCATTTTCTTGTGAGCTGATTCATCACCTTCCATCAGACTCTTCACCACAAGCTCTTCTTGGGTCTTTGAAGCTGAGGCCATTGGCTCTAACTTTCCAAGCAAATGATCCCCAAATAAACTAGCAAACTTGCCTTGCTGTTTTGGTCAACCATCCAATTCATCTTTGCTGGCTTTTACTCCCACATGGAACTTATCTAGCTAATCCAAAGAGGTTAGACACCAAAAACTCACACGGGTTAGAGATAAACACAACGAGATTCAACATTTTTGAAAACCGAACCAAAAACCCTTAAGAGACTAACGTACGATCCAAGGTTTTACATTTTAAAAAAGATGGATTCAACATGGTTTTACACACTTTAGTTCATAAGAATCAAGCATGTTTTACCATGGTTCACAATTTTAGAGACTTGATTGAAACCGCAAAAATAAATCAAAACCCCAATGGACTTTTATGGCTATACATTTCACAAGAAAGAAATCCAGCCCAAAGTTTACAAGCACACGGTTTGGATTCAAGAAAAGGATAAAAACAAGAGTTCATTAAGAGCTTAAACCCACAAGGATTCAGCAAATAAAACATAAGAGATTTCTTGAAATCGGTTTAGTCTTTTATCCAATGGACAAAACAAAAACAATTTGAAATTCAAACTGAAAATAAATTGGAGCTTAAACAAAGAAATTCAGCTTTGAAATCTTCAAATAAACTAACAAGAAAATGATTTTAAGAAGGCAAATGAAGAACAAAACATTTTTCCAAAAACAGATTTGAAAATCAGTTTGAAATAAGCAAGAACACAAAGAAGAACATTTTTTCTTTTGAAAATCAAAGACTTGGAGATGAGATGATACTCAAAAATAGAGGTTTTTCACCTCTGTACCACTCTTTCCTCTTCATTGTTTCAAGGAAAAGATTTGAAACAAGAAATAAACATTTTGCAAAAATCGGTTTTTCAAACAACAAACACAACAAGAACACAATCACTATGAATCTTACTCTGATACCATGTTAGAATTTGCTGAATATAAAGAAAGAATGGTTGAGAATGATTAAGAATGTTTGGAGAATGGAGAGAATGAGAGTTTGTGAGAATAATAGAGATTTGAGTTTGGGAGAGATTATGGTGGCTATTTGGCCGAGAGAATGAGAGAGTTTCAAAGAGAATAAGATTAATTTCTCTTAGTTAAGATGATGTACCAGTGGTTCTATATATACACAATACTAGTTAGGATTTCTACACAAATAGACAATGTACTAAAAGACAAAAACCTCTATACGAGGAAAGATTCCTCTTTCTCTTTGACCAAGGGAGATGTTGACTTCACTTCAATGGTCATATGATACTTTTTAGTAATTTCCTCAACTTATATTCGAATCTTAACTAGATGTGCACCATCTTGTTCATTTGTAAGGCTAAGTGGTCTCCAATGCTTTCTCCTTCCCTCCAATGGTCATTATGTGTTTAAGAAGCAAATGTGACTCTCAGCTGATTGTAATTACCTAGTCTTGACTTGGTTCAACACTTAGTTACAATCCCATGGCCATAAAATCAATTGCCTTTGCTTTCCACTCTTGTACGGAATAAGATTTGGTAGTTTGCTTGATGTTCAAGTCACATCTTCCTTGCTTCACACATAATCTCTTGAGTTTAACACATACGACTTCATCCGCTGTTTCTTCGGCATGTTCTTATCTCACTTCTAGAACAGTTTAATCGATGGTCTTCAAAGCTTCACCCGCGAGAGGACATCCCGATGGCTAAAGTGGCGAACCATAAACTTTTATTTGTCTCTGCCGCAAGTGTACTTTGATATGATACTGAGCAGCCTCAAGCAAGGATTTGAGAAGCAACCAAGCACCAAGGCTGATTTGGAGATTAATCAAGGCACAAATGCTAACAAATTCAATAAAGGCATTGGCGATTGGTACAAAAACACTCATGAAGCCTTAAAGAAGAAGCATAATCGAATCATTAATTGGGTAAGTGAGTCATGTTGTGCTCTTTTTCCCTCATCCAAGTTTTGTCCCAATGGGTTTTCTTGGAGAGGTTTTTAAGGAGGCAAATGGCCCACTTCTTAAATGGCCCATTAGTGATCCTGAATGAATTCCAACAAATAAATGGAAGGCCCAACAACTCTTAGATTGGCGTGGGAAGTGGTCCAAGAGACCTTCCAATTGCTCATTTATGTTGTTTCATTTTCTAGAATAAGTTGCATTTAAGTTTGCTGTCATTTTCGAGATTAGTCTCTTAGACTACTTCTCTTCTTTCTCTATTTAAACTCTCTAGTATTCCTCATATAATCATCTTGGATTGGATCACAAACTAATGAAAACTTTTGTCAAAACTCTCTCTCAAAAACGTGGGTTAAGTTGTCTCTTCAACTTCTGAAACCAACTTGTTGAATCTTCAACACTTCTACTCGATTTGTTGTAACTTCAACCTCCGATTCGAGTCCCTCTTCCTCTCTTGGATGAGCCAACTACTGAAGAAACACTCTGGTTATTTCTGTTTTATCTTTGCACTCGTTTCAATTCACTCGATCGTCGGATCAATCTGAAACTTGACCACTAGACGCATAGGCTTTTCAACTCTTGGACCCTAGAATTTCGTCCAATTCTGAGTTCATTCGACTCCAAACTCGATCAGATCTTGCTCGAGTGCCATCACAGAAGGACTTTCCACATCTTTTATGTTCTCTTAGGCGTTCATACCAACTTCTCTGTGGGATCCGTGGGTAGGATTGCATCCGCGAGAGGATATCCTGATGGCTAAAGTGGCGAACCACCAACTTTTATCTATTTCTGCCGCAAGTGTACTTGATCGTCCGACCATCAGCCTAATATAGTTGGTCCGAAAAGAATCCGACCAACTGAGAAGAGTTTCGGTTTTGTCAGTATTCCAGTTTATATAGATCACCACCACCACTCTTGATCCGTCTAGGGCAAACTTTCCAATCTAGTTTGGGCCCTTTGTGGCCCAAATGCCATGTAAGTCTACTTCATATGCCAAGCTTCAAACAAAGTTTTGTTTTAACTTCTTCCTAAATTTTCTATTATTTTGGCTTTTAGAAGACTGTGCTATAGATATGAGCCTTAGGAAGATACAATATCATTCCTGTAGATCTAAGGCAATGGAGAAAAATTCAAGTTAGGTTAGATCTAACATTATTCTTCGTTGGAGAGATAATTGTTCATTCGGTTGTCCTTGTCTTGGTGAAAGTTTGTCAAAACTCAAAACGTTTGTTTCATAGAGCCACCTTTTATGTTCGATAACTGTTCATGGCAACAGAACTAAGAATATTCCTGAATTTTCTCAAGAATTATGAACAAGATTCCATCTCTTATCCATATCGTTTACTATTTCCAAGATCCGTCTTTGCGGGATGATATTATCTTTATTTTTTATGTTTTATGTTGTATCAGATTAGATTTTATACATGTTTTCCATTTTTGCCATTGCATCTCCAAAATTCTAATTTAATATAAGCAGTTTTAATAACAAAAAAAGAGTTACTGAAAAAAGTGTTGAATATGAATTAGATTAAATTGAATTCATTTTATTCAACATATATTGAATAAAAATAACTAAAAGAACTAGGACCATTTATTGATTTGTTTCTTAAATTTTGGCGATTTTTTCACTTTATTCTACTTATTTAAAATTAATTATCGTATACTAAAATATTTTTGGACAATATTAAATTTAAATGAAAATGATATTTTTTCCATTCTATATAAAAAGACACGTGGTTCATTAAATATGGACACACAAATAAAACATTTGTTCTTTACAAATTTTTTCTATTATCCTTCCATAAAGTTTTAAACCTTCTTTTAAAATTTTTAACATCTTTTCATTTTTCATTGAATTGGATCCCAACAATAATCACTCAACACTCTTAATTATTATTTCATTATCTAAATCAACAATCAACAATTTCAAAATCAATTTTCTAATCCAGCACATTCAAGGTATACCAAATTATGGGTTTCGAGTAATGTTTACCATGCTACTAGTTATTCCAAATTATGATCTATTTTATTCAGGAAATATTTTGGGCAGTAGTCCTTTTCAGTTATAAATTGTATAGAATACCCATTTTCTAAAATATTTGGGGGAATACAATTTTTCTAGAAAAAGGTATATATGAATTGATAAAATTACCTTACTTGAAATGTTGAATTATTCTTAGATTTCTCTCTCTTATGAAGATTATTCAGCAAGGGAAAAAGAAATGGGCCATTGGGTTGTGATGTGTGTCATTGAGATTGAGAAGTGGGGTCCTCTCTAATTGTTTTTGTTTTCGTGTGTCCTTAAATATTTGTTTTTGTTATAAAATTAACTATTTAATATATTATATATTTTGTTATGTGAGAACAAGAAACGTAAAGAATAATTGTATTCTTCTTTTCAACTTATGTTTTCTTATGTCCCAAATGGAAGAGTACATACATGTATATATACTAGTAGTAAGTCGGTTAAATTATTGTAGATATTTTAGAAATAATTATTATACCTATAATATAGGTAATTATATCCTATATGTCTATAACACTCCCCCTTAATTACCTATTATTAATTACACACTGTCTCATTAAAAACCTTGTCATGGAAAAACCCAGTGGGATAAAAACCATGACGAGGGAAAAAGAGTACAGTGATATAATCTCCCCTTGAAATGATGAATATCATAAATTTCGTAATTGACGCATCCCGATATTGTGAACATGTTTTCTGAACATTGTAGTGGGAAGCGCTTTAGTGAATAGATCTGCTGCATTGTCTGTTGAACGAATATATTGAATATTCACTTCTTGATTCTTCTCGAGTTCTCGCGTGTAAGAGAAAAATCTTGGGGGGATATGCTTCGTTCGATCGCTTTTTATATAACCTTCTTTAAGTTGGGCGACACAAGCAGCATTGTCTTCAAACACTTTTGTTGGCTCTTTATTTATGGTTATTCCACTTGCTTCTTGTATATGTTGAGTCATAGATCTGAGCCACACACATTCTCTACATGCTTCATGAAGTGCAATTGTTTCTGCATGATTTGAGGAGGTAGCAACTAGAGTCTGCTTTTGAGAACGCCAAGAAATTGCAGTGCCCCCAATTGTAAAAACATATCCGGTTTGCGATCGGGCTTTATGTGGATCTGATAAATAGCCTGCATCTGCAAAACCAACTAGATCGAGACTAGAATTTCTATTATAAAATAATCCCAAATCAATTGTTCCTTGGAGATAACGAAATATATGTTTTATTCCATTCCAGTGTCTGCGCGTAGGTGATGAACTATATCTCGCAAGCAGATTTGTAGCGAATGCTATATCTGGTCTAGTGCAATTTGCAAGATACATAAGTCCACCAATAGCGCTCATATAAGGTACTTCAGGACCTAATACCTCTTCGTTATCTTCACAAGGTCGGAATGGATCCTTATCGATATTGAGTGATCTATTAACCATTGGAGTACTTAAAGGAGTTGCTTTGTCCATATAAAATCGTTTTAGGATCCTTTTAATATAATTTGATTGATGTACAAAAATTCCATTCCGAAGATGCTCGATCTGGAGTCCTAGACAAAACTTTGTCTGTCCAAGATCTTTCATTTCGAACTCTTCTATCATATGAGTTCTAGCGACATCAATCTCCTTTTGAGTTCCAATTATGTTCAGGTCATCAACATATACAGCTATGATCACAAATCCAGATACAGATTTCTTAATAAATACGCAAGGACATATTGCATTGTTGGTATATCCTTTACTCAATAAATATTCACTTAGACGATTATACCACATGCGTCCGGATTGTTTTAATCCGTAAAGTGATCGCTGTAATTTGACTGAACATACTTCCTTAGATTTTGTGTTCAATGCTTCAGGCATCTTTAATCCTTCTGGGATTTTCATATATATCTCACTATCAAGTGATCCATATAGATATGCTGTCACAACATCCATTAGATGCATTTCTAGATTTTTAGATGTTGTTAAGCTCATCAAAATCTAAAGGTAATTGCATCCATTACCGGGGAATATGTTTCTTCATAATCAATCCCAGGTCTTTGAGAAAATCCTTGGGCAACAAGTCGGGTTTTATACCTTGTTACCTCATTTTTCTCATTTCTTTTTCGAACAAAAACCCATTTATATCCAACAGGCTTTACATGTTCAGGAGTTATGACAATAGATCCAAAGACCTTTCTTTTATTTAGGGAGTTTAATTCAGTTGTCATGGCCATTTTCCATTTCTCCCAATCAGATCTTTTCTGGCATTCTAATATAGACTTTGGTTCTGGATCATCATTTTCATTGTCAATTTCTTTTGACACAGAGAATGAGAAAATTCCATCATCATCTTCTATCTCACTTCTAACCCAAATATTTCCGTTTTGGGCATAGTTGATGGAAATCTCATGTTTCTCTCTATTTTCGTCTTCAAAACTTTTCTCTGTATAATTTGGTTCTTCTGAACCATTTATATTTATTTTTCCCAAAATCTTTTTCTTTCGGGGATTTTTATCTTTTGATCCCATAGGTCTCCCCCTTTTTAACTGAACATTGGGTTTACTTGTTATGTTTCCATCATTTTGTTCTTCCGGAACAATAACTCTTGATGGAACATTCGCAGCGGGTATGTGCGATTTTGTCACCCTTTTTGTATCAGTGAATGCATCTGGTATCTGATTTGCCATATTTTGTAAATGCACAATTTTCTGAACTTCCAGTTCACGTTGTTTCGTAGGGTGATCAAGGTGCCATAACGACGGTGTATACCATGTTATGTCTTTTGGAGTTTCTTTAATTCGTCCCCCTAACGCGGGGAATTCATCTTCATTAAAATGGTAATTGGCAAAATGTGTCGTAAACATATCACCAGTTTTTGGTTCTAGATACCGAATTATACTTGGTGATGTATACCCAATATATATTCCCAATCTCCTTTGTGGTCCCATTTTTGTTCTTTGTGGTGGCGCAATGGGGACATATACCGCACACCCAAAAATACGGAGATGAGATATATCTGGCTTCTGGCCAGATGTTAATTCTAATGGAGAGTATTTATTATATGCACTTGGCTTTATTTGGATTAGTACCGCAGCATGCAGAATTGCATGACCCCATATTGAAATTGGGAGTTTTGTTCTCATTATTAACGGTCTAGCAATAATTTGTAACCGTTTGATTAATGACTCAGCCATACCATTTTGTGTGTGAACATGTGGAACTGGATGTTCAACATCTATTCCCAGTGACATACAATAGTCATTGAAGGCTTGTGAAGTGAATTCACCAGCGTTATCAAGTCTTACCTTTTTTATTGTATAATCAGGAAATTGTGCCCTTAATATGATTATTTGGGAAATGAATTTTGCGAAAGCCATATTTCGTGTGCTCAATAGACACACATGTGACCATATACTAGATGCATCTATCAATACCATAAAATATCTAAATGGCCCGCATTGTGGATGAATCGGTTCACATATATCACCATGTATTCTTTCCAAGAATACCGGAGATTCATTCTTAATTTTGGCTGGTGATGGCCGAGTTATTAGTTTTCCGAGAGAACATGCATTACATGGAAATTCTTTCGTTTGAAAAATCTTCTAGTTTTTCAACGAATGGCCATTTGTGTTTTCCACAATCTTTCGCATCATGACTGAACCAGGGTGCCCTAAACGTTCATGCCAGATTTTGAACGTACATGTAAACTTCGGGTTTACTGTAACATATGATTCAATCATATTTATTTTTGTGAAATATATTCCGGAGGATAAAGCTGCCAGCTTTTCTAATATACATTTCTTTTCCGAATTAACTGATGTGATGCAGAGATATTCAACACCATTTTTATTCATTATTTCTACGTGATATCCATTTCTTCGAATATCTTTGAAACTCAGTAAGTTTCTACATGATTTAGGGGAATATAATGCATTATCTATTTCAAATTTTGTCCCCTTTGGCATTGAAAAACAAGCTCTTCCGAAGCCTATAATAATTCTTGCATCACCAGATATAGTATTCACGCTTCCGGCGGAATCGTTCATCTTAAGGGAAGAGAAATAATTTTTATCTTTAAGTATTGTGTGCGTTGTAGCACTATATGCCAGACACATATCTCCATCCTTGTTTCCGTATTTCAACATTTTCTGATTTAAGAATATTTATAAAAGATGCGTTAATATTAAAACAAACCGTATATTACAAGATAAACTATTTTACAAACAAGGTAGAAAACAACATTATGCAACCATAACTAATTATACATTATATTATACTTTTTATACATTATATTATACTTTCTTCTTCAGGAAGAGTTTAATCTTTTTGGCTTTCGTTGATTTCTATGGAATCAACAGCGAAATCAGCCACATCGAGATACGTATCATTGTTTATATCATCGAGATGCGGATCGACTTCATGGTCAAAAGAAGGACCAGCTTCATGATCAAAAGAATGCCCGATATTGCCATAAACAAAGTTGGTTTCTCTTTGTTTTCCCTTTTTCTTTTGGGATTCTTGGTGTAGTTCAACAAAAAACTTTGGCGTACAGCAGGTACGCGACCAATGTCCTTTCATGCCACACCTATAGCAACTTTCCTCATGTTGCCTTTTTTCAACTTCTTTTTCTTTTGGTCTTTTGTGATTCCTTTCATCGTTGGAATCAGTAGGACAAGATCTTTTTCTTTGCCCACGTCCATATCCACGTTTGTATCTTCCTTGTCCACGACCACGGTAATTGCCTCGATCGCGTCCACGTCCATAATTATTATAATTCGATGACGTAACATTCGTTTCGGGAAATGCTGTTGATCCAGTAGGACGTGACTGATTGTTTAGGATGACGAGTTCATTATTCTGCTCTGCTACAAGAAGCACTTGCATTAATTCTGAATACTTCTTGTATCTATTAGCCCTATACTGTTGTTGTAGGACTACATTTCCAGGATGAAATGTTTGGAGAGTTTTTTCGATCATATCATAATCAGTGATCGTTTCTCCGCATAACATTATCCTGGAGGTAATTCTAAACAGCGCAGAATTATATTCGCTTACGCTTTTATAATCCTAGAATCGGAGGTTCAGCCACTCATGTTTTGCTTTTGGTAAGATCACGTATTTCTGGTGATCAAACCTATCTTTTAGTGACTACCAAAGATCTGCAGGATCTTTTTTTGTTATATATTCATTTTTTAAGCCATCGTGGATATGATGAACCAAAAATATCATGGCATTAGCATGTTGTTCTTCTGAAGTCGTTTTTGACTTATCAATTGTGTCAAGGAGTTTTCTCCCCCTTAAGTGCATTTTTGTTTTGACAGCCCATCTCATATAGTTATTGCCTGATATATCCAGGGCAGCGATCTCGAGTTTTGCCAAATTGGACATAATTACTGCATAATAATTATAATTTTATTATTAAATTTTTAAATAAAATATAACACAATAATATGTCAATGATTAAACACATAAAAACGAAATAAGCAGGCGATTACAAAAAGATACAAAGTACCAATAAGTAACCAACAATTCACCAAAATTCCGTGTGAGTGAATTCACCGATGAAAAATCCGGGAATAGTGGAAAGAATTATACCGAAGCAAAAGATTAAAATCCAATCCATTTTACAAAAATGAATCGATTTCGAGAGAGAAAATTTGAGAGAGGGTAGAAAATTTTGAGTAATGAAAAGGAGTGAAAGATGAGTGTATTTATAGATTAAAAATTTGTATGTAGCCATTGCAAATAGTGTTTATAACCGTTGGAGAATTATGTAATATTATTATTATTTTTTGTCATAACCGTTAGAAAAATATATCCAAAAATAAAATTATCAAAATTAATAATAACATAATCACGAAATATTCATGATATAAATTACGCAATTGAATATGATGCAATAACAGTAAATTTAAATATATTATTTGTCTTCAGGACAAAAATTATTTTTATTTATTTGTCTGCTAGACAAATTTATTTGTTTCATCTGAAACAAATTTATATGTATCTCTATTTTATTTTTACTGTTCTTCAGGAACGTTTTAGTAAATGTCTTAAGGACATTTTTGATTTTTATATTCTTCTGGAACCTTTTCTAAATGTCTTCTGGACATATAAAAATATTGATCTGAGGAGACATAGTCTACCATATGATCATGATCGTGAAAGCAGAGCCATCTAACGATCGGTTCGGGGAAGGCATTGCCTGTTTGCCTGAAATTAATATTTAAACATGGAGACTAAATCTCTCATGTTGTAATTCAAGCATTATTATAGTTTCTTAATTAAATTAAAATATATAGTATATATGTGTGGGGCTCAAGTCACCCATTACATCAAAGTATAGAATCAAAATTGACAAAAATAAGTTTTACCTTTTTCTGGCGCGGGAGCAATTCGTGCTGATAACGTGTTATAAAATTAACTATTTAATATATTATATATTTTGTTATGTGAGAACAAAAAACGTAAAGAATAATTGTATTCTTCTTTTCAACTTATGTTTTCTTATATCCCAAATGGAAGAGTACATACATGTATATATACTAGTAGTAAGTCGGTTAAATTATTGTAGATATTTTAGAAATAATTATTATACCAATAATATAGGTAATTATATCCTATATGTCTATAACAGTTTTCAATATATAGAGAACATTATATAGAGAAATATGTATTACAAAATTAATACTAAGGGTGGGAATTCGGGTCGGTCAGGTCGGATCGGGTCGGTTCGGATCGGGTCAGTTTTTTTTTTTTATGGAAAAATTCTAAAAAAATCAAAAAAAAATCCAAAAACCCGACCCGAATTGACCCGAACCGTCCGAAAACCCGACCCGAATTTTGATTTTTTTATTTATTTTTTAAATTTTTTGGGAAAAATTTTAAAAAAATCTTATCCGACCTGAACAACCCGATCCGAATTCTTAAATAAATTTTAATCCGATCCGACCCGACCCGAACCGACCCAAATTTGGATTCGGGTCGGATCGGACAAAACAGGTCGGGTCAAATTTCCAACCCTAATTAATACGATTGGATCTGAAACAAAAAGACTAACTAGTGAAGTCAAATAGGATAATTAAAGAAGGATATAACTGAGGTGTCATTTGTAGACAAATTTCAGATATAGATATAATTTGTGGACATATTTCGGTTGAGAACATCTTTTATGAATATATTTCAGTTGTGGATATTGTTTGTGGACATATTTCATTTGAAAATGTTATTTGTGGACATCATTTATAGACATATTTTTAGCTGGTGGCATATCAAATATGGACATCATTTATTTATTTGTCCATCCATCATTTACGTTTGTCCATTATCTAAAAACTATATATACATAAGAAGAAAAAGTAGGCAACAAATTTTTGGATTTTCCAACGGAAACAAACTGGTCTTGGAAACTGTGACGACTTCTTGTTCTTGCTGTTATAAATAATTTTTTTTTTTAAATACGGAAAAGAGAATTATGTTATAAACTAATTTAATTTAGAAACTATTGGGCTAGGACCGAATCATATCTACTTAAAAAGTCCAACTGACCAAAATAATCCGATGTGGGTTGGGCCTTAAGAAATAGTAAACGGAAATCCAAGATATTAAACCATTAATTTATTATTTTTCAGTTTTGTTATGAAAGAAATATGTAAAATAATTATAATTTTAGATACCAAATATTTTACTCATCTACTATTACAAATCTACTAAAGACTAAAGTTTGTTTTTATACGATTTCGGGAAAAAATAGTTAGGATTTTGTTTTACACAAAACAATCATTTCTTACACAAATTTTTTTGTTTCAGTGAAAAGGTTGGATCTTTCTTTCTTTCCAAACTTAGATTCAACAAAAACAAGGAAGAAAATCGAAATCTATATTTTTTTTTCTTTTGAACTTTTAAAATATCATAAATCCGAAATACAAAAGTTATTATTCTTTAAAAGGTTTAGAAATAGTATATGTACTTTATTTTTGTTAATATAGTAAGAGTCTATTTGTGTTTATTATGGCAGATTTGCAAAAAAAAAAAAAACTGAAATATAATGTTGTCCATTTTCCTTTTTTGTTTGGTAGATATTCTTTAAGATTTCTTTAATATTTTATGATTTTCTTTATAAAACATATGATAAAGAGAATATGGTCAGGTTAAATTTCTCTAATCTACCATAGTTATAAAGATGCATGAGTGTATTATTGATTTCCATACACCATTCTTAAATAACATGAAAATAGAATTCGATTTAGAGTTTGTATAGATTTTATATAATGTTTATTTAGAGTTTGTATTTTTAGGCTTTTTATTATTTAAAAATCTTTGGATAATATGGCTTATATTTGGTTAAACTATATAAATTTGTAACAAATTCATAATTCATATACGTTTAACTATATGAAAAGAAAATATGAAAAGAAAATATATTTCCGTTTTTATTCATATGATATTGACATTGGAAGCTTATATTAGATGATTATGATTATATCTTGTATTTATTTATTCATATCTTACTTACAGTTATATTCTAATGATCTAATACTTTTTGATACAGAATAATTTCTTTGAACTCATTCACGAATCCATCCAAAATAATTTGTATATATATTGTTTTGAACTGTAGTTTGAAAAATTATCATAAAATCTTGGAAAATATTATAATCATATCTTTCAAAAATGACTTTTGAACTTTCTCCCAAAAAATCTACAAAATTGCTTATTTTTCTTGAAACTTTAACCATATCTCTATATTTCAATAAAAATTCTCTTCATATGTTATTTATTAATTATTTATATAAAAATACATATTTGATCAATAAATGACCAAAATTCTATTTGTTTGCAGAGAATATTTTTTAATTCAAGCAAAGAAGGAATGAGTATCTATATACTTGCATATGAAGATCCCAAAATAAAGTTAATAATTATGTTATACAAAAAATGAATCTAAATAATGTTAATAATTATGTTTAGAAACATTTGTCATTATCATGTATTTAATTATATCTTTATTTTTTTAACAGATAGCAAGACATGAATGTTCAGATCATCAAAGAAATTAACAAAAATATAAGTGTGTACTAATTATAAAATTGAGAAAATTGTCCATAATATACCTTTTGGGTTTTAAATTGTCCACAATATACATTTTTAAAAATATGGAAAAATATACTTTTTGTCATTGACATATTTCGAAATTGTAAACATAATCTATGGTTGTGTCTTTGGTGGATAATAATATTGTCTACGGTGGACATATATAGTGAATTATATTACACAGTGAACAAAAATTGTTCTATGTGGATATATTTAGTGAATTTTGTGTACAACAGACAAAAAATAATAAAATTGTCCACCATGAACATAATTTAAAACTCAAAAGGGTATATTTTCTACAATTAAATACTCAAAAATATATTTCGCAAAATATACAGAAAATATATTATGGAAAATTTAACACTCAAAAAGTATATAGGGGATTACATTCCCTATAAAATTATATGTTTTTATGCAAATATTTACTTTAATTTGATCTATCATTATAATTTAATTTTTTCCCAAGAACATGATCTAAATTGTAAAATATTAAAGTACATACTCAATTATACAATTTGTACTATTTTGATTCTGTTCATAGGGAAAAATTAAATAAACGATACTATTAAAAATTGAATTAATTCTAATATTAATTATATTTCATATTAAAGATTTTAATTTACAAAGTTACTAACTTTGTTTATATTTTGTTTGTAGGAATACGCTTCTATACAAAAAATAAATTATTTGTTTTCGGAAATCTTAAGATAAATATTTTGTCTAACTCGTAACGTATTGAATAGTATTATTTTTCATATTTTATGAATCTTATAATACTATCTTTTTTCTCATTTGAAACCTAACATGGCAGTCCAAGACATAATCAGTAATTCCAGATACATTTGGATTGTTATGAGTTTCAAAGAAGATAGAAATAAATGATATAGTTAGGACTATCTTTTAGCTAACATTTTATAATTTTTTGCTTATTTCTTTCATGTATTACATAATTGTACAATTTAAAGCATTGATTGATTGAGCTTTAGTAAATTTTTTTTTTTTGTCAATTTGGACCACAACAGGCCGGTCCATTAGCCAAGTTCCTACATAATGTAGGCGGTGGGACTCGATCCCGGGTTGTGCAAGTGCGCATGTCTTATGTGGACTTACCGCCGGCCACTAGACTAAAGGTCACTTGCATTGAGCTTTAGTAATTTAAAAAACAAAAAGTTAAGTTTTTCTTCTCTTGAATTTCGAACATAGAAATACTTTGTTAATGAAATGAAATCTCCTTCTTCTTGTTGTATTTACCAATATTTACGTTTCGTAATATTGAATATATAATGTATTGTGAAATTCTATTGCCACATGAATATTCTTCTTAATTTAACTAATATATATATATGATGGAATATTTGTGTAATTATGACGAATTTCAAGTGGTAATAGAATAACAAAACAGTTATATTACAATTGATTGAAATACCGTGAATTGCACATTATGTATCTTTTAGATTAATGACTTAATGGTCTAACTAACTTTTGTTTTATTGATGTCTATATGTAGGAAATATACATAAAGACTGAATCATCATTGGGTGACAAATAGTAGAACTATAAGATAAGTTTCATTTTCTCTCTCATTTTTGTTAGGAAATATATAAACTAAATTGTTAGTATACTATATTGATATAATCTCTCAGCCTCACTCATCCCATCATGCCAATCTACTTATATGATATACATATGATTTGTTATGATAAGACGCTTGGGTTGAAAGATAAGTTATATTATAATAGCTATTGATTAATAAATAACACATTGTTGTTATATTATTCGTTCTTATCACTGAATTTGATTATGTATGTTGTCTCATTAAATATATTAATTTAAATAAACGATTACATTAAAACATGCAATTAATTCTAAGATTAATTATATTTTGTGTTAACGATTTATTTAATTACTAACTTTGTTTATATTTTGTTTGTAGGAATACGCTTTTGTTCAACAAAGAAATATTTGGATTTCGAAAATATTAAGAGAAGTATTTAATCTAACTTCTTTTGATTAATTTTATCTGAAAATTATATATTGTTATAACAATTGATAATGCTTATTAGTTTTCATTATTTATAAAAAGTTAGTCTTATTTATATAACTTTCATTACATTTTGACCGTAGGAAATTCCTTTTTAATGAGCAGAAGACATTTCAAGTAATACCAAATAAGTGTTCTATATATGTATTTGATTGTTATGGTGATTTGTTACTAGATGAACTACTACTGAATCATTGTTATGACTCATCGTTGTGATTATTTGTTTTTGCAGGAAACCAAATGGTGTCGTTAAACCACGATTTGGTGTGTTACAATATCAAAAATGTTTATCAAAGATTAATATTGTTATATGTAATTGTATTTATCACTATGTATTTTTAAAGAAAAATTATTGTAATTGTCTCCATTTCTACATACTATAAACCATACTTAATAATTTGTATTGTACAAATAGAAGTTAATATAATTAAATTAAAAGAAAATTTAATAATACCAAAAGAATAATTAAATGTTTTTAATAGAAAAAAACAAATGAACGCATTAAAAAAGAATTAAACTCTAATATTAATATCTTAATTTTCTATTCACAAATTTACGACTATAAAACTCAATCATTAATTAAGAAGTCGCGCATCAATAATTAATTTCAAGAACTAAACGATGTCATTAGATGGTCATCGCATTCACATAAATTTATTTCACACAAACAACCAAATAAAAAAGATAGAGAACACAACATCGTAAACATTAAAGCAATAAATGATGATTGATACGATATAAAATCGTGATTGGCATTTGACATTCTTGAGTGTGGAAAATAACATCAATCATTTGGAAAATTTAGGTTCGCATTAACCAAATATAATAAATAAAAGCAATTTTGCACTTACATTCACTACTTTGAGACCATAAAAAAAACCTAGTTCATTTAGACCAAAATAAGAAAAAAATTACAAAAATGGCATCGTTACCAAAAGAAATCCTAGCTAAAGTGGCCCGAAGAGTACACTACAAGAAAAAACGCGTTTTGCGACTGAAAAGTGAGACTAAATTTTCAGTCACTCATTTAGCAACTGATTTAACATTGATGTGCAACTTTGGAAAATCAGTCGCATATCAGTCACACATGTGCGACTACTTGTGCGACTGAGTAGTTAGTCTCAAATATTTTGTCGCACTTCAGTCAAAATATATTAGTTAGAAAAGTTTTTTTACGTGACAAATATTTTCTATATATACACTAACAATTTTACTTTCCAAACACACTTAAAAATCATTTAAAAATTGTTTTGAGGAAAAATAACATTTTTGGAGAAAAAAAATTGGGAAGGAATTATAATTACACAAATTTTCGGAAGTGGATGTATAGAAGAATCAATGAAGAAACAAGAAATATATCGGCAGAATTTGCTGCTGGAGAGGACGAGTCCATGACTTTTGTGGACAATCAGCCGCTAGCACTGAACAATAAGGGTAAGTTATGTTGTCCTTGTATATCGTGCCAAAATAATAAAATTCTTTGGAGATGAAAAATTTCAAACCATCTATTTAGTTGAGGTTTTATGTCTTACTATTATGTTTGGTATGTTTGGGGAAGATTTGAATGTAGATTTAGGCAGTTGTACTGCAAGTCATGATAAACGTGAAAATCAAGAAGAAATTTGTCATGTACAAGATACATATGTAAGGATGGTAAATGATGCATTTTCTCCTCAGCATAACACGAGTTATGATCATAATTACAATCAAGCTGAGCATGAACACTATCAAAATACAGCTGAAATACCTAATAATGACGCAAACAAATTTTACAGCATGTTAGAAACTGCTAACAATCCTTTATATGATGGGTGTGAGGAAGGTCACTCGCAATTATCATTAGCATCTCAGTTCATGAACATGAATTTTTTTTTAATGAATCATAACGTGAACTGGATCAATGGGCAAAACTCATTTCAGAGTATCTACCCAAGGGTAATCAGTGCACTACATCGTTTTATGAAACCGAGAAATTGTTGCAAAATTTAGGGCTCCTTTATTATACAATTGATGTGTGTATGCATAATTGTATGATCTTATAGAAATCAGATGAAAATGAAAATCGTATGTGGTTTTTACCTATCACTGATAGAATAAAAAGACTATATCAAAGTGCCCACAATGCAGATGCGATGAGATGGCACGGAGAACATGAATCAAACAAAGGAGAGATGTCTCATCCATCTTATGCAGCATATTTGCAAGTGAACCTCGTTTTGGCTGTGATCATGACTTCATATAATTTACCTACAGGTATGTGTATGAAAGAAGAATATTTGTGGCATACGATTTTAAATTCAGGTCCAAATCATCCACGAGCAAGTCTTGATATATTCATTCGTCCTCTGATTGATGAATTGAAAGAGCTATGAACGACTGGAGTTGATGCGTATGATAAGTTCAGCAATGAAAACTTCAATGTCAAAGCAATTTTAATGTGGATGATTAGTAACTTCCCCACTTATAGCATGTTATCAGGGTGGACGATGCATGGATGATTAACTTATCTGGTATGCATGGATGATACCAGAGCCTTTCAAATACTAAATGGACGGAAGACGTGTGTGTTTGATTGTCACAGACGGTTTCTTCCTCCAGATCATCCTTTAAGAAGGAATAAAATAAATTTCTCAAAAGGAAAAGATGCTATAAATCAGTATCCACCCCCAACACATACCGGTGATGAAGTGTACAATCAGCGAAAAAAGGAGGTTAATCCACCAAAAAATATGTTTGTGGAGGAAACAAACATGAGGAGAAAGTAGAAGGATATGAGAAATGACATAATTGGCACAAAGAAAGCATATTCTGGGAATTGCCATATTGGATAGATCTCAATCTACGACATTGTCTTGATCCAATGCACATAGAGAAGAATGTTCTCGATGCCTTCTTAAATGATGTTATGAATGTTAAGATAAATCAAAAGACACAATTAAGGCAAGATTGGATATAGCAAAAAATTTCTCACGGAAAGAGTTACATCTGGATATCTGTGGAAGAGGTCATGTTCCTATATTCAGACTGAGTGCGGCAGCAAAAAAACATTTATTAGCATGTGTTAAACATGATATTAAATTTTCCGATAGGTACACACGAGATTTAGCAACTTGTGCCAATATAGAAGAAGGGAAATTTTCAGGCATGAAAAGTAATGCTGTCACGTTTTCATGGAATGCTTATTTCCATTCATCTTTGCTGAACTCTTACCACGAAACGTGCTTCTTGCACTATCAGATAATTAATTAATTAGTTATCAATAACCACACATATATAAGCTAAAACGTGCATTTTGTCTACGTTTGTACTTGGAGGATTTTTTGAGATATGTGCAGTAAAACGTTGCAAGAAAGTCATGTTCAAGTTATGAAGGAAAATATTTTTTTAATACTATGTAATTTGGAGAAGATTTTCCCACATGTTGTGTTCGATGTGATGGTATATCTACCTGTGCATCTACCATATAAGGCTGAATTCGGTGGCCATGTGCAGTACCGATGGATGTATCTATTTGAACGGTTTTTTCAGAAGTTAAAAAGCAAAGTAAAAAATTGAAAGATATGCAGCTAGATTGATTGTGAAGTCATTCTTAAACGATGAGATATCTTACTTCTCAGAGTGGTTTTTGCCTTCGCATATACAAACCAAAAAAAGGTAAAAATTTATATAGTATTTTCTTAACACTATTATTCATTCTTATAAATGTAACGAATTTATTTTTCCAAAGGCATCGAGATATATGAGGGTGAAGCTCTTATATATCCGACTGAAGGAATACCCGATATATTTAAACATGTTGGTCGTATAAGTGGAAGAAGTAACCAATTATATATAAATGATATAGACCAAATAGTCGCACATACATGTATATTGCGGAATTGTGACTACTTTAGTCTATTAGAGAGGAATATATATATATATATATATAGGAAGGATTGGAAGGATTTGTAGTTTAAAATTTAATGAAATGATACGCATATGTCTACAAACATCGGAGTACAAAGAAGACAAACATCAAAGAAGACAAATCTCGGAGTACTAAGAAGACACCAAAATCAAAAACACCAAAATCAAAATACAAACAGGAATTCAACAATCAAGCACAGTAGCTGTCCGCGACTTAAAATCAGCAATCAACCACAGTAGCGGTCAGGCAAATCAAATCAACTATCAACTACAGTAGCTGTCGGATACCTATTACAGTAGCTGCCGAAGACTTTCTACAGTAGCTGTCGGGGACTTACTACAGTAGCTATCGAGGATTTACTACAGTATCTGTCTACAAAAGCCGAAGACATGAAGCATCTCAAGGAGGCCATAATTTTCCACCACCAAAAGCAAGAGACAAGACCCATGTCAAGGAACCCATCATTGTCTCTTAATAATTTTAGATTTCTTTTTAATTTAAAATGCACTTGTAAACTTCTATATAAAGAAGTGTTGTGCATCCATTCAAAACACACAATTCTCTTTCCCTCTCCATTTTCCATCTCTAGAAAACCTCTCATCCCTTCAATCTCGAGTCAAGAGAATTCCTTCTTTTTTATTTTGTAAGTATAAATTATTTTCTGTATGTTTTATAAATTCAAATAAAATACAAATTTATCTTAAACTTCTTTCAAATTCTGGAATACCTTCTATCAATCCTTAATCACTCTGAGACTAAGTCCTCAATAGTCATAGACTCTTGAGTTGTGATAAGGCTGATAGTATGTATTCGTAAAGAATACATGAAAGAATGGATATTTAGTACCGATCCCCTTATGGTATCAGAGCCATGGGTGTATAATTTATGATTTCAAGACTATATAATTTATTGGATTTATTTATGGATTTATTTACTAAGTTTTATGTTGATTTCAAACTTTATCTAGTTCACATTTTTAAAATCAAGACTTATTAAGATTTCTCCTTGAATTTTTAAGATATTAGTAATCCTAAGTGTTTTTGCCAGTCTCGTGCCTAGGAAGTAAGTCCCGAAAGTGTAGGGCATTAAAACCTAGAAGTTAAGTCTGGATTATAGGGAAAACTAAAATCTTTACATCAAGAAGAATTCCAAAATGAGTTCTTACTTTAAAAATACACTAGATAGGTCTGATTCAACATCATCTTCAAGATTTAAATCTAAAAGAGAATCTAAAAAAATTATAAGTAGTCATGAAACAACAATAGATGATTTCCAAGGATCTATTGACAATTGGGAAATCCCAAGAGTCCATAGAGACCAAATTTATCAAATTTCAAGAATAAATTTCTTAAGAACAAATTTTTCAATAAAAACAGAAGAACGTGACATACAATTAATTAAACCTTTTGAAACAATTCATCTGTTTTCAGAAAACGCTTTACAAAGACATAGAGAAAAGAATTTCAAATATATACATATAGGATTAGTCCAAGTTGGAATCAAACCACTTTCAAAAGAAGGTCTTAACACTTCAATACTAGCTATCTTAAGAGATACTAGGTTCAAATCATTTGAAGATTCTTTGCTTAGTTCTATAGAATCAAGTTTATGTGCTGGTCCAATTTCGTTTGATTGTTATCCAAATTTTACCGTTTCTCTAAACGATAAAAACATTTTAAAATCATTAGTTTTACAAGTTAAAACGCATAATTATGAAATGATTGAAGGATCAATTCCAATTGCCCTGGTTTTTAGGTTACATTATAAAGCTATGACAAGTGCTTTTTCTTCAAAAGTAAAAATATCAAGTAAAAAAGGTGAAACCCTATTACTCCAAACAGATCTTTCAAAATCTAACTCCGTAATTCCAAGATCGATTCAGTGGAAAGATGTAAATCTTCCAGATGAATGGATCCTTGAAGGAGTAACCCAACCAAAAGCTCTAGAACCCGTAGAGCCAATAGAACCAAACACACGTCTAAAAACCATTGAACAATCTAATGATGGAAAAGTAAAACTTTCCTTCATCAGACCCAATGATAAAAATACTGAAGATGAATTTTATTGTGAATCCTCTTCAGCCAGAGAAACAATAGACTTAGGAAGAGTCTCCCAATTAGGTCGTGGTATCCCAATACAAGAACATAGATATCAACCACGATTCTCAACCTCTGACATTCCAAACTCAATCTTAAGAAATGTTGATTTTCAAACACAAATACCAAAACCGGTTTACACTTCAAGAACTAGTTTTGAACAAAATGAATTCATTACAAAATCGGAACCAACTAGCCCCACATTTTCGGCTATAACTGAAAATATGGCTAATGAACTAAATGTCTTAGAAAAGGATTTTGAAATAAATAAAAAAACCTTAAGAGAAGAATTCTATTCAGATAAAAATCTACAAAAAAGAAATTGGTTTTTCAAAAAATTTACTACAAACAAAGAAAAAATACAAGAAGAATACTATAAATATCTTAGAAAACATAAAGTTCAAGTTCTATTTTTTAACTGGCTTGAAGATTATACAAAAGAAAATAATATTCATTTTCCTTATTCAAAAACAGCAAATCCCATCACGAGTCGAAACAAAACTCCTGAGTGGGAAACACTCGCTAATGGAAAAATATTTCGTTCAAATCACCCCCCTCAGCAAGGAATAAAACTTGAATTATCGGGTAAACCGATTGAAGCAATTCCTTTTAAAATCCCTCAAGAAGATGATAAGACAAATGTCAAAAATATCATTCTTCAAAATAATTTTTCAAACACCAACCTTGGAACAATAAGTAAACAACTTGATAGAATAGAAAAAACAATATTAAAACAACAAACCCCTCCAAAAGAAACTTCGACTAACAAGAAACTTAAACTTCCGATATTTGAACCTTTCCAAATTTCAGAAAATAGTGTTAAAACTTGCCAAAACACAAATTTAGAATTCATTCGCGCCCTTCAAAGCCAACTAAGTAACATAGAAGTAGGAGAAAGTAGTAACAACAAACTTATGATGTCCCTGACACTCCAACTTCTAAAAACCAAAGAAATTTTAAATCCATCCAAGCACCTACCAATCTTGAAACACAAAGCTCAAATATTCAAATAAATACTCTATGTCAAGAATCAGATTCTGACAAAACCATACATCAATTCCAAAAAAATAGAATAAATCGCCTTGATTGGAGAAACAATCAAGAAAACCAAATAATAACAGCACCAGACCTAGGACAAATTCAACCAGTGGAACAATCTAGGTTCAATTCATCTTCCGTTTATGACTGGAATCTAGACGGAATTTCTGAATATAATATATTAAATTTCCTCCAAAAAATGACAATGGCTGCAAACGCCTATAGGACACAAATAGGCAATGAAGATAAAACCGTTGCTGAACTCCTTATTGCTGGTTTTTCGGGACAGCTAAAAGGATGGTGGGATAACTATCTCACCAGTCAACAACGGGAAGAAATCCTCAATGCTATTAAAATAGATGAAGAAGGATTACCTATTCTAGATAATTTCGGAGTCACCCAACAAAATGCGGTAGCAACTTTAGTCTTAGCCATAACCCTTCATTTCATAGGAGATCCCTCAGTCCTTAGAGATAAAAATGCAGAACTCCTTTCAAATCTTAAATGTAAAAAACTAAGTGATTTTCAATGGTACAAAAACACATTCCTCACTAGGGTTCTACTTCGGCAAGATTCAAACCAACCTTTCTGGAAAGAAAAGTTTCTTGCAGGACTACCAACTCCCTTAGGAGAAAAGGTTAGGACAAAAATTAGAGAATCTAGTGGTATCCAAATAATTGACTACGATGATTACACCTATGGAGAACTAGTTAGTCTAGTTCAACAAGAAGGTCTTAAAATCTGTCAAGATTTAAAACTCCAAAAACATCTCAAATGGGAACTTAGAAAAACAAAAATAGAGTTAGGGTCTTTCTGCAAACAATTTGAAATAGATCCTAATAACAAAAAGTCATGTGTAGGAAATTGCAAACCAACATATTATTCCAAAAAACAAAAATTTACAAAAAGAAATTTAAAAGAATATAGGCCACGAGAAAACTCTTGGAATAAACCTCGAAATAAATTTAGACCAAAAGAATCCCAAAACAAACCTTTTTACAAAAACTTAACATGCTATAAATGCAATAAAAAAGGCCACACTTCAAAATTCTGCCGTCTAAATAAGAAAATCCAAGAACTCGATCTTGGAGAAGAAATCTCAGCCAAAATATCAAATCTCTTCCTAGACTACTCTTCCTCGTCTAGTGATTGCGATTCTGAGTTCTCTCCTGAAGAGGCCTTGCAAGTTGATGAACTAAATGAATCATCATCTAGCTCGGACTCAGACAGTAAGAAAATCCAGGTCCTCTCAAAAGATCAAGAACTCCAATTAGAAATCTTGAATTCAATCTCAGACCCTGAACTTAAACGAAAATTTCTTGAAACAATCATTTCGACCATAAGTAAAAACCAAATAATAGAAAAACTTCCAAAAACCAAAGAACCATCAACTTCCAACTCTTCGTATAACCTAACCGCTATCCTCAACCAAGGAAGAAAAAATCATTCTAAAACTACTTTATAATCCCTTCAAATTGAGATCAAAAATGTAAAAAATGAACTCAAACATTTGAAAGAAAAGCAAAAAATGGATTCAGAGTATTTTCATTCAATATTAGCCTCTAAAAAACATGATGATTCTAGTTCAGAAAAACAAGATAACATCTGTCCAGAAAATTTAGAAAATTTAGAAAATGATCTAGTAGAACAAATACAAACCCTAAATACCATGCCCAATGATTTCCTTTTTGTACTAAGGGAAATTACATCCCGAAAATATAAAATAAAAATTACACTTGTTTTCTCTGAAGATTACAAACTAGACACAATTGCACTCTTTGATACTGGTGCCGACCTAAATTGCATAAAAACAGGTCTCGTACCAAAATGTTTTCATCACAAAACAAATGAAAAACTCTCTGCAGCAAATAATTCAAAACTTAGCATAACCTAAAAAACAGAAGCTTCAATATTAAAAGAAAATATTCTATTCAAAACTGCTTTTGTTCTCACGGATGATATATACCAAAATATCATTCTTGGAACACCATTTATAAACTTAATAACACCATACAAAGTAAAAGAAGATTCGATTTCTTTCAAAACACAAGATAAAAAATTATCTTTCGAATTTATAGAAACTCCAAAAAAGAGAAGTCTGAACTTAATAAAAGCATGTTCAATACAAGAAAATTCTATAAATTCTCTAATTAAAAGTAAAAAATTTCATTTAGAAAACCTACAAACGGAATTTCTTGTTGAAAAAACAAAAGAGATATTAGAAACTTCAATCACAAAAGAAAAAATTTCGAAGATAAGTAAACTTTTCGAAGAACAATTATGTTCGGATTTACCAACGGCCTTCTGGGATAGAAAACAACACATAGTTGACTTACCCTATGAAGAAAAATTTGATGAAAGAGAAATTCCTACAAAGGCTCATCCAATACAGATGAACTCTGATCTAGAGAGCCATTGTAAGAAAGAAATTTCAGAACTTTTAAACAAAAAATTAATTTCAAAATCAAGATCTCCATGGTCTTGCGCAGCTTTCTATGTGAATAAAAATTCAGAAATAGAAAGAGGAACCCCAAGGCTTGTAATAAATTACAAGCCTCTAAACACAGCATTAAAATGGATTAGATATCCAATACCAAATAAAAAAGACCTCCTTCAAAAACTTCACTCCGCACACATATTTTCAAAATTTGATCTAAAATCAGGATTTTGGCAAATCCAAATATCTGAAAATGATCGATATAAAACTGCATTTACTGTTCCCTTTGGGCAATACCAATGGAATGTGATGCCTTTTGGTTTGAAAAATGCACATTCCGAATTTCAAAGAATAATGAATGACATATTCTCAGAATATTCAAAATTTTGTATAGTATATATTGATGATATACTCATCTTTTCAAACTCTATTGAAGAACATTTCAAACATCTAAAAACGTTTTACTATGTTGCACGAAAAAATGGGCTTGTAATATCAAAAACAAAAATGGTTTTATTTCAAACCAAAATTAGATTTCTTGGACATTACATATCAAAGGGTACGATTAAACCTATAGAAAGATCATTAGAATTTGCTAACAAATTCCCTGATAAAATTCTAGATAAAACTCAATTACAACGATTTCTAGGAAGTCTTAACTATGTCCTAGATTTTTGTCCAAACATCAACAGATTAGCTAGACCATTACATGATCGTTTAAAGAAAGATCCCACCCCGTGGACAGAACAGCATACCGCTGTAGTCCGACAAATAAAGAAACAAGTCTTAGAAATCCCATGTCTGCATATAGCAGATCCAAGGTTAGAAAAAATTGTAGAAACAAATGCTTCTGATATTGGATATGGAGGTATCTTAAAACAAAAAGAAAAAACGGGTCATGAAAAAATAATCCAATTTACTTCATCCCATTGGAATGAAACCCAAAGAAATTATTCGACTATCAAAAAAGAAATACTAAGTATAGTTTTATGTATACAAAAATTTCAAAGTGATCTTCTAAACCAAAAATTTCTACTAAGAATAGACTGCAAAAGTGCTAAAGATGTTTTACAAAAAGATGTTAAAAATCTTGCTTCAAAACAAATTTTTGCCCGATGGCAGGCACTACTAAGTATTTTTGATTTTAATATAGAATATATTAAAGGAGATACAAATTTTATTCCAGATTTCTTGACTCGTGAATTTCTCCAAAACAGGTACGATGCCACCAAAACAGATTGACAAAGGAAAAGGCCTTTCTATAGGCCCAAAGCAAGAAAACCCAAAAACTCCAAACACTTCCAAACCAAAAACCGAACCCGAAACACAACCCTGGATTACAATTACAAAAAAGAAACCAGAAAAAGAAGAAAAGGCCTTGCAAACACAAAAAGAGATTTTGGATCAGATACGAGTTTTACAACAGGCTTTTGACAAAAGTTTTTCAAAACAAGAGCAAGGTGGTTCTTCAAAAATACCCTCTTCTCTTGAGATTTTTAAAATACCTGAAGCCCCTTTAAAAATTTCAAAACAAAACCAGGCTTCAAAACAAATTTCAAAACCTTTAAACAATTCGCAAATTGTTTTAAAGGAGATTTCACAAAATCCTCCTTCTGAGTATTTTGAAAAACAAACTTATCAAAACGTTATTACTGTTGAAAAAGACTTTTTTGAAAGTGATCCATTTTCAACCATAGAAAAGTTTTTTGGGAAAAATCAGTTTTATAAACCTTTCAATACAAACAAAACTGTATTATTTTACCAAACGATTTTGGATATTACAGGATCCGTTACTTTCAAACACAATTCTCTTTCCCTCTCCATTTTCCATCTCTAGAAAACCTCTCATCCCTTCAATCTCGAGTCAAGAGAATTCCTTCTTTTTTATTTTGTAAGTATAAATTATTTTCTGTATGTTTTATAAATTCAAATATAATACAAATTTATCTTAAACTTCTTTCAAATTCTGGAATACCTTCTATCATTCCTTAATCACTCTGAGACTAAGTCCTCAATAGTCATAGACTCTTGAGTTGTAATAAGGCTGATAGTATGTATTCGTAAAGAATACATGAAAGAATGTATGTTTAGTACCGATCCCCTTATGGATATTTGAAGGATAGAGATTTGAAGGGATTCTGTATTTGTCCCACCATTTGACTTTAAATTTGCGTCTGATGATGGGTACGGCATCGTTTGAGTATTCAAAGATCCATGAAAAGACCCAGGGTAAATGAAATTTAGAATGGAAGAGTGTTAAGGCGGAAAATCTTTTTTCATCCTCGGATGGTATGAAACTGTTTTTAAAGATTTGGAAGGATTTGGGGATTTTAGATCAGCAATCAACATCTATATGAAATGATGTTTGTAGACATATGCGTATCATTTCATTTCATTAAATATATATATATATATATATATATATATGTGTGTGTGTGTGTGTTTGTTTCATATTCTATTGAAATAATTTCCAATTCTATGCTCCAGCTTGTGTGAAGACTATATTCGTCATTGTCATCCTAAACTAACACAAGATCAAGTTCAGTGGAAAAAGATGCAGATTTTACTACATGGGTCAGAGATTGTGTAAGTAAAACTAAAATATTAGTATATATGGGTAGCCTTAATTATTTATAAGTAATATATATATATATATATTATGTTTTGCAGGTTAGTTTACCGAATCCTGCAATCACCTGGCCAACACGGGTTCGCGAGCTAGTTCACAGGCCTGATATAAAGGTGACAATGTGGCCCATGACTTTACTTGAGGATATATGTTTCATACACGAGACCACAAACGCTTAAAAAGTGCAATTATGGCGTATGTGTGAAGGGTGAAAATTATTTAGAAGCATATGATTAATTTGATTTTTACGGAAACATAACAAATATCATTCAATTTCAATACTCAGACCTAGTTAATTTAAAAATAACACTTTTCAAATGTGAGTGGTATGATCCTACAATCGAGAAAGGAACTACACAGACCACTGGCGGTGGAGTAAACGCTTTTGCGAGGGGAAAATATCTCTCTTATGAACCATTTATGCTAGGTATGCACAATATTAATTAATTAATTACAATTCTTTTAATCATGGCATTATTTAATTTATATCAATTTGTTAATGTGTAGCATCGCAAGTGGATCAAGTTTGTTATATTCCCTGTCCATATACAATTAAACCAAAGCAGTTGTGGTTGAGTGTTTGTAAAGTCAATTCAAGGGAAAATACTTCAGGAAATTACATAGTTAATGAACAGCCTTTGATGCAACAAGATAACGATGACAATGTGCTGCTAACGATAGTGGATAATATCGCGATTGAAAATTTGGCTGTACCAACACACGATGGCGAAGAAATTGTGACGACATCGGAGATGATGAAGCCGAAGAAGAATTCTAGTGTAAAATAATACCAGTCATAGTTCAGTCACACATTTTGTGACTCATCTGTGACTGATGTGTAAATTTTTTGAATCCCTAAACCCTAAAAGCAAACAGCCGCAGATCAGTAGCAAAATGTGTGACTAAAGTGCGATTGATTGGAAAAAAAATACAATCAGTCGCATATCAGTTGCAAAAAATGTGACTGATCTGCGACTGATTAGTTTATATATCGGTATTTAAAGATTGTAGCCTACGAAATAGTTCTGAAACTTCAATTTACATACATACATTATGTTTGTATATCGTATTATCCAATTAGGAGGGATTATAATTGGACTACAACAAAAACTCCTCTTTCAATGCTTTAGCTTCGAATCCCGGCTGTGAAATTTTTTTGAAATTCAGTCATAGTTTAGCCGCAATTTTAAATGTGGTCGCACTTCAATCAAATAATCCTCCTTGCATTTATTCACAAAATTGTTTTAATTACCCGCTTAAATTTTCACCAAAAAACTGCGACTGAAGTGCGACCGCATTTAAAATTGCGACTAAACTGTGACTGAATTTTATTCACAGAATGTTATATAGTTTATATTGATCTTCATCTTCTTCCTCGTGACGTAAACGTATTTTTTTATTATCATCGATTCCAAACGATTCTCTCTGTCGAATCTCTCAATTTTTCACGAAATCAATGCTAAATCCATGTCTCAATCGGGTAGATCTAAATTAGGGAGATGAGGAGAAAGATCCAGGAGAAGTTTTCAAGAGAGTGGAGACCAATCAACTTCTCCCGCAACACCGGTGGCGAGACTACTGGTGGTTCGACCTCATGCCGGTAGTCCAAGTGGCTTTGCTTTGGCCAATTTTCTTGAATTTATATGAATCTTATAATTTAGATTGAAATTATTATGAATTTGTATGTATGTTTTGTGATTTTGTTATGAATTTTTAAAAGGGTGTTATTCAATTATTGATTTTAACAGATTTTAAAAGATTTTAAAAGATTTTAAAATCGTGGTTTTTAATGGACTTTGATGGAATAGATGGGATTCTAAATTCACAACTAATGAATTTTAGAAGTAATAGATTTGGATTTCAAGGTATTTAAAAAAGTCATCTGAATACAATAACTGTCACTTACGTAAACTCACAATCAGTTTGAATCAATATGCAAACATTTTAGTAAACTTTTTCAACCTAAATTATTAGTCTTTATATTCCCCATGACTTTAATCCTCATGTTCGACTCTGCCACACAAACATTAAATCAATTTTTTCAGTAAAAAAAAATAGCAAATCTTTATCTCAGTCACTATCTATTGAATCACTGAAATTATACATTTTTAGAGTTCTGCCACAAATCTGACAATTTTGTTCCAGGATTCACCAACTATTTAGAATGAAACTTTTTTTTCTCAAAACTGTAAATGTCTACAAACAAAGAATTTCAAAATATTTATTAAAAAACATATATGAGCATTGAACTTTAAAAACTCACATGTAAGCTTCTTTAGATGAGTTTGGCTCTCTTCTTAAGCCTTTGTGAAGGTTTGGAACCTTTCATAGCAAATATATCATCATCATTCTCTTTGTTTGATACTGATAAAAACAGCTTCATAAATTTCACACATAGTTGCAAGATATTTTCAATCACTTCTTCAAGAAATGGAGATACCCACAGAAATTATAGAAAATCATTTGCTTCATAATGTTAGCAAAAAGAATGTGCTCAAGTAAATTTTCAATTAGAACCACCAAACTTATGCAACCAATTTGAAAAAGAAGATAGAAGGGTCTTTACATACGTCACCACTTTCAGGAACCTCTCCAAGCGTTCTCTCGTGTATTAACTTCCAATCATTAGTCATTACAAGCAACTGCCCATACCAATAATTATCCCAAGTAAATCCCCACTTTGACTAGGTTTTATACAATTGACACCTCCTTATATGTTTCCAACTAGTTGAGTTAGATCGTAACATTCTCCTTATTATAACTTATTTTCGGAGGAACATTCTCCATAGCTGTAGAAAGATTTTTACACACTAATATGTAACTCTGAGCTCTATCCTCCAAGACAATAAGCGGTAGATCCGGAAGTTCATATGACAAGGATTCAAACGCCTCTCTATACTCTGTCAGTGTACCATCATGTTTTAATCGCATCAGCTGGCCCAAAACAACACCATCATTTGTTGGTTTATACCTGATAAGCAATTGTTTCTTAATTGTCTACCAACAACTCACATTCTCACGGTCTTGAGTCCTTTCTATCCACAAAATGGCATTTCCATTTTGTCAAGAATAAGCTATACTTGACTCATCTCTTTTAGGTGTGTGATATTTCTCAATGTACCTTTCAAGTTTGTATAACTACTCAACATTCTCACCCTCATACATAAGTAGCTCACATTTCTTGATAGAGAAACCTACCGAAGAAACTAAAGAGGCCTCTCTGGAACGAAGTAGAGCCATGGTGTTGCGTTGGAACCGTAAGTGGTGGACGAGGGAGTATTCTGTCGCCGTTGTTCTTCTCCAGTGTAGGTAAGTAAACGATCGATGATATCCCATGATCCTTCACATCTATCGAGCACAAGATGCTTGAGTAACATCAATCTGCCTTATTACCATATCCTTCATCTTTTCATCGATTTGTATTTTATCCATTTCATCCATCTTGTTCTCCTCAGATCTTTGAAGGGAAAGGGATCCTTTGTGTTGTTGTGGAATCAAAAACAAAGGTAAGGGAAGTATTACTCTCTTCTTCTGTATCTTCTTCCTCCTTTCTCGTATTCAATAAAACTCTCGGCATTCCAACTATATAACTCTAGCTTCTTCCATCAATTATACACAATAAGAGATGATACTCATACAACTATAATCGCTTTCTCTGATCAAAAACCGTACTCAACTTCATATACAGTGGCCATTCGAACTCATTGGAGTAACAAAATGCTTAATCCAAAAAAAAATCCCAACTCTTTCGAAAAATTGTAGAGAATACGAAAGAAAAAAGCATGATTTACGGTACAAATCAAACCTAGATTTAATCTTCAGTTTGGAGACACCAACAGGTGAAGTACGTACATGCATCTATGCGGCGGAACAAGAACTGATTATTAAGAGACTTAAAAAAATAGATGGAGAATTTTTCTGTTACAAATAATTAACTCGGATTTCAGAATACAGATGACATCGTATCTGATTTTGGTTACTCATAAAATAGTTGTCAAGTACTTTAAAATCCATTGTCGAAAAATCCTGCAGATTCTTAATTCCTTGATGAATAACATGTATTCTTTTGGATTCTCCAAATACACAATCCAATAACTCAGATTTTAAAGGATTTCACTAAATACAAGATTGAATAACAGAGGATTTGGCTCTGATTTTAGAATCCGTCAAAATGTATTAAAATCCTTATCCAATAACTGTGTTTTTTCTGAATTATTATAAAATTTTATGAATCTTTATAAATTTTTCTGAATTTTTATAAATTTTTATGAATTTTTGGAAATTTTTATGAATGTTTATAAATTTTAATGAATTTTTAAAAGTTTTACTGAATTTTTTATAAATTTTTATGAATATTTGAAATTCTTTTGAATATTTATAAATGTTTATAGATTTTAATGATTCTTTATAAATTTTTATGAATATTTAAATTTTTTTGAATATGTTTATGAATTTTTAAAATATTTTTAAAATATTTATGAATATTAAAAACTATGACTGTGTTTTTATGAATTTCTACATGTTAAATCAGACCGAGGGAGCGATATTTTGAGACATGTCTCGAAGATATTGAGAGACGGGTACAATGATGCATATCTCAGTTGGACTAATACCTCTCTGAACGTGTGAAATATATATTTTTTTTCAAATTCACGGTAAGAATTTGTTTATTTTATTTTTTGCTATAATTTCTTTAAAAGTTCTATTTACTAACACATATTTGTGGTTAATTTTGCGGCAAATTTATTACTGGAACCCCTCCATAACACAGACCGTCTGATCAGATTTTGATAAGGTCGGTGTCAAACGGATGAAAGGGATAGTGACTCAAGCTTAGAGTAAAGGCAAATGTCCCAAGTGGATGAAGGGTCTGGTGTATGAGAAACTCTATGAGCATTGGGCTACATATAAAGCACAACCGAAGAGCTAGAAACCCGCACCGCTTGGTATTCTAATCGTAATGGCCTCCGACCACATAAGCATGTTGCCAGGCAGAAGAGTTTCTATTGTGTTCAATGTGACATGGTAAGTATTTATCTTATTAATATAATTTATAATTTTTTAATTTTATTAATATAATACTATTTCTTTTGCAGGAATTGAAGCAACTTGCTACAATCAGTGAAGCCTTCCTGAAGAAGCATACTAGGTCATCGGATGGGACCTTTGTGGATTTGAAGGTGAAGAAAGTTTCTCAAACTTATGAGCAGAAGCGTAGCGACTTCATACAATCCTAGATGGACAGTAACACCGATCTATCAGATGGTATAGCTCACTCCAGAGTAGGAGAACGAGCTATTCCTTCAGGTATTTGTTAAAATTGTTTACGTTACTTTTTTAACATTAGTTTTTAACATTATTTTTGTTTTTCAGTCTACGTTGGCTGACAGCAGAGGTTACATGTACTGATTTGAAAATTTCGGCCATAGGTATCGTACCAGCACTAACAAGGGGATTGCTGACTCTACTGTCACAGATACGATTTCAGATTTCGAGAGGCAGTTGACATCTGCAAAGGACAAGATGGTGGCTTACGAGCAAAACGTGCAACAAGAGATGACGAGTTACAAGGACAACATCGCCTTTCTGTTGCATTAGAATTTCGATCTACTAGAGTACCTGAAGGCGAAAGACACATCTTTCCCTTCTCACTTGAATACGATGCATCCTCCTCCTCTACGACACAATTGTTCGGGGTTTACTTCTTCAACCAGACAAAACTCTACTAATTATTAAGATAAGACAGATGTCACCTTGATTTACTCGTCCAAATAAAAGAAATATTTATGAAATAAATCTATGATATCAAACCTCCATTGGCTCAATACGAAAGGACGTTCAAATATCCAGTCGAAGATATCCTCAATTGTATTCCGTTTATATGTAATCGTCAAGATGTCTGCTTCAATTGTTTTGATTTTTCCTTTTCCGACCGAGTTCGTGAGCTGTACTGAAAAATATGAGCAATGATGTTTTTAAATTTATTTTTATGTTGCATCTTAGTTATGTAAAAATATTCAGTGATATGTCTCAATGCTAAATCAAATCCTAAGTCATCTATTGAGTTGTCAACATGTACCACACATGACATTTACAGACTTTCTAATTATTGGCCAGAAAAGTTTACAAACTATTAAATAATGGGTACACCATAAAATAACATATAGTATAATATGAATAGATTTACAATAATAAAAATGATCATAAAATCTTGGTTAATGTTATAATCATATATTCAGAAAAAGACTGTTGAATTTTCTCTAAACAATCCGACAAGGTTACTTGCTTTCTTCAAACATTAACCATATCTCGTAAATTATACTTTCCAAAAAGATTATACATTCAGAAATTGTCAAGTTCACAAATTGCCAAAAAGAAAAACCAAATATCTTTTTAAACAATAACATAATCGTATACTAAAATTGAAAATAAAAGCAACATGATGTGGAAACCAAATCACAAAACCCTAATGTGAAGGAAATATAAAACGAAACTGAAAATGCCACAAACAAATGCTACAACCTTCAGAGATGGTGCATCGTGGCTCTTATCCAAATCTTAAAAGCCCAACTCGTGTGGTCCATTATGATTTAAAGAAGCTTGATTCTTTTAAGACTTTAGTTTTTTTTTGGGATTTGAATAAGCCCATAGCCCATATGTAATTAGAGTTTCCTCTTGAGCTACATATATATTTGCTTAAGTTAATCAATAATAACATTAGAGGCGTTAAAACAAAAGTTCTCAAACCCTAGAGGGATCATCTCTAAGAAACCCAAGCCGTCATCCAGAGAAAGAATCTCTACGATCCTAGAAGCCAGGTCGGATTGGTCTCCTTGGCCGTCGTTGACCTGAGTCTTACACACGTGAATTTTGAATTCTAGTGTAAGCAGGGTCCCTGAAGATATATCTAGATCTAAAGGTGAACTTAAACCTATCCATCAGGTTTCCATACAACCGCATTTCTTATTTCTTCCCCAAGCCGCCACTCTATCGATATATCTCATCGAGATCTCCTTTGTTGTGTTTGTTGCGCACTGCACCAGGTGATACATGACTTAATTTTCTAGATCCTTGAAGTTCAATCAGACCAAGCAGAGTCTGGAGTCGGGAGTTATGCGCTCTTCAAGATGACCAATCTTCAGTGACTACGACTGCTCGCCATGACCAAACAATGACTTTCCCAGCCCAGGTAAAAGAAGGAATATACATCTGACCACTTGGATATTATGTTTGAGTTTTTTGTGGTTCCAACAAGCCATATAATGGAAGAAAACACCACTGGAGCTGAAAGTTATGGGTGTTACAAGTCGGCCTATCTACATTAAAACAGACGGCGCCTCACGACCAAAAAGTATATTCGACCATGTGGAGGTTATTCTTAGGTCTCTTATAGTTTCAACAAGCCAAATAACTGAAGGAGAGTCAATGAGAGTCACAAGATACGCTCAGTTTTCCAGAATGGGTCAAGGTGGTTTCAGCCGATTGTGTCTTCTGAGTTCCACGAGTGGAAATATCAGTTGGAGTCTTCTTGGTGAGTGTTAGGTAATTTAGAGTTTAGGTAGACGCTTTAAATGGAATGAAGCGATGAGGGTTTAAATCAAAGTTTGACACGAGATGTACAAGAAGGAAGAGCCACCAGAAAATTGCAAGATTCGCAGATAAGAGAACCGGTCTATTGGGACCGAGAACCTGAACATCGGCCAAAATGGAGCTGACATGAAGATGTCGGCTGATGCATATATGAAGAAGAAGGAATCCAACCCGTGCACCATTTGGAATTCTGGGTCAAATCTCTATGAGAGGGAGGGTCAGGTGTAATGTGACACCAAGGTTGACTAACAGAACACACATGCCTTTGCTCTGATAGGCCTTTTCTGTTATTTGTTTTTTTTAAGCCATGATAAACTCTTTTGAGCCTATTTTGGGGTTTGGTTTTTAAGGCCCATTAGTGATCTGATTTTTGGGTAAAAATAATTTAACCCTATAGTTAATTATTTTAATCTAGATTTTAGGCCCATGTTGTTGATGGATCTTATCTAAATCTTAAAAGCCCAAATTGTGTGGCCCATCATGATTTGGAGAAGTCCGATTCATTTAAAGCTTTAGCTTTTTCCTTTTTATTGGATTTGAATAAGACCTATGGCACATATTGTAATTAAGGTTTCTTCTTGAGGTTCCTTATATATTTATTTCAGTTAATTAATAATAAAATCTGAGGGAGCACCTCTAAGAAACCCTAGCCGTCGTCCAAAGAGGGAATCTCTACGATCCTAGAAGTCAGGTCTGACTGGTCACCTTGGCCATCGTTGAGCTCTGTCTTACACACATGAACTTCGAGTTGTAGTGTAAGTAAGGTCCCTGAAGATCTATCCAGATCTAAAGGTGAGGTTAAACCTCTTTATCTTGTCTTGGTACGGCCGCCTTTCTTATCTCCTCCCCAAGCGGCCACTCTATCAATAGATCTTACGAGATCTCCTCTGTTGTGTCTGTTGCGCGCTGCACCTAGATATAAGCTCATTATACTCTTCCTAGAAATGGATCGTCTCGAAATTTCAAATGCTTTAAATATTCACCATTACAAGCGTATGATCTCTTGAGCGATGCTATCTTATTTGCTCCACGCCATTGGAGAAATGTTGGATCAGTCTTCAGATGTTCTCGAATTTCAATGATCAACTCCATTGTTTAAGAAAAAGTACCCGTTGAAGCGAGTTTAAGGTTGTTTGTCCTTCTACTTCTCGATCTCTTTCTTCACAAACCAGTATGAACCCATACAGATATGCAGCCTCTACCGAATCCTTAGAATAGACTTTCTTCAATAACTTCAGACCTTCCTTTTCTAGCCCATCAACGAAGTACTTTCGTAACAACCCAATAAAATGCCTTTACGTTCCCTGCTTCCACCTGCAAAGCCTCGCTATTGAGACCTTGAGGGAAGAAAGGCTCATCAACATTGAGAGAAAGTTAAGACAATATTTTATTACGACCACAAATCTCTCTTAACTTTCTTCCAACTAACTTCATCCTCTGTAACTCCCAAATACCTTCAGTAGCATTTCGACTTACAGTGTCTTCGATGATCTCTTCTGGAAGATCAATCATACTTCTCATTTTTCTTCAACATGATTTCCTCGGAATATGATGGAAAACTTTTAGTGTATGACGAAATAGTTATGATCTGTTGTGATAAATGTCGCAGAAAAATTAAAAAAAGATTACTGATAAATAACACTAAATTAATCAATGATGATTTTTTGGTTACCTAAGCGTCTATTAGAGAAATCTACATACAACCTTTAATATGATGTGACACGCCGTTTGCTCTAACTAAACATCTGTTTGACAATCATAATAAGTTGAATTTAATCAAATCCTATAAATTGATATCATCTAATTAAATATATTCAAGTTTAATATTTGCATAAAAGTATAAGGTATTTTAGGAAAATAATTTCATCAAATTTCAAATCGCATCGATTATATTATCTGAATACTATTTAACACGAAGAAATGTTGTTCATTATGTTTTTTTTTTTTATGTACAAAATATCCTTTAAGAGAAAAAGTAAACAATTTTATCTTTATTTGAAATTATTCAGACTATAAATTTACCACAAAATTGAAGTAATAATAGTTTCATAAATAACCAAAATCAGAAAAAAAGAAGTGTTGTACGCTAGTATAAGTTTTTATCTGTTGACCAACTTTATATTCAATACTTCTTCTTGAACAGAAATATAAAGGGGCCCTTCTTCTAACTCTGGATAATATGACCACTCCAAAGCTAAGTCGATCTACGTATATGACTTTTTAAATTCTTAATAGGAACTAAAAATAGATTTCATTCTAAATAAATATCATACTAAGTAGAGATTGATGAATGAAATTTTTGAACTCTAAACTACACAATTTTGCTCAACTATGTATTGACCATCAAATGACGTCTAACCGTGTAGGTAAATATAAAGAAAGAATGTCTCTTGCTACAGTCACAAATCATTAGAATTTAAGGCTTAGTGTTTAAGGTTAAAGGTTAAAGGTTTAGTATCACTACAAGAAAACACATGCATAGCCGACGGCAAAAAGGTTGTCGGTTATGCCATCGGTTTAACACCGACAGTGTAACCGACGGCCAGTGACCGAAAAATATGATCCGTCGGTTGTTGTCGATCTATACGGCGGAATATCACCCATCGGTTGCCATCGGCTACAATAACCGATGGCAACCGACGGTCTATAATTTAATTTTTGTTTTCAAATTAAAAAAAAAAAAAACCGACGGTAACTGATGGTATATTTATTTTATTTTATATTTTATTAATTAATTTATATCGGAAATAATTATACCATCGGTTGCTTTTGGTTCCCGTCGGTTAGTATAACCGATGGACATATAATTTTTGATTTATTTTGGTTTTAAAAAAAGAAATTTGAATTTTAATAATATTTATAATAGTGAACCGACGGTCTCCAACCGAAGTGGTTACAAACGTTTCGCATATGATTTGCTGTTGTAACCGAAAATTAGGTGGCCGTATGTAGCCGTAGGTTCCCGTCGATTCATATCTTCAATATATTGGAACAGCTTCCATTTCTCTCCACCACATGAATCAAATTTTAATCTATAAATTTTCGATGGCAAACTATAGCGATCGATTTTGGATGGACGGACCACGCATGGATGAAACAACTACCACATTAACCGAAGAGTATGCTGCCGGGCTGAGAAACTTTATGGAGTTAGCGGCTTATCGGAGTCTAACGCTCGAAACAGGTAAGATGTACTGTCCGTAACACATGTCAGAATATGAAATTCATTCCTGTTAAAAATGTGTGGAGTCATTTATACCGTAGAGGGTTTTTACCGAGTTACAAAATATGGTATTCGCATGGAGAAGATGGTACGAATATTAACTACGGTAATTATAGTGGAGTTGGTAATTGTAGTTTAGGTGGGGATATAGGTAACCCGGTAAATGAAGAAGTAGATATTAATCTTGGTAGTAGCGGATTAGGTGGGTTAGGTGTAGAAACCACAATCATTTGGAGAGGATGTACCCGTTTTTGCTATGCTTTATGCTGCGAATAAACCCTTGTATAGTGGTTGTGGTGAAGACGTGTCACCGTTGTCGAGTGCATCTGAGATGATGAATATCAAAATAGATTACAATATACCGGAGAGCTGTGTCGACGCACTAACCGGTCACTTCAGAAAATGTCTCCCAGCTGATAACACATATGCGGCATCGTACAACGACATCCAGAAAATGGTTGCCGGGCTAGGATTACCATACTAGACAATTTATGTTTGTGTAGACAATTGTATGATCTTTTGGAGACAGGATTCAGACTAGATTCGGTATCGTTTTTGTCGTAAACCTCGATTTCAAGATAAAGTGGGAGGACTCGTGTGCCATACAAAAAGATGTGGTATTTGCCACATACAAAAAGATGTGGTATCTTCCTATGGATCATCCATATCGGCATATTAGGTTATTGTTTACTAAAAACAAAAAAGTCTTGCATGGTCCACCACCAGAACCCAATGGTGCGCATATATTAATGCAACTGAGAGATTTTGGTGTTGAGTCAACTACGATTTGTGGAGGAAATAAATATTACCCCGTCGATGGTGTTGGGTGTACCAAAATTGGCATAAGAAGAGTATTTTCTGGGAGTTGCCGTATTGGAAGAACCACCTCGTTCGCCACTGTTTAGACGTCATGCACATTGAGAAGAATGTGTTTGATAATTCAAGTAACACAATTATGAATGTACCCGGGAAAATAAAAGACAATCTGAAATCAAGATTAGATTTACCAGATATCTGTGATAGGAAGTCACTGCATTTGCGAGGGAATAACAACGTCGGGTCAGTTCCTATATTTCGCTTAAGTAACGAACGAAAGGTAACTGACGGCTACAATTTTGTTTTTTAAATCTTCTTCTCCCTTCCTCTTCTCTTTTCTTCTTCCATTTTCTCTCAACCTCTCCAACAATTTCACCAAAAATTACTGGCGCCCAGACAAGAATCACGACCAATTCCGGTGGAAACCTCACTTAATCCCTTCCTACTTCCAAAAATCATGTAAGTTTCATGAATTTTTAGAATTTTTTTTTCCAAATTTTTTTTTTCACTAGATTATGATCAACGTTGATAGAAACGGATAGATAAGTGGAATCTAAATTAGTTTCACTGCCGAAATCGTTGTTTGTATATCGATTTCATATAGTTTCTATGATTTGAGCAAATTTTTTTTTTATGAAGAACATTGTTTTTTACGAAGAACAGTTTTTTTATGAAGAACAATTTTTTTCTTGCCTAGAACAAAATATTTTTTAACCTAATTTCCATGTTTTAATCTTATAAAAATATAAAAATTGCTATGAAATGTATATATATATTAATGCATATAAAAGTTTATATATATATATATATATCTAATATATTTAAAATTTTAATATATTTATTTATTTATTTAACTAAATGACTATATATATAATATATACTTCTAGAAAAAATATTTATCAAACTAATTATATATATTTATACAAATTTATATATATAAATATATGTTTATAAAATATATTTCACTAAAGATTTAAAAAAATTATATGTTTTATTAAATAATATGTAAGTGAATAAAAAATTTTAAATTAATTTGATACATTTACAATTTATAAATTTAATTAAGTTAGTCTTGTAATTGATTAAAAGAAATTAAAGGGTTATTATGATTTAAATAAATAATTTTTTTGCGTTTATATAAAAATATAATACAATTTTGTAAACTATATATTTACGTTTTAAATATTTAAGTTACATAAAGTTTATAATTTACCACGACATCTTATGATCACTTCCGTCGTGCGTACCCACCGGGCGTGCGAGCAGAGAATCGTGATTCAGATGAGACGATTAGTCCTCATCTAAGTTCACCGGCTGCGCATAATACCCAACCTGACCCACCAATCTCCCCCCCCCCCCACAGCATTTGACCATTGAGCAGATTTTGACTCAACCGGGACGTGTCCATTTAAAGACTCTAGATCCGAGCATGGCCGAGGGATCTACATGGTATGAATTCTTATAATATTTAAATTTTACAAAATTTTTAAACATCAACAGTAAAATAGAATTTCAATTTTTAGGTTTCGCATCGACCAACACATTAAGAAGTTCGTGCGGATTATGATCCAGCAGCAGCTCCCTTACGCCTATTCATCCTTCAGCAAATTTCCATTGGATATGAGAGAACTATGGTTCAGATCATTCGAGGTAAACAAATTCTTCCTTGCAACTTTTTCAATTATTTCATTAACTTACAATATATTCTAATTTTTACAAAATTTACAGCAACAATTTAACTGGGCGGTTGCTGACACGCCTCAACTGAGGCAGATATTCGAGGAGCAGTACTCCACTTCATACTCAAACCATGTGTACGCTTGGAAGCGAGCATGGAAGAGGGATCCATCGGAGTTGCCATATGGCTGTCCGGCTAATCGGTTCCTTGAGTTTGTGGCGTACTGGAGATACCCTGCCACAGAGAAGGTGTCAGAGCAGAACAAGAAGAACCGCCGAGCAGGACAGGATGAGACGGTGAAAGCTCCGGGAACGCACACCACTGGTCCTTATACATTTGAGCATGTCGAGCGCAAGATGGTAAGTAATAATGTAAATTTAATTCTTTTATTTAATATTTGATTAACAATATTTTTTTGTTGTGTAGACCATTAAAAACAGGTGCGTTCCCGATTTCCTCAAGCTAATGAAGACCTGTCACACGGGCAAAAAGTCTTGGAGGATCGACAACCCGAAGATTTGCGAGGTTGGGGAGAGGGTGGAGGATCGGATTGAGGAACATCAGACCCAACTCACCCATGATGGAGCGGGACCATCCAATGAGGTTCCTCAGAACATGATCAAGCAATTCGTCGTCGAGGTATTTTTTTTTTTGTAATTAACTTAAAAAATTAAATTATAACTTATTTTATTCACCCTTTTGTTTTATTCAATGTAGGAAGTACCGTGCAATAAGGACCGACAATTGAGACTTGGTAAATTAGTAGACGATGATGGGATGCCCGCCGGTGTTGACCTTAGGCAGGGATTAGGGCTCAGTCAGCGGGAGCGAAACGAGCTCGTGAACCTCCGTCATAGCTTCGAGGAAAATCAGGCAGAGCTACAGGAGACCAAGGCCGCACTATGCTAGACTCAGGAGAGACATGTGTGGAGTGAGGCTCAGATAACTGAACTGATACAGTACCTATGGTCCCAAGGACCATCCTCGTCCTTCACCCCGATGCTGAACCCGAGAATTAGTTAGGACCGAGTACTTTTAAAAATAAATTATATATATATAATATTTTCTAATTCAATTTTGATTTATATTATAATTAATTATAATTATAATATTAATAATAGTTTTAATTAAATTATATTTAATTAATTTTATTCGGCCGCCGTCGGTTGCCGTCGGTTCAACCAACAGAGCAAAATGACTGGAACCAACAGCCAAAACCGATGAAACCCACGACAATAATCGACGGGAACCGACCGCTACCGATGTCCACCGACGGATTAAAACTGATGGTCACCAACGGCATAACCGACCTCTACTCCCATTGGTGCCCGTCGGTTATAAGCAACGGCAACCGATAGAAAGGTGATAACCGACGACGCGTATTCGATGAGTAGTTTCTGTTGGTTATAGGCCATAACCGACAGAAACCGATAGGATCGGCCGTCGCTTATAGCCTTATTTTCTTGTAGTGTGTTTAGGTTTAGGGTTAATATTTTAGGATTTAGAGTTTAGTGTTTAGGGTTTTAGTTATATAATTAAATGAATATTAATTATTTGGGGTCGGTAAATGTACTTTATAATTTTAAGAAATACATATAAATAAATTTATGTAATTGAAATAAGTGTTTAAAAAAATAACTAAACAACAAAAATTTAAAAGTAAAACATTTTTGTAGTAAAATAAAATAATTTTCAACAAAGCTTTAAAGGATATGAAGATTGATGATGACAAACCTTTCAAGCTAAAGTGTGTTCAGAAGAAAAGTGTGGTGGAACGTAATCGGTACAGCCTCATTGGCCGATTACTCAATCAAAAAATGGGGGATTCATTCATGATATGTCTTGGGTGTGGAGGGTTAATATTAGACATAGAGGATATGCATTGTCGAATGAACATTTCCTGTTCATTTTTAATTCGGAAGCAGATCTACATGAAATTGTTAACATTGGAGCTTGAACTTATAATGATTGGAGTATTGTCATAGAGAAATGGGTTGAAAAACAACCAGACGACTACTTAAAGTTTCTACCAATTTGGGTACGTTTTTGGAACATCCCTTTGGAGAGTTATGATGTGGATGTGCTTAAGGAGATAGCTGGGTCTCTAAGGAGGGTGCTGGAACTAGCTTTTGATCCCTTAAAATCTCAGAGTCGTGGCTTTATTCGAGCTCGAATCCTTTTTGATGTGTCAAAGCCTTTACACAATGCTAGGGAGTTTGAGTTGCATTCAGGGGAAGTTCAAAATATAAAGTTTGAATACGAACGTATTCAAAAAAAGGTGTTATCATTGTCAATAGTTGACACATGATCGAACACGTTATCCTTTACTACTAAATAATCGGCATGTTAATGCAACAGTGGAGCAAAGGGTGGAAGTTGCATCACATAATACTACTCTGCGTAAAGAAGATCCTCTCTATGGAGTATTAACAGTTGAAGATGTTGGTATTGGTGTTAACACTGGTCACCCAAAAATAGCATCTGAAGTTTTAGACGGGAGGAGAAATTATTTGTCAGTACACAACTTTGACGAGAAGAATGCAAGAGTGGATAGAATTCGAAGAGCAGTTTGGAAACTCGATGGTGATTAGGATAACCAAAGCTTTCGGCTGAGGATGGAGGCTCCTCTGGAGATTCATACTGATCTAAATAAAGGCAAATGATTAGTTTATAACTTTGTGAAAAAATGCAGTGTTTTCAGAAGAGGAGAAAAACTTATGTCCTCTACTATGAAAGGGTTTGATACGCTTAAGTTGATGCAAGAGTGTGAAGCAAAGACTATAGGAAAGAAATCATTGTCCTTGTTTTTATCTTACTCTACGATTTTTAAAGTTGGTTCCAATGGAGCCAGTTCATCTAGGGTCAAGTTAGAGACCTCAAGCTCCCGGAAAAGGCCTAGCAAGTGGAAGAGAACACAATATAAAAAATAGAGTACCTTGGTCTACAAGAAAAAACAGAAGGTTGATGAGGTTAAAGAAGTAACACCGAAGAGAAAGAACTATGGAGAGGAAGATGCATAAACTGATTCAAAGTCTGCATATGATAACACGATTTTTTCACCTAGCTATCAAATCCTTATAGCATATAAAGTATTGAACCAACAAGTGTGATGCTAAGCAATCAGAACTACAAAGATCAACTTAATCCAAGCCAATTATCAGTAAATAATTGGCACAAAATCAGAACTAAAAAAACTTAAATATAAACGAAAAAAGCAAGCAAAAGATCAAAGTAAACAATTCAGCAAGCGAAAATAAACAAAGAGCGAAACAGAGCAACAAAAATGACAATAAATGATTCAAGGAAAGTTGGGCATTGAGGAGTGAGGTTATTGATCTATGCTTAGCTAGGAGTCTCTAGATTACTTAACAAACCAGCTGGAGTTAAACTTAAGGCAATGGATTCACTACAATCAACATCACTCCCATGAATATTAAACTTCACTTAGACTAGAATCAGACCTAACTCCCATTAGCGAAATCTAATCAAGCAAGCATGAAGAAACAATCCAAGTTAGCCAATAATCGGTCTAAACAATCAATCCCTTGAGTTAGACATAATTATCTCAGACTTTGGCTCAGTTAGACATTTTATCAAACACTTGGCAGGTGGAGAAAAATGTCTCTAATCAAACTTCAAATGGCCAAAATGAAATTAGCATTAAGATCACCAAATCTGATGAGATCCTATCATTTCTAAGCTTAAGCAGTATCGATTCCCCTAGATATACATAGATCTACCTCATTTCCTCAACACTCAAGATTAAATACTCATTAAACTTGATGGAAAGATTAAACTCAGAAAATAAAATAAAGAGCATGATTAGAAAGATGAAAGAAAGATGAACAATAAAGATTGAACAAGCATTCAACACATGAAAAATGAGAGAAAACTACTTAGAACATTTGCAAAATCTGGAAACAAAATGTGATGTGATGTTTGTGGGCTAAAAGGGTATTTATAGTCCACTTACAAAAACCCTAAAAAAGTCAACATAAAAATATTCAAAGTTCGAAAGTAAGCTAACTGGACCAAACTGGTCGATTTGGGGGGTTGAGTTGTGCTTTTGGCATGTAATCTTCATGTTTAGCATCTAGAAAGTGAGCTCGACCCAGTGCAGGTCGAGTTGGAGACTTGAGTTGTGTTTTCAGATATAATCTTCATGTTTTAGCATCCAGAAAGTGAACTCGACCCAGTGCAGGTCGAGTTGGAGACTGGAGTTGTGTTTTCAGGACATCTGCGGGCAGCCAACTCGACCAAACTGGTCGAGTAACAGGGTCGAGTTGGCTTGAGTCTGGTACTTGCCCGCTCTTTTTTATTATGTTTGGCACTCCAATCCGGTCTTTGCTAATCTTTGTGTCCAATGTTGCTCCAAAATTATCCAAAATGCTCCAAAGTACCTAGATATCACTTCATATGCAATTTATATGCGATGCAAATGCAAATTATGTAATATGAACTTAAAATGACTCTAAAATGATGCAAACAATATGGATATGAATGCAAAATGTGCTAACTAAGGTTCCTAAAACATGCTAAAATGCATACATAATAGCATAGCACAACAATTTGGACTCGGAACCACCAAAGATCTGTGGGATATTTTAACCAATACATGTGATAATAGAGCTGAGACTTGGATGATCATTGGAGATGTAAATGAGATATGTAATAATTCAGAAAAGATGGAAGGACCTGTAAGAGAAGAATAATATTTCTATCCTTTTAGATAGATGATTAACTACTCTGGTTTTAGTGAAATTAGATTCTCAGGAAATCAGTACTCATGGGCAGGGTATCGAAATTATATGCATATACAATGCAGACTTGATAGAGCCCTAGTGGAGTGGTTAAATGTTTTACCAACTTCACGGTAAGTGTACTTATCCCGAATAAGTTTAGATCACCGACCTATTCTCTCAAAGCTCATGGGAAATGAGGATTCAAGGGAAGGACAATTTATTTTTTATAAAAAAATGTAGATCGAAGCAAGGTTTTGAATGTTGTGTGGCACAAGCATGGAATGAGAATCCTTCAGATAGTTTCTTAGCCTTGCATAGGATCAGCTCTTGTCGTAGGGCTATTTCTAAATGGAAGAAAACTACTTGGTCTAATTCTTAGTTGATGATCCTGAAAATGAAAACACTTCTTGAATTTGAAGGTAGTAAGCTAATGCCTAATAAAGTGTTAATGCATACGTATACACAAGAATTATTAGAAGCTTACAAGGAAGATGAGTTATATTGGAAGTTAAGAAGCAAGGGAAGATGGTTAAGTGAAAGAGATTGCAACATGATATTTTTCCAAGGAAGTGTGAAACAACAAAAAACACAGAATTTCATTCTAATGCTAATCAATTCTCATAGTCACGAACGTATAGCAGAGGGCTCCAAGGGGAATGTGGTCGTGGACTATTTTTGACACATGTTTAAATTGTCTAGACCTCATCAAGCAACAATGTTATTATCCGGCTTTTAAAAATGAGTATCAGACAAGATGAATATGGATTTAATTAAACCAGCATGTAAAGGAGAAATTACACAAGAATCTATGGAGATAAGAGTGATAGAGCACTAGGTGCTGATGGAATACAATGAATTTTTTTTCAATCATCTTGGCATATTGTTGGTGAACAGATAACTAAAGAGGTACAAGGTTTCTTTAATTCTGGCTGTATGCCAACGAATTAGAACTATACACAGATCTCTCTCATCCCAAAGGTTACTAGCCCTAAGAAGATAACAAACCTTAGACCGATTAGTTTTGTTCAGTTTTGTATAAGATAGTGTCATGGGTTCTTAGTAAGTGGCTAACGAAATGCCTCTCTGTACTCATCTTAGACACTCAAGGTGCATTTGTAGCAGGAAGACTTTATCCCAAACAATATACTTATCTCCCCCGAGATGATACATGCTTCAAAAACAAACCCTCGATGTTACAAGGATTAAATAGCTATCAAGCCTGATATATCAAAAGCATATGATCGAGTGGAGTGGTCATTTATGGAGGAGTTATTCAGGAAGTTTGGATTCAATAAAATTTTGATGAAGAGGCTGATGGAGTGTATTCGTTTAGTGACATACTTGGTTATTGTGAATGGTCGCAAATATGGTATGATAACACCATAGAGAGTTCTTCGTCAAGGAGATCCATTGTCACCATTTGTGTTTATACTATGTGTTGAAACACTAGTACATGTCATGAAAAATTTGGAAGTGGCTGGTAACTTAACCGGGATAAGCTTAACGGTTAATTTTCCAACGGTACATCACCTTCTTTTTGCTGATGACAACATTTTCATGTGTAGAGCTATACATAAGGAAGCAGAAGATATCTTAAAATGTCTTAAGTTGTATGGTGGTGCGTCATGACATGTTATCAATTTCAATAAATCTACCATCACCTTTGATGATAGATTAGACCCTATAATGAGAAATGTGATCGGCCAGTTTATGGATATCACTAAACAAGGTGGGGATGGTAAATACCTTGGTCTACGAGAGTGCTTTAGTGGGGTGAAAAGAGTTTTACTAAACTATATAACTGAACGACTACAACAGAGATTAGGTGGTTGATATGCTAAATTCTTATCTTTGGGAGGGAAGGAGATTTTTATTATACCGGTAGCTATTGCACTCTCGGTTTATGTTATGTCCTGTTTGAAGCTTACTAAACAAAAATGCAAGAAGATAACAAGTGCTATAACAAGTTTTTGGTAGAATAATAATGAGGACAAAAAAACACGTTTATTGGGTGGCTTGGAAATCATTATGCAAATCTAAGGATGAAGGTGATCTTGGATTGATAGGGATATAGGTGATTTCACCAAAGGAAAAAAAAGCCTAGAAGGTTTTAATTGAGCCTCAATCTCTACTCAGTAAACTTTATAAGGCTAGTTATATTGTTGGTAAGGAGTTCCTTTCTACAGTTTTGGGCCAGAGACTATCATATGCCCAGTGTAGTTTTCTTTTTGGTCGAGAACTGTTGACCAAGGGTATGGTTAAAAGCATATGGAATGGCTCAGCAACCCGTGTGTGGTTAGATAACTAGATAGTTGATAATAAACTACGCATGTCGTGTAACAAATAAGTACATATTAATGGAGGGAGTTGTACAACCGTGGCTAGTGAAGCAATTAAGAAACTTGGATTGACAACTACAAAGCATCCTATACCCTATAAGCTTCAATGGCTGAGTGAGATTGGAGAACTAAGTGTGACACGAGAGGTTTTAGTAACTCTTTCAATTGGCAAATATGAGGATGAGGTCCTATGCGACATTTTCCTTGTGGAGGCCGGTCACATACTCGGGGGAAAGCTTTGGCAGTCATATCGCAAGGTGATACATGATGGGTTAACAAACCATCACACCCTTGAGCATAAAGGCCGCAAGACTACCCTAGTTCCCTTAACTCAATGAGAAATGTATAAGGACCTGAAGCATCTTCAAGCAAAACGTGATACCACCCTAATTTGGCTAAGCACACTTTCTCATGTCAAAGTTACATTACATTGCCTTTAACTTAGCAAACCAAGATCACATGTGTAGAAGTATGATATGAACATGGATAATGTTGGTTTGTATGAGAGTAAGCTCAAAATAAACCGTGGAGACTTCACTTGGTGAATGAAACCACTTAACCCACAAAAGATGGACTCGGTGTCAAGAGTGTGAAAACACCAACTTGTGGTGGAATCCACACATAAATGCCTTAGTAAATCCGAGACTATTATGGAATAGCTCGGCCTCAACAAGGACTGAGGATGTAGGTTGGATCTAATCTGAGTAAAGCATCACAACACATAAAGTTTGTGTGCTAAGATGATCTCGGATTCAAGAATCATTCAACTAGATTTGTTAACAATATAATTAAATAAATCATAAGAAGAGTTTAGTGGAGAATTTAGAAGTGTTTTGGTTGAAGAGGACTGCCGTTAGGCAGCCTCTTACACAAATTCTACTCCTAGAATCTACATCTTAAACTACTTGCATAAGCATAAATAAAGAGAAAGCTTTTGCAACACTTCTTTGTATTTTAGTAGATTGGATTGGATTACAAAGGGAATAGAAGCTCTATTTATAGAGTTACAATGAGGTTGTTTCAGCACAAAATAAACTCTAGATTCAAAGCTTTGTGGTCGTTGGAGAGAAGAGAGGAGTGGAGTTCCAACCATTGAAAGCGACATCTCATCTTTCTTGATTTTGGCATAAAGAGAAGTCACATGTCTTCCTAAGCTTCCAACGGTCATATTGGACTTAGTTAGGCTTCATTTAGGTCCTCAGAACCTTACATAACATCCCATTTGATTAGAATCAACATTTAGAAGATTTCAAAAATGTTGACTTTTCTCCTCGTTCGTTGACCGTACGTTGACTTTTTGCCTCGACTGTTGATTCATACCGCGGTACATAGATTCTCGATCCGTGGTACGTGTTTTCTCAACCTGCGGTACGGTGCCTTTCGACCTGTAGTGCGTGAATGTCTCGACCTGCGGTACGTGTTGGATCCATCCTAAGTTATATGTTTTCTCGACCCACGATACGTGCTGAACTCGACCTACGATACATAATAATCTTGACCCGCGGTACGACTGTATCTTGACCCGCGGTACACGAACCTCGACCCGTTTGCTTCCCGTTGTACATGACCCGTCCATTAACTTTCTCCAGCATTCGTGGACTTCCTTACAGTACATAAAATCCTTGCATGCGGTATATGCCTCTCGACACTCGTCCGTTCACTTTCTTGACCGAGCGTTGACTTTTCCAGCACATGCACCATCCGACCTTTTCATGATCTTTTGATGATTTGATGACCCTTATGGGTCCTTGGTGGCAATTTTCCTCCTTCTTGGAGGTCCTTAGGGTGGTCTTCGGCCTTGTCATGATGACTTCGGCCTTGACTCTCCTCTTCTTCTTCTTAATGGTATTCGGCCTCTTCCTCTTGTCTCTTTGATATAGACAAATACCTTCCCCCAAGCTTGGTCATCGTTACGCTCAAGGCCTAAGGACCAAAGGTCAAGCTTGCCATCTGACAAGACTACCTTATTAAAAACCTTAGAGAGAAAACCACGTGGGACAAAACTCTAATAGGGGAAAAAAGAGTATAGCTCATTGGTGGTTTGATGTTGCTTGACCCCGGTTTTTTGAAATGACTTTGCAACCGGCACTTTCTTCTTCCAAGTGATTCCTTGCCTTAGTCCTTCTTGACTTTGTTTCCCTTCTTATGATCCTCTTGTTTCATCTAGTACTCCTTGTGAGAATATCTACACATTCCTCCTTCTCTTTTGAACCATCATCATGAGATTGGAAGAGAAATTTTTAAGTATATGTTGTGGGGGTTTAAAAAACACTTAAATAAAATTAAAGAAAGACCAAATGAGAGGATTTAAAGCCTAAGATATGGACTGAAAAATTGAAAATTTGGAAAGGTTTAGAGTTTAACCTTTTTGAGATCTTTGAGGATTTTTGAAAGATTGGAAGACACTTCCAATCGCTTTGGTTTTGATTCATAGCCTTCCACCAATTTGCCTCTCCACTTGAAATTCCACCATAGTCACCTAAGTAGCCGCTCTCTTTAAGTCAGTCGAATGGACTAGGTTGGGCTTGTCTTATGGTCTCCGAAATTTGGTGGCCCTCGTGACCAAATACCAAGCCATTTGTTGGGCCTTTTTCTAGCTTCATTTAAAGCATTTTGAGAGTTTGAATGCAGCTACCAACTGACCTCCAGTCCGCATTACTTGATTCACAACTCTTCAACAACTCGCCACTTCTTCTTTGAGATAGCAAACGAGCTTTCCCACCATCTTTACTTTCAGATATGTTATTAGAATTTTAACATACACTAAAAACAACAAGATATGGTGAGAGATTAGAGTATAAGTAACATGAGAATATTGAGAATAAGTAACCAAGAGAATAATGAGAATAGAGAGTATGAGCGGAAGCAATGGAGAATGGGAGAATAAAGATTTTTGCTCAAGAGTTCATGTGGACAGAGCTTTGCTATGTTTTCTTGAGTTTTGTTGAAGCTTTTAGCTGCCAAATCCAAGCCAATAACACCTTAGAACAACAAGAACTTGGTGGTTAATGGCTGGAACAAACTATGGACCGATGGACAATTATTTTATACAACGGTTAAAGACATGAACTCATGGAATAACTCATGGACAATGGTTTACAGTGAGCTTTAATCAAACAAGAGCCACAAAATAACACAAATATTAGTGTTTTCATGGTTAAAAAAAAGCAAATTCAATAGCTCACAAAATAATCCATTTTCAAGAATTTTTGTAAGTTTTTGAAATTTAAAACAAAAGACAATTAGTCTAAGACCTTCCCCATTTGAGATAAGTTAATATTCATTGATAAAGCTAAGAGGTAAAGTCCTTAGATCTAAAAACAAGAACTCCATTCACGTCCTCTTCTTTTGATTCATTGGACAAGATGGAGAACACAAAAATAAAATAAAACAAGAGAACCGAGTTGAATGAGAACCAAGCTCTTATGGCTCTGATACCATGTTGGTTTTTATGAGAGTTGTTAAACTCATGATCTTAAGTGTGAAGCAAGGAAGAAAGAACTCGGCTTGTTTATAACACAAGGAATCTGGACATCAAGATAAATGAGGTTCGATTGTGTTAAACCTAAACAATTAAGTGTGAAGCTAGGAATAACACTTAATTATGTGCAAGGCACAAGAAAGAGTTCGGTTTGTATTCCATTGAGTGAGAAGGTGTTTGGTTGGAATCAAACCATAAGGTCACATGTCTCAACTAGAAGAAGAAGAAAGCTTAAAGACCACATGTGACCCTTTGTAGCCGTCGGGATGCTTTGGGAAAAGGGAGCATCCTCCTTTTTGGTTCAGTTTGTGTCCCTCCCATTTTGGGTAATTTTTGTCATATAGTGTTTGTATGTTTGTAGAGAACCCTAGCTAGTGTTTGTGTATAAATAGGACCTCATATAACTCATTGAAAACTGAGAAAGAATAAACTCACTTTCTTCACAAACTCTCTCTCAAACTCGGCCATATGGCCTCCAATCTCTCTAATCTTTGGTTACTAAATCTCTTGGCTACAAATCTCTTAAACTCTCAATCTCTTTACACTCCAAACACTTTCAACTATTGTTAATCTCTATTCCGTAAATTCTAACATGGTATCAGAGTAGGATCCATGGTGACTTTGTGTTCTTACTGTTTTGTTGCTTGAAAAACGTTTTCCAAAATTATTTTCAAACCGATTTTTGGAAAATGTTATTTTTTCTTTCTAAAATTGATTTCTTTTGAGACAATGAGGAGAATGAATGTTGCTGAGGTTAAAAAAAAAACTTTTTATTTGAGTATCATTTCATCTTCAAGTCTCAGTTTTTCAAAAGAATAATTTTTCTTCTTTGTGTTCTTGAAGATTTTAAAATTGATTTAAAATCTGTTTTTGGAAAATTATGTTGTTCTTCTTTTGTTTAAAAAAAAATGTTTTCTTGAATGTTGTTTTAAAGATTCCAAAGTTGAATTTCTGAGTTTAGTCTTTATTTTAAAAGGAAAGAATAATTCTTTGTGTTCTTGTTGGTTTCAAACCATTTTTTCAAAAATCTGTTTTGAAACATTTTGTCTTTTGAAAATGGCTTCTTTAAATCGTGTTTCTAGTTGATTTATTTGAAAATAGTGGACCGAGTTGTGTTTTCCTAAAACTCTCGGTTTGTGTCTTTGAAAAATGTTGAATATTGTTGTGTTTGTTTCTAACTGTTGTGTAAGTTTTTGGTGTCTAACATCTTTGTTGTAGCTAGGTGAGCTCTATGAGGGAGTGAAGCCATCCGTGATGGACGAGAAGGCAAACCAAAATCCCAACTTGTTTGGTCTCGTTTGGCGCCTCATTTACTTGTGGAGTTAGAACCAATGGCCTCAGGTTCAAGGGCCCAACGTGGCATTGTGGTGAAGAGTCTGATGGAAGGTGATGAATCAGCTCACAAGCAAAGGAGTGTGTTCTCATTTGTGTGGTGGAAAAGACATGTTTGGTTGGCGCCTCATTTTGCTTGGCGAATTACAACCAATGGCTGCCTCAGCTCGTGTGGAGTTTGATGGAAGGTGATGAATCAGCTCACAAGCAAAGGAGTGGGTCCATATTTGTGTGGTCAAAAGACGTGTTCGTGTTCTTGAAAAACCTGAGCCACTTATGGAGCAAATAAAGGCTATCTCTAAAACCTCCTCTATTTATTCTCATAATATCTTTTGCTTGTCTTTACTAGCCTAGTTACTAATATTCATATTTGGTTTCATTCATGTTTCATGTCTTGGAGCCCTCAATGTCAAATGCTTTAAAAAAATCTCTTATACATTGTGTGAAGGTGTAATTCGGAGCTTTGCTTGAGTATTCCTAAGAGAAGATGGATGGAAATGAGCAAGCTTTTGGATATTGAAATGGTGTTAAAGAGGACGAGTATGGTGATGGTCTTGGTATGGAAAGGACCAAGTCATTGCAACCGTGTGGAAGAGAAGAAGAGTAAACTGAAAGAAGCTCCATAGTGTTAGCGGATTGATGGAATGGCTTCTCAAGATGGTGTTGACGAAGCGAATCCATATTTGTGGAGTTCAAATGAACTCAAGTAATTCTTCATGAAGAGTCTCTACCAAAAGCTTGGGCCACAAGTTTGGTAGCCAAGGTATGAGAACTCAAACAATAAATCTTCTTTGGTATTGATGCCCGATTTCCTCTTGTCTTCCTAAGCTAGTAATAGGTGCTAAGTGCATTCAAAGTAGTTAGGAATAGGTGCTAAGTGCATTCAAAGTAGATAAGGAATGGGAAGCTTGGGATTGTGTTGAAATCCGTCAAATCAAGGCTTAGAGAAGAAAGTGATTTCACTTTAAAACTCTTGGTGATCTCCACTAAAACTTGTAAAGACAAGTGGTGGAGTGATGTGGTTTACACTAAGACTTGTGAAAGAAGTCTAATGTGTGATGGAGGTGTTGAGATGTGGCGTGTGCAAGAAGGATCTTCTTTGCCTTAAGCCGCAAGTATGCAAGGCTGAAAGGAGTCAAATGTGTGGTATTCACAAAAAACCCTAAAGAGGTATGAATTGTCCATATGATTTATGTAATGCTAACCTATGTGAGTTCCATGTGATCTTAGCTAGGAACAAGTGTTAATTGCACACCAAGGGTCACCAAATCATCAAAAGGTCAAGAAAAGGCCAAAAAGAAAGCATTCTGGAAAAGTCAATGATTGACTCGAAAAGTCAACGGTCGTTAGGTGTGGACCGTGGTACAACCATAGGGTCGAGAGGCATGTACCACGGGTCGAGTTTTCTGTGTATAGCAGGTCGAGCATAGCATGTCCGCGGGTCGAGGAAATGCGTACCGCATGACGAGAGGCAACGTACCACAGGTCGAGAAGTTCACGTACCGTAGGTCAAGGTTTCGTGTACCACGGGTCGAGTCTGGCCATCCGTCCGTACTGTCAACTGTCGGAGGAAAAGTCAACATTTTGAAATTTTTCAAAATTTGGAATTAGAACAACTTCAAACCAGAATTTTGAGGAGATTGCAATCCAAGGAAGAGCAACCCAGCTGTCTTTGATCATTGACGTGTGAGGATCATTCATGATACATGATCTGATTCAATGTAAAGGACATGTAAAGGTATGAACCTTAACCTTTTCCAATTCCTTTACAACTAATATTGTGTGCTACTTGTGAAGTGTTACCCAGGGTAAAGTTATCCATGATACTCTAAAGAGCTGAAGCTAAGGGAGTGTCAAAGATGGATTTGTTGAAGATGGAGCCATTGAAGATGGTTTTCTAAGGAGTGTTGACCGAGAGGGGGATCCTCTCAAAGTGTTGTTGCTGCTTTCAAGCTTGGCCTTTGGTGTCCCTTATAGTCCAAGCTTGAGGGGGAGTATTAGAGGGAATGAGGCCAAGGCCGAAGGAAAGCCGAAGGAAGGCCGAAGGACTTCATGGTGGTTCAATGCATTATTTGAAGAAAAGGTGGAACAAGCTCAAGTGTGTGAAGCTTGTCTCAACCTCTTGGACTTGATATTTCCAAGCCGTGACCATGATCCATACTCTTTTTCCCTTATTTTGTTTTATCCCAATGGGTTTTCCACTAAGGTTTTTAATGAGGTGGTGAGTTACATGTTTCAAGCTTAACCTTAATGATTACCATTGCGGATTCAAGCTTGAGGGGGAGTGTTAAACTCATGATCTTAAGTGTGAAGCAAGGTAGAAAGAACTCGGCTTGCTTCTAACACAAGGAATCCTGACATCAAGAGGTTCAGTTGTGTTAAATCTAAACAATTAAGTGTGAATCTAGGAAGAACACTTAATTGTGTGCAACTCAAGGCACAAGAAAGAGTTTGGTTTGTATTCTATTGAGTGAGAAGGTGTTCGGTTGGAATTAAACCATAAGGTCACATGTCTCAACTAGAAGAAGAAGAAATCTTAAAGACAAAATGTGACCCTTTGTAGCCGTTGGGATGCTTTGGGAAAAGGGAGCATCCTCCTTTTCTTGGTTCAGCTTGTGTCCCCCATTTTGGGTAATTTTTGTCATATAGTGTTTGTATGTTTGTAGAAAACCCTAGCTAGTCTTTGTGTATAAATAGAATCTCATGTAACTCATTGAAAACTAAGAAAGAATAAACACACTTTCTTCACAAACTCTCTCTCAAACTCGGTCATATGGCCTCCAATCTCTCTAATCTTTGGTTACTAAATATCTTGGCTACAAATCTCTTAAACTTTCAATCTCTTTATATTTCAAACACTTTCAACTATTCTCAATCTCTATTCCGTAAATTCTAACAAAAGTAAGCTCAAAATCAACCGTGGAGACTTCACTTGGTGAATGAAACCACTTAACCCACAAAAGATGGACTCGGTGTCAAGAGTGTGGAAACACCAACTTGTGGTTGAATCCACACATAAGTGCCTTAGTAAATCCGAGACTATTATGGAATAGCTCGGCCTCAACAAGGACTGAGAATGTAGGTTGGATCTAATCTGAGTAAAGCATCACAGCACATGAAGTTTGTGTGCTAAGAAGATCTAGGATTAAAGAATCATTCAACTAGATTTGTAAACAATATAATAAAATAAAGCATAAGAAGAGTTTAGTGGAGAATTTAGAAGTGATTTGGTTGAAGAGGACTGCCGTTAGGCAGCCTCTTACACAAATTCTACTACTTGAATCTACATCTTAAACTACTTGCATAAGCATAAATAAAGAGAAAGCTTTTGCAACACTTCTTTATATATTATTAGACTGGATTGGATTACAAAGGGAATATAAACTCTATTTATACAGTTACAATGAGGTTGCTTCAACACAAAAGAAACTCTAGATTCAAAGCTTTGTGGTCGTTGGAGAGGAGAGAGGAGTGGAGTTCCCAACCATTGAAAGTGACATCTCATCTTTCTTGATTTTAGCATAAAGAGAAGTCACATGTCTTTCTAATCTTCCAATGGTCATATTGAACTTAGTTAGGCTTCATCTAGGTCCTAACAACCTTACATAACATCTCATTTGATTAGAATCAATATTTAGAAGATTTCAAAAACGTTGACTTTTCTCCTCGGTCGTTGACCATAAGTTGACTTTTTGTCTCGACCGTTGACTCGTACCGCGATACAAAGTTTCTCGACCCGCAATACGTGTTTTCTCGACCTGTGGTACGATGCCTCTTGATATGCGGTACGTGAATGTCTCAACCTGTGGTATGTGCTGGGTCCGTCCTACGGTATGTGTTTTTTCGACCCATGGTACCTGTTGAACTTGACCTGCAGTACATACTGATCTTGACCTGCGGTACGCAAAGCTCCTTCCAGCGGTACGTCCGTGTCTCGACCCGCGGTACACGAACCTCGACACGTTTGCTTCCTGTTGTACATGACCCATCCGTTGACTTTCTCTACTGTATGTTGACTTCCCTGCGGTACATGAAATCCTTGCTCGCGGTATATGCCTCTCGACCCGATGGCCTATTCGCCGTGCACAACACTCGTCCGTTAAATTTCTTGACCCAGCGTTGACTTTTCCAGCATATGCACCATCCGACCTTTTCATGACCTTTTGATGATTTGATGACCCTTATGGGTCCTTGGTGGCCATTTTCCTCCTTCTTGGAGGTCCTTGGGGTGGTCTTCGGCCTTGTCTTGATGACTTTGACCTTGACTTTCCTCTTCTTCTTCTTAATGGTATTCGGCCTCTTTGGCCTCTTCCTCTTATCTCTTTGATATAGACTAATAGATAGCTCTAAGGATCAAGCTTGACTTCATATCTCATTAAAAGAAGTTCATGAAGGGTTCACCAATAGACATGACCTTGATGCAACCTATGACACCACCGTAAGTTGGATTAGCACACTTTCTCATGTCAAAGTTACATTACATTGCCTTTAAACTTAGCTAATAGATATCACATGTGTAGAAATATGAGGTGAACATGGATAACTCTAAGGATAAAGCTTGACATAATAACTCATTAAAAGAACTTCACGAAGGGTTCACAAATAGACATAGCTTCTTGATTATTAGAAGAATGACCAAGTTGCAACTCATGACACCACCCTAAGTTGGGTTAGCACACTTTCTCATGTCAAAATTACATTATATTGCGTTGAACTTAGATAATAGAGATCACATATGTAGAACTATGATATAAACATCGATAGCTCTAAGGATCAAGGTTGACTTTATATCTCACTATAAGAAGTTCATGAAGGGTCAACAATAGACATAGCTTCTAGATTAATAGGAGAATGATTTTTTTGCAACCTATGACACAAAAGTTGGCTTAGCATACTTTGTTATGTCAAAGTTACATTACATTGCCTTGAACATATATCGCTCTAAGGATCAAGTTTGACTGCATAACTCATTAATAGAGTTTCATGAAGGGTTCAACAATAGACATAACACCTAAATTAATAGAAAAATGACCTTGTTGCAATCTATGAAATCAACGTAAGTTTGCTTAGCATACTTTCTCACTTTGCCATGAACTTAGCCAATAGAGATCACATGTGTAGAAGTATTATATGAATATTGATAGCTCTAAAGATCAAGCTGGACTCATAACTCACTAGCAGAAGTTCATGAAAGGTTCACCAATATACATAGCTTCTAGATTAACATAAGAATGACCAAGTTGCTACCGCCCTAAGTTGGCTTAGCACACTTTCTTATGTCAACTTTACTATACATTGCCTTGAACTTAGCTAACACAGATCACATGTGTAGAAGTATGATATGAACATGGATATCTCTAAGGCTCAAACTTGACTTCATAACTCATTCGAAGAAGTTCATGAAGGGTTCACAAATAAGCATAGCTTCTAAAATAACACGCAAATGACCTTGTTGCAACCTCTGACATCAAAGTCAAGAATGTCTTACCACACTTTCTCTTGTCAAAGTTACAATACTTTGACTTGAACTTACCTAACAAAGATCACATATGTAGAAGTATAGTATGAACATGGATAGGTCTAAGGAGTAAGCTTGACTTGATATCTCATTAGAAAAAAATCATGAAATGTCATCAATAGCCGTAGCTTCTAGATTAACAGAAGAGTGACCTTGATGCAACCTCTGACACCACCGTAAATTGGCTTAGCACACTTTCTCATGTCAAAGGTACATTACATTGTCTTAAACTTAGCTAACAGATGTAACATGTGTAGAAGTATGATATGAACATGGATTGCTCTTAGGATCAAGCTGGACTTCATAACTCATTGGAAGAGTTCTAGAAACTTTCATCAATAGACATAGATTATAGATTAACATGCGAATGACCTTGTTGCAACCTATGACATCAAAGTCAAGCTTGGCTTATAAAATTTTCTCATGTCAAAGTTACATTACCTTTCCTTGAACTTATGTAATAGAGATCTCATATGTAAGTATAATATGAACACATATACCTCTAAGGAGTAAGCTTGAATTCATATCTTATTAGAAGAAGTTCATGAGGGGTCACCAATAGACATAGCTTCTAGATTAACAGAAGAGTGACCTTGATGCAACCTATACCACCACCATAAGTTAGTTTAGCACACTTTCTATTGTCAAAGATATATTACATTGCCTTGAACTTAGCTAATAAGTATCACATGTATAAAAGTATGATATGAACATCAATCGCTCTAAGGATTAATCTTGACTTCATAACTCATTAGTAGAAGTTCATGAAGAGTTCACCAATAGATATATCACCTAAATTAACAGAAGAATGACACAGTTGCAACTTATGATACCACCCTAAGTTGGGTTACCACATTTTGTCATGTCAAAGTTACATTACTTTGCCTTGAACTTAGCTAACAGAGATCACATGTGTAGAAGTTTGATATGAACATGGATTGCTCTAAAGATCAAGCTTTACTTCATAACTCATTAGAAGAAGTTCATGAAGGGTTCACTAATAGACATAGCTTCTAGATTAACAGAACAATGACCAAATTGCAACTTATGATACGACCCTAAGTTTGGTTAGAACATTTTCTCATTTCTAAGTTACATTACATTGCCTTGAACTAAGCCAATAGATGTCACATGTGTAGAAGTCTGATATGATCATGGATTGCTCTAACGAGCAAGCTTGACTTTGTAACTCATTAGAAGAGTTCATGAAAGTTTCATCAATAGACATAGCTTCTAGATTAACATGCGAATGACCTTGTTGCAACCTATGACATCAAAGTCAAGCTTGGCTGAGCACATTATCTCATGTCAAAGTTACATTACATTTCCTTAAACTTATCTAATAGAGATTAAATATGTAGAAGTACAATATGTACATGGATCGCTCTAAGAAGAAAGCTTGACTTGATATCTTATTAGAAGAAGTTCATGAAGGGTCACCAATAGACATAGCTTATAGATTAACAAAAGAGTAACCTTGATGCAACCTATGACACACCGTAAGGTTGTTTACACATTATCTCATGTCAAAGGTACATTACATTGCCTTGAACTTAGCTAATAGAGACTACATGTGTAGAAGTATGATATAACCATGCATCACTCTAAGGATCAATCTTGACTTCATAACTAATTAGTAGAAGTTCATGAAGGGTTCAATAATAGACATATCACGTAAATTAACAGAAGAATGACCTTGTTACAATCTATAACATCATCATAAGTTGGCTTAGCACTTTTTCTCATGTTGTAGATACACTACTATGCCTTGAACTTAGCCAATAAAGATCACATGTGTAGAAGTATTATATGAACAATGATCGCTCTAAGGATCAATCTTGACTTCATAACTCATTAGTAGAAGTTTATGAAGGTTGACCAATAGACATATCACCTAAATTAAAAGAAGAACGACCAAGGTGCAACTTATGATAAAACCCTAATTTTTGTTAGCACATTTTCTCATGATAAAGTTACATTACATTGCCTTGAACTTAGCCAATAGAGATCACATGTGTAGAAGTATGATATGAACATGAAAGCTCTAAGGATTAAGCTTTACTTAATAAGTCACTAGAAGAAGTTCTTGAAGGGTTAACTAATATACATAGCTTATATATTAACATAAGAATGACTAAGTTGCAACTTATGATACCACCCTAAGTTTGGTTAGCACATTTTCTCATGTCTAAGTTACATTACATTGCCTTGAACTTAGCTAAGAGATGTCACATGTGTAGAAGTATGATATGATCATGGATTGCTTTAACGAGCAAGCTTGACTTTGTAACTCATTAGAAAAGTTCATGAAAGTTTCATCAATAGACATAGCTTCTAGATTAACATGCGAATGACCTTGTTGCAACCTATGACATCAAAGTCAAGCTTGGTTGAGCACATTATCTCATGTCAAAGTTACATTACATTTCCTTGAACTTATCTAATAGAGGTCAAATATGTAGAAGTACAATATGAATATGGATTGTTCTAAGGAGGAAGCTTGACTTGATAACTCATTAGAAGAAATCATGAAGAGTCACCAATAGACATAGCTTCTAGATTAACAGAAGAGTGACATTGAACCTATGACACCATCGTAAGTCGGTTAAGGACACTATCTCATGTCAAATGTACATTACATTGCCTTGAACTTAGCTAATAGAGATCACATGTGTAGAAGTATGATATGAACATGCATCACTCTAAGGATCAATCTTGACTTCATAACTCATTAGTAGAAGTTCATGAAGGGTTCAATAATAGACATATCACGTAAATTAATAGAAGAATGACCTTGTTGCAATCTATAACATCATCATAAGTTGGCTTAGCATTTTTTCTCATGTTGTAGATACATTACTATGCCTTGAACTTAGCCAATAAAGATCACATGTGTAGAAGTATTATATGAACAAGGATCGCTCTAAAGATCAATCTTGACTTCATAACTCATTAGTAGAAGTTTATGAAGGGTTCACCAATAGACATATCACCTAAATTAAAAGAAGAACGACCAAGTTGCAACTTATGATAAAACCCTAATTTTTGTTAGCACATTTTCTTATGATAAAGTTACATTACATTGCCTTGAACTTAGCCAATAGAGATCACATGTGTAGAAGTATGATATGAACATGAAAGCTCTAAGGATTAAGCTTTACTTAATAAGTCACTAGAAGAAGTTCTTGAAGGGTTAACTAATAGACATAGCTTATATATTAACATAAGAATGACTAAGTTGCAACTTATGATACCACCCTAAGTTTGGTTAGCACATTTTCTCATGTCTAAGTTACATTACATTGCCTTGAACTTAGCTAAGAGATGTCACATGTGTAGAAGTATGATATGATCATGGATTGCTCTAACGAGCAAGCTTGACTTTGTAACTCATTAGAAAAGTTCATGAAAGTTTCATCAATAGACATAGCTTCTAGATTAACATGCGAATGACCTTGTTACAACCTATGACATCAAAGTCAAGCTTGGTTGAGCACATTATCTCATGTCAAAGTTACATTACATTTCCTTGAACTTATCTAATAGAGATCAAATATGTAGAAGTACAATATGAATATGGATTGTTCTAAGGAGGAAGCTTGACTTGATAACTCATTAGAAGAAATCATGAAGAGTCACCAATAGACATAGCTTCTAGATTAACAGAAGAGTGACATTGAACCTATGACACCATCGTAAGTCGGTTAAGGACACTATCTCATGTCAAATGTACATTACATTGCCTTGAACTTAGCTAATAGAGATCACATGTGTAGAAGTATGATATGAACATGCATCACTCTAAGGATCAATCTTGACTTCATAACTCATTAGTAGAAGTTCATGAAGGGTTCAATAATAGACATATCACGTAAATTAACAGAAGAATGACCTTGTTGCAATCTATAACATCATCATAAGTTGGCTTAGCATTTTTTCTCATGTTGTAGATACATTACTATGCCTTGAACTTAGCCAATAAAGATCACATGTGTAGAAGTATTATATGAACAAGGATCGCTCTAAGGATCAATCTTGACTTCATAACTCATTAATAGAAGATTATGAAGGGTTCACCAATAGACATATCACCTAAATTAAAAGAAGAACGACCAAGTTGCAACTTATGATAAAACCATAATTTTTGTTAGCACATTTTCTCATGATAAAGTTACATTACATTGCCTTGAACTTAGCCAATAGAGATCACATGTGTAGAAGTATGATATGAACATGAAAGCTCTAAGGATTAAGCTTTACTTAATAAGTCACTAGAAGAAGTTCTTGAAGGGTTAACTAATAGACATACCTTATAGATTAACATAAGAATGACTAAGTTGCAACTTATGATACCACCCTAAGTTTGGTTAGCACATTTTCTCATGTCTAAGTTACATTACATTGCCTTGAACTTACCTAAGAGATGTCACATGTGTAGAAGTATGATATGATCATGGATTGCTCTAACGAGCAAGCTTGACTTTGTAACTCATTAGAAGAGTTCATGAAAGTTTCATCAATAGACATAGCTTCTAGATTAACATGCGAATGACCTTGTTGCAACCTATGACATCAAAGTCAAGCTTGGTTGAGCACATTATCTCATGTCAAAGTTACATTACATTTCCTTGAACTTATCTAATAGAGATCAAATATGTAGACGTACAATATGAATATGGATTGTTCTAAGGAGGAAGCTTGACTTGATAACTCATTAGAAGAAATCATGAAGAGTCACCAATAGACATAGCTGCTAGATTAACAGAAGAGTGACATTGAACCTATGACACCATCGTAAGTCGGTTAAGGACACTATCTCATGTCAAATGTACATTACATTGCCTTGAACTTAGCTAATAGAGATCACATGTGTAGAAGTAATATAAACATGGATCGCTCTAAAGATCAATCTTGACTTCATAACTCATTAGTAGAAGTTCATGAAGGGTTCATCAATAGACATATCACGTATATTAACAGAAGAATGATCATGTTGCAATCTGTGACATCATCGTAAGTTGGCTTAACACTTTTTCTCATGTTATAGATATATTACTATACCTTGAACTTCGCCAATAGAGATCACATGTGTAGAAGTATGATATGAACATGAAAGTTCTAAGGATCAAGCTTTACTTCATACACTACAAGAAAACATGCATTTTGCGACAGCCATATCCGTTGCAAAGGCGTCGCAAAAGGCCTTTTGCCACGGACTTGCGACATCATCAAAAACGTCGCAAATCGTGAGTCGCAAATCTTTACCCTTGTAAACCTGCGACGATTTTGCAGGGGAAACATGCGACGTCACTGCGACGTACATTCCGCGACGTAGTTACGACGTTTATACTACGACGATTCTGCGACGGGCAAAAAAAATAAATTAAAAAAAAATATTTTTTTTTAATTCGGAAATTGTAATAAAATATTTAATAATATATATTTAAATTGTTTAAATAAAACTAAAATAAAAATATCAAATACAATATTTTTAATATTTTACAAAAAAAAAAACTAAAATTTTTTCGAAAGGTCTAGGTTGGGGTCCGAAGTCTGGTCGGGGTTCTGATTCGTGCTCCTGTCCTGGTTTGCAGAACTTGATCCGGGCTCACCGGGTCGCATCGCGTTCAACTGAGCAGCAATGTCGGCATCTTTCGAAGCCAATGTAGAGAACAACTGGTTGAATTTGGCGATGTTGTCATGCAGGGTTGAGATGACGTTATCCTGAGCCTGCAGCTTGCTCAATTTTGGTGGAATCAACAGTGGAATGAGATTGGGAGACCTGGGTCTAGCTGTTCGTCTAGATCTGCGAGCCCAGGGAGCGACCGGTCCCGTAAACTCTCCCCTTTTTACGAGGAGCAACCTGATAAGAAAAAAATAATTACACGTTAGTTAAAAAATTTTAAACGTAATAAACACGAAAGAAAAACATAAAATTATACCTCAGCAAATAGCTGGTTCTTCTGTGCGGTTGATAGCACAGTAGATCCCGTACTCTCATCCCCCCCATCTTGGGTCAACTGTTGCAGTGACCTCGTTGTACAATCTCTCCGCCTTTTTGTCGACGAAGACCCCGACCTTGTTGCGTTTGGTCTGGTATAGGGTCTCTACCAGATCGGGGTGAGGATCCCTCGTCGCCTCTTGCTGAAAAGATTTAAGAAATTTAATTAAAATTCATTTATTTTATGTTCGTTAAAATCAATGACGTACCATTTTCCGAGCTCGGGCCTTGAACGAGGTTTGACCCGAGCAATGTCTATGCGGACCGTCGCCGTCAGGATCAGCCAACCTAGCAGCACGCACACTTGCGCTTTTCTGCATGGACTTCGGGTCTTTGCAATATTGGACAAGACCTGCCCACACTTTGGTGTTGAACCACCGCGGCATCGCTTCGTCGCCTTTTGCCCTCCATTTGGCCTTCCAACGGCCGACCTGGTCGCACAAGCAACTCTTGCAAACCTCCTCGAATTTCATACGGATTTCACCCGTAATCGAGGGGCTCCAGTGGTAACGTTGCTAGAATGGGAAAAAAATTAAATGTTAAATTGATGTTGAAATTTATTTTAAGAAACTGAATTTTCAGAAACTTACCGCAAATGTCTTGAACCACATATCCACGATGTGGTTGAGGACTTGGGAAAAGTTGGCGTGCGGTTCCGTGAAATCTCTTTCGAAGATTTCCCGGATGGCTGTTGCCAACACTTGGTCATCATCGAACCTACAATTTAATTCTCAGAATTAATTAAAATTTGATTGAAAAAGTATGAAATTCATAATTTTATATATCGGGAAGTACCATAGCGTTCCCGGAGGGCGCTGAGATGGATGTTTTTCAAGTACTTGTGGTTCCTGTGGGTGAGGATATCTTCAGTAGACATCCCCGCAGCAATGTCTGCTGCAATCGGCTGGTAGACTGGAGGAGGAGGTGGTGCCGACTCTGTCTCTCGTATGGGCGTGTAACCCGGTTGAGAGGCAGTAGTATATTCGGGTGTGGACGGAACCGAGCATGACGTGGGGAATGGGACACCGTCATATGTCCCCTCCACGTGAGAGCCGGGTGGAGTACGGAGGTTCGATCCCCCACCCTTAGAGAGATACCTAGTATACGAATTATGTCGTCCGGACATCTGAAATCAGATGTCATGCGACGTTGTTAATATTTTTTATACAACGATTTTAAAAATCGTAAACGTCAAAAAATTCAAAAATCGTGTACAAAAATTTCAAAAGCCTTTTGAAAAATCCGAAAAATATTTTTAGAAATCAAAAGTGTTTTACAAAATCCAAAAATGCTTTGAAAAGTTCAAAAATCGTGTCGAAAAACTGCAAAAATATTTTGTAAAATATGAAAACGTTTTTAAAAATCGAAAAACGTTTTAAAAATTTAAAATGCTTTGAAAAATTCAAAAATAGTGTAGAAAAATATGAAAAACGAAAACATTTTTAAAAATCCAAAAACGTTTAAAAAAATTCTCAAAATCCTTTGAAAAATTCAAAAATGGTGTAGAAAAATATGAAAAAGGTTTTTAAAAATGAAAAACGTTTTAAAAAATTCAAAAAATGCTTTTAAAAAAGTCAAAAACTGTGTAGAAAAATTCTAAATCGTTTTGAAAAATACGAAAAAACGTTTTTAAAAATCAAAAACGTTTTTTAAAAATTCAAAAATGCTGTGAAAAATCCAAAACCACTTTAAAAATCAAAAATCTCTTTGAAAAATTTCCAAATGGTTTTGAGAAATTCCAAAAATTCCTATAATCCTAAATCAACCAACTTTTCTTTGTCCTAAAACTATAATTTACCATTAATGTTCCAAATCCTAAAGTTCCATGGCCATTCTACATTCCAAATCCTAAAGTTCCATGGAAAACTTACCTTGGCGTGGGAGTAAGAGAGGAAGCCGCGGAAAGCCCACGAGGAAGAGAGGAAGACGCGAGAGAGAGGGAGACGCGGAGGAGGAGGAAGAGAGGAAGAGGAAGAAGAAGAGAGATGAGGAGAAGAGAGGGCAAATCAGGGAAAAGAGAGAGAGGAAGAAGAATAATCGCAAGGAGGAAGAGAAAGAGAAGAAGGAGAAGGAAAAAGAAGAAGAGACGCGCGGCCAATTATTAATCCCCAGCTGCGACGAAAATGCGACAGAAAATATAGGGTTTTTCCCTCGCAAGTTTGCTATGGACTTGCGACGTTTGCGTTCAACACGTCGCAAGTCCATAGCAAACTTGCGAGGCAGCTGCGACGTTTGTGGTAAAACCGTAAAGTTTAGCAGTTTATCCACTACCTTGCAACATAACGGATGTCCGAACAACGTATCAAAGATAAATACGAAAAGACCAAGAATACATCGGTGATCATTTATCAATTGAATTTGGTACGTGTAATTCTCTACAAAACCGATAAACTATGTAGAGTGATTGAAAATACATATATATATATATAGTTTATCGGTTTGTGGATGATTATACAAACCAAATGCAATTGATAAATGATCATTGTTGTATTCTTGGTCTTTTCGTATTCATCTTTGATACGTTGTTTCGACCATCCGTAGTGTTGCAAGGTAGTGGATAAACTTGTAAATGTTCCCAAAACATCGCAAATTCGTCGCAGATTTGCGAGGCAACTGCGACATTTGGGGTAAAAACCATAAAGTTTAGCGGTTTATCCACTTCCTTGCAACATAACGGATGTCCGGAAATAGACATCCGTTATGTCGTAAGGTAAATGACAAATCACATTGTGGGCTATTTATAGGAAAAATGTTAAAATTTGCAATGTCATTGCGATGGAGATTATCAACATCGCAAGAACATCGTAGGTTATTCGCAATATTTGCTACGGATGATATGTATCGCAAAAACGTCGCAATATTGCAACGCACTTGCGAGAGCAGAATAGGCATCGCAAAGTGGTTGCAACAGCACCGCAAAATGATGTCGCAAATTGGTTGTTTTCTTGTAGTGATAACTCACTAGAAGAAGTTCTTGTAGGGTTCACGAATAGACATAGCTTATAGATTAACATAAGAATGACCAAGTTGCAACTTATGATACCACCCTAAGTTTGGTTAGCACATTTTCTCATGTCAAAGTTACATTACATTTCCTTGAACTTATCTAATAGAGTTCACATATGTAGAAGTATAATATGACCATGAATAGCTCTAAGGAGCAAGCTTGACATGATATCTCATTAGAAGAAGTTAATGAAGGGTCACCAATAGACATAGCTTATAGATTAACAAAAGAGTGACCTTGATGCAAGCTATGACACCACCGTAAGTTGGTTTAGCACATTATCTCATGTCAAAGGTACATTACATTGCCTTGAACTTAGCTAATACAGATCACATGTGTAGAAGTATGATATGAACATTGATCGCTCTAAGGATCAATCTTGACTTCATAACTCATTAGTAGAAGTTCATAAAGGGTTCAACAATAGACATATCACGTAAAGTAACAGAAGAATGACGTTATTGCAATCTATAACATCATCATAAGTTGGCTTAGCTCTTTTTCTCATGTTGTAGATACATTACTATGCCTTGAACATAGCCAATAGAGATCACATGTGTAGAAGTATGATATGAACAAGGATCACTCTAAGGATCAATCTTGACTTTATGACTCATTAGTAGAAGTTTATGAAGGGTTCACAAATAGACATATCACCTAAATTAAAAGAAGAACGACCAAGTTGCAATTATGATAACACCCTAAGTTTTGTTAGCCCATTTTCTCATGATAAAGTTACATAACTATGCTATAGATAAATTACTATGTCTTGAACTTAGCCAATAGATATCACATGTGTAGAAGTATGATATGAACATGAAAGCTCTAAGGATCAAGCTTTACTTAATAAGTCAGTATAAGAACTTCTTGAAGGGTTAACTACTAGACATAGCTTATAGATTAACATAAGAATGACCAAGTTGCAACTTATGATACCATCCTATGTTTGGTTAGCACATTTTTTCATGTCAATGTTATATTACATTGCCTTTAACTTAGCTAACAGATGTCACATGTGTAGAAGTATGATATGAACATTGATTCCTTTAAGGATTAAGCTTGATTTCATAACTGATTAGAAGAGTTCATGACCTTGTTGCAACCTATGACATCAAAGTCAAGCTTGGTTGAGCTCATTTTCTCATGTCAAAGTTACATTACATTTCCTTGAATTTATCTAATAGGGAACACATATCTAGAAGTCAAATATGAATATGGATAGTTCTAAGGAGTAAGCTTGACTTGATATCTCATTTAAAGAAGTTCATGAACGGTCACTAATAGACATATCTTCTAGATTATTAGAAGAGTGACCTTGATGCAACCTATGGCACCACCGTAAGTTAGTTTAGCACATTATCTCATGTCATAGGTACATTACATTTCCTTGAACTTAGCTAAAAGAGATCACATGTGTAGAAGTATGATATGAACATGTATCTCTCTAAGGATCAATCTTGACTTCATAACTCATTAGTAAAAGTACATAAAGGGTTCACCAATAGATATATCACGTAAATTAACATAAGAATGACCTTGTTGCAATCTATGACATCATCGTAAGTTGGCTTAGCACTTTTTCTCATGTTATAAATACATTACTATGCCTTGAACTTACCCAATAGAGATCACATGTGTAGAAGTATGATATAAACATGAAAGCTCTAAGGATCAAGCTTTACTTCATAACTCACTAAAAGAAATTCTTGAAGGGTTCACTGATAGACATGGCTTATAGATTAACATAGGAATTACCAAGTTGCAACTTATGACACCAACCTAAGTTGGTTAGCACATTTTCTCATGTCAAAGTTACATTACATTGCGTTTAACTTAGCTAACGTATGTCACATGTGTAGAAGTATGGTATGAACATGGATTCCTCTAAGGATCAACCTTGACTTCGTAACTCATAAAAAGAGTTCATGAAAGTTTCACCAATAGACTTAGCTTCTAGATTAGCATGCGAATGACTTTGTTGCAACCTATGACATCACATGCAAGCTTGGTTGAGCTCATTTTCTCATGTCAAAGTTACATTACATTTCTTTGAACTTATCTAATAGGGAACCCATATGTAGAAGTATAACATGAATATGGATAGTTCTAAGGAGCAAGCTGGACTTGATATCTCATTTAAAGAAGTTCATGAACGGTCACCAATAGACATATCTTCTAGATTAACAGAAGAGTGACCTTGATACAACCTATGGCACCACCGTAAGTTGGTTTAGCATATTATCTCATGTCATAGGTACATTACATTGCCTTGAACTTAGCTAATACAGATCACATGTGTAGAAGTATGATATGAACATGGATCGCTCTAAGGATTAATCTTGACTTCATAACTCATAAGTAGAAGTTTATGAAGGGCTTACTAATAGACATATCACCTATATTAACTGAAGAATGACCCTGTTGCAATCTATGACATCATTGGAAGTTGGCTTAGCACATTTTCTCATGTTATAAATATATTACTATGCCTTGAACTTAGCCAATAGAGATACATGTGTAGAAGTATGATATGAACATAAAAGCTCTAAGGATCAAGCTTTACTTCATAACTCACTAGAAGAAGTTCGTGTAGGGTTCACTAATAGACATAACTTATAGATTAACATAAGAATGACCAAGTTGCAACTTATGATACAACCCTAAGTTTGGTTCGCACATTTTCTCATGTCAAATTTACATTACATTTCCTTAAACTTATCTAATAGAGATCTCATATGTAGAAGTATAATATGAACATGAATAGCTCTAAGGAGCAAGCTTGCCAAGATTTCTCCTTATAACAAGTTCATGAAGAGTCACCAATAAACATAGCTTCTAGATTAACAGAAGAATGACATTGATGCAACCTATGGCACCATCGTAAGTTGGTTTCGCACATTATCTCATGTCATAAGTACATTACATTGCTTTGAACTTAGCTAATAGAGATCACATGTGTAGAAGTATGATATGAACATGGATCGCTCTAAGGATCAATCTGGACTTCATAACTCATAAGTAGAAGTTTATGAAGGGTTCACTAATAGACATATCACCCAAATTAATAGAAGAATGACCTTGTTGCAGTCTATGACATCATCGTAAGTTGGCTTAGCACTTTTTCTCATGCTATAGATACATTACTATGCCTTGAACTTAGCTAATAGAGATACATGTGTAGAAGTATAATATGAACATGAAAGCTCTAAGGATCAAGCTTTGCTTCATAACTCACTAGAAGAAGTTCTTGTAGGGTTTCACTAATAGACATAACTTATAGATTAACATAAGAATGACCAAGTTGCAACTTATGATACAACCCTAAGTTTGGTTAGCACATTTTCCCATGTCAAAGTTACATGACATTTCCTTAAACTTATCTAATAGAGATCTCATATGTAGAAGTGTAATATGAACATGAATAGCTCTAAGGAGCAACCTTTACATGATATCTCATTAGAACAAGTTCATGAAGAGTCACCAATAAACATAGCTTCTAGATTAACCGAAGAGTGACATTGATGCAATCTATGACACCATCGTAAGTTGGTTTAGCACATTATCTTATGTCAAATGTACATTACATTGCCTTGAACTTAGCTAATAGAGATCACATGTGTTGAAGTATGATATGAACATGGATCGCTCTAAGGATCAGTATTGACTTCATAACTCATTAGTAGAAGTTTACGAAGGGTTCACTAATAGACATATCACCTAAATTAACAGAAGAATGACCTTGTTGCAATCTATGACATCATCGTAAGTTGGCTTAACACTTTTTTCATGTTATAGATACATTACTATGCCTTGAACTTAGCCAATAGAGATCACATGTGTAGAAGTATGATATGAACATGAAAGCTCTAAGGACCAAGCTTTACTTCATAACTTACTAGAAGAAGTTCTTGAAGGGTTCACTAATAGACATAGCTTATAGATTAACATAAGAATGACCAAGTTGGAACTTACGATACCACCCTAAGTTTGCATAGCGCATTTTCTCATGTCAAAGTTACATTACATTTCCTTGACTTGATATCTCATTTGAAGAAGTTCAAGAACGGTCACCAATAGACAAAGCATCTAGTTTAACAGAAGAGTGATCTTGATGCAACCTATGACACCACCATAAGTTGGTTTCACACATTATCTTATGTCATAGGTACATTACATTGCCTTGAACTTAGCTAATAGAGATCACATGTGTAGAAGTATGATATGAACATTGATCGCTCTAAGAATTAATCTTGACTTCATAACTCATTAGTAGAAGTTTACGAATGTTTCACTAATAGACATATCACCTAAATTAACAGAAGAATGACCTTGTTGCAATCTATGACATCATCGTAAGTTGGCTTAGCACTTTTTCTCATGCTATAGATACATTACTATACCTTGAACTTAGCCAATAGAGATACATGTGTAGAAGTAATATATGAACATGAAAGCTCTAAGGATCAAGCTTTACTTCATAACTCACTAGAAGAAAATCTTGAAGGGTTCACTAATAGACATAGCTTATAGATTAACATAAGAATGACCAAGTTGCAACTTATGATACAACCCTAAGTTCGGTTAGCATATTTTTTCATGTCAAAGTTATATGACATTTCCTTAAAGTTTTCTAATAGAGATCTCATATGTAGATGTATAACATGAACATGAATATCTCTAAGGAGCAAGCTTGACATGATATCTCATTAGAACAAGTTCATGAAGAGTCACCAATAAACATAGGTTCTAGATTAACAGAAGAGTGACATTGATGCAACCTATGACACCATCGTAAGTTGGTTTAGCACATTATCTCATGTCAAATGTACATTACATTGCCTTGAACTTAGCTAATAGAGATCACATGTGTAGAACTATGATATGAACATGGATCGCTCTAAGGATCAGTCTTGACTTCATAACTCATTAGTAGAAGTTTACGAAGGGTTTACTAATAGACATATCACATAAGAATGACCAAGTTGCAAGTTATGATACCACCCTACGTTTGGTTAGCACATTTTCTCATATAAAAGTTACATTACATTTCCCTGAACTTATCTAATAGAGATCACATATGTAGAAGTATAATATGACCATGAATAGCTCTAAGGAGCAAGCTTGACAAGATATCTCATTAGAAGAACTTCATGAAGAGTCACCAATAGACATAGCTTCTAAATTAATAGAAGAGTGACATTGATGCAACCTATGACACCATCGTAAGTTGGTTTTAGCACATTATCTCATTTCAAATGTACATTACATTGCCTTGAACTTAGCTAATAGAGATCACATGTGTAGAAGTGTGATATGAACATGGATCGCTCTAAGGATCAATCTCGACTTCATAACTTATAAGTAGAAATTTACGAAGGGTTCACTACTAGACATATCACGTAAATTAACAGAAGAATGACCCTTTTGCAATCTATGACATTATCGTAAGTTGGCTTAACACTTTTTTTCATGTTATAAATATATTACTATGCTTTGAATTTAGCCAATAGAGATCACATGTGTAGAAGTATGATATGAACATGAAAGCTCTAAGGATTAAGGTTTACTTCATAACTCACTAGAACAAGTTCTTAAACGGTTCACTAATAGATATAGCTTATAGATTAACATAAGAATGACCAAGTTGCAATTTATGATACCACCCTAAGTTTAGTTAGCACATTTTCTCATATCAAAGTTACATTACATTTCCTTGAAGTTATCTAATAGCTAAGAGATGTCACATGTGTAGAAGTATGATATGATCATGGATTGCTCTAACGAGCAAGCTTGACTTTGTAACTCATTAGAAAAGTTCATGAAAGTTTCATCAATAGACATAGCTTCTAGATTAACATGCGAATGACCTTGTTGCAACCTATGACATCAAAGTCAAGCTTGGTTGAGCACATTATCTCATGTCAAAGTTACATTACATTTCCTTGAACTTATCTAATAGAGATCAAATATGTAGAAGTACAATATGAATATGGATTGTTCTAAGGAGGAAGCTTAACTTGATAACTCATTAGAAGAAATCATGAAGAGTCACCAATAGACATAGCTTCTAGATTAACAGAAGAGTGACATTGAACCTATGACACCATCGTAAGTCGGTTAAGGACACTATCTCATGTCAAATGTACATTACATTGCCTTGAACTTAGCTAATAGAGATCACATGTGTAGAAGTATGATATGAACATGCATCACTCTAAGGATCAAGCTTGACTTCATAACTCATTAGTAGAAGTTCATGAAGGGTTCACCAATATACATAGCTTCTAGATTAACAGAAGAGTAACCTTGATGCAACAAATGACACCCTTGTAAGTAGGTTTAGCATACTTTCTCATGCAAAGGTACATTACATTGCCTTGAACTTAGGTAATATATATCACATGTGTAGAAGTATAATATGAACATAGATCGCTATTAGGATCAATCTTCACTTCATAACTCATTAGGAAAAGTTCATAAAGGGTTCACCACTAGACATATCACCTATATTAACTAAATAACGACCAAGGTTCAACTTATGATACCACCTTAAGTTGGGTTAGCATATTTTCTCATGTCATAGTTACATTACATTGCCTTGAACTTAGCTAACATATGTCACATGTGTAGAAGTATGATATGAACATGGATTTCTCTAAGGATCAAGCTTGACTTCATAACTCATTAGAAGAGTTCATGAAAGTTTCATCAATAGACATAGATTCGAGATTAACATGCGAATGACCTTGTCGCAACCTATGACATCAAAGTCAAGCATGGCTTAGTACACTTTCTCATGTCAAAGTTACATTACATTGTCTTGAACTTCGCTACTAAAGATCCCATGAGTAGAAGTATGATATGATCATGGATCGCTCTAAGGATAAATCTTGACTTCATAACTCATTAGTAGAAGTTCATGAAGGGTTCACCAATAACCATATCACCTAAATTAAAAGAAGAACGACCAAGTTGCAACTTATGATACCACCTTAAGTTTGGTTAGCACATTTTCTCATGTCATAGTTACATAACATTGCCTTGAACTTAGCTAACATATGTCACATGTGTAGAAGTATGATGTGAACATGGATTACTCTAAGGATCAAGCTTGACTTCCTAACTCATTAGAAGAGTTCATGAAGATTTCATCAATAGACATAGATTCGAGATTAACATGCGAATGACCTTGTCGCAACCTATGACATCAAAGTCAAGCATGGCTTAGTACACTTTCTCATGTCAAAGTTACATTACATTGTCTTGAACTTCGCTACTAAAGATCCCATGAGTAGAAGTATGATATGATCATGGATCGCTCTAAGGATAAATCTTGACTTCATAACTCATTAGTAGAAGTTCATGAAGGGTTCACCAATAACCATATCACCTAAATTAAAAGAAGAACGACCAAGTTGCAACTTATGATACCACCTTAAGTTTGGTTAGCACATTTTCTCATGTCATAGTTACATAACATTGCCTTGAACTTAGCTAACATATGTCACATGTGTAGAAGTATGATGTGAACATGGATTACTCTAAGGATCAAGCTTGACTTCCTAACTCATTAGAAGAGTTCATGAAGATTTCATCAATAGACATAGATTCGAGATTAACATGCGAATGACCTTGTCGCAACCTATGACATCAAAGTCAAGCATGGCTTAGTACACTTTCTCATGTCAAAGTTACATTACATTGTCTTGAACTTCGCTACTAAAGATCCCATGAGTAGAAGTATGATATGATCATGGATCGCTCTAAGGATAAATCTTGACTTCATAACTCATTAGTAGAAGTTCATGAAGGGTTCACCAATAACCATATCACCTAAATTAAAAGAAGAACGACCAAGTTGCAACTTATGATACCACCTTAAGTTTGGTTAGCACATTTTCTCATGTCATAGTTACATAACATTGCCTTGAACTTAGCTAACATATGTCACATGTGTAGAAGTATGATGTGAACATGGATTACTCTAAGGATCAAGCTTGACTTCCTAACTCATTAGAAGAGTTCATGAAGATTTCATCAATAGACATAGATTCGAGATTAACATGCGAATGACCTTGTCGCAACCTATGACATCAAAGTCAAGCATGGCTTAGTACACTTTCTCATGTCAAAGTTACATTACATTGTCTTGAACTTCGCTACTAAAGATCACATGAGTAGAAGTATGATATGATCATGGATCGCTCTAAGGATCAATCTTGACTTCATAACTCATTAGTAGAAGTTCATGAAGGGTTCACCACTAGACATATCACCTAAATTAACTGAATAACGACCAAGGTTCAACTTATAATACAACCTTATGTTGGGTTAGCACATTTTGTCATGTCAAAGTTACATTACATTGCCTTGAACTTAGCTAACATATGTCACATGAGTACAAGTATGATGTGAACATGAACTTCTCTAAAGATCAAGTTTGACTTCATAACTCATTAGAAGAGTTCATGAAAATTTCATCAATAGACATAAATTCGAGATTAACATGCGAATGACCTTGTTGCAACGTATGACATCAAAATCAAGCATGGCTTAGTACACTTTCTCATGTCATAGTTACATTACATTGCTTTGAACTTAGCTAATATATATCCCATGTGTAGAAGTATAATATGAACATTGATTGCTATTAGGATCAATCTTGACTTCATAACTCATTAGTAAAAGTTCAAGAAGGGTTCACCACTAGACATATCACCTAAATTAACTGAATAACGACCAAGGTTCAACTTATGATACCACCTTAAGTTGGGTTAGCATATTTTCTCATGTCATAGTTACATTACATTGCCTTGAACTTAGCTAACATATGTCACATGTGTAGAAGTATGATGTGAACATGGATTACTCTAAGGATCAAGCTTGACTTCCTAACTCATTAGAAGAATTCATGAAGATTTCATCAATAGACATAGATTCTGGATTAACATGCGAATGACCTTGTTGCAACCTATAACATCAAAGTCAAGCTTAGCTTAGCACCTTTTTTCATGTCAGAGTTACATTACATTGTCTTGAACTTCGCTACTAAAGATCACATGAGTAGAAGTATGATATGATCATGGATCGCTCTAAGGATCAATCTTGACTTCATAACTCATTAGTAGAAGTTCATGAAGGGTTCACCAATAGACATATCACCTAAATTAAAAGAAGAACGACCAAGTTGCAACTTATGATACCACCCTAAATTTGGATAGCACATTTTCTCATGTCATAGTTACATTACATTGTCTTGAACTTAGCTAACATATGTCACATGTGTAGAAGTATGATATGAACATGAATTTCTCTAAGGATCAAGCTTGACTTCCTAACTCATTAGAAGAGTTCATGAAGATTTCATCAATAGACATAGATTCGAGATTAACATGCGAATGACCTTGTCGCAACCTATGACATCAAAGTCAAGCATGGCTTAGTATACTTTCTCATGTCAAAGTTACATTACATTGTCTTGAACTTCGCTACTAAAGATCACATGCGTAGAAGTATGATATGATCATGGATCGCTCTAAGGATCAATCTTGACTTCATAACTCGTTAGTAGAAGTTCATGAAGGGTTCACCACTAGACATATCACCTAAATTAACTGAATAACGACCAAGGTTCAACTTATGATACCACCTTAAGTTGGGTTAGCACATTTTATCATGTCAAAGTTACATTACATTGCCTTGAACTTAGCTAACATATGTCACATGAGTACAAGTATGATGTGAACATGAACTTCTCTAAAGATCATGTTTGACTTCATAACTCATTAGAAGAGTTAATGAAAGTTTCATCATTAGACAAAGATTCGAGATTAACATGCGAATGACCTTGTCGCAACCTGTGACATAAAAGTCAAGCATGACTTAATACACTTTCTCATGTCAAAGTTACATTACATTGTCTTGAACTTCGCTACTAAAGATCACATGAGTAGAAGTATGATGTGATCATGGATTGCTCTAAGGATCAATCTTGACTTCATAACTCATTAGTAGAAGTTCATGAAGGGTTCACCAATAGCCATATCACCTAAATTAAAAGAAGAACGACCAAGTTGCAACTTATGATACCACCCTAAGTTTGGTTAGCATATTTTCTCATGTCATAGTTACATTACATTGCCTTGAACTTAGCTAACATATGTCACATGTGTAGAAGTATGATGTGAACATGGATTACTCTAAGGATCAAGCTTGACTTCCTAACTCATTAGAAGAGTTCATGAAGATTTCATCAATAGACATAGATTCGAGATTAACATGCGAATGACCTTGTCGCAACCTATGACATCAAAGTCAAGCATGGCTTAGTATACTTTCTCATGTCAAAGTTACATTACATTGTCTTGAACTTCGCTACTAAAGATCACATGAGTAGAAGTATGATATGATCATGGATCGCTCTAAGGATCAATCTTGACTTCATAACTCATTAGTAGAAGTTGATGAAGGGTTCACCAATAGCCATATGACCTAAATTAAAAGAAGAACGACCAAGTTGCAACTTATGATACCACCCTAAGTTTGGTTAGCACATTTTCTCATGTCATAGTTACATTACATTGCCTTGAACTTAGCTAACATATGTCACATGTGTAGAAGTATGATATGAACATGGATTTCTCTAAGGATCAAGCTTGACTTCCTACCTCATTAGAAGAGTTCATGAAGATTTCATCAATAGACATAGATTCTAGATTAACATGCGAATGACCTTGTCGCAACCTATGACATCAAAGTCAAGCATGGCTTAGTACATTTTCTCATGTCAAAGTTTCATTACATTGTCTTGAACTTCGCTACTAAAGATCACATGAGTAGAAGTATGATATGATCATGGATCGCTCTAAGGATAAATCTTGACTTCATAACTCATTAGTAGAAGTTCATGAAGGGTTCACCAATAGCCATATCACCTAAATTAAAAGAAGAACGACCAAGTTGCAACTTATGATACCACCCTAAGTTTGGTTAGCATATTTTCTCATGTCATAGTTACATTACATTGCCTTGAACTTAGCTAACATATGTCACATGTGTAGAAGTATGATGTGAACATGGATTACTCTAAGGATCAAGCTTGACTTCCTAACTCATTAGAAGAGTTCATGAAGATTTCATCAATAGACATAGATTCGAGATTAACATGCGAATGACCTTGTCGCAACCTATGACATCAAAGTCAAGCATGGCTTAGTATACTTTCTCATGTCAAAGTTACATTACATTGTCTTGAACTTCGGTACTAAAGATCACATGAGTAGAAGTATGATATGATCATGGATCGCTCTAAGGATCAATCTTGACTTCATAACTCATTAGTAGAAGTTGATGAAGGGTTCACCAATAGCCATATGACCTAAATTAAAAGAAGAACGACCAAGTTGCAACTTATGATACCACCCTAAGTTTGGTTAGCACATTTTCTCATGTCATAGTTACATTACATTGCCTTGAACTTAGCTAACATATGTCACATGTGTAGAAGTATGATATGAACATGGATTTCTCTAAGGATCAAGCTTGACTTCCTACCTCATTAGAAGAGTTCATGAAGATTTCATCAATAGACATAGATTCTAGATTAACATGCGAATGACCTTGTCGCAACCTATGACATCAAAGTCAAGCATGGCTTAGTACATTTTCTCATGTCAAAGTTTCATTACATTGTCTTGAACTTCGCTACTAAAGATCACATGAGTAGAAGTATGATATGATCATGGATCGCTCTAAGGATCAATCTTGACTTCATAACTCATTAGTAGAAGTTCATGAAGGGTTCACCACTAGACATATCACCTAAATTAACTGAATAACGACCAAGGTTCAACTTATGATACCACCTTAAGTTGGGTTAGCACATTTTGTCATGTCAAAGTTACATTACATTGCCTTGAACTTAGCTAACATATGTCACATGAGTACAAGTATGATGTGAACATGAACTTTTCTAAAGATCAAGTTTGACTTCATAACTCATTAGAAGAGTTCATGAAAATTTCATCAATAGACATAAATTCGAGGTTAACATGCGAATGACCTTGTTGCAACCTATGACATCAAAATCAAGCATGGCTTAGTACACTTTCTCATGTCATAGTTACATTACATTGCCTTGAACTTAGCTAATATATATCACATGTGTAGAAGTATAATATGAACATTGATTGCTATTAGGATCAATCTTGACTTCATAACTCATTAGTAAAAGTTCATGAAGGGTTCACCACTAGATATATCACCTAAATTAACTGAATAACGACCAAGGTTCAACTTATGATACCACCTTAAGTTGGGTTAGCATATTTTCTCATGTCATAGTTACATTACATTGCCTTGAACTTAGCTAACATATGTCACATGTGTAGAAGTATGATGTGAACATGGATTACTCTAAGGATCAAGCTTGACTTCCTAACTCATTAGAAGAATTCATGAAGATTTCATCAATAGACATAGATTCTGGATTAACATGCGAATGACCTTGTTGCAACCTATGACATCAAAGTCAAGCTTAGCTTAGCACTTTTTTTCATGTCAGAGTTACATTACATTGTCTTGAACTTCGCTACTAAAGATCACATGAGTAGAAGTATGATATGATCATGGATCGCTCTAAGGATCAATCTTGACTTCATAACTCATTAGTAGAAGTTCATGAAGGGTTCACCAATAGACATATCACCTAAATTAAAAGAAGAACGACCAAGTTGCAACTTATGATACCACCCTAAATTTGGATAGCACATTTTCTCATGTCATAGTTACATTACATTGTCTTGAACTTACCTAACATATGTCACATGTGTAGAAGTATGATATGAACATGAATTTCTCTAAGGATCAAGTTTGACTTCCTAACTCATTAGAAGAGTTCATGAAGATTTCATCAATAGACATAGATTCGAGATTAACATGCGAATGACCTTGTCGCAACCTATGACATCAAAGTCAAGCATGGCTTAGTATACTTTCTCATGTCAAAGTTACATTACATTGTCTTGAACTTCGCTACTAAAGATCACATGCGTAGAAGTATGATATGATCATGGATCGCTCTAAGGATCAATCTTGACTTCATAACTCGTTAGTAGAAGTTCATGAAGGGTTCACCACTAGACATATCACCTAAATTAACTGAATAACGACCAAGGTTCAACTTATGATACCACCTTAAGTTGGGTTAGCACATTTTATCATGTCAAAGTTACATTACATTGCCTTGAACTTAGCTAACATATGTCACATGAGTACAAGTATGATGTGAACATGAACTTCTCTAAAGATCATGTTTGACTTCATAACTCATTAGAAGAGTTAATGAAAGTTTCATCATTAGACAAAGATTCGAGATTAACATGCGAATGACCTTGTCGCAACCTGTGACATAAAAGTCAAGCATGACTTAATACACTTTCTCATGTCAAAGTTACATTACATTGTCTTGAACTTCGCTACTAAAGATCACATGAGTAGAAGTATGATGTGATCATGGATTGCTCTAAGGATCAATCTTGACTTCATAACTCATTAGTAGAAGTTCATGAAGGGTTCACCAATAGCCATATCACCTAAATTAAAAGAAGAACGACCAAGTTGCAACTTATGATACCACCCTAAGTTTGGTTAGCATATTTTCTCATGTCATAGTTACATTACATTGCCTTGAACTTAGCTAACATATGTCACATGTGTAGAAGTATGATGTGAACATGGATTACTCTAAGGATCAAGCTTGACTTCCTAACTCATTAGAAGAGTTCATGAAGATTTCATCAATAGACATAGATTCGAGATTAACATGCGAATGACCTTGTCGCAACCTATGACATCAAAGTCAAGCATGGCTTAGTATACTTTCTCATGTCAAAGTTACATTACATTGTCTTGAACTTCGCTACTAAAGATCACATGAGTAGAAGTATGATATGATCATGGATCGCTCTAAGGATCAATCTTGACTTCATAACTCATTAGTAGAAGTTGATGAAGGGTTCACCAATAGCCATATGACCTAAATTAAAAGAAGAACAACCAAGTTGCAACTTATGATACCACCCTAAGTTTGGTTAGCACATTTTCTCATGTCATAGTTACATTACATTGCCTTGAACTTAGCTAACATATGTCACATGTGTAGAAGTATGATATGAACATGGATTTCTCTAAGGATCAAGCTTGACTTCCTACCTCATTAGAAGAGTTCATGAAGATTTCATCAATAGACATAGATTCTAGATTAACATGCGAATGACCTTGTCGCAACCTATGACATCAAAGTCAAGCATGGCTTAGTACATTTTCTCATGTCAAAGTTTCATTACATTGTCTTGAACTTCGCTACTAAAGATCACATGAGTAGAAGTATGATATGATCATGGATCGCTCTAAGGATCAATCTTGACTTCATAACTCATTAGTAGAAGTTCATGAAGGGTTCACCACTAGACATATCACCTAAATTAACTGAATAACGACCAAGGTTCAACTTATGATACCACCTTAAGTTGGGTTAGCACATTTTGTCATGTCAAAGTTACATTACATTGCCTTGAACTTAGCTAACATATGTCACATGAGTACAAGTATGATGTGAACATGAACTTTTCTAAAGATCAAGTTTGACTTCATAACTCATTAGAAGAGTTCATGAAAATTTCATCAATAGACATAAATTCGAGGTTAACATGCGAATGACCTTGTTGCAACCTATGACATCAAAATCAAGCATGGCTTAGTACACTTTCTCATGTCATAGTTACATTACATTGCCTTGAACTTAGCTAATATATATCACATGTGTAGAAGTATAATATGAACATTGATTGCTATTAGGATCAATCTTGACTTCATAACTCATTAGTAAAAGTTCATGAAGGGTTCACCACTAGATATATCACCTAAATTAACTGAATAACGACCAAGGTTCAACTTATGATACCACCTTAAGTTGGGTTAGCATATTTTCTCATGTCATAGTTACATTACATTGCCTTGAACTTAGCTAACATATGTCACATGTGTAGAAGTATGATGTGAACATGGATTACTCTAAGGATCAAGCTTGACTTCCTAACTCATTAGAAGAATTCATGAAGATTTCATCAATAGACATAGATTCTGGATTAACATGCGAATGACCTTGTTGCAACCTATGACATCAAAGTCAAGCTTAGCTTAGCACCTTTTTTCATGTCAGAGTTACATTACATTGTCTTGAACTTCGCTACTAAAGATCACATGAGTAGAAGTATGATATGATCATGGATCGCTCTAAGGATCAATCTTGTCTTCATAACTCATTAGTAGAAGTTCATGAAGGGTTCACCAATAGACATATCACCTAAATTAAAAGAAGAACGACCAAGTTGCAACTTATGATACCACCCTAAATTTGGATAGCACATTTTCTCATGTCATAGTTACATTACATTGTCTTGAACTTAGCTAACATATGTCACATGTGTAGAAGTATGATATGAACATGAATTTCTCTAAGGATCAAGCTTGACTTCCTAACTCATTAGAAGAGTTCATGAAGATTTCATCAATAGACATAGATTCGAGATTAACATGCGAATGACCTTGTCGCAACCTATGACATCAAAGTCAAGCATGGCTTAGTATACTTTCTCATGTCAAAGTTACATTACATTGTCTTGAACTTCGCTACTAAAGATCACATGAGTAGAAGTATGATATGATCATGGATCGCTCTAAGGATCAATCTTGACTTCATAACTCGTTAGTAGAAGTTCATGAAGGGTTCACCACTAGACATATCACCTAAATTAACTGAATAACGACCAAGGTTCAACTTATGATACCACTTTAAGTTGGGTTAGCACATTTTATCATGTCAAAGTTACATTACATTGCCTTGAACTTAGCTAACATATGTCACATGAGTACAAGTATGATGTGAACATGAACTTCTCTAAAGATCATGTTTGACTTCATAACTCATTAGAAGAGTTAATGAAAGTTTCATCATTAGACATAGATTCGAGATTAACATGCGAATGACCTTGTTGCAACCTGTGACATAAAAGTCAAGCATGACTTAATACACTTTCTCATGTCAAAGTTACATTACATTGTCTTGAACTTCATTACTAAAGATCACATAAGTAGAAGTATGATGTGATCATGGATTGCTCTAAGGATCAATCTTGACTTCATAACTCATTAGTAGAAGTTCATGAAGGGTTCACCAATAGCCATATCACCTAAATTAAAAGAAGAACGACCAAGTTGCAACTTATGATACCACCCTAAGTTTGGTTAGCATATTTTCTCATGTCATAGTTACATTACATTGCCTTGAACTTAGCTAACATATGTCACATGTGTAGAAGTATGATGTGAACATGGATTACTCTAAGGATCAAGCTTGACTTCCTAACTCATTAGAAGAGTTCATGAAGATTTCATCAATAGACATAGATTCGAGATTAACATGCGAATGACCTTGTCGCAACCTATGACATCAAAGTCAAGCATGGCTTAGTATACTTTCTCATGTCAAAGTTACATTACATTGTCTTGAACTTCGCTACTAAAGATCACATGAGTAGAAGTATGATATGATCATGGATCGCTCTAAGGATCAATCTTGACTTCATAACTCATTAGTAGAAGTTGATGAAGGGTTCACCAATAGCCATATGACCTAAATTAAAAGAAGAACGACCAAGTTGCAACTTATGATACCACCCTAAGTTTGGTTAGCACATTTTCTCATGTCATAGTTACATTACATTGCCTTGAACTTAGCTAACATATGTCACATGTGTAGAAGTATGATATGAACATGGATTTCTCTAAGGATCAAGCTTGACTTCCTACCTCATTAGAAGAGTTCATGAAGATTTCATCAATAGACATAGATTCTAGATTAACATGCGAATGACCTTGTCGCAACCTATGACATCAAAGTCAAGCATGGCTTAGTACATTTTCTCATGTCAAAGTTTCATTACATTGTCTTGAACTTCGCTACTAAAGATCACATGAGTAGAAGTATGATATGATCATGGATCGCTCTAAGGATCAATCTTGACTTCATAACTCATTAGTAGAAGTTCATGAAGGGTTCACCACTAGACATATCACCTAAATTAACTGAATAACGACCAAGGTTCAACTTATGATACCACCTTAAGTTGGGTTAGCACATTTTGTCATGTCAAAGTTACATTACATTGCCTTGAACTTAGCTAACATATGTCACATGAGTACAAGTATGATGTGAACATGAACTTTTCTAAAGATCAAGTTTGACTTCATAACTCATTAGAAGAGTTCATGAAAATTTCATCAATAGACATAAATTCGAGGTTAACATGCGAATGAACTTGTTGCAACCTATGACATCAAAATCAAGCATGGCTTAGTACACTTTCTCATGTCATAGTTACATTACATTGCCTTGAACTTAGCTAATATATATCACATGTGTAGAAGTATAATATGAACATTGATTGCTATTAGGATCAATCTTGACTTCATAACTCATTAGTAAAAGTTCATGAAGGGTTCACCACTAGATATATCACCTAAATTAACTGAATAACGACCATGGTTCAACTTATGATACCACCTTAAGTTGGGTTAGCATATTTTCTCATGTCATAGTTACATTACATTGCCTTGAACTTAGCTAACATATGTCACATGTGTAGAAGTATGATGTGAACATGGATTACTCTAAGGATCAAGCTTGACTTCCTAACTCATTAGAAGAATTCATGAAGATTTCATCAATAGACATAGATTCTGGATTAACATGCGAATGACCTTGTTGCAACCTATGACATCAAAGTCAAGCTTAGCTTAGCACCTTTTTTCATGTCAGAGTTACATTACATTGTCTTGAACTTCGCTACTAAAGATCACATGAGTAGAAGTATGATATGATCATGGATCGCTCTAAGGATCAATCTTGACTTCATAACTCATTAGTAGAAGTTCATGAAGGGTTCACCAATAGACATATCACCTAAATTAAAAGAAGAACGACCAAGTTGCAACTTATGATACCACCCTAAATTTGGATAGCACATTTTCTCATGTCATAGTTACATTACATTGTCTTGAACTTAGCTAACATATGTCACATGTGTAGAAGTATGATATGAACATGAATTTCTCTAAGGATCAAGCTTGACTTCCTAACTCATTAGAAGAGTTCATGAAGATTTCATCAATAGACATAGATTCGAGATTAACATGCGAATGACCTTGTCGCAACCTATGACATCAAAGTCAAGCATGGCTTAGTATACTTTCTCATGTCAAAGTTACATTACATTGTCTTGAACTTCGCTACTAAAGATCACATGCGTAGAAGTATGATATGATCATGGATCGCTCTAAGGATCAATCTTGACTTCATAACTCGTTAGTAGAAGTTCATGAAGGGTTCACCACTAGACATATCACCTAAATTAACTGAATAACGACCAAGGTTCAACTTATGATACCACCTTAAGTTGGGTTAGCACATTTTATCATGTCAAAGTTACATTACATTGCCTTGAACTTAGCTAACATATGTCACATGAGTACAAGTATGATGTGAACATGAACTTCTCTAAAGATCATGTTTGACTTCATAACTCATTAGAAGAGTTAATGAAAGTTTCATCATTAGACAAAGATTCGAGATTAACATGCGAATGACCTTGTCGCAACCTGTGACATAAAAGTCAAGCATGACTTAATACACTTTCTCATGTCAAAGTTACATTACATTGTCTTGAACTTCGCTACTAAAGATCACATGAGTAGAAGTATGATGTGATCATGGATTGCTCTAAGGATCAATCTTGACTTCATAACTCATTAGTAGAAGTTCATGAAGGGTTCACCAATAGCCATATCACCTAAATTAAAAGAAGAACGACCAAGTTGCAACTTATGATACCACCCTAAGTTTGGTTAGCATATTTTCTCATGTCATAGTTACATTACATTGCCTTGAACTTAGCTAACATATGTCACATGTGTAGAAGTATGATGTGAACATGGATTACTCTAAGGATCAAGCTTGACTTCCTAACTCATTAGAAGAGTTCATGAAGATTTCATCAATAGACATAGATTCGAGATTAACATGCGAATGACCTTGTCGCAACCTATGACATCAAAGTCAAGCATGGCTTAGTATACTTTCTCATGTCAAAGTTACATTACATTGTCTTGAACTTCGCTACTAAAGATCACATGAGTAGAAGTATGATATGATCATGGATCGCTCTAAGGATCAATCTTGACTTCATAACTCATTAGTAGAAGTTGATGAAGGGTTCACCAATAGCCATATGACCTAAATTAAAAGAAGAACGACCAAGTTGCAACTTATGATACCACCCTAAGTTTGGTTAGCACATTTTCTCATG